>CP136064.1:16452506-17159236 GCA_032622095.1 Siphonodentalium dalli
CTTCCATAGACGAACATGTACCAAAAAGCCAAACTAGAAAGAAACAAAGAGCTCCATGGATTACCAAAAAGACAAAGAGGATGCTCAGAAAGAAAGCTAGGCTGTACAAGAAAGCCAAAACATCAGAAGAGGCCTGGGAAAAATACCGCAAACATCAGAAGGCCTGTAAAATGGAGCTTAAAAGGGCAGAATGGGACTACATCAATCGATTCATGCTGGATGGTTTGTCCAAGAAGAGCTCAAAACCATTCTGGGCCTACATGAAAGCCAAACGCCAAGACAACATTGGAGTACCTCCGCTTAAAAGAAAAGGCCAACTACTAAACAGCAGCCGCGACAAAGCAGAGATATTAGTGGAACAATTTCGGTCAGTTTTCACAAAAGATACCGACCCCATCATAGCAAACCATACATCAACTGCATCAACACCATGGATTGAACCGCTTAACATATCACTCGATGGCGTCACGAAACTATTACTAGATGTGAAACAATCAAAGGCTCCAGGACCCGATGCCATCCCAAATATAGTGCTCCGTACCTGCGCTTACCACATCGCTCATATGGCAAGCCAAACCGCTATTTAATATTAATTTTACTTAAGTAAAATAAAATGACATTTTATTTTACTTAAGTAAAATTAAAACGCACACTAATTTTACTTAAGTGAAATAAAATTACCATTATGTTACGCCCTTTTTTTATTTTACTTAAGTAAAAAAGAATTTTACTTAAGTGAAATAAAACACAGTTTTTATTTAACTTAAGTAAAATTCTTTGTTACTTAAGTAAAATAAATGAACATTTGGGTTTATTTCACTTAAGTGAAATAAACGCCATCTACCGGTCATCGATAGATGTCATTTTATTTTACTTAAAGGGGTACTGTACCCAAGATGTTGTTGTTGGTTTCTATAATCCCCGAGTCGGAGAATAAGGTAACAACTTTTCCATTTTTTGAAAGTCTGTTGAGTACGAAGTATTGTTGCGGATGGCAAATTTACCGGAATGCAAGAATACAAATTGTCGTTGTCGAGTAATTTTGTAAAGTTTTCAACCAAATGAATCAAATAAACATTATATTATATGCTTAGTAGTCCCATATAATCATTTAAGTTAGTGTTCCGTCACTAGTCAATGAGTGGCTTGGGTTTTCTCCCCGTATAAGCATAATGTTTCAAACGATCGTGTGTGCAATTGTTTTCCTAATCCAGTATCCCTCAATTATAATTTGATTTCGTTTTGTACACGGAAATTCGAATTTTAAGAGACGCCATTTTATGACTGGAGCCATAAAATCAATTTATATTAAATTATTAACTTTTAAATTATTAAATTTTAAGATAGCCTATTAACCTGAGCGTTTACAGAATACATCTTCGACTCAAATTACTTATATTTCTTTATAGTATCGATAATAGATCGTTGTTATCACCGGGAATTTATTGAAAATGGCGTACAGTACCCCTTTAAGTAAAATAAAATGCAACCAGGTGTTAAGAGTTATTAATGATTTCCCCCAGTAAGTTTAGAGACCAACGCCAAATCCCACCAAACCACATGTGACCTTGTTATAAGGACAGCGAGTGTTTTATGATATTATAGATGACAGAATGAGATTAGCACCAACCTCATGCAATAAAATTGAGAACATTCCACGTACACCCCCTGCCACTACCGCAATAATCAGAGAAAACTGCTAAAATGTGTGATGCGTTTGTGTTTGGTGCTTATTGTGCTGAGAACGAGATATAATCACTTATCATACTCTTTTAAATATCAGATTTATGGAGGCATGGACGTAGTACGAGTGTTAATTGCTTCAAATGTGCTTGCTGCAGCGAGCGAGACCATTGGTGAATTGATATAGCAACATAATGGAAACATTATGCCGACATTCCAAGTTCGGAGTTGCGATACAATAGTTAGTGACCACCAGCTGTGGCCGGCTGCAGCTTTCTGTCAAACTCCATAGTTTGGCTTTCTGTAGCTTTCTACTGCGCATGCCTAGCCGGCTACGACTGTAGTAATACACAACGGGAGATAACTTTCTCACGAACATGAACAGCACTCCAGGCGCACATGACAAGGGAGCAATTATTAGTTTGCAAGATGACTCCCATAGTGGGCGCTTTATTTCACTTAAGTGAAATAAACGCCATCGACCGGTCATCGATAGATGTCATTTATTTTACTTAAGTAAAATTAACGCATTATTTTACTTAAGTAGAATTCTTTTTTACTTAAGTAAAATAAAGGTCATTTTTTATTTTACTTAAGTAAAAAAGAATTCTACTTAAGTTAAAACATGGTTAATTTTACTTAAGTAAAATTCTTTTTAACTTAAGTTAAATAAAAAATGACCGTTATTTCACTTAAGTGAAATAAAATGACATTTTATTTCACTTAAGTAAAATAAAGTGTAATTTATTTTATTTTACTTAAGTAAAATTAATATTAAATAGCGGTTTGGCTTGCCATACGCTCCAGGCCTGAACACATATTTGAAAGGTCAATAGACACAGGAAGCCTCCCAAACGATTGGCTCAATGCAAACATCACACCTGTTTACAAGAAAGGTGATATACATGTAGCAGAGAATTATAGACCTGTCTCCCTTACATCTGTCAGCTGCAAAATATTGGAACATATCATCTATCGACACATCATGAACCATCTAGAAAAACACAAAATCTTAACCGGCTTAAACCATGGATTCCGGAAGGGCCATTCATGCGTGACTCAACTGATAAACACTACTCAAGACCTATTCACCTCCTTCGACAAGAAAATCCAGACTGACATGATAGTCCTCGATTTTAGCAAAGCATTTGATACTGTTCCACACAAGAAATTACTTGCAAAACTCGAGAACTATGGCATTAAAGGAAACATCGATAAATGGTTAACCACCTTCCTCACCAAACGTCATATGAGAGTCGTTGTCGAAGGCTCATGTTCCCAAAAAGAACCAGTGGAGTCTGGTGTTCCACAGGGTGATTTCCTTGGTCCGCTACTCTTCCTATGCCACGTAAACGACCTGCCAGATGTGTAACATCACAAACACGTCTCTTTGCAGACGACTGTCTCTATCGACAAATAACATCTCAAAGGGATCACGAAGCACTCCAGCAAGACCTCAATCATCTAGAAAAATGGGCAGACGACTGGGGTATGAGATTCAATTCCAAAAAATGCTTCGTGATGTCATTAAGACCAAAGACCACCCATATGTACAAGCTCTGCAATCACATCCTGCAAGCAGTCGATGATACCCCTTATCTTGGAGTCACACTATCTAGCGACCTATCTTGGACAAATCACATAAACAAGATGACGAACAAGGCAAGCAGTACACTCGGCTTCCTCAGAAGAAACCTCCATCGGGCACCACCAAAGAGCAAGCAAATAGCATACGAGACGTTGGTAAGATCTCAACTCGACTATGCTGCTGAGGTATGGAATCCGTTCCTGCAAAAAGACATCGATGCAATTGAACGGATCCAGAAACGAGCCGCCAGATTTATCACCAATGACTGGAGATCCAGGGAAGAAGGAGCTGTTACAGCCATGAAAGACCATCTAGGACTCCACCCACTCCAAGATAGAAGACGCACACAGAGGTTGACACTCTTCCGTAAGATAGTTGACGGGAAGTTACCATCTGTCACAACCCATGAAATACTAATCGACAAAAAAGTGGGCCGAAAGATCGTTGCTAAACAATTCGAGGGTTATCAGTCACAAAACATCGTGCACAATTATGAGTGTAATAACTCAAAACCCTTCAAGCTGATCAAGGCCGACACAAAGGAACTTAAACATTCATTCTTCTCGAAAACTATCCTGGAATGGAATCAGCTTGAGGAAAGTGCATGTGCCTCACTGCTGGAGACAACATCATCCAGCAGTCAAACACCATCATACTGATCCAGCGGGAGCATCTCACTTTGCCGACGGCTATTGTTTCCGGGGGTACCTGCACGAGGTGGCAATAATCCCTTACTTCAATCATTTGCCGCTTATAGTCTATTCCTCTTTTCTTTTGGTGTTTCAATGGTTTGTCCTCTCTTTTTGTAGGTTTTTAATGATTTGTCAATTTGGGAACGAGGGTTTTGGAACCTTTGGTGCTGATTCAATGTTGATGTCTGGAAATAATCTATGTCATGTTTTATTTATTTATTGATGCAAAATAATTAATAAAATACATACAAGGAGGTAACAAACATATAACAAATACACGACAATACTTTAACTAAAAGCTCAATGGCGAACTAATTTAGCGATTGAATCTAAGTATTCTACAACGTCGATCTCGTTTTCCCTGAATATTCTCTTGAAATGTCTTAAGAGACGCGTTGACCGCCCGATATTTTCTTCTCTGTGGTTGAACTCTGCCGCCACCAGCCAGTTGAAGTGTCGTCGATTCTGTATAGGCTTGTTCTTTTTTAATGTGGTCGATCATGTCGAATATATTTGGTTTTGAAGCTGCTATATAACCTTGAAGTTTTCTGTGCCACCCTCAGGTTGTATTATAGTGATTCCACATGGTACGGCCTTCGTCACCTCCAATCCACTGCATAGTCACATAATCGGAAAACTTTGTCACGCGGGGACGAATGGTAAGGCAATGGCACGTCGAATTAAGTTCCTTATATCTCTGTATCTGGTTCGTCATACTCTGCCTTCATATGCCACGTGACTGCAGCATACTTATATATGCACTGGCTGTAGTGAAACATGCACCCTTTGAGTTGCGTTGTTGGAAAAATGTCTTTAATCGCGTTCTGTGCCGCTTTCTCGTAGTCTGTGAACGCATGTATCGTGTACATCTGATGGTAGAGATTCGGACTCTTGTCGAATGTACCGTCGCAGAACCAGGTGTCGGCCTCTTGAAGAAATTGTAGCTTGCTGGCTGTCGCGAATATCATGATGTCGTTGTCTCTTTCTGACGATAGCAGGAAAACTTCGCCGGCGGTTGTTGTTGAGTATCGTTCTGGTATCTGTATCTCGGTTATCGCTTTTGGCAACTTTGGCTTCGTTTTGGAGCGGGAGCGGTATAATGCAGATCGCACTCTTTATAAGAATTTGAAATAAGAAAATGCATGTGTCGTACCTGGTCAGAATCGGCTATATGGTTGTGTTGAATCATTGAAGAACTAACTATCTCGTTCTTTGTGTTGATGGTGGCACCACAGCCATTTGTACAACACACCCAGTGGACATTCTCGGATCGACGTGATTTGATGCGGAATTTGAAGTCGTTGAAGACCAGGTGTTTGCCTCCTCAATCGTTGGCGACGAAGAATACATTTACTTGAGAACTTGCCATGATGAAGATAGAACATTGAATATGATCAACTTTGGAGAGACATGGGGTTTTTATAGCTCAATACGATCGCTCAATACGAATAACAGTTTATTACTATTTCACTGAGTGAATATGAAAATGACGACTCATGTGAAACTCGTTTAGCGGCATCCAGCACCAGCGTACTTATATCCGGAAGGATCCTACGCTGAACCTAATATATAGTTTATTTAATTCAGGCTCAAATGGCCCATATGATAGAGATATCAATTATATGTAATACAGAATTTCTTTCCAATGTTTGAAAAGATAAGATTCATAAAATAAATCGGAATTAATGATTGCATGCAAAATTGTATTTTCAGATTCAGTCACACGTTCTCTCAGACCATACACACTCTTTCTTATCAACATAGGAACAGAACTCACAACATCCCTGACATACATCCCACTTGCGCTACATCTCCATTCATACCCCATAAACTTCCTATAGGCATTGTTATAACATACAATTAATTTGCGGTAACTGCGCTGGGTGAAATTTTCCCACAGAGTACAACAATATAATGATGAAATATAAGCATGAAAAAGATGGCGTTTTACATCAAATGAACACTTGTAAAACTTTTTCATGAGGATATTGGAACGGGAACAAATTGATCTATATTGCCTCATAATATCATCATCATCAATAAGATCGTCTCTGAGAATATGTCCAAGGTATTTATAGGCGGGAACAAACTTAAGTTCTCTACCCATGAGAAAAAGTTTTGGAAAGGTCGTGAGGCGTAGGGATTTTGGTATGAACGCCATCCCTACTGTTTTTGTGCAATTATATACCAAATTTATGGGTAAAGCTTCGGCTTCACATATTCTCACGAGACGACGAAGTCCCTCTAGAGAGGGTGCAAGTAGACACATGTCATCAGCATAGCATAAATGGTTTACTCTCTTACCACCTATCACACATCCACTCTCGCTTTCATTCAACCTCTCACTTATACCATTTATGTACACATTAAACAAATAAGGACTGAGAACTCCGCCTTGTCGAACTCCACTCGTTGGCCGGAATGGAGGCGAGTGCGATCCTCCCCATCTGACGTTGTATTCCTGATTTCCAAACCAATTACTGAGGACATTGATGACTGAGGTCGGTATACCGCGTTTCCACAATAATTGGGTTAATGTTCTGTGATTGACTCTATCAAATGCTTTGCTGGCGTCAAGAAAGCAGACGAAAGCAGGGGTATTCTTCGATATATAGTGATTTATTGTCTCTTTGAGTGCAAGAATGCAACTGTCAGTGGAATGTCCGCTCTTGAAACCGAATTGATTATCGGTTGTATGAAGGCGATGAGAAATTTTCTGCAGAACAACTTTTTCGAATATTTTTGATATGAGTGTTGATAGAGCTATAGGTCGATAATTTTCAGATGACGAGATGTTAGCATTCTTATTCTTTAAAATCGGAACAAGCGTTACTTTCAGCAGTTTTGGTGGAAGGTGACCGGTTTCCAGTATTTTGTTGAACAGAAACATGAGGCATGTATTGATTCTTTCGTCACAGTATTTAAGGTGTTCAGCTGCTAACCCATCTGGGCCTCGTGATTTACCCGATTTTAATGATTTTATTGATGTTTCGATTTCCTTCTCTGTGATGAAAATTCGTTTTTCAGGTTCGTCCTCGTATGTGTGAAGATCGTGCTGTTGAACGGTGTTACAAAATATGTTCTGGAAGTGTTCTCCCCAATACAATGTAATATCGGATTCGCCACTTTTCCCGTCTATGCAGTTAACATGTCCACCGGAGTTACCACCTGTTACTGATTTCCAAAATTCCTTATAGTTTTTGTTCGTAAAATTATCCGCTAATTTATCCGCCTTCATTTGTTCTTTTCTTGATTTGCAATTTCTCAGGGCTGATTTGAATATTTGTCTGCTCCTCCTCATGCAGTCGTATATATATCCAAATCTTGGTCGCTTCATTTTGACCCAATTTAGGAAATAGGTTCTTGCCTTCTCGTGTAAGTGACTGACGTATGTATTCCAACCTGGTGTTGAATAGCGGTGATTTTTGCGTCTTCTGACATCGATGATGCTTCTGTTTGCGGCCTCTGACAAAGCATATACAATTTCTTTATATGTATGATTTATCAATGCTTTTGCATCCTTTCCTTGTGATTCCTGATTGACGATGTCACTATTTATCTTTTTGAGATAGTTTCGGCTCGTACGACGATAAGTTTCTAACTGAGAAGTTCCGGCGCGTGACCAATCTATTTTTTCCTGTTGATTGTTGTTTTCAATTGACGCAATATTTGTTGGAAGGATGTCTGTCTTCAGCGAAACAACAAGCGGGAAATGATCAGAAGTAATGTAATCATGGAGTATTTCAATCGATGATATCGCTGTATCTACTGATGCTGTACACACACAATGGTCAAGCCAAGACACCGTGCCATGCGCAGAACTTAAGAACGTGAACGAATCTGGAGAATAGCCTAGCAATTTGATGTCCGATATATGTAGTGACGAATCCCGACAATACTCATTCAGCTCCGCCATATTCCCAGTATTCCTGATTGCACATGCATTGAAATCACCCATGACTATCATATTACTTGTACTCGCCTCGTTCATGATCGCTTCGATTTTACCGAGGTAGTCAACGTATAACTCCGCATTGACTTCGTCATCAACCGGAAGGTAAACACATAGTATCAGCAATCTATATGTTGAATCTTTTATTTCAAGGCCAACTATTCTCGGGTCCCCATATGAAACAAACCGTACTTTATCGGCAAGCGTTTTTCTCCACATAAATGCCGTTCCACCATATGGTCTTCCACTAAGAATCTTACTGTCAGAATCAATGGCTGATTCACCACAAGCTTCAAATTCGTTGTTTATTGAACGCAATTTTTCCAACTCATTCTTCAACAGCCAATGTTCCTGGAGAAGAACTATGTCACAATTTTCTGAAAATTTTCGTACCTCAACATCCGATGTTTTCAGACTTGCAGTTGTATGATGCGATTCTCAAGGCTCCCATTTCCTATTTTTTATTTACGACCACGGTTCCCTAGTCGCGTGTTCCCAATCATTTCTGCCACCAGATCCGGCCAACGAGTGGAGTTCGACAAGGCGGAGTTCTCAGTCCTTATTTGTTTAATGTGTACATAAATGGTATAAGTGAGAGGTTGAATGAAAGCGAGAGTGGATGTGTGATAGGTGGTAAGAGAGTAAACCATTTATGCTATGCTGATGACATGTGTCTACTTGCACCCTCTCTAGAGGGACTTCGTCGTCTCGTGAGAATATGTGAAGCCGAAGCTTTACCCATAAATTTGGTATATAATTGCACAAAAACAGTAGGGATGGCGTTCATACCAAAATCCCTACGCCTCACGACCTTTCCAAAACTTTTTCTCATGGGTAGAGAACTTAAGTTTGTTCCCGCCTATAAATACCTTGGACATATTCTCAGAGACGATCTTATTGATGATGATGATATTATGAGGCAATATAGATCAATTTGTTCCCGTTCCAATATCCTCATGAAAAAGTTTTACAAGTGTTCATTTGATGTAAAACGCCATCTTTTTCATGCTTATATTTCATCATTATATTGTTGTACTCTGTGGGAAAATTTCACCCAGCGCAGTTACCGCAAATTAATTGTATGTTATAACAATGCCTATAGGAAGTTTATGGGGTATGAATGGAGATGTAGCGCAAGTGGGATGTATGTCAGGGATGTTGTGAGTTCTGTTCCTATGTTGATAAGAAAGAGTGTGTATGGTCTGAGAGAACGTGTGACTGAATCTGAAAATACAATTTTGCATGCAATCATTAATTCCGATTTATTTTATGAATCTTATCTTTTCAAACATTGGAAAGAAATTCTGTATTACATATAATTGATATCTCTATCATATGGGCCATTTGAGCCTGAATTAAATAAACTATATATTAGGTTCAGCGTAGGATCCTTCCGGATATAAGTACGCTGGTGCTGGATGCCGCTAAACGAGTTTCACATGAGTCGTCATTTTCATATTCACTCAGTGAAATAGTAATAAACTGTTATTCGTATTGAGCGATCGTATTGAGCTATAAAAACCCCATGTCTCTCCAAAGTTGATCATATTCAATGTTCTATCTTCATCATGGCAAGTTCTCAAGTAAATGTATTCTTCGTCGCCAACGATTGAGGAGGCAAACACCTGGTCTTCAACGACTTCAAATTCCGCATCAAATCACGTCGATCCGAGAATGTCCACTGGGTGTGTTGTACAAATGGCTGTGGTGCCACCATCAACACAAAGAACGAGATAGTTAGTTCTTCAATGATTCAACACAACCATATAGCCGATTCTGACCAGGTACGACACATGCATTTTCTTATTTCAAATTCTTATAAAGAGTGCGATCTGCATTATACCGCTCCCGCTCCAAAACGAAGCCAAAGTTGCCAAAAGCGATAACCGAGATACAGATACCAGAACGATACTCAACAACAACCGCCGGCGAAGTTTTCCTGCTATCGTCAGAAAGAGACAACGACATCATGATATTCGCGACAGCCAGCAAGCTACAATTTCTTCAAGAGGCCGACACCTGGTTCTGCGACGGTACATTCGACAAGAGTCCGAATCTCTACCATCAGATGTACACGATACATGCGTTCACAGACTACGAGAAAGCGGCACAGAACGCGATTAAAGACATTTTTCCAACAACGCAACTCAAAGGGTGCATGTTTCACTACAGCCAGTGCATATATAAGTATGCTGCAGTCACGTGGCATATGAAGGCAGAGTATGACGAACCAGATACAGAGATATAAGGAACTTAATTCGACGTGCCATTGCCTTACCATTCGTCCCCGCGTGACAAAGTTTTCCGATTATGTGACTATGCAGTGGATTGGAGGTGACGAAGGCCGTACCATGTGGAATCACTATAATACAACCTGAGGGTGGCACAGAAAACTTCAAGGTTATATAGCAGCTTCAAAACCAAATATATTCGACATGATCGACCACATTAAAAAAGAACAAGCCTATACAGAATCGACGACACTTCAACTGGCTGGTGGCGGCAGAGTTCAACCACAGAGAAGAAAATATCGGGCGGTCAACGCGTCTCTTAAGACATTTCAAGAGAATATTCAGGGAAAACGAGATCGACGTTGTAGAATACTTAGATTCAATCGCTAAATTAGTTCGCCATTGAGCTTTTAGTTAAAGTATTGTCGTGTATTTGTTATATGTTTGTTACCTCCTTGTATGTATTTTATTAATTATTTTGCATCAATAAATAAATAAAACATGACATAGATTATTTCCAGACATCAACATTGAATCAGCACCAAAGGTTCCAAAACCCTCGTTCCCAAATTGACAAATCATTAAAAACCTACAAAAAGAGAGGACAAACCATTGAAACACCAAAAGAAAAGAGGAATAGACTATAAGCGGCAAATGATTGAAGTAAGGGATTATTGCCACCTCGTGCAGGTACCCCCGGAAACAATAGCCGTCGGCAAAGTGAGATGCTCCCGCTGGATCAGTATGATGGTGTTTGACTGCTGGATGATGTTGTCTCCAGCAGTGAGGCACATGCACTTTCCTCAAGCTGATTCCATTCCAGGATAGTTTTCGAGAAGAATGAATGTTTAAGTTCCTTTGTGTCGGCCTTGATCAGCTTGAAGGGTTTTGAGTTATTACACTCATAATTGTGCACGATGTTTTGTGACTGATAACCCTCGAATTGTTTAGCAACGATCTTTCGGCCCACTTTTTTGTCGATTAGTATTTCATGGGTTGTGACAGATGGTAACTTCCCGTCAACTATCTTACGGAAGAGTGTCAACCTCTGTGTGCGTCTTCTATCTTGGAGTGGGTGGAGTCCTAGATGGTCTGTCGTGGCTGTAACAGCTCCTTCTTCCCTGGATCTCCAGTCATTGGTGATAAATCTGGCGGCTCGTTTCTGGATCCGTTCAATTGCATCGATGTCTTTTTGCAGGAACGGATTCCATACCTCAGCAGCATAGTCGAGTTGAGATCTTACCAACGTCTCGTATGCTATTTGCTTGCTCTTTGGTGGTGCCCGATGGAGGTTTCTTCTGAGGAAGCCGAGTGTACTGCTTGCCTTGTTCGTCATCTTGTTTATGTGATTTGTCCAAGATAGGTCGCTAGATAGTGTGACTCCAAGATAAGGGGTATCATCGACTGCTTGCAGGATGTGATTGCAGAGCTTGTACATATGGGTGGTCTTTGGTCTTAATGACATCACGAAGCATTTTTTGGAATTGAATCTCATACCCCAGTCGTCTGCCCATTTTTCTAGATGATTGAGGTCTTGCTGGAGTGCTTCGTGATCCCTTTGAGATGTTATTTGTCGATAGAGACAGTCGTCTGCAAAGAGACGTGTTTGTGATGTTACACATCTGGCAGGTCGTTTACGTGGCATAGGAAGAGTAGCGGACCAAGGAAATCACCCTGTGGAACACCAGACTCCACTGGTTCTTTTTGGGAACATGAGCCTTCGACAACGACTCTCATATGACGTTTGGTGAGGAAGGTGGTTAACCATTTATCGATGTTTCCTTTAATGCCATAGTTCTCGAGTTTTGCAAGTAATTTCTTGTGTGGAACAGTATCAAATGCTTTGCTAAAATCGAGGACTATCATGTCAGTCTGGATTTTCTTGTCGAAGGAGGCGAATAGGTCTTGAGTAGTGTTTATCAGTTGAGTCACGCATGAATGGCCCTTCCGGAATCCATGGTTTAAGCTGGTTAAGATTTTGTGTTTTTCTAGATGGTTCATGATGTGTCGATAGATGATATGTTCCAATATTTTGCAGCTGACAGATGTAAGGGAGACAGGTCTATAATTCTCTGCTACATGTATATCACCTTTCTTGTAAACAGGTGTGATGTTTGCATTGAGCCAATCGTTTGGGAGGCTTCCTGTGTCTATTGACCTTTCAAATATGTGTTTCAGGCCTGGAGCGTATGGCAAGCCAAACCGCTATTTAATATTAATTTTACTTAAGTAAAATAAAATTACACTTTATTTTACTTAAGTGAAATAAAATGTCATTTTATTTCACTTAAGTGAAATAACGGTCATTTTTTATTTAACTTAAGTAAAAAAGAATTTTACTTAAGTAAAATTAACCATGTTTTAACTTAAGTAGAATTCTTTTTTACTTAAGTAAAATAAAAAATGACCTTTATTTTACTTAAGTAAAAAAGAATTCTACTTAAGTAAAATAATGCGTTAATTTTACTTAAGTAAAATAAATGACATCTATCGATGACCGGTCGATGGCGTTTATTTCACTTAAGTGAAATAAAGCGCCCACTATGGGAGTCATCTTGCAAACTAATAATTGCTCCCTTGTCATGTGCGCCTGGAGTGCTGTTCATGTTCGTGAGAAAGTTATCTCCCGTTGTGTATTACTACAGTCGTAGCCGGCTAGGCATGCGCAGTAGAAAGCTACAGAAAGCCAAACTATGGAGTTTGACAGAAAGCTGCAGCCGGCCACAGCTGGTGGTCACTAACTATTGTATCGCAACTCCGAACTTGGAATGTCGGCATAATGTTTCCATTATGTTGCTATATCAATTCACCAATGGTCTCGCTCGCTGCAGCAAGCACATTTGAAGCAATTAACACTCGTACTACGTCCATGCCTCCATAAATCTGATATTTAAAAGAGTATGATAAGTGATTATATCTCGTTCTCAGCACAATAAGCACCAAACACAAACGCATCACACATTTTAGCAGTTTTCTCTGATTATTGCGGTAATGGCAGGGGGTGTACGTGGAATGTTCTCAATTTTATTGCATGAGGTTGGTGCTAATCTCATTCTGTCATCTATAATATCATAAAACACTCGCTGTCCTTATAACAAGGTCACATGTGGTTTGGTGGGATTTGGCGTTGGTCTCTAAACTTACTGGGGGAAATCATTAATAACTCTTAACACCTGGTTGCATTTTATTTTACTTAAAGGGGTACTGTACGCCATTTTCAATAAATTCCCGGTGATAACAACGATCTATTATCGATACTATAAAGAAATATAAGTAATTTGAGTCGAAGATGTATTCTGTAAACGCTCAGGTTAATAGGCTATCTTAAAATTTAATAATTTAAAAGTTAATAATTTAATATAAATTGATTTTATGGCTCCAGTCATAAAATGGCGTCTCTTAAAATTCGAATTTCCGTGTACAAAACGAAATCAAATTATAATTGAGGGATACTGGATTAGGAAAACAATTGCACACACGATCGTTTGAAACATTATGCTTATACGGGGAGAAAACCCAAGCCACTCATTGACTAGTGACGGAACACTAACTTAAATGATTATATGGGACTACTAAGCATATAATATAATGTTTATTTGATTCATTTGGTTGAAAACTTTACAAAAATTACTCGACAACGACAATTTGTATTCTTGCATTCCGGTAAATTTGCCATCCGCAACAATACTTCGTACTCAACAGACTTTCAAAAAATGGAAAAGTTGTTACCTTATTCTCCGACTCGGGGATTATAGAAACCAACAACAACATCTTGGGTACAGTACCCCTTTAAGTAAAATAAATGACATCTATCGATGACCGGTAGATGGCGTTTATTTCACTTAAGTGAAATAAACCCAAATGTTCATTTATTTTACTTAAGTAACAAAGAATTTTACTTAAGTTAAATAAAAACTGTGTTTTATTTCACTTAAGTAAAATTCTTTTTTACTTAAGTAAAATAAAAAAGGGCGTAACATAATGGTAATTTTATTTCACTTAAGTAAAATTAGTGTGCGTTTTAATTTTACTTAAGTAAAATAAAATGTCATTTTATTTTACTTAAGTAAAATTAATATTAAATAGCGGTTTGGCTTGCCATATGAGCGATGTGGTAAGCGCAGGTACGGAGCACTATATTTGGGATGGCATCGGGTCCTGGAGCCTTTGATTGTTTCACATCTAGTAATAGTTTCGTGACGCCATCGAGTGATATGTTAAGCGGTTCAATCCATGGTGTTGATGCAGTTGATGTATGGTTTGCTATGATGGGGTCGGTATCTTTTGTGAAAACTGACCGAAATTGTTCCACTAATATCTCTGCTTTGTCGCGGCTGCTGTTTAGTAGTTGGCCTTTTCTTTTAAGCGGAGGTACTCCAATGTTGTCTTGGCGTTTGGCTTTCATGTAGGCCCAGAATGGTTTTGAGCTCTTCTTGGACAAACCATCCAGCATGAATCGATTGATGTAGTCCCATTCTGCCCTTTTAAGCTCCATTTTACAGGCCTTCTGATGTTTGCGGTATTTTTCCCAGGCCTCTTCTGATGTTTTGGCTTTCTTGTACAGCCTAGCTTTCTTTCTGAGCATCCTCTTTGTCTTTTTGGTAATCCATGGAGCTCTTTGTTTCTTTCTAGTTTGGCTTTTTGGTACATGTTCGTCTATGGAAGCCATTATTCCATTTTTCAGGTCATCCCATAGGCAGTTCACTGGTGTGTCCAAATTGCTGTCGATGATAGTGCGGCAGACTTTGTCGATGTCCTTGACAATTTTGTCCCATGGTGCTTTTTTGAAGGAGTATGTTGTTCTCGGGGTATCATTCTGTCGGTAAGGAGTGGTGTAGCTCAGTCGGTGATTATGATGTCATGATCTGAGATGCCAGGTGCGCATGATGTTGATTTAATTAGAGATGGATTGTTTGTCAGTATTAGGTCCAGCGTGTTATTTCCTCTAGTCGGTGTTTCCTGTACCTGTGTTAGTTCAAAATATGTAGTGAGGTCCAAGAGGGCCTCTTGTACTGGTCTATCTTGTGCATTTTTCTTGACAGATTTCTTCTCCCAGTCTATGTCAGGGCAGTTGAAGTCCCCTCCAATGATTATATTTTTCTGCCTTCTGCTGTCTAGATTTGTAGGTTTATTTCTTCATTATACACCACAAAACATGCTTTAAGTGTCATTTTCCGCCTTAGTTTTCTTCAGCTTGGTTCTGCTTGAGGCCCCCACCCCACCCCCATGGAATACGGAATACCACTTAATACAGAGGGTGGAATACGGAATACCAGTTAACAGCCATATGGAATACATAAAAATATATGAAAACTTCATTTTTTGGAAGGTCGGCGTACGAATACCGGTATATTTGGAATACCGAATACCCCCTAACAGAGGGGCCGGAATACGGCGTACCTCATAACAGGGCATGGAATACGGCGTACGAAAAGGGGGGTGGGGGCCTCCTGCTTGGTACTGCTTGGTATTTCGACGCACCCGGTTTTATTGTTGAGAATGGGCCAATTACGTCGTTGGCTTCCCATCCCTACTATAAGATAAGATAAGATAAGAAGGTACCCAACGATTGATGACGTCTATCACAGCTAAATTTTCTGCTATTCATTGCCTTTTTCACAATATTTATTGCTAGCAACTTATTGAATTTGAAAACAAATTTGCACTATGAATTCTATTCCTATGGTAAGTATTCTTATACTCCATTTGCTCATATCTATCTGCACCTCCCTGTAACAGTGGGGAAAAGGCTGAATGCAATCAGGCAGCGGGTGGCGACGTGCGCATGTCACAACCACGGCACGTTTCCGGCTTCTTGAAACCAAGTGACGTCACATGTAAACACAATGCGCGTCTCGTTTCCAAGTATTTTAGTTTACGATGACACGTGTTTTGATTTAATGGTTTACTCAAATGAACTTACAGTTTATTCTTCTATGCGAATTATGATCGATTATTTATGCGTAATTTGTTTACGGCTTATAAAAGCTACAAATTAAAACACCCATTTTTGTTATTGATCTAATGATCAATTTTATGGTCCAAAACGGTGAAAACCATTTAGGCTAGAAATTAGAATGGACAAATTTGCCTCAAGTCACGTATTCAAAGGCCATAAGTTTATTTTCTTAAACAATGTTTTGTTAATACCTTTGCAATTTGTTCAATCTACTATATTTAAAAGGTTACATGAAAGTCGGGGCACATTGGTGTCAAATTATTGAGTTACATGACCTCAAATATTGCATTTCATGACACGAGTTCAGTGTCAGACTTAGGTCAACGCGACCGCTTTGGCAAGGGTACGCACTACGTTCATGACTGAACTATGTCAGACTGAGAGGCCACACAATGGGACATTTGTTCGAGAATATAAATTCATAATAAACTTTATGTGTGTGTTTAATCTGGTGAAAATTACTAAAACACTGAATGCTCTAGTTTTTGTTTTACTAATTAACCTTTTAATACCATAGAAATTAGAATACGGAATTTGGCTCATTCTGCGAAATTGGGGACCCGAAATCAGATAAACTCGCGTTTTAAAGGCACACAACTCGAAAAATACTTAACGTATCTGGGATTGGTTTTCAGTTCTGGATTCAGAAAATTGAGGTCGACAAAATGAACCTGATATGTGTAGGACTTGTGAATTATATATTTATATATACATCCATGAAAATCCATAAATGGATGATTTGACCAAATTTAAAAAAAATTATTTCACAGAATTCACCAATTTCCTTTACCCCGATTTTAGCTGATTTTTAGTGTTGTTTATGTAGCGTTTATTCGGGCAAATATTTTGTCTGCATTTTTTCTCATAAATGCACAGGACTAGTTTGGACTAGTAGGGAAATTTAAAAAAAAATCAACCATGTCAAAACTCAAATTATACATATTATTGTCTACAAATTAAGGGTTGTTTTTTTCCCCTTCTCCTTGTTTGTATAGGCCTAATACTTAAAGAAAACTCTTTAAGCATTGTTTATTGTTTTCATGTTAATTTTAAATTTAAAGCTATTTCATGCTAAAACTAAAAGTAAACAAAATATGGTCAAGCTTTTTCACATTTATTCCTTATTTGACCTCATCATATTTGTGATGAAGATTGAGTAATTCATTTGTGCTGAAATGCAAATAAAAATTAATATGCGGAGATTCCCCCAAAAATCACATTGATTCAGGCCATGAAGACATCATTCAATATAGGGCTATGTACTAGTATCTAGTACGGTACTGTACGGGAGGCCAAATTCACATTTAATAGCTAATTACGCTTAAGCGTAAAACTGTACATTTAAGCTTTTATGCGTAAGACTTTAAGAGTATTTTCATTACGCTTAAGCATAATGCTATAATGCTTAAGCATAAAATGTCTGACACACATCTCCATTATGCTTAAGCGTAGTTGTTATTACACTTAAGCATAATGCCATTATGCTTAAGCGCAATAGGTTTTCATAGTCTTACTACCTTACATATAATGGTATCATCTGAGGTAAATATATGTCAAAAGTTACTAGCATCGCGCTTAAATGCAAATCATTTACGCTTAAGCGCAAATCATTTACGCTTAAGCGCAAATATGTGTCTATCAATTTATTTGCGCTTAAGCGCAAATCATTTGCGCTTAAGCGCAAATACCTAACACTCCCTTACATCCCTCTGATGTGAATGATTGAGTCCATCTCATATCATATTATCATGGGCCCATAGTAGTAAGTAGCCCCATACAGACTGGAAAGTTGAAGAAAAAAAATCCATATGCACATCAGCATCTTTGTCGATGGTGTCCCAACAATTGGTTCCATGGCCATAAATAGGGAACTAGGGGTTACTGGGGGTTTGCTTCCCTCATATGGTGTACTTATTGACTTGAAATAGGGGTAAAACCCCTATTTTCATAATTTCAGCATCCCTGTCCCCAAGAATTTGTGTCTCCATCACAGAGATATAGTATATTATATAAAAGTGACATATCCTGCACAGATCTATATACCATTTCCATGATCATAAAACATCTTGGGGTTACTGGGGGATTATTTCCATGATATGGTGAGGCTATATAAACTTTAGTGATGTGTTCAGGCCTGTGCCATTTGAAATTAATTCAAGGGGGAATCATTTGCATATTAATTTTTATTTGCGCTTAAGCGTAAATGATTTATGCTTTGATTTACGCTTGAGCGTAAATATTTGCACTTAAGCGCAAATGATGGAGGTTAATGAAATTTGAATTATGTAATACAAATTCCATTATGCTTAAGTGTAATGGCCAAATTTTATGGAAATCTGAATTACGCTTAAGTGTAAATGTAATGGTATTATGCTTAAGTGTACTGCATTACGTTAAGTATAATTAGCTATTAAATGTGAATTTGGCCTCCCATAGTACTGATGGTGTCAAATATAAAATAGAAGCAGAGACTCTACCCATAAAGTTAAAATGGTTTACGATGAAGCGCAAGCGATTTGCACTGAAGGATAAATGATTTAGACTGAAGCGAAAATAAGGAATAATTGTGCAAAAGGCCTCTCATATTAAAACACAAAATTGCCATTTCGCATCCAATTCAAGGGAAAATGTATTATAATTTGAAGACCGTACATCAAAAATGGATGCATTATAGTTTTTATAGTAGACATACTACTATATTATAATTATTATTCTAGATTATTATTACAAAGAAATATGCTTTATGATTTAATATTTATAAGTTTTTGGCAATAAGCTTTCCCTCCCATAAATATGAGCCCAATTCATTTATGCTTACGTGCAATTCATTTACACTTAAGTGTAATTCATTTATATTAAGCTTAATTCATTCTCATAGAAAGATTAATTAAGAAGCATACCTAAAAAATGAATTGAGCTTAAAAGCGGAATTATACTACAATCCCAACATGGAGGGGGGGTTATTGCTACCTGGCTGACCATTGCAGATCTTCCCGACAGGGGGTCTGTAGCCATCACTGACCCCTCCCCTAGAGCCACCCCTGGGTAAGATAGATGAAGAGCCCAATTACACTTACTAAATTAGATTATGATCAATCTGGATCAATCATAAATTATTTATTATTTACGTTTAAGCGTAAGTCAAGTGAATGGCACTTAATAAGTATGAGTTACACTTAACTTAAGCATAATTTACACTTAAGCATCATTACGACATTAGCTAATAAAAGTGATATCGGCCTCCCATACATGTAAAAGTACACGATCATCTACATGTATGGGAGGCCAAATTCACATTTCATTATGAATTGCGTTTAAGTGCAATTAATTGTACTTATTAAAGCACAAATAATTACAGTTAAGACTTAAGTGCAATTAATAGATTGTACTTAAGCGCAATTAATTTAGCTTAAGGCTTAAGCGCAATCAATTGCGCTTAAGCACAATTTATGTAATATATATAGACATAAATTCATAATGTCATTAATGAAAATGCCAACATTGGTCACTACAAAAGTACAAGTTACTACAACATAATAATCCAGATCTAGTCTGAACACATACTGTCTAATATAACAATAATGGAGCCCCCAGGCTAATCCAGATACAGAAGTCAGAATGATATTGTACCTTTTAAAAATTATTTTAAGATTATCCGTGGCTCTATCAACTACTTATGCCAAATTGCATGTTTACAATTCACAATGTATCTCAAGAATTGCAGTGTTTACACTCAATAATTTTGAACCAAACCATTCGATCGACCCCTGGTATTGTTGGTAACTCAATAATCAATTTACCTTTGCAAAATTTGTAATATTTCCTCTTCCTTAAACATGCCATCCAGTTGTGTAATATGATATTCTGTAGTAAATCAGAATTGTTTGAATTATTCAATTATTATCATGATTATCGATCGTTAACACGATTATATTATTAGTTTCGTGTTGTTTATTTGATTTTCGAAGCGAAGTGCACTCGTGAAGTGACCTTGCATGTTAGGTCAACTTTAGGGCATTGCTAAAAGCATTGCGGACCAGGAACATTTCACGCATGCGCACCAGACGTAACACCTTCTACCTGATTGCATTCAGCCAGGCACAGGGGCCTGTAACGCGCTCCGCTGTCCGCCCCCTTTTTGCACTGCCCATATACGCCGCCCTCTATACGCGCCTTCTTCGCGTTAATGGAACATTATATAGACAAGGGGCTCTGTAGAAATTCAACGTTTCACCATCGCTCGGGAGTCGCACAAATTTAGCCCATTCACCCCAGTAATGATAACGATATATACACGGATGGATCGGCAAAGAATTCATCTTTCAATAAATACCACAAACTCCCATCAGAAACATTCACACACGTTGCATTTGATTAAATTTTAACCACCGAATATTGTCTCCGGAGAGTGTATTTTTCCGATTTGATCCGGCTCAGCAGCAATGGACGCCACTCGTCTCTAAATTCACCACCCATACAGTTTACTATCATTAATAATCGGTCAAACGATCAACTAAATATCTGGAACTTAGTTATTTCTTGTCGGCTAATAATTTATTTACTCATACAAATCAACACATTGTCAGTAATCAATTTCTATAGAGGAGAAATCTGTCGATAATTCCAACTTTAAAAAAAAAAAAATTACAAGTCGCACGGCCCCTCATTTAAATATTCATTGTGAAATGACCTCGATTAGAATACTGGACGCTGATTGGCTGTTCTACTATTTTCATTTTAGTAACCGCGAAGTTTAAAATCGATGCAATATTGACATGTCGAACTCGTGGTCAGCATGATAAATTTGTAAAAATAATGTCGTTCAAAGCTATTAACTGGTAATTTCGTAACCATTGCAACAAAATCTAATTGCATAGGGTGAATTTTATGTTGTAAATCGAATATGTATGTTTTACAACTCAACTTAGAAGAACATTCCAGTGAAATATAAGAACTAAATTGTCAAATATAAAGACATTTTTTTTATAGAAGTTTTAATAAACCATTCAATAGCCACAGTAGCTATCTGGCAATGCCAGGCTTAAACATTGAAACAAAAACGAAATATATATACAGTATAACAAGCATTATTGGAGGACTTTTTCACTGCATTACTTATCTGAGCTGAAAATTGATGAAATAATTGAATCAATTTCAAGAGGTCATTTCAGTTGTGCACAAATATAATTTTACTCTGAGGCCAAATTAAAAATTATTATGCCACAATTCCATGCTCTGTTGCCCCCCCCCCCCCCACTTTGCATGACCCATAACTTATCGTTTTTTGTGTGACAAAGTTACCCAGATTCCTAAAATTGTGGTGAAGTTATACCCAGGTTCCCTAGTTCCTGCACTGCCCCTATATACACCATCCCAATATACGCGCCTGCCTTAATTTTCGTTAATAGTTGTATATATACTGAATACCTGTGCTCCAGTAATAATATGATATATTAGTATGATCACTTCAAACTTGGCAAAACCACAGGGTCCTGTATTAATATGCTCGGCTTCCTACCCCCTTTGCACTGCCCCTATATACGCCACTTCTATATACGCGCCTGCTTCATATTAATGGTACTAACGTGAAGTAGGCGCATATATAGAAGCGGCATAGGAGCAGTGCAAATGGGGGTGTGCAGGGGCCGGAGCGAATTACAGGCCCCTGTGGGCAAAATTGAGCAGTAAATTTCCCTCAGTCACTTTTAAATCCCTTCCATATTGTAGATTTTATTAACAAACCTGGGTCCTGGGTAACTTTATCACAATTTCACAACAAAAAATGGTGAGAATGGTGACAAATTCAGCTATAGTAGGGCTACTACATGTATAATATGTTGTAAAGAAGGCATGTGTATAGGGATGGCACATACATGTAAGGGCAGTTTGGGGGGGGGGTCTGCAGAGCACATTACCAATGTGGTATCAATGCGTTGAAAGTTCCTGGGTATAACTTCACCACAATTTTAGGAATCTGGGTAACTTTGTCACAAAAAAAACGATAAGTTATGGGTCATGCAAAGTGGGGGGGGGGGGGGGGGCAACAGAGCATGGAATCGTGGCATAATAATTTTTAATTTGGCCTCAGAGTAAAATTATATTTGTGCACAACTGAAATGACCTCTTGAAATTGATTCAATTATTTCATCAATTTTCAGCTCAGATAAGTAATGCAGTGAAAAAGTCCTCCAATAATGCTTGTTATACTGTATATATATTTCGTTTTTGTTTCAATGTTTAAACCTGGCATTGCCAGATAGCTACTGTGGCTATTGAATGGTTTATTAAAACTTCTATAAAAAAAAATGTCTTTATATTTGACAATTTAGTTCTTATATTTCACTGGAATGTTCTTCTAAGTTGAGTTGTAAAACATACATATTCGATTTACAACATAAAATTCACCCTATGCAATTAGATTTTGTTACAATGGTTACGAAATTACCAGTTAATAGCTTTGAACGACATTATTTTTACAAATTTATCATGCTGACCACGAGTTCGACATGTCAATATTGCATCGATTTTAAACTTCGCGGTTACTAAAATGAAAATAGTAGAACAGCCAATCAGCGTCCAGTATTCTAATCGAGGTCATTTCACAATGAATATTTAAATGAGGGGCCGTGCGACTTGTAAAAAAAATTAAAAAAAAGTTGGAATTATCGACAGATTTCTCCTCTATAGAAATTGATTACTGACAATGTGTTGATTTGTATGAGTAAATAAATTATTAGCCGACAAGAAATAACTAAGTTCCAGATATTTAGTTGATCGTTTGACCGATTATTAATGATAGTAAACTGTATGGGTGGTGAATTTAGAGACGAGTGGCGTCCATTACTGCTGAGCCGGATCAAATCGGAAAAATACACTCTCCGGAGACAATATTCGGTGGTTAAAATTTAATCAAATGCAACGTGTATGAATGTTTCTGATGGGAGTTTGTGGTATTTATTGAAAGATGAATTCTTTGCCGATCCATCCGTGTATATATCGTTATCATTACTGGGGTGAATGGGCTAAATTTGTGCGACTCCCGAGCGATGGTGAAACGTTGAATTTCTACAGAGCCCCTTGTCTATATAATGTTCCATTAACGCGAAGAAGGCGCGTATAGAGGACGGCGTATATGGGCAGTGCAAAAAGGGGGGGGGGGGCGGACAGCGGAGCGCGTTACAGGCCCCTGTGAGCCAGGGAACGTAAACCCACTAATGTGACACGTCTATGTTCCCTGATTCAGCCTTTTCCTAATAGTGGTTGGTTGTTGTCACCAATTTTCGTGGGGTACAGGATGTTTCGTACCGTGGTCGTTTCGTACCATCTGTTTCTGTATATTTATCAGCGATGAAAGAACGAGTTTCTGAATTGTGCTCGTATCCTTTATATGGAGTTTGAGTTGATACACTCGTCCTTTTCGACAATATTTGATGTTACAAACCCTGGGTACTTTTTCGCCTTTATTTTCCTTCCTTTCTTTTTTGGTATAACTTACATATAAATCATTTGGTTTTGTGTAGGGGTACTGCGTTATGCATAGCATAGATGTTTACATGTTTAGGGTGACTTATTTCCAGACGGATTATATGGAATCGTTACATGTAGCACACTCCTGTATGTACCGTACAGGGATCTGTTAGGTTACTGCTGGTTGTTTTAATTTTGTGCTGACAAATCTTCCTACACTATTATTTTGGGCTGTACTTTGGAACCCTAGCATAGGCCTAAATCAGGAGTAATAATCCCCTAATGTGCAGGGTAGACTATACCTGCCGCCCCACTGCGAGGGGTAATAATCCCCTAATGTGACACCCTATTTGTCGTGGGGTGCACCCACTAATGTGACACCCTATTTGTCGTGGGGTGCACCCACTAATGTGACACCCTAAATCAGGCTAAATGGGAGATAACTTACAATGCCCGAAACAACAGAATATGCATGCTGGTAGTCATTACTGGACAAAATAAACTCATCCTGGGACACACTATAAAGTGAATGCCGAGTCCGAGGCCGGCTCCAAATAAAAGGTGTAAACGGGGTGTTATGTGGCATTTGGTCCGTTTTTTCTCAATGGATATTATTGAAATTTGGCGTATATGTCCGCACTGGGACATGGAATACAATAACGTTTGAATTGTTTTTAAATTCATAAATTTGTTGATTTTATTCAACTTTTTCGTTCTGAAACACACTATAAAGTGTAAACGGCCGGCTCCAATTAAAAGGTGTAAGCGGCTTATGTGCTTAGCGGTATAGGTAATCGGATTAACAAACTGACGCCTCTAGACTATTAGTCCTGGGTGTTTTATATCATTTGAGGTTTTTGGGGAAACCTTGTTTCGGGTCATTCACAAATGAATGTTGATTGCCAAATATTTTTGATGATATGATTGAGTGTAGCAAGGAGAGATGTGATACATGGGCACACTATAGATGCGTAAATATTTCCAACAGTAACGTGTCAACAATAGATTACGTTTGTAGCAAACGTTTGTAATTGTTGTTTTTGCATTTGTATTAATCTGCGCATTAATATTCAGATAGTTGTCTCGGTATCGTCTCCATATTGTCGCCATTGCGTTGTCAACGTTATTGGCACGTATCTTATATACGGAGGTGATGGTGACGTTGTCGGAACTTGGGGCTCGAGACCACTATTTGAATATTAATTTCGCATATAACCTGTATGAGGAATATCGTTGAATTTGATATTCTTTATCATTTTATGTAGGCTATTATGTCATACTTTTGACATTAATATTCAGATAGTTGTCTCGGTATCGTAGGTCATATTGTCGCTATTGCTTTGTCAACGTTATTGGCACGTATCTTATATACGGAGATATCATTATGCAATGACTTATATGGTAAATATGGTGTTGATATTTCAAATCGTAGGACACTTCAATGGAGCCTTACATTTGCGATATGCGCTCTAATAAGGCGAGAATTCTATTTACGAGATTGCGAATCAGCAATCATAGATTGGAAATTGAAAAGGGGAGACACAAACAGCCCCCACTACCCGTTAAAGAAAGATTATGTACTTTTTGTAAATGTAAACAAATTGAAACAGAATACCATTTTATATTAGAATGTAGAGCCTACACAAGTATGCGCGATAGGCTACATATTTTAGGGACATAATCACAGAGTTCCCAATTTTTTCAGATATGACGAATTATGAGAAATTTAGATTTATTATGAAGAATGTACAGAAACCAACCATTAATGTTATATGTGACATGATCCGGTCTTTCTTCACCGCTCGGGATTCCAATAAAAGCTAGTCAATTGATAATTTATAACTGCATGATGAATTAAATTTTAAGATGAAAAGAGAAAAAAGAAATTTGTTAGGAAACTACATTGTATGTGTATATCCATATATGTTACTCATCTAATATATATAGTTACTTTTTGTCAAATTATATGTAATATATTCATGTTTTCAACTGCCCATTTGGGTGTATTTTGCATTAAAATCTTATCTTATCTTATCTTACGGAGACGATGGTGACGTGGTCGGAACTTGAGGCTTGATACCGAGACCACTATTTGAATATCGATGTGCACTTCATTGGGTTTGATATCTTTTGTTAACATATACACATATGTCTCATCACTCTCATGTATGTTATTATATTTTATGTGTTTATTATATATGCATTATGATTAAATAAAGTTATCATTTAAAATAAATGTATTTAAATTATTATTTCGCCAAAACCTCAAAAGCCCCAAAACACAATAGTCTAGAGTCGCCAATTAGTTAATCCGATTACCTATAACGCTAAGCACATTAGCCGCTTACACCTTTTAATTGGAGCCGGCCGCTTACACTTTACAGAACGAAAGAACGAAAAATAAAATAAAATCAACAATTTTGTGATTTTAAAAACGAATTCAAACGTCGATGTATTCCATGTCATAACCCGGACATATGTACTAAATTTCAGTCATATCCATTTATAAACAAAGAAGATAATGCGACATCAAGTCCGCTTACACCTTTTAATTGGATCCGGCCGTTTACACTTTATAGTGTGTTTCAGAACGAAAAAGTTGAATAAAATCAACAAATTTGTGAATTTAAAAACAATTCAAACGTTATTGTATTCCATGTCCCAGTCCGGACATATACACCAAATTTTATTAATATCCTTTCAGAAGCAATGGACCAAACGCCACATAACACCCCGTTTACACCTTTTATTTGGAGCCGGCCTCGGCCTCGGCATACACTTTATAGTGTGTCCCCTCATCCTCACAGGAAACAAGTTCACCCGATGTCGGATTCACGGTCTGTAGCCATGCTCATATAAGTAATTTGCTCCATTGTGCATCAGCCATAATATAACTATATAACGAGCTATAACCACCACAAGGACACCCACACCTCCATAACATGCTTACCACCAAAACAACTTGTTTGGGTTAATGAAGCCAAATTATGGTCTACTAAGGGTATCTATCTTGCCATGATTTGGCAAACTGGCGAGATTACTAATTGATTTCCGGCACTCAACGTGTTAAATCGCAGTCTCTGGAGAACAGACATTCTATGAAAGGATCCACTTCTTACTCGATAAGCCTTAATCGTACCATATTCGAAGCAACTCAGTCATTTATACCACAGGAGCTTGGAATTTGCTCCTGTGTTTATACTTTCAACAACTAGATTCAAATATACTTATTATCAAATGTTAACTAACATTTTAAAGTTATCTTCTCGATTTGCTTACATCGAGTGTGAATACTAATCACGCTGACAATATTATTCATGTTATTGAATGCGGCGAAAGATCTCATGAGATGTTTTTACAATGAGTGTTAATACTAAACACGCTGATTTCAAGAATGGCATTTGTATAAACAAGAGGTACGTGAGCTCTTACTGAATACCGGTACCACTAATTACCACTTGCCTTCTTGATCACACCTCTTTGTGAGTTGTTTTTGTTGGAATCCAAAAAGTAACATGAGATCCCCCATCATTTCATCATTCATCTCACAATCATGTCTGATTTTCTCTCCGACGTTAATTGTATAGACTATAGAGTGTTCAAGAAAGGTTCGTCCGCATCAATGCTAAAGAAGGAAAAAGGCAACAACCAACATGACTATAAAGCTCAGGCCCTAAAACAGTGTTAATTGAGTGATATTATATATTTTTGAAGTAATTAGACCACTAACATGCACCTTAATAAATGGACCAGGTATGCATCAAGAATTTTGGATGAAATTTTGTCATATCGATCAAGGAAATAGGTTAAAGTTGATTTTTCATACAATTTACTATTAAACTGCAGGGTTTTTACAGCAACTGGTGCCTCTATTTTGAAAGAAACGTATGCCTTTGGCAGAATCAATGTATCTGACCTGTATCATGTCTATTATTCAACAAATGTCACTTGTTTTTAGCCTTGTTTTATTTCCACCGGACCACAATATAATCACTTGATCAATGAATTGTAAATTGAAACAGGTCGCTCTAAAGAAGTCCGCCGAATACTGTTGAAGTCCGACGTAGACTAGTGGCTTAAAAAATAAAAATTATGCTGGATTTCCAATATCCAGTCGTCGACATATTCACTCTGCTTTCGTTTAGCCGCAGTTGTTTATTTTTTGTGTCATTAATAACAAAGAACTCATTTTATTTTACACCTACGGGACTTCGACAGCCTTCGTCGGTCTTCCTTTAGTGAAACCAAACATTGGTGACGTCATTTCTTCGCTTCCTATGGTGGACCGGTAACACCTAATAGTCAGCGAGCTGTTGTATACACACATGAATATTAATATATTCTAATATAGTTTAAGGCGGGGTCAAGTGCACGTGGTTGCGTGTTGCGGGCGCTGTCATACTGTGTGATTGGCACGTTGAGACGTGGCATAAGGACCAGTAGGACCACATTTAACATAGAATCATTAAAGGTACTCAACCCGATAAAACTCCTCTCAATTACTATTTCAATGGCTTCGGGGGTCAAAAATATTTGATTCGAGTCGAGGAAGTCACCCATCAAAGCTCAGATTTGTTAGATATCGATTTTAGAAATCTATTATTTTTATTTATCGGGAATACTATCTGGCCCAGAACTCAGTCAAAATTGAGTTAAAATTACCACTTGATTTTAGAGTTATCCATCCTTGTCTGTTTGAATAGATTTTGAGTACACATCCAGAGCAGATTACGGCAGTTATTAGTACTTATCTCGAGAATAATAACAAATTTCAAAAATCAATATCAAATAACTCTGAGCTTTGTTTGATGGGTTCCTCGACTCGAATCAAATATTTTTTACCCCCAAAGCCAAAGCAATAGTAATATAGGACCCTCTGATCGGATTGTTGTTGTTGGAATCTGTTGAGATGGGGACCCTCTTTACGGGTTGAGTACCTTTAATTATATAGCTCGCAAACATTTGACTCTGAGAAATTGTTAATTTCCTGTCTCCCGGCCCGGCCGGTGAACTTAACGTTGTAATTATGATATTATGTCGATAATTTCTGGCATTAACACCTTCTTGACCTGCACCGTGGCATACAATAGGCCTACATGTACGTGTCATTAGGCATACAATAGCTCGGCGACATACGAAAAGTTGCACTTCTCTTGTCGCGACGAAAGTTGTTATTATATTATCTATTTTGGGTAACCCCACTGATGAAGTACTTACGGTCGATAATTTCTGGCATTAACCCCTTCTTTACAGGAAGCGTGGCATTAAACTTGGGACCTCTGGTACCGGTATGTACAATAGGTCGCTGACATAGGGGAGAGCGGCATAGGCTACATGGAAATGTGAGCATGGCCGGCCCCCTTTTTTTTCAACTTTTATTATATAGTATACCAAAGACTTTAAATATCATATGGCATAGGGGAGACCCGGGCAAAGCGGGTCACGTAAGGTTTTCTTGTATAAAATACAACCGGCAATCAGAAATTTTAGCACTGTCAGTTTCTAATGATGATGGCATAACATTTGGCGTATGATGCATTCAGGTGCATCTAATGGTTTGGTTACTATGGTGATTTTTAATTTTGATCCGCTTTGCCCGGCCGTCGGGCAAATCGGATCACTTCATCGGGCAAAGCGGATCAGCAAACGAATCCATCTGAAAATGCAATACTACTCAACTAATCATATACTTTTCAGTTTTATTTATGACAATTATACATATTTATTGCAAATAATTAACATCGCATTTTTTTTAAACGTTAATTTGTTCAATTATTGACATGCTCCGACAAGGCACGAGTTTCATCTAGCCATCTTATTAAAATTTCCCAAATTCACTTAATCTACGCATGTGTACCGGAAGTTAGTCATGTTATGAATGATCCGCTTTGCCCGATCCGCTTTGCCCACAGCACATCTTTTTACAGTCCGGGGCATTACGCGGGTGTCCTATCGAATTTAGCGAATTGACACATTGTCTCATTCCACACATGTATTGCCTAAGACACCGACAACACTTATTCGGGTAGACGGGTATGTGATCATCGACCTGCGCAATAGATATGCGCAAACGCACAATAATTATAAATTTGGTAAAATCGTAAAATGTCGACGAAAATTTTCTACTGGGCTACAAAATTTTAGTATACCTTGTTCTCTGTGGAAATGTATCAAAACTAACCCAACACGGAACGACCTTATTCTAAAATACGGGTTGATAAGGAATAATTGGATAATATTGAAATAATAAAGGTGATCGGCTTTGCCTATCATTATTTATGATCTATTTCGCTTTTACACGTAAAATCTTAATGTCCCGATGGACGTTGTTAAGATATGATCTCATTCAGACCACCCTACTGAAGAAGTACGGGCGATAATTTCTGGCATTAACCCTTTATTGTCCTGATGCGTGGTATTAAACGTTGGACCTCTGGTATGTACAATAGGTCGCTGACATACGAAAAGTTGCACTTCCTGAGTCCCGATGGACATTGTTATGATATGATCTCACTCAGACCACCCTACTGAAGAAGTACGGGCGATAATTTCCGGCATTAACCCTTTATTGTCCTGAGGCGTGGCATTAAACGTTGAACCTCTGCTATGTACAATAGGTCGCTGACATACAAAAAGTTGCACTTCCTGAGTCCCGATGGACATTGTTATGATTTCATCTCAGTCAGACCACCCTACTGAAGAAGTACGGGCGATAATTTCTGGCATTAACCCTTTATTGTCCTGATGCGTGGCATTAAACGTTGGACCTCTGGTATGTACAATAGGTCGCTGACATACGAAAAGTTGCACTTCCTGAGTCCCGATGGACATTGTTACGATTTGATCTCATTCAGACCACCCTACTGAAGAAGTACGGGCGATAATTTATGGCATTAACCCTTTATTGTCCTGAGGCGGCCATGGCATTAAACGTTGAACCTCTGCTATGTACAATAGGTCGCTGACATACGAAAAGTTGCACTTCTCGAGTCCCGATGGACATTGTTATGATTTGATATCAGTCAGACCACCCTACTGAAGAAGTACGGGCGATAATTTCTGGCATTAACCCTTTATTATCCTGAGGCGTGCCATTAAACGTTGGACCTCTGGTATGTACAATAGGTCGCTGACATACGAAAAGTTGCACTTCCTGAGTCCCGATGGACGTTGATAAGATATGATCTCATTCAGACCACCCTACTGAAGAAGTACGGGCGATAATTTCCGGCATTAACCCTTTATTGTCCTGAGGCGTGGCATTAAACGTTGAACCTCTGCTATGTACAATAGGTCGCTGACATACAAAAAGTTGCACTTCCTGAGTCCCGATGGACATTGTTATGATTTCATCTCAGTCAGACCACCCTACTGAAGAAGTACGGGCGATAATTTCTGGCATTAACCCTTTATTGTCCTGATGCGTGGCATTAAACGTTGGACCTCTGGTATGTACAATAGGTCGCTGACATACGAAAAGTTGCACTTCCTGAGTCCCGATGGACATTGTTATGATATGATCTCACTCAGACCACCCTACTGAAGAAGTACGGGCGATAATTTCCGGCATTAACCCTTTATTGTCCTGATGCGTGGCATTAAACGTTGAACCTCTGCTATGTACAATAGGTCGCTGACATACGAAAAGTTGCACTTCCTGAGTCCCGATGTACATTGTTATGACTTGATCTCAGTCAGACCACCCTACTGAAGAAGTACGGGCGATAATTTCTGGCATTAACCCTTTATTGTCCTGAGGCGTGCCATTAAACGTTGGACCTCTGGTATGTACAATAGGTCGCTGACATACGAAAAGTTGCACTTCCTGAGTTCCGATGGACATTGTTATGATTTCATCTCAGTCAGACCACCCTACTGAAGAAGTACGGGCGATAATTTCTGGCATTAACCCTCTATTGTCCTGATGCGTGGCATTAAACGTTGGACCTCTGGTATGTACAATAGGTCGCTGACATACGAAAAGTTGCACTTCCTGAGTCCCGATGGACATTGTTATGATTTTATCACATTCAGACCACCCTACTGAAGAAGTAAGGGCGATAATTTCCGGCATTAACCCTTTATTGTCCTGATGCGTGGCATTAAACGTTGAACCTCTGCTATGTACAATAGGTCGCTGACATACAAAAAGTTGCACTTCCTGAGTCCCGATGGACATTGTTATGATTTCATCTCAGTCACACCACCCTACTGAAAAAGTACGGGCGATAATTTCTGGCATTAACCCTTTATTGTCCTGATGCGTGGCATTAAACGTTGGACCTCTGGTGTGTACAATAGGTCGCTGACATACGAAAAGTTGCACTTCCTGAGTCCGGATGGACGTTGTTAAGATATGATCTCATTCAGACCACCCTACTGAAGAAGTACGGGCGATAATTTCTGGCATTAACCCTTTATTGTCCTGATGCGTGGCATTAAACGTTGGACCTCTGGTATGTACAATAGGTCGCTGACATACGAAAAGTTGCACTTCCTGAGTCCCGATGGACATTGTTATGATTTCATCCCAGTCAGACCACCCTACTGAAGAAGTACGGGCGATAATTTCTGGCATTAACCCTTTATTGTCCTGATGCGTGGCATTAAACGTTGGACCTCTGGTATGTACAATAGGTCGCTGACATACGAAAAGTTGCACTTCCTGAGTCCCGATGGACATTGTTATGATTTTATCTCATTCAGACCACCCTACTGAAGTACGGGCGATAATTTCCGGCATTAACCCTTTATTGTCCTGATGCGTGGCATTAAACGTTAAACCTCTGCTATGTACAATAGGTCGCTGACATACAAAAAGTTGCACTTCCTGAGTCCCGATGGACATTGTTATGATTTCATCTCAGTCAGACCACCCTACTGAAGAAGTACGGGCGATAATTTCTGGCATTAACCCTTTATTGTCCTGAGGCGTGCCATTAAACGTTGGACCTCTGGTATGTACAACAGGTCGCTGACATACGAAAAGTTGCAGTTCCTGAGCCCCGATGGACGTTGTTATGATATGATCTCACTCAGACCACCCTACTGAAGAAGTACGGGCGATAATTTCCGGCATTAACCCTTTATTGTCCTGAGGCGTGGCATTAAACGTTGAACCTCTGCTATGTACAATAGGTCGCTGACATACAAAAGGTTGCAGTTCCTGAGTCCCGATGGACGTTGTTATGATATGATCTCACTCAGACCACCCTACTGAAGAAGTACGGGCGATAATTTCCGGCATTAACCCTTTATTGTCCTGAGGCGTGGCATTAAACGTTGAACCTCTGCTATGTACAATAGGTCGCTGACATACAAAAAGTTGCACTTCCTGAGTCCCGATGGACATTGTTATGATATGATCTCACTCAGACCACCCTACTGAAGAAGTACGGGCGATAATTTCCGGCATTAACCCTTTATTGTCCTGAGGCAAGGTCAAGGTCACGTCGCATGGGTAAATTAATAGGCCGAAGCCCGTTCCCGGCCGAAAGTACCCCCACATACCAAGTTTCATCGAAATTGGCTCGGCCGTTTTCGAGTCCATCGCGAACAGACACACACACACACACAGACAGACAGATTTCCCAAAATATATAATAGATTCCAACATTAGACATTTTTGTTGTAGATTTAAAATATTAAATGAAAACTATCAAGTAAGAATTGAAATATAAAGTTAGAGTTACAATTAAAATATAAGAATTAAAATATTAAGTAAAAATTAAAATATGTAGTTATAATTAAAATATCAAGTTAGAATAAAAATGTAAAGTTAGAATTAAAATATAAGAATTAAAATGTAGTTAGAATTAAAATATAAGAATTAAAATGTTATGTTAGAATTAAAATGTGATTGTGACCCTAATAACCCTCCATACATGTCCGTTTAAGTTATGGCACACACGTTGCACGAAAGTGCTGCCAGTATTGGTTCCGGACTACCTAATATAACACTAACATTTGCGTTAAAGTCATGGCAGGTAATGGGGTAATTTAATAATGATTTCATCATGTCTCTTTGTGGAAGAGCTTATCTAATTTATGAATCAGAGGGTCGAATGACGCTTATCTCTAAGCTCAGCATGGGGCCGACACTCATAGAAATGAACATATATATAGGCCAGTGAAACCGAATCCGAGAAAATAACGAGCAAACAGTGTAACTAGTTGCAGATGCATGTGCATGTGTAAGCGCAGATGTTATAACTCACGACCTTTGTTGAGGAACGTCACATGATCCCATTGGAGTGGGGTGTTAATTTTAAACTGGCTTTAAAGACATACTATGTACTTGTTCGGTTGCGAGAAACTGATAAGTTAGTAGCGAGTTTGCGATTTCAAACGGTACGGGTAGCTACCTGTATCGGTACACGTTTTGAAATCACAAACTGTTTTACCGGTAGAATTCATCACATCCACTGGTAATGTATGGTGAGCCAACTGCAACAAAAACGATATTATGATATAGATTGTTATTCGCGTTATTGGCCGATGTTATACTTAGCGTTATAGGTTGTTGCAAATTTGTATTTAGATTAGATGAGCCCCAGGATAATCAGTTGCTTTCATCAAGGACGAGCTAGGTGGCAGTTGGAAGAGTGTGTTGCTTTTCTTTCACTCATATTGGTAACATTTTCAAAAATTGGATTCTACAAGTCATAGACCGATCGAGTGTTGACAATAATACGGTTGGAATTTTTAAACTTAGAAAATAGATTATGATAGCTCAAATATACAATTACGTTAAAGGTACTCAACCCGTAAAGAGGGTCCCCATCTCAACAGATTCCAACAACAACAATCCGATCAGAGGGTCCTATATTACTATTGCTTTGGCTTTGGGGGTAAAAAATATTTGATTCGAGTCGAGGAACCCATCAAACAAAGCTCAGAGTTATTTAATATTGATTTTTGAAATTTGTTATTATTCTCGAGATAAGTACTAATAACTGCCGTAATCTGCTCTGGATGTGTACTCAAAATCTATTCAAACAGACAAGGATGGATAACTCTAAAATCAAGTGGTAATTTTAACTCAATTTTGACTGAGTTCTGGGCCAGATAGTATTCCCGATAATGAAAAATAATAGATTTCTAAAATCGATATCTAACAAATCTGAGCTTTGATGGGTGACTTCCTCGACTCGAATCAAATATTTTTGACCCCCGAAGCCATTGAAATAGTAATTGAGAGGAGTTTTATCGGGTTGAGTACCTTTAAATATAGTTAAAATTTCCAACCAATATTCGGTGTAAAATGTATTGTTTTAGACCAATGGTCTAATATTGTCCTACATGTACTTTCAGTTCGATATAATACCGTATTTGTCCCTTATTTTAGTTGGGGAATATTAAGTCATATTAAAGATGCATAATCCGAATGAACGCTCCCAAGTTACTATTTTTTTGGCTTCGGGGGTAAAAACAAAATATTTGATTCGAATCGAGGAACCCACCATCAAAGCGCAGAGTGATCCGATATCGATTTTTTGAAGTGTGTTATTTCTTGAATTGTGTAATTATTTGTGGCCCAGAAAAGAGTCATCAAACCGACGGTCTCGGACAAAATTGCGGATGAAGATGCTTAACTCTAAAATCAAGTGATGATGCGGCTAAAATTTTATACTATAGTTGACAGCAGTTATCATTATTTTGTTGTAATTAATCGATTCCGATAACAAAAGCGTATTTTGAAGAAATGTTCTTGTTGTAACTTTATGATATGGGGACCGTCTGATCGGTTTGAGTAGCTTTAAGTAAACCTTTGTTTGAAATCTTTCAACAGATCGAAGGGTCGGCCCGTCGGGGCAAGGGAATAGTTATCCCAAGAATTGGGATTGTTGTCGGGATCTAAACCCGGAGGTTGAAATGTTTAACTTGGTAACAAAAAAAGGTGTAAAAATGTAGTCTGTTCATTATACGGATTGAATAAATAGCGTTTGCTTCACTTCTTTGCGAAACACAGAAAACAGCTGAAACTCGCCCTGCTTATATATGCTTAGACTTTGTAGAGTATGTATAGGTATTTCGTGTCTTTGGCGACCTATATTATCCCCACTACAGTATACACCAGTATTGTGGTTCAAATGCGCCATGTCCGTTCAGATAGTAAATATATATTAAAATGAGAAATCAGTCCCCACCTACAAGGTAACTAAACGGTAATTGTATTCAAATGTACAATGCATAGATAAATCCACGATATATTTATGTCCTTGTACAATGGGTTAAGAAAGGAACGTGACGACAGGGTGTCTCAACCCCCCCCCCAACTTTGGTCGAATGTTCAACATTTGGAAATTTGATATACCTGACACATCATTTGTTGGAAATTTCACACAAACAATAGGTTGAAATTGTTTTCGTAGTTTGATTTTCGAACAATATATTAGTGGAGAATTTGTAGTTTTTAGACCAACATTTGCATATTTCCCTATTTTTGGTAACACAATTTGGACTGAAATGGCTGTCAGAAACAGTTGGAAATTGTTCAAGCTTTGGGGGGGGGGGGGGTGTCAGGTCAAAATTTCCAACAATTGGAAAGCTTGATGCCAGCCAAGGGGAGGGGGTGCAAATGGAATTACGCAAAAACTTGTGAATTTGAAATGGTTCGAGATGTGTAGTTAGAAATTCGAAGGTGGACACCCTTCCTAACGCGCAGACCATCTATAGCCATGTCCGTGCAATGGGCCGAGACTGCGTCTATAGCACCATCTACTCACTCTATTAATCACAACTTGTCATTAATGCAGTGAACAAAGTTGTTAGTGAAAAAAAATCGGCCTTCCGTATTTATCTAAGTGCAAGAAGCCGCCTCGAGAATTCGAACACAAATCCTGGGTTAAAATGACAACTTTATCAATAATATTTGCCCATGAGATCTTTCAATAAATATGTTAACACAATCATAGCTGACTGGAATTTCATGGAATTCATGGACCTTTGAGTGAGAAAATCGTAGTGAGAGGCTACCGGTCAACGGGACAAATCTACCGTTTCAATTCGCTATCGCTTTATGTGCTGCATTGAAAGTACCCAAGTGACCGTGACGATGTTCACAGATTTACCCGTACCCGTTCCCGTCGGACGGGTATCGCAAACTCGCTAGTATTCAGGTGCTATGCCAATTGAAAGGATGTAGCATTATACTATATAACACCACCGAAAAACTAAAGCAGATCGACCGTGACACTCCATAGGAAACATTATCTGAACTCTGCTAAATTGTAAATATTTATTACTCGAATCGGGAGGTATCTATCGGCGACAAACTAACGAAAAGGATATCGCCATCCATAGTAATTATTTTTAATTAATATATAAGAATGACGTTGAATGTGCGTTGTCAAATTGGATATCATATACAGATAACTATACTTTCAAAAATATTATTCTTGATTTCTATTTGATCACCATACCGGGGTGTTTCACATCACTTTCACTTTTGGTATGTCACTATTGTACACATGAGAGCTTACTTGTTTAATGCCACGGTGAATATAAAGAAGGGGTTAATTCCAGAAATTATCGCCCGTACTTCTTCAGTAGGGTGGTCTGAATGATATCAAATCATAACAACGTCCATCGGGACTCAGGAAGTGCAACTTTTCGTATGTCAGCGACCTATTGTACATACCAGAGGTCCCAACGTTTAATGCCACGCATCAGGACAATAAAGGGTTAATGCCAAAAATTATCGCCCGTACTTCTTCAATAGGGTGGTCTGAATGAGATCAAATCATAACAACGTCCATCGGGACTCAGGAAGTGCAACTTTTCGTATGTCAGCGACCTATTGTACATACCAGAGGTCCATCGTTTAATGCCACGCCTCAGGACAATAAAGGGTTAATGCCAGAAATTATCGCCGGTACTTCTTCAGTAGGGTGGTCTGAATGAGATCAAATCATAACAACGTCCATCGGGACTCAGGGAAGTGCAACTTTTCGTATGTCAGCGACCTATTGTACATACCAGAGGTCCCAATGTTTAGTGCCATGCCTCAGGACAATAAAGGGTTAATGCCAGAAATTATCGCCCGTACTTCTTCAATAGGGTGGTCTGAATGAGATCAAATCATAACAACGTCCATCGGGACTCAGGAAGTGCAACTTTTCGTATGTCAGCTACCTATTGTACATACCAGAGGTCCCAACGTTTAATGCCACGCCTCAGGACAATAAAGGGTTAATGCTAAAAATTATCGCCCGTACTTCTTCAATAGGGTGGTCTGAATGAGATCAAATCATAACAACGTCCATCGGGACTCAGGAAGTGCAACTTTTCGTATGTCAGCGACCTATTATACATACCAGAGGTCCATCGTTTAATGCCACGCCTCAGGACAACAAAGGGTTAATGCCAGAAATTATTGCCCGTACTTCTTCAGTAGGGTGGTCTGAATGAGATCAAATCATAACAACGTCCATCGGGACTCAGGAAGTGCAACTTTTCGTATGTCAGCGACCTATTGTACATACCAGAGGTCCAACGTTTAATGGCACGCATCAGGACAATAAAGGGTTAATGCCAGAAATTATCGCCCGCACTTCTTCAGTAGGGTGGTCTGAGTGAGATCATATCATAACAATGTCCATCGGGACTCAGGAAGTGCAACTTTTCGTATGTCAGCGACCAATTGTACATACCAGAGGTCCAACGTTTAATGCCACGCCTCAGGACAATAAAGGGTTAATGCCAGAAATTATCGCCCGTACTTCTTCAGTAAGTGGTCTGGATGAGATCATATCTTAACAACGTCCATGGGGACTCAGGAAGTGCAACTTTTCGTATGTCAGCGACCTATTGTACATACCAGAGGTCCACCGTTTAATGCTACGCATCAGGACAATAAAGGGTTAATGCCAGAAATTATCGCCCGTACTTCTTCAGTAGGGTGGTCTGAGTGAGATCATATCATAACAATGTCCATCGGGACTCAGGAAGTGCAACTTTTCGTATGTCAGCGACCTATTGTACATACCAGAGGTTCAACGTTTAATGCCACGCCTCAGGACAATAAAGGGTTAATGCTAGAAATTATCGCCCGTACCTCTTCAGTAGGGTGGTCTGGAGGAGATCATGTCATAACAATGTCCATCGGGACTCGGGAAGTGCAACTTTTCGTATGTCAGCGACCTATTGTACACACCAGAGGTCCCATGTTTAATTCCACGCTTTAGGACAAGGAGGGGTTAATGCCAGAAATTCTCGACCGTACTTTTTCAGTAGAGTGACCCAAAAGAGATAATATCATAACAACTCGGGAAGTGCAACTTTTCGTATGTCAGCGACCTATTGTACACAACAGAGGTCCCATGTTTAATTCCACGGTTCAGGTGAATAAGGGGTTAATGCCAGAAATTAACGACCGTACTTCATCAGTAGGGTGGTTTGAAGAAGATAATACCATAACAACGTCCATCGGGTCTCATTATATATATATATATATATATATATATATATATATATATATATATATATATATATATATATATATATATATATATATATATATATATATTCTGGGGGTTCGCAAATTAAGTGGGCCTTTAATGTTGATGTTTCTTTCAAATGCAGATTGCCAGTTCTGACAGACTGTAGGTCTTACATATAGTTTATTTCAGTCATGCACTCATGTTTTTAGATGAGGACATCTCTGGCTCTGTGGTGCGCACCATGTCCCAAAAAGCAACACATGGACCACAGATATTTTTTGAGAGCTTTTGTATTTTTTATGTTGTTATGACTTGTCTCTCCCGCCCATCCTCCCTATGCACACAATATACAATAGGTTCCTGGGTACATATTTGGACAATGACACTGTGTTCTTACCCCCCCCCCAACTCCAGAAGAAAGACCAGAGCAGCCGGCAAGCGGGCACAACATATGTGTGTATATGCTGGTCTCAACCCAATGACAGCTAAGTTGGATCACTTGTGGGTCTTCTGTTCCGTGCACCCACAGGTCCCCAGAACAAAATTGACCCCTCCCCAATAGTACTTAATCCTCTATAGTATTAAGTACTATTGACCCCTGTCAATAGTACTCAATCCTACTTAATGTTTACTATGTTTCAATTTGCTATATAACTTATTGAAAGTTCTCAAATAACAAAATAATGCATATTGAAATAAATCATTGTTATGTAAACAGAACTGTTACAGTGATTTGTCAACAAACATCGCTAATTGCAAAGTAATTTAAAATAATTTAGTCTAAATATTATTATTAGAATATGTTTCAATACTCTTATTGCACTAATTAGACATTGATCAAAAAATCCGCTTTTGACTGTAACAGTAATGTTTACATAACAATGTGAAATCTTGTCAGTAATTAATTATAATCGTTATTTTTTGGCCACAAATGAATTTACAACTGCAAATAGCGAAATGTAGTCGTAACTTTAAATGTAGTCATAACTCTCTCATGTATGGCAAAACCACCCTCACACCTAAAAACAAATAGTGATGTTTCTGGCAACAAGGAAAAACAGTATGGTCAGGTGAGCGAAATTTAATTAAATTTTGTTTTTAATTTTTTGACTTTACACAACAGATGATACATGTATAACAGAAAACAATAATCAAATAACTCTGGGTATTTAATGTAATGGATAAATGCCTGGCAGAATTTTTAATAAAAACCTCGTTATTGAACTGAGCCATATACAGGGTGCTGCCAACCCCAAATTTGCAGACAGGTGTCAACAAAACTAGTAGGTGTGGATGTCTGGACTAGGGATGGGTGGGTTACCGGAAACATCACTATTTGTTCAGGTCTAATATACTAATTTTGACATACATATCAGGCTTTCCATTTTGGAAAGATGAAGGAAGAGGACTATTGCAGTTGAATTCACATTTATGTAAGATCTAGAACCAGCTATGCTCTAATTAATTACCCTCCTTAACAAGGTTGACTATCAGTATTACCGCGGTAGTTGACCATAGTCATGCAATCAACCCTGGTCAAAACACAAGGGTGGGCTAGCAGCTGCAAAACAAATTTTTAACTCAATTCTCAAATCTTTTATACATCAAAATGAGTTTATCACATTTTACACAAAGAACAATATAAATCATAACAAACTATATATTCATAATAGGGCCATGCAGTAGCTTAGTTATGGCTTATAAAGACCATATGGGACAATGCAAATAGAGTAGTATAATCCACCATCACTATATGTGATTTCCCAGCTCATATGTCAAGGATTCATGATAAGATTGGATTTGGTATTCAGTGTGAGTAACAAGTACCACACCATGTTCGGATTATATTTCAAAATGAGTATCCAAATTTAATCGAAGGTGGGGGATAACTATATTGACTAAATTACAGATATACATAACAAAATTAAATTGTATATTGAACAAAAATGCCATTTAAATGGCACTTGTAGCTCAAGGACGGGAGCAACCCCCATCATATTGTAGTCACCCAACTAAGTTCACAAATGAAATGTAGAAAGGCAATAGAGTAGGAAAGTAGGAAATAACTCTATTTCTGATCTGAAAATGAAGACTCCCAATGTAAAACATGTATACCAATTACCGATAAAAGGAATTGACAGAAACAAATATTTAAATGTTAAAAATAAACATTAATGACTCATTAACATCACACAACAAGGACAAAGTAATGACAAAGAAACACAAGTTTACATCAATTATTTGCAGGGAAAGGAAGAGGACTATTGCAGTAGAATTCAGGTTGACCTGGAGAAATAGTTCAGAACCCTGACTCTACCTCTATACTTTACAGGGCATTCATATTTCAACAGATCAAAATTTTCAGTCTTCGGCACATCATCCACAAGGAATGTTACCTCATTTTGAACAGCAAATTGGCTATGCCATTTTCAAAATGTTCAAAGAATTGCTTGACAACGGGCAGACGCGGCATGGTGGATATAGATGTTCCAGCAGCTCCATTGGAGACTTTGTCTTTGGCGACCTAAATAATTAACCAAAAAATTGAGAAATAAAAGCTTGGTCATGGTTGCATCAACTGACAAATAGACAGACACTTTGATTCAAATGAATACAACTATTGTACCAACTGGAACCCCAAGGTTGCATCGTACTTGCAGAGCCTTGTCCACACGGTTTTGTCCACACGGTTTTGCAGTTGAGACAGAGTAAATGTAACTACAATTACTTTACTTACCAGCAGTCAGTTAAGACTGAACTAAATCATCCTTTTGCAAATATGAGTTTATGTCAAGAATAAAATTGTTCACATTTGTGATTAAATAACCAAAACTTCTAATTGAGCTATTAAATGATAAAGTAAGAGAAACTTGGTACTGCTGAACCTCAGAACAGTTAAGTTCAGTCGCATACATGTAAATAGTATCATGTTTTCCATTTTCAGATGCATGTGAATAAAAAGATATTCTCACTGCAATGAAGTGATCTGTGTCTCTATATCACATTGAGTTGGATCTGATCAAGGGATCTTACCTTCCCAAACGACACTGCTGTGATAATATGTTTATTATATGACCATAATTCATAAACTATTAAAATTAAAAGCGAATTCGGTATTACTTTGAAATCTATATCTTGGAGTAGATTTTTTGCAGAAAAAATATTCTATTTATGAAATATAAGATGATGTGATATCTTTCCTCTGAATGTTATTATTGATTCAGAAGTGAAACAAAATTAATTCTAATTACACCTTGCAACAATTGGTTCTGTCACTATGAAACCATCTTATTTGTATATTTTTCATGAACTAGGACATGGAATGTTATACTATTTTAGGGCATTAGAAATTTATATTTAAAAGTAGCTAGCCCTGACATTCATCCATGCTATTTTCCAGTATTAGTAGTGGTCACAACCAATCTTGACTGAGGTTTACCAATCATACATGAGTAATTTCCACCTTCTCGTGATACAGGCAGTTAAATTTCAAAAGTATTTACTATCTGCTAATCTTACCTATACCTTTGTTAATAATGTGAATTTGAAGGTGCTCAATCCGATTTGATGGTCCCCATATCATTAGGTTCCAACAATAAATTGTTTGAAATGTCACTTCAGATATCAGAATGAATTAATTGCCAAAAAAATAGTGCTAACCACAGTCCACTACAGTACAGTATAATATTACCAAAAAACCTGTTATTTATCAACATCTTGTACAACCAAATTTTGTCCGTTAGTCAAATATCTGACACAAAAAATCCACTTGATTTTAGAGGTATCCATCATTATCTGATATTTGGTCCGAGACATTCTTCTTATTGACTTTTACTGGGCCACTAGATAGTAATTGGGGGTGCTTAATCAGATTGAGTACCTTTAATACATAATGTTAATTAAATATTTAGTTCTCTGTCTCAATTGCAATGCACATATTAAACCGTTTGCCATACCACTATGTTATAAACCAGTTGGCATGTGGTAGAGGGCAATTACTATCACTGTCAAAACATCCATGAAATATTTTCGGTAAGCCAGAGTAAGCCGCGATCGCACATCGATAATTAATCAGCAACAAAGGCTCTACCGCGCAGTGCCATAATTATGTTCCCGAAAATTAATTATCAGCTATCGCTGATAAACCAAGCAGTATACGTATACCGGTACCTGTAAACAACGAAATACCAAGCTGAAGTTTTTCGCGATCGCCGCACTGTTTTCTAGTTTTACGCTCGCTGTGTCATCAAAAGTCAAATAAAACCACGTCATGTTGCATTATTATGGTTTATTTCTTCATTATACACCACAAAACATGCTTTAAGTGTCATTTTCCGCCTTAGTGTTCTTCAGCTTGGTTCAGCTTGGTTCTGCTTGGTACTGCTCGGTATTTCGACGTTCCGATAAAACCATGCATTTGATGTCGCCACTAGACTGGTACCCTGTCCCAACTCCAGCTACTCGCCCGTAGGCGAGTAGGTTACACACAACTAATTATTTTCCATAGGCGACAGTGTTAACTAAAAGTCCCGCCGGCCATGGGTTAAGCCTATTTGAACTCCAAGTGGTAAATTTTCCCTTAGAACGTCATCCGCTGCACCAGTCTGTGACAACAAACGCGCACTTTTCGATATTTTTTCAAACAATAATCTTGCATTTCCACAACTACCCAATTTACTGCACAAAAATCAGCAGCATAAAAATACCCAGACCCCTCCCGTAACTTCTGGACACCACCAGACTCTTCCTGGACATCTAAACATACACGATCGCCATATTTACGTAGGCTATGATTTTCTGTTCCCGATTAGGGATATTTCTCTCAATGATAATCAACCAATCAGCAGCCAGATTTTTTTTAATGCTGATTCGAGTTTCCCTACACAAATTCAAGAAGCGTAACTCTATATAATTAGTTGCTTGTAACCTATAGGTGTAACGAAAATCAGACTTTGATCGTGAATACCGCGCCAATTTTACAAGAAAAGCTTTACTATGATACGATAGAAATATGGGAGTCATTGGACATCCTGTTATCTCCCAGCGGTCCTTTAACCCACATACCCCGTTTTAAAATCAACCAATTTGTTTGGGTAAGAAATATCACTGATAATTGCATCCTGAAAACTCTGGAAGCACAGTTTAGTAGAAAAGATACTAATGTCTCATGTCATGCTTATCATAGACATATATACTGCACAGTGTCACATGTCCCATGTCCATCCACTCACTAATGAGAATATTATGACCACAAATGTGACCACACCCAAAATTCAGGGTTTTTCATCATAATTTAATTTGTAAAATCCGACTGGCGTGCATAGCGCACACGATAGAAAGGCATATGTATAAGTTTTGAAAACTAGTTACGTATATCTACCATACGCTTTAAGGAATTTATCTAATTTTGAACAGTACAATGTTTAATTGGATTTGAAATAGACCCCCCCTCAAAATTTCACAATCCGACAATGATTTGGTTAAATGATAGGCGGATGTCCCTTTAAATTTCAGTATTTTTTTAGGAGATTGAGTCGAATTCGTATTAGAGAAACTTTCATCACCTCGATCGTGTTATTTTGAACATTAAAGGTCCACACACACTCTAAGAAATAATGGTTCTTTGGGGTTCTTTGAAGAACTCAAGGGTTCTCTGTAAGAACCCAAAGGTTCCTCGGTGCCAGAAAAGGTTCTCTGTAATCGCCAGGGTTCGTCGGTGTGTAACTGGGGTTCTCTGGGATGCTGAAGGGTTCTTCGTGACCATACAATAATGCAGTCGTTACATGTGGCATGGATTACAGAGTCGAATTGAGTGATTAACGTGCATAAAACATCAACCAGAGAGAAAGGAGTACGTCTCTGTTCGCAGGGTTGGGGAATAGTAATGTATAATAGTAATGCATTGCAATGCATTACATTTTCTCAAGTAATGCCTAAAGAAAGTAATGTAGGCCTACTACTAACCAAAAATGGTGAGTAATCTATCTACTATATATTTTGAGACTTCCGTGTGTGTCCTTTATAGACTCGAAACGGCCCGACCGATTGGGCCCAAACTTGCTATCTAAAGGTAAAAAGTCACAGGCAGTGCACTCGGACCATTCGCGACCCCATCCGAGAACGTCTTTACCCTTCAACTTTCATCGTAATGGGGATTGACGGGTTAAATACTTGCCCTTATTTTAGAGTTACTTCGCCTACATCATACATAATAATGTGATGGCAGAATTCGCGTTTCTGATAAAAAAGTTACCAAGTTTTCTCCAATCGATTCTCTTAAAATTCACCCTAATCGGTTAAATTCTTTCGATAATTATATCTTAGCATTTACTTGGACCAGCTCTCCATGTCGAAAAAGTGATAGTTGGACCAAAACGACACTTGAGAAAAGTTTGTTTACAATATCAACGTATTGATTACGTGGAGCCGACAACGTTATCGCACGTTCGTCGGCTAATAGCAAAATACACACAAATATCCAAGAGCGCAAACATACTATATTATCATCGTACGCTATTCCATCTGTGGTTCATATAAAGGTTCTATAAAGAACCATGTTGGGATAGATTATGGTTCCTTTAAGAATCCTGTTCTGATATATGAAAGGTTCTCTGAAGAACCCTCGTATGATAATCGTAAAATACACATAAATATATGTTAAAGTGCAGACTAATTCACCACCTTCTTGTATTCAAGAATATGAATCACACCAAAATTAAGCGAATTGTATATGGAATGTGAAGGTATAAGCTGACGTGTATACATCATTCCCCAAATGCTTCAATATCATGAAAATCTGTTAGTTATTATAATACACCTCAAAGTTGACTGGACGTCGCGATATACACAAGAGCGCAAACATACTATATTATCACCTTACGCTATTCCATCTGGGGTTCTTATACATGTTCTCTGTAGCTCTCTGATGTCCCCTTAAGAACCCTGTTCTGATATATGAAAGGTTCTTTGAAAAAATCCTCGTGTGACCCTTATGATTGGATCATTCGAAGTACCATCTGGTGTTCCGTGAAGAACCATGTTCATATTATGGATCCCACAAGAACCCCCTTGGGGTTCTTCTGTGGAACCTTATGATATGGTTCTTGAGTAGAACCTTATGATGGGGACCATGGGGTCCTTTGAAGCACCAAAAAGGGTGCTCCTATTGTGACAAGGTGAAGAACCTTTTTGGGTGCTCTGAAGGACTTCTTGTTCTAAGAGTGCATATGCAAAAATTTGATGATTTTCAGAAAATTCCGCCTCCGGAAAAAGTTGAAGTTCCGGCGACAGAGGGTTAATAAATGTCTCGCATAATCTGAAAATGGGTCTGTGGGGCGTGAAAATATAATAACTCAACAAAACGAGTCAGTCTTTGTTTATCAGTGTTCCTAAATTCGCTGCCCTGAACGATATTTGAAAAATGTGATTTTTTTGCCTATAGGTTACACACAACTAATTATTTTCCATAGGCGACAGTGTTAACTAAAAGTCCCGCCGGCCATGGGTTAAGCCTATTTGAACTTCAAGTGGTCAATTTTCCCTTAGAACGTCATCCGCTGCACCAGTCTGTGACAACAAACGCGCACTTTTCGGTATTTTTTCAAACAATAATCTTGCATTTCCACAACTACCCAATTTACTGCACAAAAATCAGCAGCATAAAAATACCCTGTAAAGGTTAGCTATACGTACAGCATACTATTTATTTATGTATTGATTGACCTCCTTTGCAAAAGTATTATACCCTGTCGATAATATTGCCAATACATGGTATCTCTAAATTTGAGTATTTACAAAGAAGTTGAAAAAAAAGAGAAGAAATTGTTCACTCTGCACGCAATTTACGATGCGATGGACAACATAAGTGTCAGGTCACCGTTCTCAAACATCGAGAGTTATTATACACGTCCTTTTCATATTGTAATGCACATTCTCAGCTTTAGCTTTCATGCAGCTGCAAATTGCGTCGTGTCGCGAATCAATCGAATTTTACGAATCAATTCAATTTAATAGTAACTCTGGTCATCATGAAAGACATTACAGAGACAATACATATGACACAATTACGTATCATCAATACATGTACATGTATACATACACATAAAATCATTATGATAAATATTATAATACATCGATGTCGCGTTTAATGGGTGTATACTTGTTTACTCATCATAATCAGATAATATATTTACCAATATATGGTATATGGTGTGTATCAACGAATTTATATTTACTAATATACATGTGTGTACACGAGCACCTACAAATGTGAACGCGCACACATGCGCGTAAGCCTCAGGAGTTTCTGAAAATTTCCAAAATCTTTTTAATAAATACCGAAAGGTTTTTTGTTTTGCGCTCGCTATTTTGATTGAATAATTGGTTCAACTTCAAAGTGTTTGGTCTATTGAAGTAGTATGGTTTGATGTATCTTATTCTCAATCCCTTTAATTTTTCACACTTCAAAATAACGTGGAATTCATCTCCTAACTCTGCGTTACATAATGAGCACTTTCTTTCCGAATAGTCTCGATTTGTCCATGATCCTTCTTCGATTGGTAATTTATGATTTCTTGTCCGGAATCTCATGAGAGCGTGTATCATAGATGTATCGCTGGATGACAAATATTGTTCGCCGACAAAGTTATCTTTCACGACTCGATAAAAGGTAAATTTGTTTGATACAGCTATTGCGGTTCTCCATTGTTGTGAGTATATATCAGTTAGTCTCATTCTGACAGAGTCGCGAAATTGATTGAGGTTATCGACCAGCTGATAGGTCCAGCTGTTACCCATGCCGATTGCGTTAAGGGTGTTATGCTGCCCAGCAATCCATGGGAACTTCTTATTATCATAATAAGACATCAGCATAATATAATACAATGCGAGTGGCGTTCTTTTTGTCGTCATTGTGTTGAGCTTGCCCCAATAAGACAAGTAAAATGTTTTTATTCTTACTGATATGGGACACATGCCGAGTTCTCCATATATGAATGCACTAGGTGTAGATTTTTTAAGCTTTAAGGTGTATTTCAAAAACCAAATTTCGAGTTTTTCAAAACATGTCGTGTTTTCGTGTCCCCATACCTCGGCTCCATATGTCATGATTGGGATAATCGATTTTTCATAGATATCAAGGGTTGTGGCTATAGTTAGTTTATTCACGCGTACTTTATTAAGGAGGGCGTACATTGCCACTTTAGCACTTTTAGTCCTTGTGTTTTTTTCTAGTGTGAATAGTCCATTTCTATGGAATGTCGTACCCAGGTATTTGTAACTATCTACTATCTCCAGTTCATGTCCAATTATTTAAAATTTACCGCTATTCAGACTTTTGTTTTTTCGTCCAAATATAAGTATCTTGGTTTTCGATGTATTGACATTTAATTTCCACGTGTTGCAATATATAGAAAATTTATCAAGCATGTTCTGTAAGCTGTCACGTGAGTTAGCGAGGAGTACAGTGTCATCTGCATAAATTAAGAGAAATAGTTTTAAGTAAAGTCCGGTATCAAATTCTTCTGGAACTTTAATGTCGATTCCATTGGATCCATGCTCACGAAGATGATTTTCAAGATCGTTTAGGTATATTGCAAATAGTATCGGCGAAAGACTGTCTCCTTGTTTTAGGCCAATTTTGCTTGGAAAAAAGTCTGAATCTTCGTTTCCAATGCGTACGCAAAGTTTTATGTCATTATACATAGATCGTATTACATCTAAGAGTTTACCTTCGATTTTATGGCTGATAAGCTTTTTCCAAAGCGCTGCTCTCCAGACGGAATCAAACGCTTTAGAAAAGTCTATAAAGGCACAATATAAGGTCTGCTTGTTATGTTTCAAGATTTGTGATAAAGAGTAAAGTGAAAATATGTGATCAATTGTGGAATATCCTTTGCGAAATCCCGCTTGGCATTCTGACTGCAAGTCATTATTACTGAGGAATGAGCTAATGCGTTCACTAACAATGCTAGCAAATACTTTTGACATACAACTTAAAAGAGTTATCTTCCTGTAGTTATTAGGGTCGGTAGATTCCCCTTTTCCTTTAAAGAGTGGTCGTATAATTCCAGTTCTCCAGCTTTCGGGTACTATTCCAGTGTTTAAAATCAGATTGAAATATTTTTGAAACGTTATTCCAAAAATATCAAGAGCCCCTTTAAGATAGTCGTTTGTTATATTGTCGTACCCAGACCCCTCCCGTAACTTCTGGACACCACCAGATTCTTCCTGGACATCTAAACATACACGATCGCCATATTTACGTAGGCTATGATTTTCTGTTCCCGATTAGGGATATTTCTCTCAATGATAATCAACCAATCAGCAGCCAGATTTTTTTAATGCTGATTCGAGTTTCCCTACACAAATTCAAGAAGCGTAACTCTATATAATTAGTTGCTTGTAACCTATAAGTGTAACGAAAATCAGACTTTGATCGTGAATACCGCGCCAATTTTACAAGAAAAGCTTTACTATGATACGATAGAAATATGGGAGTCATTGGACATCCTGTTATCTCCCAGCGGTCCTTTAACCCACATACCCCGTTTTAAAATCAACCAATTTGTTTGGGTAAGAAATATCACTGATAATTGCATCCTGAAAACTCTGGAAGCACAGTTTAGTAGAAAAGATACTAATGTCTCATGTCATGCTTATCATAGACATATATACTGCAAAGTGTCACATGTCCCATGTCCATCCACTCACTAATGAGAATATTATGACCACAAATGTGACCACACCCAAAATTCAGGGTTTTTCATCATAATTTAATTTGTAAAATCCGACTGGCGTGCATAGCGCACACGATAGAAAGGCATATGTATAAGTTTTGAAAACTAGTTACGTATATCTACCATACGCTTTAAGGAATTTATCTAATTTTGAACAGTACAATGGTTAATTGGATTTGAAATAGACCCCCCCCTCAAAATTTCACAATCCGACAATGATTTGGTTAAATGATAGGCGGATGTCCCTTTAAATTTCAGTATTTTTTTAGGAGTTTGAGTCGAATTCGTATTAGAGAAACTTTCATCACCTCGATCGTGTTATTTTGAACATTAAAGGTCCACACATATGCAAAAATTTGATGATTTTCAGAAAATTCCGCCTCCGGAAAAAGTTGAAGTTCCGGCGACAGAGGGTTAATAAATGTCTCGCATAATCTGAAAATGGGTCTGTAGGGCGTGAAAATATAATAACTCAACAAAACGAGTCAGTCTTTGTTTATCAGTGTTCCTAAATTCGCTGCCCTGAACGATATTTGAAAAATGTGATTTTTTTGCCTATAGGTTACACACAACTAATTATTTTCCATAGGCGACAGTGTTAACTAAAAGTCCCGCCGGCCATGGGTTAAGCCTATTTGAACTTCAAGTGGTCAATTTTCCCTTAGAACGTCATCCGCTGCACCAGTCTGTGACAACAAACGCGCACTTTTCGGTATTTTTTCAAACAATAATCTTGCATTTCCACAACTACCCAATTTACTGCACAAAAATCAGCAGCATAAAAATACCCTGTAAAGGTTAGCTATACGTACAGCATACTATTTATTTATGTATTGATTGACCTCCTTTGCAAAAGTATTATGCCCTGTCGATAATATTGCCAATACATGGTATCTCTAAATTTGAGTATTTACAAAGAAGTTGAAAAAAAAGAGAAGAAATTGTTCACTCTGCACGCAATTTACGATGCGATGGACAACATAAGTGTCAGGTCACCGTTCTCAAACATCGAGAGTTATTATACACGTCCTTTTCATATTGTAATGCACATTCTCAGCTTTAGCTTTCATGCAGCTGCAAATTGCGTCGTGTCGCGAATCAATCGAATTTTACGAATCAATTCAATTTAATAGTAACTCTGGTCATCATGAAAGACATTACAGAGACAATACATATGACACAATTACGTATCATCAATACATGTACATGTATACATACACATAAAATCATTATGATAAATATTATAATACATCGATGTCGCGTTTAATGGGTGTATACTTGTTTACTCATCATAATCAGATAATATATTTACCAATATATGGTATATGGTGTGTATCAACGAATTTATATTTACTAATATACATGTGTGTACACGAGCACCTACAAATGTGAACGCGCACACATGCGCGTAAGCCTCAGGAGTTTCTGAAAATTTCCAAAATCTTTTTAATAAATACCGAAAGGTTTTTTGTTTTGCGCTCGCTATTTTGATTGAATAATTGGTTCAACTTCAAAGTGTTTGGTCTATTGAAGTAGTATGGTTTGATGTATCTTATTCTCAATCCCTTTAATTTTTCACACTTCAAAATAACGTGGAATTCATCTCCTAACTCTGCGTTACATAATGAGCACTTTCTTTCCGAATAGTCTCGATTTGTCCATGATCCTTCTTCGATTGGTAATTTATGATTTCTTGTCCGGAATCTCATGAGAGCGTGTATCATAGATGTATCGCTGGATGACAAATATTGTTCGCGGACAAAGTTATCTTTCACGACTCGATAAAAGGTAAATTTGTTTGATACAGCTATTGCGGTTCTCCATTGTTGTGAGTATATATCAGTTAGTCTCATGCTGACAGAGTCGCGAAATTGATTGAGGTTATCGACCAGCTGATAGGTCCAGCTGTTACCCATGCCGATTGCGTTAAGGGTGTTATGCTGCCCAGCAATCCATGGGAACTTCTTATTATCATAATAAGACATCAGCATAATATAATACAATGCGAGTGGCGTTCTTTTTGTCGTCATTGTGTTGAGCTTGCCCCAATAAGACAAGTAAAATGTTTTTATTCTTACTGATATGGGACACATGCCGAGTTCTCCATATATGAATGCACTAGGTGTAGATTTTTTAAGCTTTAAGGTGTATTTCAAAAACCAAATTTCGAGTTTTTCAAAACATGTCGTGTTTTCGTGTCCCCATACATCGGCTCCATATGTCATGATTGGGATAATCGATTTTTCATAGATATCAAGGGTTGTGGCTATAGTTAGTTTATTCACGCGTACTTTATTAAGGAGGGCGTACATTGCCACTTTAGCACTTTTAGTCCTTGTGTTTTTTTCTAGTGTGAATAGTCCATTTCTATGGAATGTCGTACCTAGGTATTTGTAACTATCTACTATCTCCAGTTCATGTCCAATTATTGAAAATTTACCGCTATTCAGACTTTTGTTTTTTCGTCCAAATATAAGTATCTTGGTTTTCGATGTATTGACATTTAATTTCCACGTGTTGCAATATATAGAAAATTTATCAAGCATGTTCTGTAAGCTGTCACGTGAGTTAGCGAGGAGTACAGTGTCATCTGCATAAATTAAGAGAAATAGTTTTAAGTAAAGTCCGGTATCAAATTCTTCTGGAACTTTAATGTCGATTCCATTGGATCCATGCTCACGAAGATGATTTTCAAGATCGTTTAGGTATATTGCAAATAGTATCGGCGAAAGACTGTCTCCTTGTTTTAGGCCAATTTTGCTTGGAAAAAAGTCTGAATCTTCGTTTCCAATGCGTACGCAAAGTTTTATGTCATTATACATAGATCGTATTACATCTAAGAGTTTACCTTCGATTTTATGGCTGATAAGCTTTTTCCAAAGCGCTGCTCTCCAGACGGAATCAAACGCTTTAGAAAAGTCTATAAAGGCACAATATAAGGTCTGCTTGTTATGTTTCAAGATTTGTGATAAAGAGTAAAGTGAAAATATGTGATCAATTGTGGAATATCCTTTGCGAAATCCCGCTTGGCATTCTGACTGCAAGTCATTATTACTGAGGAATGAGCTAATGCGTTCACTAACAATGCTAGCAAATACTTTTGACATACAACTTAAAAGAGTTATCTTCCTGTAGTTATTAGGGTCGGTAGATTCCCCTTTTCCTTTAAAGAGTGGTCGTATAATTCCAGTTCTCCAGCTTTCGGGTACTATTCCAGTGTTTAAAATCAGATTGAAATATTTTTGAAACGTTATTCCAAAAATATCAAGAGCCCCTTTAAGATAGTCGTTTGTTATATTGTCGTACCCAGACCCCTCCCGTAACTTCTGGACACCACCAGACTCTTCCTGGACATCTAAACATACACGATCGCCATATTTACGTAGGCTATGATTTTCTGTTCCCGATTAGGGATATTTCTCTCAATGATAATCAACCAATCAGCAGCCAGATTTTTTTAATGCTGATTCGAGTTTCCCTACACAAATTCAAGAAGCGTAACTCTATATAATTAGTTGCTTGTAACCTATAAGTGTAACGAAAATCAGACTTTGATCGTGAATACCGCGCCAATTTTACAAGAAAAGCTTTACTATGATACGATAGAAATATGGGAGTCATTGGACATCCTGTTATCTCCCAGCGGTCCTTTAACCCACATACCCCGTTTTAAAATCAACCAATTTGTTTGGGTAAGAAATATCACTGATAATTGCATCCTGAAAACTCTGGAAGCACAGTTTAGTAGAAAAGATACTAATGTCTCATGTCATGCTTATCATAGACATATATACTGCACAGTGTCACATGTCCCATGTCCATCCACTCACTAATGAGAATATTATGACCACAAATGTGACCACACCCAAAATTCAGGGTTTTTCATCATAATTTAATTTGTAAAATCCGACTGGCGTGCATAGCGCACACGATAGAAAGGCATATGTATAAGTTTTGAAAACTAGTTACGTATATCTACCATACGCTTTAAGGAATTTATCTAATTTTGAACAGTACAATGTTTAATTGGATTTGAAATAGACCCCCCCCCCCTCAAAATTTCACAATCCGACAATGATTTGGTTAAATGATAGGCGGATGTCCCTTTAAATTTCAGTACTTTTTAGGAGTTTGAGTCGAATTCGTATTAGAGAAACTTTCATCACCTCGATCGTGTTATTTTGAACATTAAAGGTCCACACATATGCAAAAATTTGATGATTTTCAGAAAATTCCGCCTCCGGAAAAAGTTGAAGTTCCGGCGACAGAGGGTTAATAAATGTCTCGCATAATCTGAAAATGGGTCTGTAGGGCGTGAAAATATAATAACTCAACAAAACGAGTCAGTCTTTGTTTATCAGTGTTCCTAAATTCGCTGCCCTGAACGATATTTGAAAAATGTGATTTTTTTGCCTATAGGTTACACACAACTAATTATTTTCCATAGGCGACAGTGTTAACTAAAAGTCCCGCCGGCCATGGGTTAAGCCTATTTGAACTTCAAGTGGTCAATTTTCCCTTAGAACGTCATCCGCTGCACCAGTCTGTGACAACAAACGCGCACTTTTCGGTATTTTTTCAAACAATAATCTTGCATTTCCACAACTACCCAATTTACTGCACAAAAATCAGCAGCATAAAAATACCCAGACCCCTCCCGTAACTTCTGGACACCACCAGACTCTTCCTGGACATCTAAACATACACGATCGCCATATTTACGTAGGCTATGGTTTTCTGTTCCCGATTAGGGATATTTCTCTCAATGATAATCAACCAATCAGCAGCCAGATTTTTTTTTATGCTGATTCGAGTTTCCCTACACAAATTCAAGAAGCGTAACACTATATAATCTACCATACGCTTTAAGGAATTTATCTAATTTTGAACAGTACAATGTTTAATTGGATTTGAAATAGACCCCCCCCCCCCCCTCAAAATTTCACAATCCGACAATGATTTGGTTAAATGATAGGCGGATGTCCCTTTAAATTTCAGTACTTTTTTAGGAGTTTGAGTCGAATTCGTATTAGAGAAACTTTCATCACCTCGATCGTGTTATTTTGAACATTAAAGGTCCACACATATGCAAAAAATTGATGATTTTCAGAAAATTTCGCCTCCGGAAAAAGTTGAAGTTCCGGCGACAGAGGGTTAATAAATGTCTCGCATAATCTGAAAATGGGTCTGTAGGGCGTGAAAATATAATAACTCAACAAAACGAGTCAGTCTTTGTTTATCAGTGTTCCTAAATTCGCTGCCCTGAACGATATTTGAAAAATGTGATTTTTTTGCCTATAAGTGTAACGAAAATCAGACTTTGATCGTGAATACCGCGCCAATTTTACAAGAAAAGCTTTACTATGATACGATAGAAATATGGGAGTCATTGGACATCCTGTTATCTCCCAGCGGTCCTTTAACCCACATAATCCGTTTTAAAATCAACCAATTTGTTTGGGTAAGAAATATCACTGATAATTGCATCCTGAAAACTCTGGAAGCACAGTTTAGTAGAAAAGATACTAATGTCTCATGTCATGCTTATCATAGACATATATACTGCACAGTGTCACATGTCCCATGTCCATCCACTCACTAATGAGAATATTATGACCACAAATGTGACCACACCCAAAATTCAGGGTTTTTCATCATAATTTAATTTGTAAAATCCGACTGGCGTGCATAGCGCACACGATAAAAAGGCATATGTATAAGTTTTGAAAACTAGTTACGTATATCTACCATACGCTTTAAGGAATTTATCTAATTTTGAACAGTACAATGTTTAATTGGATTTGAAATAGACCCCCCCCCCTCAAAATTTCACAATCCGACAATGATTTGGTTAAATGATAGGCGGATGTCCCTTTAAATTTCAGTACTTTTTAGGAGTTTGAGTCGAATTCGTATTAGAGAAACTTTCATCACCTCGATCGTGTTATTTTGAACATTAAAGGTCAACACATATGCACAAATTTGATGATTTTCAGAAAATTTCGCCTCCGGAAAAAGTTGAAGTTCCGGCGACAGAGGGTTAATAAATGTCTCGCATAATCTGAAAATGGGTCTGTAGGGCGTGAAAATATAATAACTCAACAAACGAGTCAGTCTTTGTTTATCAGTGTTCCTAAATTCGCTGCCCTGAACGATATTTGAAAAATGTGATTTTTTTGCCTATAGGTTACACACAACTAATTATTTTCCATAGGCGACAGTGTTAACTAAAAGTCCCGCCGGCCATGGGTTAAGCCTATTTGAACTTCAAGTGGTCAATTTTCCCTTAGAACGTCATCCGCTGCACCAGTCTGTGACAACAAACGCGCACTTTTCGGTATTTTTTCAAACAATAATCTTGCATTTCCACAACTACCCAATTTACTGCACAAAAATCAGCAGCATAAAAATACCCAGACCCCTCCCGTAACTTCTGGACACCACCAGACTCTTCCTGGACATCTAAACATACACGATCGCCATATTTACGTAGGCTATGGTTTTCTGTTCCCGATTAGGGATATTTCTCTCAATGATAATCAACCAATCAGCAGCCAGATTTTTTTTTATGCTGATTCGAGTTTCCCTACACAAATTCAAGAAGCGTAACACTATATAATCTACCATACGCTTTAAGGAATTTATCTAATTTTGAACAGTACAATGTTTAATTGGATTTGAAATAGACCCCCCCCCCCTCAAAATTTCACAATCCGACAATGATTTGGTTAAATGATAGGCGGATGTCCCTTTAAATTTCAGTACTTTTTTAGGAGTTTGAGTCGAATTCGTATTAGAGAAACTTTCATCACCTCGATCGTGTTATTTTGAACATTAAAGGTCCACACATATGCAAAAAATTGATGATTTTCAGAAAATTTCGCCTCCGGAAAAAGTTGAAGTTCCGGCGACAGAGGGTTAATAAATGTCTCGCATAATCTGAAAATGGGTCTGTAGGGCGTGAAAATATAATAACTCAACAAAACGAGTCAGTCTTTGTTTATCAGTGTTCCTAAATTCGCTGCCCTGAACGATATTTGAAAAATGTGATTTTTTTGCCTATAAGTGTAACGAAAATCAGACTTTGATCGTGAATACCGCGCCAATTTTACAAGAAAAGCTTTACTATGATACGATAGAAATATGGGAGTCATTGGACATCCTGTTATCTCCCAGCGGTCCTTTAACCCACATAATCCGTTTTAAAATCAACCAATTTGTTTGGGTAAGAAATATCACTGATAATTGCATCCTGAAAACTCTGGAAGCACAGTTTAGTAGAAAAGATACTAATGTCTCATGTCATGCTTATCATAGACATATATACTGCACAGTGTCACATGTCCCATGTCCATCCACTCACTAATGAGAATATTATGACCACAAATGTGACCACACCCAAAATTCAGGGTTTTTCATCATAATTTAATTTGTAAAATCCGACTGGCGTGCATAGCGCACACGATAAAAAGGCATATGTATAAGTTTTGAAAACTAGTTACGTATATCTACCATACGCTTTAAGGAATTTATCTAATTTTGAACAGTACAATGTTTAATTGGATTTGAAATAGACCCCCCCCTCAAAATTTCACAATCCGACAATGATTTGGTTAAATGATAGGCGGATGTCCCTTTAAATTTCAGTACTTTTTAGGAGTTTGAGTCGAATTCGTATTAGAGAAACTTTCATCACCTCGATCGTGTTATTTTGAACATTAAAGGTCAACACATATGCACAAATTTGATGATTTTCAGAAAATTTCGCCTCCGGAAAAAGTTGAAGTTCCGGCGACAGAGGGTTAATAAATGTCTCGCATAATCTGAAAATGGGTCTGTAGGGCGTGAAAATATAATAACTCAACAAACGAGTCAGTCTTTGTTTATCAGTGTTCCTAAATTCGCTGCCCTGAACGATATTTGAAAAATGTGATTTTTTTGCCTATAGGTTACACACAACTAATTATTTTCCATAGGAGACAGTGTTAACTAAAAGTCCCGCCGGCCATGGGTTAAGCCTATTTGAACTTCAAGTGGTCAATTTTCCCTTAGAACGTCATCCGCTGCACCAGTCTGTGACAACAAACGCGCACTTTTCGGTATTTTTTCAAACAATAATCTTGCATTTCCACAACTACCCAATTTACTGCACAAAAATCAGCAGCATAAAAATACCCAGACCCCTCCCGTAACTTCTGGACACCACCAGACTCTTCCTGGACATCTAAACATACACGATCGCCATATTTACGTAGGCTATGGTTTTCTGTTCCCGATTAGGGATATTTCTCTCAATGATAATCAACCAATCAGCAGCCAGATTTTTTTTTATGCTGATTCGAGTTTCCCTACACAAATTCAAGAAGCGTAACACTATATAATCTACCATACGCTTTAAGGAATTTATCTAATTTTGAACAGTACAATGTTTAATTGGATTTGAAATAGACCCCCCCCCCTCAAAATTTCACAATCCGACAATGATTTGGTTAAATGATAGGCGGATGTCCCTTTAAATTTCAGTACTTTTTTAGGAGTTTGAGTCGAATTCGTATTAGAGAAACTTTCATCACCTCGATCGTGTTATTTTGAACATTAAAGGTCCACACATATGCAAAAAATTGATGATTTTCAGAAAATTTCGCCTCCGGAAAAAGTTGAAGTTCCGGCGACAGAGGGTTAATAAATGTCTCGCATAATCTGAAAATGGGTCTGTAGGGCGTGAAAATATAATAACTCAACAAAACGAGTCAGTCTTTGTTTATCAGTGTTCCTAAATTCGCTGCCCTGAACGATATTTGAAAAATGTGATTTTTTTGCCTATAAGTGTAACGAAAATCAGACTTTGATCGTGAATACCGCGCCAATTTTACAAGAAAAGCTTTACTATGATACGATAGAAATATGGGAGTCATTGGACATCCTGTTATCTCCCAGCGGTCCTTTAACCCACATAATCCGTTTTAAAATCAACCAATTTGTTTGGGTAAGAAATATCACTGATAATTGCATCCTGAAAACTCTGAAGCACAGTTTAGTAGAAAAGATACTAATGTCTCATGTCATGCTTATCATAGACATATATACTGCACAGTGTCACATGTCCCATGTCCATCCACTCACTAATGAGAATATTATGACCACAAATGTGACCACACCCAAAATTCAGGTTTTTCATCATAATTAATTTGTAAAATCCGACTGGCGTGCATAGCGCACACGATAAAAAGGCATATGTATAAGTTTTGAAAACTAGTTACGTATATCTACCATACGCTTTAAGGAATTTATCTAATTTTGAACAGTACAATGTTTAATTGGATTTGAAATAGACCCCCCCCTCAAAATTTCACAATCCGACAATGATTTGGTTAATGATAGGCGGATGTCCCTTTAAATTTCAGTACTTTTTAGGAGTTTGAGTTTGAGTCGAATTCGTATTAGAGAAACTTTCATCACCTCGATCGTGTTATTTTGAACATTAAAGGTCAACACATATGCACAAATTTGATGATTTTCAGAAAATTTCGCCTCCGGAAAAAGTTGAAGTTCCGGCGACAGAGGGTTAATAAATGTCTCGCATAATCTGAAAATGGGTCTGTAGGGCGTGAAAATATAATAACTCAACAAACGAGTCAGTCTTTGTTTATCAGTGTTCCTAAATTCGCTGCCCTGAACGATATTTGAAAAATGTGATTTTTTTGCCTATAGGTTACACACAACTAATTATTTACCATAGGCGACAGTGTTAACTAAAAGTCCCGCCGGCCATGGGTTAAGCCTATTTGAACTTCAAGTGGTCAATTTTCCCTTAGAACGTCATCCGCTGCACCAGTCTGTGACAACAAACGCGCACTTTTCGGTATTTTTTCAAACAATAATCTTGCATTTCCACAACTACCCAATTTACTGCACAAAAATCAGCAGCATAAAAATACCCAGACCCCTCCCGTAACTTCTGGACACCACCAGACTCTTCCTGGACATCTAAACATACACGATCGCCATATTTACGTAGGCTATGGTTTTCTGTTCCCGATTAGGGATATTTCTCTCAATGATAATCAACCAATCAGCAGCCAGATTTTTTTTTATGCTGATTCGAGTTTCCCTACACAAATTCAAGAAGCGTAACACTATATAATCTACCATACGCTTTAAGGAATTTATCTAATTTTGAACAGTACAATGTTTAATTGGATTTGAAATAGACCCCCCCCCCCCCCTCAAAATTTCACAATCCGACAATGATTTGGTTAAATGATAGGCGGATGTCCCTTTAAATTTCAGTACTTTTTTAGGAGTTTGAGTCGAATTCGTATTAGAGAAACTTTCATCACCTCGATCGTGTTATTTTGAACATTAAAGGTCCACACATATGCAAAAAATTGATGATTTTCAGAAAATTTCGCCTCCGGAAAAAGTTGAAGTTCCGGCGACAGAGGGTTAATAAATGTCTCGCATAATCTGAAAATGGGTCTGTAGGGCGTGAAAATATAATAACTCAACAAAACGAGTCAGTCTTTGTTTATCAGTGTTCCTAAATTCGCTGCCCTGAACGATATTTGAAAAATGTGATTTTTTTGCCTATAAGTGTAACGAAAATCAGACTTTGATCGTGAATACCGCGCCAATTTTACAAGAAAAGCTTTACTATGATACGATAGAAATATGGGAGTCATTGGACATCCTGTTATCTCCCAGCGGTCCTTTAACCCACATAATCCGTTTTAAAATCAACCAATTTGTTTGGGTAAGAAATATCACTGATAATTGCATCCTGAAAACTCTGGAAGCACAGTTTAGTAGAAAAGATACTAATGTCTCATGTCATGCTTATCATAGACATATATACTGCACAGTGTCACATGTCCCATGTCCATCCACTCACTAATGAGAATATTATGACCACAAATGTGACCACACCCAAAATTCAGGGTTTTTCATCATAATTTAATTTGTAAAATCCGACTGGCGTGCAAAGCGCACACGATAAAAAGGCATATGTATAAGTTTTGAAAACTAGTTACGTATATCTACCATACGCTTTAAGGAATTTATCTAATTTTGAACAGTACAATGTTTAATTGGATTTGAAATAGACCCCCCCCCCCTCAAAATTTCACAATCCGACAATGATTTGGTTAAATGATAGGCGGATGTCCCTTTAAATTTCAGTACTTTTTAGGAGTTTGAGTCGAATTCGTATTAGAGAAACTTTCATCACCTCGATCGTGTTATTTTGAACATTAAAGGTCAACACATATGCACAAATTTGATGATTTTCAGAAAATTTCGCCTCCGGAAAAAGTTGAAGTTCCGGCGACAGAGGGTTAATAAATGTGTCGCATAATCTGAAAATGGGTCTGTAGGGCGTGAAAATATAATAACTCAACAAACGAGTCAGTCTTTGTTTATCAGTGTTCCTAAATTCGCTGCCCTGAACGATATTTGAAAAATGTGATTTTTTTGCCTATAGGTTACACACAACTAATTATTTTCCATAGGCGACAGTGTTAACTAAAAGTCCCGCCGGCCATGGGTTAAGCCTATTTGAACTTCAAGTGGTCAATTTTCCCTTAGAACGTCATCCGCTGCACCAGTCTGTGACAACAAACGCGCACTTTTCGGTATTTTTTCAAACAATAATCTTGCATTTCCACAACTACCCAATTTACTGCACAAAAATCAGCAGCATAAAAATACCCAGACCCCTCCCGTAACTTCTGGACACCACCAGACTCTTCCTGGACATCTAAACATACACGATCGCCATATTTACGTAGGCTATGGTTTTCTGTTCCCGATTAGGGATATTTCTCTCAATGATAATCAACCAATCAGCAGCCAGATTTTTTTTTATGCTGATTCGAGTTTCCCTACACAAATTCAAGAAGCGTAACACTATATAATCTACCATACGCTTTAAGGAATTTATCTAATTTTGAACAGTACAATGTTTAATTGGATTTGAAATAGACCCCCCCCCCCCCCCCTCAAAATTTCACAATCCGACAATGATTTGGTTAAATGATAGGCGGATGTCCCTTTAAATTTCAGTACTTTTTTAGGAGTTTGAGTCGAATTCGTATTAGAGAAACTTTCATCACCTCGATCGTGTTATTTTGAACATTAAAGGTCCACACATATGCAAAAATTTGATGATTTTCAGAAAATTTCGCCTCCGGAAAAAGTTGAAGTTCCGGCGACAGAGGGTTAATAAATGTCTCGCATAATCTGAAAATGGGTCTGTAGGGCGTGAAAATATAATAACTCAACAAAACGAGTCAGTCTTTGTTTATCAGTGTTCCTAAATTCGCTGCCCTGAACGATATTTGAAAAATGTGATTTTTTTGCCTATAAGTGTAACGAAAATCAGACTTTGATCGTGAATACCGCGCCAATTTTACAAGAAAAGCTTTACTATGATACGATAGAAATATGGGAGTCATTGGACATCCTGTTATCTCCCAGCGGTCCTTTAACCCACATAATCCGTTTTAAAATCAACCAATTTGTTTGGGTAAGAAATATCACTGATAATTGCATCCTGAAAACTCTGGAAGCACAGTTTAGTAGAAAAGATACTAATGTCTCATGTCATGCTTATCATAGACATATATACTGCACAGTGTCACATGTCCCATGTCCATCCACTCACTAATGAGAATATTATGACCACAAATGTGACCACACCCAAAATTCAGGGTTTTTCATCATAATTTAATTTGTAAAATCCGACTGGCGTGCATAGCGCACACGATAAAAAGGCATATGTATAAGTTTTGAAAACTAGTTACGTATATCTACCATACGCTTTAAGGAATTTATCTAATTTTGAACAGTACAATGTTTAATTGGATTTGAAATAGACCCCCCCCCCTCAAAATTTCACAATCCGACAATGATTTGGTTAATGATAGGCGGATGTCCCTTTAAATTTCAGTACTTTTTAGGAGTTTGAGTCGAATTCGTATTAGAGAAACTTTCATCACCTCGATCGTGTTATTTTGAACATTAAAGGTCAACACATATGCACAAATTTGATGATTTTCAGAAAATTTCGCCTCCGGAAAAAGTTGAAGTTCCGGCGACAGAGGGTTAATAAATGTCTCGCATAATCTGAAAATGGGTCTGTAGGGCGTGAAAATATAATAACTCAACAAACGAGTCAGTCTTTGTTTATCAGTGTTCCTAAATTCGCTGCCCTGAACGATATTTGAAAAATGTGATTTTTTTGCCTATAGGTTACACACAACTAATTATTTTCCATAGGCGACAGTGTTAACTAAAAGTCCCGCCGGCCATGGGTTAAGCCTATTTGAACTTCAAGTGGTCAATTTTCCCTTAGAACGTCATCCGCTGCACCAGTCTGTGACAACAAACGCGCACTTTTCGGTATTTTTTCAAACAATAATCTTGCATTTCCACAACTACCCAATTTACTGCACAAAAATCAGCAGCATAAAAATACCCAGACCCCTCCCGTAACTTCTGGACACCACCAGACTCTTCCTGGACATCTAAACATACACGATCGCCATATTTACGTAGGCTATGGTTTTCTGTTCCCGATTAGGGATATTTCTCTCAATGATAATCAACCAATCAGCAGCCAGATTTTTTTTTATGCTGATTCGAGTTTCCCTACACAAATTCAAGAAGCGTAACACTATATAATCTACCATACGCTTTAAGGAATTTATCTAATTTTGAACAGTACAATGTTTAATTGGATTTGAAATAGACCCCCCCCCCCCTCAAAATTTCACAATCCGACAATGATTTGGTTAAATGATAGGCGGATGTCCCTTTAAATTTCAGTACTTTTTTAGGAGTTTGAGTCGAATTCGTATTAGAGAAACTTTCATCACCTCGATCGTGTTATTTTGAACATTAAAGGTCCACACATATGCAAAAAATTGATGATTTTCAGAAAATTTCGCCTCCGGAAAAAGTTGAAGTTCCGGCGACAGAGGGTTAATAAATGTCTCGCATAATCTGAAAATGGGTCTGTAGGGCGTGAAAATATAATAACTCAACAAACGAGTCAGTCTTTGTTTATCAGTGTTCCTAAATTCGCTGCCCTGAACGATATTTGAAAAATGTGATTTTTTTGCCTATAGGTTACACACAACTAATTATTTTCCATAGGCGACAGTGTTAACTAAAAGTCCCGCCGGCCATGGGTTAAGCCTATTTGAACTTCAAGTGGTCAATTTTCCCTTAGAACGTCATCCGCTGCACCAGTCTGTGACAACAAACGCGCACTTTTCGGTATTTTTTCAAACAATAATCTTGCATTTCCACAACTACCCAATTTACTGCACAAAAATCAGCAGCATAAAAATACCCAGACCCCTCCCGTAACTTCTGGACACCACCAGACTCTTCCTGGACATCTAAACATACACGATCGCCATATTTACGTAGGCTATGGTTTTCTGTTCCCGATTAGGGATATTTCTCTCAATGATAATCAACCAATCAGCAGCCAGATTTTTTTTTATGCTGATTCGAGTTTCCCTACACAAATTCAAGAAGCGTAACACTATATAATCTACCATACGCTTTAAGGAATTTATCTAATTTTGAACAGTTCAATGTTTAATTGGATTTGAAATAGACCCCCCCCCCCCCTCAAAATTTCACAATCCGACAATGATTTGGTTAAATGATAGGCGGATGTCCCTTTAAATTTCAGTACTTTTTTAGGAGTTTGAGTCGAATTCGTATTAGAGAAACTTTCATCACCTCGATCGTGTTATTTTGAACATTAAAGGTCCACACATATGCAAAAAATTGATGATTTTCAGAAAATTTCGCCTCCGGAAAAAGTTGAAGTTCCGGCGACAGAGGGTTAATAAATGTCTCGCATAATCTGAAAATGGGTCTGTAGGGCGTGAAAATATAATAACTCAACAAAACGAGTCAGTCTTTGTTTATCAGTGTTCCTAAATTCGCTGCCCTGAACGATATTTGAAAAATGTGATTTTTTTGCCTATAAGTGTAACGAAAATCAGACTTTGATCGTGAATACCGCGCCAATTTTACAAGAAAAGCTTTACTATGATACGATAGAAATATGGGAGTCATTGGACATCCTGTTATCTCCCAGCGGTCCTTTAACCCACATAATCCGTTTTAAAATCAACCAATTTGTTTGGGTAAGAAATATCACTGATAATTGCATCCTGAAAACTCTGGAAGCACAGTTTAGTAGAAAAGATACTAATGTCTCATGTCATGCTTATCATAGACATATATACTGCACAGTGTCACATGTCCCATGTCCATCCACTCACTAATGAGAATATTATGACCACAAATGTGACCACACCCAAAATTCAGGGTTTTTCATCATAATTTAATTTGTAAAATCCGACTGGCGTGCATAGCGCACACGATAAAAAGGCATATGTATAAGTTTTGAAAACTAGTTACGTATATCTACCATACGCTTTAAGGAATTTATCTAATTTTGAACAGTACAATGTTTAATTGGATTTGAAATAGACCCCCCCCCCCTCAAAATTTCACAATCCGACAATGATTTGGTTAAATGATAGGCGGATGTCCCTTTAAATTTCAGTACTTTTTAGGAGTTTGAGTCGAATTCGTATTAGAGAAACTTTCATCACCTCGATCGTGTTATTTTGAACATTAAAGGTCAACACATATGCACAAATTTGATGATTTTCAGAAAATTTCGCCTCCGGAAAAAGTTGAAGTTCCGGCGACAGAGGGTTAATAAATGTCTCGCATAATCTGAAAATGGGTCTGTAGGGCGTGAAAATATAATAACTCAACAAACGAGTCAGTCTTTGTTTATCAGTGTTCCTAAATTCGCTGCCCTGAACGATATTTGAAAAATGTGATTTTTTTGCCTATAGGTTACACACAACTAATTATTTTCCATAGGCGACAGTGTTAACTAAAAGTCCCGCCGGCCATGGGTTAAGCCTATTTGAACTTCAAGTGGTCAATTTTCCCTTAGAACGTCATCCGCTGCACCAGTCTGTGACAACAAACGCGCACTTTTCGGTATTTTTTCAAACAATAATCTTGCATTTCCACAACTACCCAATTTACTGCACAAAAATCAGCAGCATAAAAATACCCAGACCCCTCCCGTAACTTCTGGACACCACCAGACTCTTCCTGGACATCTAAACATACACGATCGCCATATTTACGTAGGCTATGGTTTTCTGTTCCCGATTAGGGATATTTCTCTCAATGATAATCAACCAATCAGCAGCCAGATTTTTTTTTATGCTGATTCGAGTTTCCCTACACAAATTCAAGAAGCGTAACACTATATAATCTACCATACGCTTTAAGGAATTTATCTAATTTTGAACAGTACAATGTTTAATTGGATTTGAAATAGACCCCCCCCCCCCCCCTCAAAATTTCACAATCCGACAATGATTTGGTTAAATGATAGGCGGATGTCCCTTTAAATTTCAGTACTTTTTTAGGAGTTTGAGTCGAATTCGTATTAGAGAAACTTTCATCACCTCGATCGTGTTATTTTGAACATTAAAGGTCCACACATATGCAAAAAATTGATGATTTTCAGAAAATTTCGCCTCCGGAAAAAGTTGAAGTTCCGGCGACAGAGGGTTAATAAATGTCTCGCATAATCTGAAAATGGGTCTGTAGGGCGTGAAAATATAATAACTCAACAAAACGAGTCAGTCTTTGTTTATCAGTGTTCCTAAATTCGCTGCCCTGAACGATATTTGAAAAATGTGATTTTTTTGCCTATAAGTGTAACGAAAATCAGACTTTGATCGTGAATACCGCGCCAATTTTACAAGAAAAGCTTTACTATGATACGATAGAAATATGGGAGTCATTGGACATCCTGTTATCTCCCAGCGGTCCTTTAACCCACATAATCCGTTTTAAAATCAACCAATTTGTTTGGGTAAGAAATATCACTGATAATTGCATCCTGAAAACTCTGGAAGCACAGTTTAGTAGAAAAGATACTAATGTCTCATGTCATGCTTATCATAGACATATATACTGCACAGTGTCACATGTCCCATGTCCATCCACTCACTAATGAGAATATTATGACCACAAATGTGACCACACCCAAAATTCAGGGTTTTTCATCATAATTTAATTTGTAAAATCCGACTGGCGTGCATAGCGCACACGATAAAAAGGCATATGTATAAGTTTTGAAAACTAGTTACGTATATCTACCATACGCTTTAAGGAATTTATCTAATTTTGAACAGTACAATGTTTAATTGGATTTGAAATAGACCCCCCCCCCTCAAAATTTCACAATCCGACAATGATTTGGTTAAATGATAGGCGGATGTCCCTTTAAATTTCAGTACTTTTTAGGAGTTTGAGTCGAATTCGTATTAGAGAAACTTTCATCACCTCGATCGTGTTATTTTGAACATTAAAGGTCAACACATATGCACAAATTTGATGATTTTCAGAAAATTTCGCCTCCGGAAAAAGTTGAAGTTCCGGCGACAGAGGGTTAATAAATGTCTCGCATAATCTGAAAATGGGTCTGTAGGGCGTGAAAATATAATAACTCAACAAACGAGTCAGTCTTTGTTTATCAGTGTTCCTAAATTCGCTGCCCTGAACGATATTTGAAAAATGTGATTTTTTTGCCTATAGGTTACACACAACTAATTATTTTCCATAGGCGACAGTGTTAACTAAAAGTCCCGCCGGCCATGGGTTAAGCCTATTTGAACTTCAAGTGGTCAATTTTCCCTTAGAACGTCATCCGCTGCACCAGTCTGTGACAACAAACGCGCACTTTTCGGTATTTTTTCAAACAATAATCTTGCATTTCCACAACTACCCAATTTACTGCACAAAAATCAGCAGCATAAAAATACCCAGACCCCTCCCGTAACTTCTGGACACCACCAGACTCTTCCTGGACATCTAAACATACACGATCGCCATATTTACGTAGGCTATGGTTTTCTGTTCCCGATTAGGGATATTTCTCTCAATGATAATCAACCAATCAGCAGCCAGATTTTTTTTTATGCTGATTCGAGTTTCCCTACACAAATTCAAGAAGCGTAACACTATATAATCTACCATACGCTTTAAGGAATTTATCTAATTTTGAACAGTACAATGTTTAATTGGATTTGAAATAGACCCCCCCCCCCCCTCAAAATTTCACAATCCGACAATGATTTGGTTAAATGATAGGCGGATGTCCCTTTAAATTTCAGTACTTTTTTAGGAGTTTGAGTCGAATTCGTATTAGAGAAACTTTCATCACCTCGATCGTGTTATTTTGAACATTAAAGGTCCACACATATGCAAAAAATTGATGATTTTCAGAAAATTTCGCCTCCGGAAAAAGTTGAAGTTCCGGCGACAGAGGGTTAATAAATGTCTCGCATAATCTGAAAATGGGTCTGTAGGGCGTGAAAATATAATAACTCAACAAAACGAGTCAGTCTTTGTTTATCAGTGTTCCTAAATTCGCTGCCCTGAACGATATTTGAAAAATGTGATTTTTTTGCCTATAAGTGTAACGAAAATCAGACTTTGATCGTGAATACCGCGCCAATTTTACAAGAAAAGCTTTACTATGATACGATAGAAATATGGGAGTCATTGGACATCCTGTTATCTCCCAGCGGTCCTTTAACCCACATAATCCGTTTTAAAATCAACCAATTTGTTTGGGTAAGAAATATCACTGATAATTGCATCCTGAAAACTCTGGAAGCACAGTTTAGTAGAAAAGATACTAATGTCTCATGTCATGCTTATCATAGACATATATACTGCACAGTGTCACATGTCCCATGTCCATCCACTCACTAATGAGAATATTATGACCACAAATGTGACCACACCCAAAATTCAGGGTTTTTCATCATAATTTAATTTGTAAAATCCGACTGGCGTGCATAGCGCACACGATAAAAAGGCATATGTATAAGTTTTGAAAACTAGTTACGTATATCTACCATACGCTTTAAGGAATTTATCTAATTTTGAACAGTACAATGTTTAATTGGATTTGAAATAGACCCCCCCCCCCCTCAAAATTTCACAATCCGACAATGATTTGGTTAAATGATAGGCGGATGTCCCTTTAAATTTCAGTACTTTTTAGGAGTTTGAGTCGAATTCGTATTAGAGAAACTTTCATCACCTCGATCGTGTTATTTTGAACATTAAAGGTCAACACATATGCACAAATTTGATGATTTTCAGAAAATTTCGCCTCCGGAAAAAGTTGAAGTTCCGGCGACAGAGGGTTAATAAATGTCTCGCATAATCTGAAAATGGGTCTGTAGGGCGTGAAAATATAATAACTCAACAAACGAGTCAGTCTTTGTTTATCAGTGTTCCTAAATTCGCTGCCCTGAACGATATTTGAAAAATGTGATTTTTTTGCCTATAGGTTACACACAACTAATTATTTTCCATAGGCGACAGTGTTAACTAAAAGTCCCGCCGGCCATGGGTTAAGCCTATTTGAACTTCAAGTGGTCAATTTTCCCTTAGAACGTCATCCGCTGCACCAGTCTGTGACAACAAACGCGCACTTTTCGGTATTTTTTCAAACAATAATCTTGCATTTCCACAACTACCCAATTTACTGCACAAAAATCAGCAGCATAAAAATACCCAGACCCCTCCCGTAACTTCTGGACACCACCAGACTCTTCCTGGACATCTAAACATACACGATCGCCATATTTACGTAGGCTATGGTTTTCTGTTCCCGATTAGGGATATTTCTCTCAATGATAATCAACCAATCAGCAGCCAGATTTTTTTTTATGCTGATTCGAGTTTCCCTACACAAATTCAAGAAGCGTAACACTATATAATCTACCATACGCTTTAAGGAATTTATCTAATTTTGAACAGTACAATGTTTAATTGGATTTGAAATAGACCCCCCCCCCCCCTCAAAATTTCACAATCCGACAATGATTTGGTTAAATGATAGGCGGATGTCCCTTTAAATTTCAGTACTTTTTTAGGAGTTTGAGTCGAATTCGTATTAGAGAAACTTTCATCACCTCGATCGTGTTATTTTGAACATTAAAGGTCCACACATATGCAAAAAATTGATGATTTTCAGAAAATTTCGCCTCCGGAAAAAGTTGAAGTTCCGGCGACAGAGGGTTAATAAATGTCTCGCATAATCTGAAAATGGGTCTGTAGGGCGTGAAAATATAATAACTCAACAAAACGAGTCAGTCTTTGTTTATCAGTGTTCCTAAATTCGCTGCCCTGAACGATATTTGAAAAATGTGATTTTTTTGCCTATAAGTGTAACGAAAATCAGACTTTGATCGTGAATACCGCGCCAATTTTACAAGAAAAGCTTTACTATGATACGATAGAAATATGGGAGTCATTGGACATCCTGTTATCTCCCAGCGGTCCTTTAACCCACATAATCCGTTTTAAAATCAACCAATTTGTTTGGGTAAGAAATATCACTGATAATTGCATCCTGAAAACTCTGGAAGCACAGTTTAGTAGAAAAGATACTAATGTCTCATGTCATGCTTATCATAGACATATATACTGCACAGTGTCACATGTCCCATGTCCATCCACTCACTAATGAGAATATTATGACCACAAATGTGACCACACCCAAAATTCAGGGTTTTTCATCATAATTTAATTTGTAAAATCCGACTGGCGTGCATAGCGCACACGATAAAAAGGCATATGTATAAGTTTTGAAAACTAGTTACGTATATCTACCATACGCTTTAAGGAATTTATCTAATTTTGAACAGTACAATGTTTAATTGGATTTGAAATAGACCCCCCCCCCCTCAAAATTTCACAATCCGACAATGATTTGGTTAAATGATAGGCGGATGTCCCTTTAAATTTCAGTACTTTTTAGGAGTTTGAGTCGAATTCGTATTAGAGAAACTTTCATCACCTCGATCGTGTTATTTTGAACATTAAAGGTCAACACATATGCACAAATTTGATGATTTTCAGAAAATTTCGCCTCCGGAAAAAGTTGAAGTTCCGGCGACAGAGGGTTAATAAATGTCTCGCATAATCTGAAAATGGGTCTGTAGGGCGTGAAAATATAATAACTCAACAAACGAGTCAGTCTTTGTTTATCAGTGTTCCTAAATTCGCTGCCCTGAACGATATTTGAAAAATGTGATTTTTTTGCCTATAGGTTACACACAACTAATTATTTTCCATAGGCGACAGTGTTAACTAAAAGTCCCGCCGGCCATGGGTTAAGCCTATTTGAACTTCAAGTGGTCAATTTTCCCTTAGAACGTCATCCGCTGCACCAGTCTGTGACAACAAACGCGCACTTTTCGGTATTTTTTCAAACAATAATCTTGCATTTCCACAACTACCCAATTTACTGCACAAAAATCAGCAGCATAAAAATACCCAGACCCCTCCCGTAACTTCTGGACACCACCAGACTCTTCCTGGACATCTAAACATACACGATCGCCATATTTACGTAGGCTATGGTTTTCTGTTCCCGATTAGGGATATTTCTCTCAATGATAATCAACCAATCAGCAGCCAGATTTTTTTTTATGCTGATTCGAGTTTCCCTACACAAATTCAAGAAGCGTAACACTATATAATCTACCATACGCTTTAAGGAATTTATCTAATTTTGAACAGTACAATGTTTAATTGGATTTGAAATAGACCCCCCCCCCTCAAAATTTCACAATCCGACAATGATTTGGTTAAATGATAGGCGGATGTCCCTTTAAATTTCAGTACTTTTTTAGGAGTTTGAGTCGAATTCGTATTAGAGAAACTTTCATCACCTCGATCGTGTTATTTTGAACATTAAAGGTCCACACATATGCAAAAAATTGATGATTTTCAGAAAATTTCGCCTCCGGAAAAAGTTGAAGTTCCGGCGACAGAGGGTTAATAAATGTCTCGCATAATCTGAAAATGGGTCTGTAGGGCGTGAAAATATAATAACTCAACAAAACGAGTCAGTCTTTGTTTATCAGTGTTCCTAAATTCGCTGCCCTGAACGATATTTGAAAAATGTGATTTTTTTGCCTATAAGTGTAACGAAAATCAGACTTTGATCGTGAATACCGCGCCAATTTTACAAGAAAAGCTTTACTATGATACGATAGAAATATGGGAGTCATTGGACATCCTGTTATCTCCCAGCGGTCCTTTAACCCACATAATCCGTTTTAAAATCAACCAATTTGTTTGGGTAAGAAATATCACTGATAATTGCATCCTGAAAACTCTGGAAGCACAGTTTAGTAGAAAAGATACTAATGTCTCATGTCATGCTTATCATAGACATATATACTGCACAGTGTCACATGTCCCATGTCCATCCACTCACTAATGAGAATATTATGACCACAAATGTGACCACACCCAAAATTCAGGGTTTTTCATCATAATTTAATTTGTAAAATCCGACTGGCGTGCATAGCGCACACGATAAAAAGGCATATGTATAAGTTTTGAAAACTAGTTACGTATATCTACCATACGCTTTAAGGAATTTATCTAATTTTGAACAGTACAATGTTTAATTGGATTTGAAATAGACCCCCCCCCCCTCAAAATTTCACAATCCGACAATGATTTGGTTAAATGATAGGCGGATGTCCCTTTAAATTTCAGTACTTTTTAGGAGTTTGAGTCGAATTCGTATTAGAGAAACTTTCATCACCTCGATCGTGTTATTTTGAACATTAAAGGTCAACACATATGCACAAATTTGATGATTTTCAGAAAATTTCGCCTCCGGAAAAAGTTGAAGTTCCGGCGACAGAGGGTTAATAAATGTCTCGCATAATCTGAAAATGGGTCTGTAGGGCGTGAAAATATAATAACTCAACAAACGAGTCAGTCTTTGTTTATCAGTGTTCCTAAATTCGCTGCCCTGAACGATATTTGAAAAATGTGATTTTTTTGCCTATAGGTTACACACAACTAATTATTTTCCATAGGCGACAGTGTTAACTAAAAGTCCCGCCGGCCATGGGTTAAGCCTATTTGAACTTCAAGTGGTCAATTTTCCCTTAGAACGTCATCCGCTGCACCAGTCTGTGACAACAAACGCGCACTTTTCGGTATTTTTTCAAACAATAATCTTGCATTTCCACAACTACCCAATTTACTGCACAAAAATCAGCAGCATAAAAATACCCAGACCCCTCCCGTAACTTCTGGACACCACCAGACTCTTCCTGGACATCTAAACATACACGATCGCCATATTTACGTAGGCTATGGTTTTCTGTTCCCGATTAGGGATATTTCTCTCAATGATAATCAACCAATCAGCAGCCAGATTTTTTTTTATGCTGATTCGAGTTTCCCTACACAAATTCAAGAAGCGTAACACTATATAATCTACCATACGCTTTAAGGAATTTATCTAATTTTGAACAGTACAATGTTTAATTGGATTTGAAATAGACCCCCCCCCCCCCCTCAAAATTTCACAATCCGACAATGATTTGGTTAAATGATAGGCGGATGTCCCTTTAAATTTCAGTACTTTTTTAGGAGTTTGAGTCGAATTCGTATTAGAGAAACTTTCATCACCTCGATCGTGTTATTTTGAACATTAAAGGTCCACACATATGCAAAAAATTGATGATTTTCAGAAAATTTCGCCTCCGGAAAAAGTTGAAGTTCCGGCGACAGAGGGTTAATAAATGTCTCGCATAATCTGAAAATGGGTCTGTAGGGCGTGAAAATATAATAACTCAACAAAACGAGTCAGTCTTTGTTTATCAGTGTTCCTAAATTCGCTGCCCTGAACGATATTTGAAAAATGTGATTTTTTTGCCTATAAGTGTAACGAAAATCAGACTTTGATCGTGAATACCGCGCCAATTTTACAAGAAAAGCTTTACTATGATACGATAGAAATATGGGAGTCATTGGACATCCTGTTATCTCCCAGCGGTCCTTTAACCCACATAATCCGTTTTAAAATCAACCAATTTGTTTGGGTAAGAAATATCACTGATAATTGCATCCTGAAAACTCTGGAAGCACAGTTTAGTAGAAAAGATACTAATGTCTCATGTCATGCTTATCATAGACATATATACTGCACAGTGTCACATGTCCCATGTCCATCCACTCACTAATGAGAATATTATGACCACAAATGTGACCACACCCAAAATTCAGGGTTTTTCATCATAATTTAATTTGTAAAATCCGACTGGCGTGCATAGCGCACACGATAAAAAGGCATATGTATAAGTTTTGAAAACTAGTTACGTATATCTACCATACGCTTTAAGGAATTTATCTAATTTTGAACAGTACAATGTTTAATTGGATTTGAAATAGACCCCCCCCCCCCTCAAAATTTCACAATCCGACAATGATTTGGTTAAATGATAGGCGGATGTCCCTTTAAATTTCAGTACTTTTTAGGAGTTTGAGTCGAATTCGTATTAGAGAAACTTTCATCACCTCGATCGTGTTATTTTGAACATTAAAGGTCAACACATATGCACAAATTTGATGATTTTCAGAAAATTTCGCCTCCGGAAAAAGTTGAAGTTCCGGCGACAGAGGGTTAATAAATGTCTCGCATAATCTGAAAATGGGTCTGTAGGGCGTGAAAATATAATAACTCAACAAACGAGTCAGTCTTTGTTTATCAGTGTTCCTAAATTCTCTGCCCTGAACGATATTTGAAAAATGTGATTTTTTTGCCTATAGGTTACACACAACTAATTATTTTCCATAGGCGACAGTGTTAACTAAAAGTCCCGCCGGCCATGGGTTAAGCCTATTTGAACTTCAAGTGGTCAATTTTCCCTTAGAACGTCATCCGCTGCACCAGTCTGTGACAACAAACGCGCACTTTTCGGTATTTTTTCAAACAATAATCTTGCATTTCCACAACTACCCAATTTACTGCACAAAAATCAGCAGCATAAAAATACCCAGACCCCTCCCGTAACTTCTGGACACCACCAGACTCTTCCTGGACATCTAAACATACACGATCGCCATATTTACGTAGGCTATGGTTTTCTGTTCCCGATTAGGGATATTTCTCTCAATGATAATCAACCAATCAGCAGCCAGATTTTTTTTTATGCTGATTCGAGTTTCCCTACACAAATTCAAGAAGCGTAACACTATATAATCTACCATACGCTTTAAGGAATTTATCTAATTTTGAACAGTACAATGTTTAATTGGATTTGAAATAGACCCCCCCCCCCCTCAAAATTTCACAATCCGACAATGATTTGGTTAAATGATAGGCGGATGTCCCTTTAAATTTCAGTACTTTTTTAGGAGTTTGAGTCGAATTCGTATTAGAGAAACTTTCATCACCTCGATCGTGTTATTTTGAACATTAAAGGTCCACACATATGCAAAAATTTGATGATTTTCAGAAAATTTCGCCTCCGGAAAAAGTTGAAGTTCCGGCGACAGAGGGTTAATAAATGTCTCGCATAATCTGAAAATGGGTCTGTAGGGCGTGAAAATATAATAACTCAACAAAACGAGTCAGTCTTTGTTTATCAGTGTTCCTAAATTCGCTGCCCTGAACGATATTTGAAAAATGTGATTTTTTTGCCTATAAGTGTAACGAAAATCAGACTTTGATCGTGAATACCGCGCCAATTTTACAAGAAAAGCTTTACTATGATACGATAGAAATATGGGAGTCATTGGACATCCTGTTATCTCCCAGCGGTCCTTTAACCCACATAATCCGTTTTAAAATCAACCAATTTGTTTGGGTAAGAAATATCACTGATAATTGCATCCTGAAAACTCTGGAAGCACAGTTTAGTAGAAAAGATACTAATGTCTCATGTCATGCTTATCATAGACATATATACTGCACAGTGTCACATGTCCCATGTCCATCCACTCACTAATGAGAATATTATGACCACAAATGTGACCACACCCAAAATTCAGGGTTTTTCATCATAATTTAATTTGTAAAATCCGACTGGCGTGCATAGCGCACACGATAAAAAGGCATATGTATAAGTTTTGAAAACTAGTTACGTATATCTACCATACGCTTTAAGGAATTTATCTAATTTTGAACAGTACAATGTTTAATTGGATTTGAAATAGACCCCCCCCCCCTCAAAATTTCACAATCCGACAATGATTTGGTTAAATGATAGGCGGATGTCCCTTTAAATTTCAGTACTTTTTAGGAGTTTGAGTCGAATTCGTATTAGAGAAACTTTCATCACCTCGATCGTGTTATTTTGAACATTAAAGGTCAACACATATGCACAAATTTGATGATTTTCAGAAAATTTCGCCTCCGGAAAAAGTTGAAGTTCCGGCGACAGAGGGTTAATAAATGTCTCGCATAATCTGAAAATGGGTCTGTAGGGCGTGAAAATATAATAACTCAACAAACGAGTCAGTCTTTGTTTATCAGTGTTCCTAAATTCGCTGCCCTGAACGATATTTGAAAAATGTGATTTTTTTGCCTATAAGTGTAACGAAAATCAGACTTTGATCGTGAATACCGCGCCAATTTTACAAGAAAAGCTTTACTATGATACGATAGAAATATGGGAGTCATTGGACATCCTGTTATCTCCCAGCGGTCCTTTAACCCACATAATCCGTTTTAAAATCAACCAATTTGTTTGGGTAAGAAATATCACTGATAATTGCATCCTGAAAACTCTGGAAGCACAGTTTAGTAGAAAAGATACTAATGTCTCATGTCATGCTTATCATAGACATATATACTGCACAGTGTCACATGTCCCATGTCCATCCACTCACTAATGAGAATATTATGACCACAAATGTGACCACACCCAAAATTCAGGGTTTTTCATCATAATTTAATTTGTAAAATCCGACTGGCGTGCATAGCGCACACGATAAAAAGGCATATGTATAAGTTTTGAAAACTAGTTACGTATATCTACCATACGCTTTAAGGAATTTATCTAATTTTGAACAGTACAATGTTTAATTGGATTTGAAATAGACCCCCCCCCCCCTCAAAATTTCACAATCCGACAATGATTTGGTTAAATGATAGGCGGATGTCCCTTTAAATTTCAGTACTTTTTAGGAGTTTGAGTCGAATTCGTATTAGAGAAACTTTCATCACCTCGATCGTGTTATTTTGAACATTAAAGGTCAACACATATGCACAAATTTGATGATTTTCAGAAAATTTCGCCTCCGGAAAAAGTTGAAGTTCCGGCGACAGAGGGTTAATAAATGTCTCGCATAATCTGAAAATGGGTCTGTAGGGCGTGAAAATATAATAACTCAACAAACGAGTCAGTCTTTGTTTATCAGTGTTCCTAAATTCTCTGCCCTGAACGATATTTGAAAAATGTGATTTTTTTGCCTATAGGTTACACACAACTAATTATTTTCCATAGGCGACAGTGTTAACTAAAAGTCCCGCCGGCCATGGGTTAAGCCTATTTGAACTTCAAGTGGTCAATTTTCCCTTAGAACGTCATCCGCTGCACCAGTCTGTGACAACAAACGCGCACTTTTCGGTATTTTTTCAAACAATAATCTTGCATTTCCACAACTACCCAATTTACTGCACAAAAATCAGCAGCATAAAAATACCCAGACCCCTCCCGTAACTTCTGGACACCACCAGACTCTTCCTGGACATCTAAACATACACGATCGCCATATTTACGTAGGCTATGGTTTTCTGTTCCCGATTAGGGATATTTCTCTCAATGATAATCAACCAATCAGCAGCCAGATTTTTTTTTATGCTGATTCGAGTTTCCCTACACAAATTCAAGAAGCGTAACACTATATAATCTACCATACGCTTTAAGGAATTTATCTAATTTTGAACAGTACAATGTTTAATTGGATTTGAAATAGACCCCCCCCCCCTCAAAATTTCACAATCCGACAATGATTTGGTTAAATGATAGGCGGATGTCCCTTTAAATTTCAGTACTTTTTTAGGAGTTTGAGTCGAATTCGTATTAGAGAAACTTTCATCACCTCGATCGTGTTATTTTGAACATTAAAGGTCCACACATATGCAAAAATTTGATGATTTTCAGAAAATTTCGCCTCCGGAAAAAGTTGAAGTTCCGGCGACAGAGGGTTAATAAATGTCTCGCATAATCTGAAAATGGGTCTGTAGGGCGTGAAAATATAATAACTCAACAAAACGAGTCAGTCTTTGTTTATCAGTGTTCCTAAATTCGCTGCCCTGAACGATATTTGAAAAATGTGATTTTTTTGCCTATAAGTGTAACGAAAATCAGACTTTGATCGTGAATACCGCGCCAATTTTACAAGAAAAGCTTTACTATGATACGATAGAAATATGGGAGTCATTGGACATCCTGTTATCTCCCAGCGGTCCTTTAACCCACATAATCCGTTTTAAAATCAACCAATTTGTTTGGGTAAGAAATATCACTGATAATTGCATCCTGAAAACTCTGGAAGCACAGTTTAGTAGAAAAGATACTAATGTCTCATGTCATGCTTATCATAGACATATATACTGCACAGTGTCACATGTCCCATGTCCATCCACTCACTAATGAGAATATTATGACCACAAATGTGACCACACCCAAAATTCAGGGTTTTTCATCATAATTTAATTTGTAAAATCCGACTGGCGTGCATAGCGCACACGATAAAAAGGCATATGTATAAGTTTTGAAAACTAGTTACGTATATCTACCATACGCTTTAAGGAATTTATCTAATTTTGAACAGTACAATGTTTAATTGGATTTGAAATAGACCCCCCCCCCCTCAAAATTTCACAATCCGACAATGATTTGGTTAAATGATAGGCGGATGTCCCTTTAAATTTCAGTACTTTTTAGGAGTTTGAGTCGAATTCGTATTAGAGAAACTTTCATCACCTCGATCGTGTTATTTTGAACATTAAAGGTCAACACATATGCACAAATTTGATGATTTTCAGAAAATTTCGCCTCCGGAAAAAGTTGAAGTTCCGGCGACAGAGGGTTAATAAATGTCTCGCATAATCTGAAAATGGGTCTGTAGGGCGTGAAAATATAATAACTCAACAAACGAGTCAGTCTTTGTTTATCAGTGTTCCTAAATTCTCTGCCCTGAACGATATTTGAAAAATGTGATTTTTTTGCCTATAGGTTACACACAACTAATTATTTTCCATAGGCGACAGTGTTAACTAAAAGTCCCGCCGGCCATGGGTTAAGCCTATTTGAACTTCAAGTGGTCAATTTTCCCTTAGAACGTCATCCGCTGCACCAGTCTGTGACAACAAACGCGCACTTTTCGGTATTTTTTCAAACAATAATCTTGCATTTCCACAACTACCCAATTTACTGCACAAAAATCAGCAGCATAAAAATACCCAGACCCCTCCCGTAACTTCTGGACACCACCAGACTCTTCCTGGACATCTAAACATACACGATCGCCATATTTACGTAGGCTATGGTTTTCTGTTCCCGATTAGGGATATTTCTCTCAATGATAATCAACCAATCAGCAGCCAGATTTTTTTTTATGCTGATTCGAGTTTCCCTACACAAATTCAAGAAGCGTAACACTATATAATCTACCATACGCTTTAAGGAATTTATCTAATTTTGAACAGTACAATGTTTAATTGGATTTGAAATAGACCCCCCCCCCTCAAAATTTCACAATCCGACAATGATTTGGTTAAATGATAGGCGGATGTCCCTTTAAATTTCAGTACTTTTTTAGGAGTTTGAGTCGAATTCGTATTAGAGAAACTTTCATCACCTCGATCGTGTTATTTTGAACATTAAAGGTCCACACATATGCAAAAAATTGATGATTTTCAGAAAATTTCGCCTCCGGAAAAAGTTGAAGTTCCGGCGACAGAGGGTTAATAAATGTCTCGCATAATCTGAAAATGGGTCTGTAGGGCGTGAAAATATAATAACTCAACAAAACGAGTCAGTCTTTGTTTATCAGTGTTCCTAAATTCGCTGCCCTGAACGATATTTGAAAAATGTGATTTTTTTGCCTATAAGTGTAACGAAAATCAGACTTTGATCGTGAATACCGCGCCAATTTTACAAGAAAAGCTTTACTATGATACGATAGAAATATGGGAGTCATTGGACATCCTGTTATCTCCCAGCGGTCCTTTAACCCACATAATCCGTTTTAAAATCAACCAATTTGTTTGGGTAAGAAATATCACTGATAATTGCATCCTGAAAACTCTGGAAGCACAGTTTAGTAGAAAAGATACTAATGTCTCATGTCATGCTTATCATAGACATATATACTGCACAGTGTCACATGTCCCATGTCCATCCACTCACTAATGAGAATATTATGACCACAAATGTGACCACACCCAAAATTCAGGGTTTTTCATCATAATTTAATTTGTAAAATCCGACTGGCGTGCATAGCGCACACGATAAAAAGGCATATGTATAAGTTTTGAAAACTAGTTACGTATATCTACCATACGCTTTAAGGAATTTATCTAATTTTGAACAGTACAATGTTTAATTGGATTTGAAATAGACCCCCCCCCCTCAAAATTTCACAATCCGACAATGATTTGGTTAAATGATAGGCGGATGTCCCTTTAAATTTCAGTACTTTTTAGGAGTTTGAGTCGAATTCGTATTAGAGAAACTTTCATCACCTCGATCGTGTTATTTTGAACATTAAAGGTCAACACATATGCACAAATTTGATGATTTTCAGAAAATTTCGCCTCCGGAAAAAGTTGAAGTTCCGGCGACAGAGGGTTAATAAATGTCTCGCATAATCTGAAAATGGGTCTGTAGGGCGTGAAAATATAATAACTCAACAAACGAGTCAGTCTTTGTTTATCAGTGTTCCTAAATTCTCTGCCCTGAACGATATTTGAAAAATGTGATTTTTTTGCCTATAGGTTACACACAACTAATTATTTTCCATAGGCGACAGTGTTAACTAAAAGTCCCGCCGGCCATGGGTTAAGCCTATTTGAACTTCAAGTGGTCAATTTTCCCTTAGAACGTCATCCGCTGCACCAGTCTGTGACAACACACGCGCACTTTTCGGTATTTTTTCAAACAATAATCTTGCATTTCCACAACTACCCAATTTACTGCACAAAAATCAGCAGCATAAAAATACCCAGACCCCTCCCGTAACTTCTGGACACCACCAGACTCTTCCTGGACATCTAAACAAACACGATCGCCATATTTACGTAGGCTATGGTTTTCTGTTCCCGATTAGGGATATTTCTCTCAATGATAATCAACCAATCAGCAGCCAGATTTTTTTTTATGCTGATTCGAGTTTCCCTACACAAATTCAAGAAGCGTAACACTATATAATCTACCATACGCTTTAAGGAATTTATCTAATTTTGAACAGTACAATGTTTAATTGGATTTGAAATAGACCCCCCCCCCCCCCTCAAAATTTCACAATCCGACAATGATTTGGTTAAATGATAGGCGGATGTCCCTTTAAATTTCAGTACTTTTTTAGGAGTTTGAGTCGAATTCGTATTAGAGAAACTTTCATCACCTCGATCGTGTTATTTTGAACATTAAAGGTCCACACATATGCAAAAATTTGATGATTTTCAGAAAATTTCGCCTCCGGAAAAAGTTGAAGTTCCGGCGACAGAGGGTTAATAAATGTCTCGCATAATCTGAAAATGGGTCTGTAGGGCGTGAAAATATAATAACTCAACAAAACGAGTCAGTCTTTGTTTATCAGTGTTCCTAAATTCGCTGCCCTGAACGATATTTGAAAAATGTGATTTTTTTGCCTATAAGTGTAACGAAAATCAGACTTTGATCGTGAATACCGCGCCAATTTTACAAGAAAAGCTTTACTATGATACGATAGAAATATGGGAGTCATTGGACATCCTGTTATCTCCCAGCGGTCCTTTAACCCACATAATCCGTTTTAAAATCAACCAATTTGTTTGGGTAAGAAATATCACTGATAATTGCATCCTGAAAACTCTGGAAGCACAGTTTAGTAGAAAAGATACTAATGTCTCATGTCATGCTTATCATAGACATATATACTGCACAGTGTCACATGTCCCATGTCCATCCACTCACTAATGAGAATATTATGACCACAAATGTGACCACACCCAAAATTCAGGGTTTTTCATCATAATTTAATTTGTAAAATCCGACTGGCGTGCATAGCGCACACGATAAAAAGGCATATGTATAAGTTTTGAAAACTAGTTACGTATATCTACCATACGCTTTAAGGAATTTATCTAATTTTGAACAGTACAATGTTTAATTGGATTTGAAATAGACCCCCCCCCTCAAAATTTCACAATCCGACAATGATTTGGTTAAATGATAGGCGGATGTCCCTTTAAATTTCAGTACTTTTTAGGAGTTTGAGTCGAATTCGTATTAGAGAAACTTTCATCACCTCGATCGTGTTATTTTGAACATTAAAGGTCAACACATATGCACAAATTTGATGATTTTCAGAAAATTTCGCCTCCGGAAAAAGTTGAAGTTCCGGCGACAGAGGGTTAATAAATGTCTCGCATAATCTGAAAATGGGTCTGTAGGGCGTGAAAATATAATAACTCAACAAACGAGTCAGTCTTTGTTTATCAGTGTTCCTAAATTCGCTGCCCTGAACGATATTTGAAAAATGTGATTTTTTTGCCTATAGGTTACACACAACTAATTATTTTCCATAGGCGACAGTGTTAACTAAAAGTCCCGCCGGCCATGGGTTAAGCCTATTTGAACTTCAAGTGGTCAATTTTCCCTTAGAACGTCATCCGCTGCACCAGTCTGTGACAACAAACGCGCACTTTTCGGTATTTTTTCAAACAATAATCTTGCATTTCCACAACTACCCAATTTACTGCACAAAAATCAGCAGCATAAAAATACCCAGACCCCTCCCGTAACTTCTGGACACCACCAGACTCTTCCTGGACATCTAAACATACACGATCGCCATATTTACGTAGGCTATGGTTTTCTGTTCCCGATTAGGGATATTTCTCTCAATGATAATCAACCAATCAGCAGCCAGATTTTTTTTTATGCTGATTCGAGTTTCCCTACACAAATTCAAGAAGCGTAACACTATATAATCTACCATACGCTTTAAGGAATTTATCTAATTTTGAACAGTACAATGTTTAATTGGATTTGAAATAGACCCCCCCCCTCAAAATTTCACAATCCGACAATGATTTGGTTAAATGATAGGCGGATGTCCCTTTAAATTTCAGTACTTTTTTAGGAGTTTGAGTCGAATTCGTATTAGAGAAACTTTCATCACCTCGATCGTGTTATTTTGAACATTAAAGGTCCACACATATGCAAAAATTTGATGATTTTCAGAAAATTTCGCCTCCGGAAAAAGTTGAAGTTCCGGCGACAGAGGGTTAATAAATGTCTCGCATAATCTGAAAATGGGTCTGTAGGGCGTGAAAATATAATAACTCAACAAAACGAGTCAGTCTTTGTTTATCAGTGTTCCTAAATTCGCTGCCCTGAACGATATTTGAAAAATGTGATTTTTTTGCCTATAAGTGTAACGAAAATCAGACTTTGATCGTGAATACCGCGCCAATTTTACAAGAAAAGCTTTACTATGATACGATAGAAATATGGGAGTCATTGGACATCCTGTTATCTCCCAGCGGTCCTTTAACCCACATAATCCGTTTTAAAATCAACCAATTTGTTTGGGTAAGAAATATCACTGATAATTGCATCCTGAAAACTCTGGAAGCACAGTTTAGTAGAAAAGATACTAATGTCTCATGTCATGCTTATCATAGACATATATACTGCACAGTGTCACATGTCCCATGTCCATCCACTCACTAATGAGAATATTATGACCACAAATGTGACCACACCCAAAATTCAGGGTTTTTCATCATAATTTAATTTGTAAAATCCGACTGGCGTGCATAGCGCACACGATAAAAAGGCATATGTATAAGTTTTGAAAACTAGTTACGTATATCTACCATACGCTTTAAGGAATTTATCTAATTTTGAACAGTACAATGTTTAATTGGATTTGAAATAGACCCCCCCCCTCAAAATTTCACAATCCGACAATGATTTGGTTAAATGATAGGCGGATGTCCCTTTAAATTTCAGTACTTTTTAGGAGTTTGAGTCGAATTCGTATTAGAGAAACTTTCATCACCTCGATCGTGTTATTTTGAACATTAAAGGTCAACACATATGCACAAATTTGATGATTTTCAGAAAATTTCGCCTCCGGAAAAAGTTGAAGTTCCGGCGACAGAGGGTTAATAAATGTCTCGCATAATCTGAAAATGGGTCTGTAGGGCGTGAAAATATAATAACTCAACAAACGAGTCAGTCTTTGTTTATCAGTGTTCCTAAATTCTCTGCCCTGAACGATATTTGAAAAATGTGATTTTTTTGCCTATAGGTTACACACAACTAATTATTTTCCATAGGCGACAGTGTTAACTAAAAGTCCCGCCGGCCATGGGTTAAGCCTATTTGAACTTCAAGTGGTCAATTTTCCCTTAGAACGTCATCCGCTGCACCAGTCTGTGACAACAAACGCGCACTTTTCGGTATTTTTTCAAACAATAATCTTGCATTTCCACAACTACCCAATTTACTGCACAAAAATCAGCAGCATAAAAATACCCAGACCCCTCCCGTAACTTCTGGACACCACCAGACTCTTCCTGGACATCTAAACAAACACGATCGCCATATTTACGTAGGCTATGGTTTTCTGTTCCCGATTAGGGATATTTCTCTCAATGATAATCAACCAATCAGCAGCCAGATTTTTTTTTATGCTGATTCGAGTTTCCCTACACAAATTCAAGAAGCGTAACACTATATAATCTACCATACGCTTTAAGGAATTTATCTAATTTTGAACAGTACAATGTTTAATTGGATTTGAAATAGACCCCCCCCCCCCCCTCAAAATTTCACAATCCGACAATGATTTGGTTAAATGATAGGCGGATGTCCCTTTAAATTTCAGTACTTTTTTAGGAGTTTGAGTCGAATTCGTATTAGAGAAACTTTCATCACCTCGATCGTGTTATTTTGAACATTAAAGGTCCACACATATGCAAAAATTTGATGATTTTCAGAAAATTTCGCCTCCGGAAAAAGTTGAAGTTCCGGCGACAGAGGGTTAATAAATGTCTCGCATAATCTGAAAATGGGTCTGTAGGGCGTGAAAATATAATAACTCAACAAAACGAGTCAGTCTTTGTTTATCAGTGTTCCTAAATTCGCTGCCCTGAACGATATTTGAAAAATGTGATTTTTTTGCCTATAAGTGTAACGAAAATCAGACTTTGATCGTGAATACCGCGCCAATTTTACAAGAAAAGCTTTACTATGATACGATAGAAATATGGGAGTCATTGGACATCCTGTTATCTCCCAGCGGTCCTTTAACCCACATAATCCGTTTTAAAATCAACCAATTTGTTTGGGTAAGAAATATCACTGATAATTGCATCCTGAAAACTCTGGAAGCACAGTTTAGTAGAAAAGATACTAATGTCTCATGTCATGCTTATCATAGACATATATACTGCACAGTGTCACATGTCCCATGTCCATCCACTCACTAATGAGAATATTATGACCACAAATGTGACCACACCCAAAATTCAGGGTTTTTCATCATAATTTAATTTGTAAAATCCGACTGGCGTGCATAGCGCACACGATAAAAAGGCATATGTATAAGTTTTGAAAACTAGTTACGTATATCTACCATACGCTTTAAGGAATTTATCTAATTTTGAACAGTACAATGTTTAATTGGATTTGAAATAGACCCCCCCCCCCTCAAAATTTCACAATCCGACAATGATTTGGTTAAATGATAGGCGGATGTCCCTTTAAATTTCAGTACTTTTTAGGAGTTTGAGTCGAATTCGTATTAGAGAAACTTTCATCACCTCGATCGTGTTATTTTGAACATTAAAGGTCAACACATATGCACAAATTTGATGATTTTCAGAAAATTTCGCCTCCGGAAAAAGTTGAAGTTCCGGCGACAGAGGGTTAATAAATGTCTCGCATAATCTGAAAATGGGTCTGTAGGGCGTGAAAATATAATAACTCAACAAACGAGTCAGTCTTTGTTTATCAGTGTTCCTAAATTCGCTGCCCTGAACGATATTTGAAAAATGTGATTTTTTTGCCTATAGGTTACACACAACTAATTATTTTCCATAGGCGACAGTGTTAACTAAAAGTCCCGCCGGCCATGGGTTAAGCCTATTTGAACTTCAAGTGGTCAATTTTCCCTTAGAACGTCATCCGCTGCACCAGTCTGTGACAACAAACGCGCACTTTTCGGTATTTTTTCAAACAATAATCTTGCATTTCCACAACTACCCAATTTACTGCACAAAAATCAGCAGCATAAAAATACCCAGACCCCTCCCGTAACTTCTGGACACCACCAGACTCTTCCTGGACATCTAAACATACACGATCGCCATATTTACGTAGGCTATGGTTTTCTGTTCCCGATTAGGGATATTTCTCTCAATGATAATCAACCAATCAGCAGCCAGATTTTTTTTTATGCTGATTCGAGTTTCCCTACACAAATTCAAGAAGCGTAACACTATATAATCTACCATACGCTTTAAGGAATTTATCTAATTTTGAACAGTACAATGTTTAATTGGATTTGAAATAGACCCCCCCCCCCCCCCCTCAAAATTTCACAATCCGACAATGATTTGGTTAAATGATAGGCGGATGTCCCTTTAAATTTCAGTACTTTTTTAGGAGTTTGAGTCGAATTCGTATTAGAGAAACTTTCATCACCTCGATCGTGTTATTTTGAACATTAAAGGTCCACACATATGCAAAAAATTGATGATTTTCAGAAAATTTCGCCTCCGGAAAAAGTTGAAGTTCCGGCGACAGAGGGTTAATAAATGTCTCGCATAATCTGAAAATGGGTCTGTAGGGCGTGAAAATATAATAACTCAACAAAACGAGTCAGTCTTTGTTTATCAGTGTTCCTAAATTCGCTGCCCTGAACGATATTTGAAAAATGTGATTTTTTTGCCTATAAGTGTAACGAAAATCAGACTTTGATCGTGAATACCGCGCCAATTTTACAAGAAAAGCTTTACTATGATACGATAGAAATATGGGAGTCATTGGACATCCTGTTATCTCCCAGCGGTCCTTTAACCCACATAATCCGTTTTAAAATCAACCAATTTGTTTGGGTAAGAAATATCACTGATAATTGCATCCTGAAAACTCTGGAAGCACAGTTTAGTAGAAAAGATACTAATGTCTCATGTCATGCTTATCATAGACATATATACTGCACAGTGTCACATGTCCCATGTCCATCCACTCACTAATGAGAATATTATGACCACAAATGTGACCACACCCAAAATTCAGGGTTTTTCATCATAATTTAATTTGTAAAATCCGACTGGCGTGCATAGCGCACACGATAAAAAGGCATATGTATAAGTTTTGAAAACTAGTTACGTATATCTACCATACGCTTTAAGGAATTTATCTAATTTTGAACAGTACAATGTTTAATTGGATTTGAAATAGACCCCCCCCCTCAAAATTTCACAATCCGACAATGATTTGGTTAAATGATAGGCGGATGTCCCTTTAAATTTCAGTACTTTTTAGGAGTTTGAGTCGAATTCGTATTAGAGAAACTTTCATCACCTCGATCGTGTTATTTTGAACATTAAAGGTCAACACATATGCACAAATTTGATGATTTTCAGAAAATTTCGCCTCCGGAAAAAGTTGAAGTTCCGGCGACAGAGGGTTAATAAATGTCTCGCATAATCTGAAAATGGGTCTGTAGGGCGTGAAAATATAATAACTCAACAAACGAGTCAGTCTTTGTTTATCAGTGTTCCTAAATTCTCTGCCCTGAACGATATTTGAAAAATGTGATTTTTTTGCCTATAGGTTACACACAACTAATTATTTTCCATAGGCGACAGTGTTAACTAAAAGTCCCGCCGGCCATGGGTTAAGCCTATTTGAACTTCAAGTGGTCAATTTTCCCTTAGAACGTCATCCGCTGCACCAGTCTGTGACAACAAACGCGCACTTTTCGGTATTTTTTCAAACAATAATCTTGCATTTCCACAACTACCCAATTTACTGCACAAAAATCAGCAGCATAAAAATACCCAGACCCCTCCCGTAACTTCTGGACACCACCAGACTCTTCCTGGACATCTAAACAAACACGATCGCCATATTTACGTAGGCTATGGTTTTCTGTTCCCGATTAGGGATATTTCTCTCAATGATAATCAACCAATCAGCAGCCAGATTTTTTTTTATGCTGATTCGAGTTTCCCTACACAAATTCAAGAAGCGTAACACTATATAATCTACCATACGCTTTAAGGAATTTATCTAATTTTGAACAGTACAATGTTTAATTGGATTTGAAATAGACCCCCCCCCCTCAAAATTTCACAATCCGACAATGATTTGGTTAAATGATAGGCGGATGTCCCTTTAAATTTCAGTACTTTTTTAGGAGTTTGAGTCGAATTCGTATTAGAGAAACTTTCATCACCTCGATCGTGTTATTTTGAACATTAAAGGTCCACACATATGCAAAAATTTGATGATTTTCAGAAAATTTCGCCTCCGAAAAAAGTTGAAGTTCCGGCGACAGAGGGTTAATAAATGTCTCGCATAATCTGAAAATGGGTCTGTAGGGCGTGAAAATATAATAACTCAACAAAACGAGTCAGTCTTTGTTTATCAGTGTTCCTAAATTCGCTGCCCTGAACGATATTTGAAAAATGTGATTTTTTTGCCTATAAGTGTAACGAAAATCAGACTTTGATCGTGAATACCGCGCCAATTTTACAAGAAAAGCTTTACTATGATACGATAGAAATATGGGAGTCATTGGACATCCTGTTATCTCCCAGCGGTCCTTTAACCCACATAATCCGTTTTAAAATCAACCAATTTGTTTGGGTAAGAAATATCACTGATAATTGCATCCTGAAAACTCTGGAAGCACAGTTTAGTAGAAAAGATACTAATGTCTCATGTCATGCTTATCATAGACATATATACTGCACAGTGTCACATGTCCCATGTCCATCCACTCACTAATGAGAATATTATGACCATAAATGTGACCACACCCAAAATTCAGGGTTTTTCATCATAATTTAATTTGTAAAATCCGACTGGCATATGTATAAGTTTTGAAAACTAGTTACGTATATCTACCATACGCTTTAAGGAATTTATCTAATTTTGAACAGTACAATGTTTAATTGGATTTGAAATAGACCCCCCCCCCTCAAAATTTCACAATCCGACAATGATTTGGTTAAATGATAGGCGGATGTCCCTTTAAATTTCAGTACTTTTTAGGAGTTTGAGTCGAATTCGTATTAGAGAAACTTTCATCACCTCGATCGTGTTATTTTGAACATTAAAGGTCAACACATATGCACAAATTTGTAAAGGTCAACACATATGCACAAATTTGATGATTTTCAGAAAATTTCGCCTCCGGAAAAAGTTGAAGTTCCGGCGACAGAGGGTTAATAAATGTCTCGCATAATCTGAAAATGGGTCTGTAGGGCGTGAAAATATAATAACTCAACAAACGAGTCAGTCTTTGTTTATCAGTGTTCCTAAATTCGCTGCCCTGAACGATATTTGAAAAATGTGATTTTTTTGCCTATAGGTTACACACAACTAATTATTTTCCATAGGCGACAGTGTTAACTAAAAGTCCCGCCGGCCATGGGTTAAGCCTATTTGAACTTCAAGTGGTCAATTTTCCCTTAGAACGTCATCCGCTGCACCAGTCTGTGACAACAAACGCGCACTTTTCGGTATTTTTTCAAACAATAATCTTGCATTTCCACAACTACCCAATTTACTGCACAAAAATCAGCAGCATAAAAATACCCAGACCCCTCCCGTAACTTCTGGACACCACCAGACTCTTCCTGGACATCTAAACATACACGATCGCCATATTTACGTAGGCTATGGTTTTCTGTTCCCGATTAGGGATATTTCTCTCAATGATAATCAACCAATCAGCAGCCAGATTTTTTTTTATGCTGATTCGAGTTTCCCTACACAAATTCAAGAAGCGTAACACTATATAATCTACCATACGCTTTAAGGAATTTATCTAATTTTGAACAGTACAATGTTTAATTGGATTTGAAATAGACCCCCCCCCCCCTCAAAATTTCACAATCCGACAATGATTTGGTTAAATAATAGGCGGATGTCCCTTTAAATTTCAGTACTTTTTTAGGAGTTTGAGTCGAATTCGTATTAGAGAAACTTTCATCACCTCGATCGTGTTATTTTGAACATTAAAGGTCCACACATATGCAAAAATTTGATGATTTTCAGAAAATTTCGCCTCCGGAAAAAGTTGAAGTTCCGGCGACAGAGGGTTAATAAATGTCTCGCATAATCTGAAAATGGGTCTGTAGGGCGTGAAAATATAATAACTCAACAAAACGAGTCAGTCTTTGTTTATCAGTGTTCCTAAATTCGCTGCCCTGAACGATATTTGAAAAATGTGATTTTTTTGCCTATAAGTGTAACGAAAATCAGACTTTGATCGTGAATACCGCGCCAATTTTACAAGAAAAGCTTTACTATGATACGATAGAAATATGGGAGTCATTGGACATCCTGTTATCTCCCAGCGGTCCTTTAACCCACATAATCCGTTTTAAAATCAACCAATTTGTTTGGGTAAGAAATATCACTGATAATTGCATCCTGAAAACTCTGGAAGCACAGTTTAGTAGAAAAGATACTAATGTCTCATGTCATGCTTATCATAGACATATATACTGCACAGTGTCACATGTCCCATGTCCATCCACTCACTAATGAGAATATTATGACCACAAATGTGACCACACCCAAAATTCAGGGTTTTTCATCATAATTTAATTTGTAAAATCCGACTGGCGTGCATAGCGCACACGATAAAAAGGCATATGTATAAGTTTTGAAAACTAGTTACGTATATCTACCATACGCTTTAAGGAATTTATCTAATTTTGAACAGTACAATGTTTAATTGGATTTGAAATAGACCCCCCCCCCCCTCAAAATTTCACAATCCGACAATGATTTGGTTAAATGATAGGCGGATGTCCCTTTAAATTTCAGTACTTTTTAGGAGTTTGAGTCGAATTCGTATTAGAGAAACTTTCATCACCTCGATCGTGTTATTTTGAACATTAAAGGTCAACACATATGCACAAATTTGATGATTTTCAGAAAATTTCGCCTCCGGAAAAAGTTGAAGTTCCGGCGACAGAGGGTTAATAAATGTCTCGCATAATCTGAAAATGGGTCTGTAGGGCGTGAAAATATAATAACTCAACAAACGAGTCAGTCTTTGTTTATCAGTGTTCCTAAATTCGCTGCCCTGAACGATATTTGAAAAATGTGATTTTTTTGCCTATAGGTTACACACAACTAATTATTTTCCATAGGCGACAGTGTTAACTAAAAGTCCCGCCGGCCATGGGTTAAGCCTATTTGAACTTCAAGTGGTCAATTTTGCCTTAGAACGTCATCCGCTGCACCAGTCTGTGACAACAAACGCGCACTTTTCGGTATTTTTTCAAACAATAATCTTGCATTTCCACAACTACCCAATTTACTGCACAAAAATCAGCAGCATAAAAATACCCAGACCCCTCCCGTAACTTCTGGACACCACCATACTCTTCCTGGACATCTAAACATACACGATCGCCATATTTACGTAGGCTATGATTTTCTGTTCCCGATTAGGGATATTTCTCTCAATGATAATCAACCAATCAGCAGCCAGATTTTTTTTTATGCTGATTCGAGTTTCCCTACACAAATTCAAGAAGCGTAACTCTATATAATTAGTTGCTTGTAACCTATAAGTGTAACGAAAATCAGACTTTGATCGTGAATACCGCGCCAATTTTACAAGAAAAGCTTTACTAAGATACGATAGAAATATGGGAGTCATTGGACATCCTGTTATCTCCCAGCGGTCCTTTAACCCACATACCCCGTTTTAAAATCAACCAATTTGTTTGGGTAAGAAATATCACTGATAATTGCATCCTGAAAACTCTGGAAGCACAGTTTAGTAGAAAAGATACTAATGTCTCATGTCATGCTTATCATAGACATATATACTGCACAGTGTCACATGTCCCATGTCCATCCACTCACTAATGAGAATATTATGACCACAAATGTGACCACACCCAAAATTCAGGGTTTTTCATCATAATTTAATTTGTAAAATCCGACTGGCGTGCATAGCGCACACGATAAAAAGGCATATGTATAAGTTTTGAAAACTAGTTACGTATATCTACCATACGCTTTAAGGAATTTATCTAATTTTGAACAGTACAATGTTTAATTGGATTTGAAATAGACCCCCCCCCCCTCAAAATTTCACAATCCGACAATGATTTGGTTAAATGATAGGCGGATGTCCCTTTAAATTTCAGTACTTTTTAGGAGTTTGAGTCGAATTCGTATTAGAGAAACTTTCATCACCTCGATCGTGTTATTTTGAACATTAAAGGTCAACACATATGCACAAATTTGATGATTTTCAGAAAATTTCGCCTCCGGAAAAAGTTGAAGTTCCGGCGACAGAGGGTTAATAAATGTCTCGCATAATCTGAAAATGGGTCTGTAGGGCGTGAAAATATAATAACTCAACAAACGAGTCAGTCTTTGTTTATCAGTGTTCCTAAATTCGCTGCCCTGAACGATATTTGAAAAATGTGATTTTTTTGCCTATAGGTTACACACAACTAATTATTTTCCATAGGCGACAGTGTTAACTAAAAGTCCCGCCGGCCATGGGTTAAGCCTATTTGAACTTCAAGTGGTCAATTTTCCCTTAGAACGTCATCCGCTGCACCAGTCTGTGACAACAAACGCGCACTTTTCGGTATTTTTTCAAACAATAATCTTGCATTTCCACAACTACCCAATTTACTGCACAAAAATCAGCAGCATAAAAATACCCAGACCCCTCCCGTAACTTCTGGACACCACCAGACTCTTCCTGGACATCTAAACATACACGATCGCCATATTTACGTAGGCTATGGTTTTCTGTTCCCGATTAGGGATATTTCTCTCAATGATAATCAACCAATCAGCAGCCAGATTTTTTTTTATGCTGATTCGAGTTTCCCTACACAAATTCAAGAAGCGTAACACTATATAATCTACCATACGCTTTAAGGAATTTATCTAATTTTGAACAGTACAATGTTTAATTGGATTTGAAATAGACCCCCCCCCCCCTCAAAATTTCACAATCCGACAATGATTTGGTTAAATAATAGGCGGATGTCCCTTTAAATTTCAGTACTTTTTTAGGAGTTTGAGTCGAATTCGTATTAGAGAAACTTTCATCACCTCGATCGTGTTATTTTGAACATTAAAGGTCCACACATATGCAAAAATTTGATGATTTTCAGAAAATTTCGCCTCCGGAAAAAGTTGAAGTTCCGGCGACAGAGGGTTAATAAATGTCTCGCATAATCTGAAAATGGGTCTGTAGGGCGTGAAAATATAATAACTCAACAAAACGAGTCAGTCTTTGTTTATCAGTGTTCCTAAATTCGCTGCCCTGAACGATATTTGAAAAATGTGATTTTTTTGCCTATAAGTGTAACGAAAATCAGACTTTGATCGTGAATACCGCGCCAATTTTACAAGAAAAGCTTTACTATGATACGATAGAAATATGGGAGTCATTGGACATCCTGTTATCTCCCAGCGGTCCTTTAACCCACATAATCCGTTTTAAAATCAACCAATTTGTTTGGGTAAGAAATATCACTGATAATTGCATCCTGAAAACTCTGGAAGCACAGTTTAGTAGAAAAGATACTAATGTCTCATGTCATGCTTATCATAGACATATATACTGCACAGTGTCACATGTCCCATGTCCATCCACTCACTAATGAGAATATTATGACCACAAATGTGACCACACCCAAAATTCAGGGTTTTTCATCATAATTTAATTTGTAAAATCCGACTGGCGTGCATAGCGCACACGATAAAAAGGCATATGTATAAGTTTTGAAAACTAGTTACGTATATCTACCATACGCTTTAAGGAATTTATCTAATTTTGAACAGTACAATGTTTAATTGGATTTGAAATAGACCCCCCCCCCTCAAAATTTCACAATCCGACAATGATTTGGTTAAATGATAGGCGGATGTCCCTTTAAATTTCAGTACTTTTTAGGAGTTTGAGTCGAATTCGTATTAGAGAAACTTTCATCACCTCGATCGTGTTATTTTGAACATTAAAGGTCAACACATATGCACAAATTTGATGATTTTCAGAAAATTTCGCCTCCGGAAAAAGTTGAAGTTCCGGCGACAGAGGGTTAATAAATGTCTCGCATAATCTGAAAATGGGTCTGTAGGGCGTGAAAATATAATAACTCAACAAACGAGTCAGTCTTTGTTTATCAGTGTTCCTAAATTCGCTGCCCTGAACGATATTTGAAAAATGTGATTTTTTTGCCTATAGGTTACACACAACTAATTATTTTCCATAGGCGACAGTGTTAACTAAAAGTCCCGCCGGCCATGGGTTAAGCCTATTTGAACTTCAAGTGGTCAATTTTCCCTTAGAACGTCATCCGCTGCACCAGTCTGTGACAACAAACGCGCACTTTTCGGTATTTTTTCAAACAATAATCTTGCATTTCCACAACTACCCAATTTACTGCACAAAAATCAGCAGCATAAAAATACCCAGACCCCTCCCGTAACTTCTGGACACCACCAGACTCTTCCTGGACATCTAAACATACACGATCGCCATATTTACGTAGGCTATGGTTTTCTGTTCCCGATTAGGGATATTTCTCTCAATGATAATCAACCAATCAGCAGCCAGATTTTTTTTTATGCTGATTCGAGTTTCCCTACACAAATTCAAGAAGCGTAACACTATATAATCTACCATACGCTTTAAGGAATTTATCTAATTTTGAACAGTACAATGTTTAATTGGATTTGAAATAGACCCCCCCCCCTCAAAATTTCACAATCCGACAATGATTTGGTTAAATAATAGGCGGATGTCCCTTTAAATTTCAGTACTTTTTTAGGAGTTTGAGTCGAATTCGTATTAGAGAAACTTTCATCACCTCGATCGTGTTATTTTGAACATTAAAGGTCCACACATATGCAAAAATTTGATGATTTTCAGAAAATTTCGCCTCCGGAAAAAGTTGAAGTTCCGGCGACAGAGGGTTAATAAATGTCTCGCATAATCTGAAAATGGGTCTGTAGGGCGTGAAAATATAATAACTCAACAAAACGAGTCAGTCTTTGTTTATCAGTGTTCCTAAATTCGCTGCCCTGAACGATATTTGAAAAATGTGATTTTTTTGCCTATAAGTGTAACGAAAATCAGACTTTGATCGTGAATACCGCGCCAATTTTACAAGAAAAGCTTTACTATGATACGATAGAAATATGGGAGTCATTGGACATCCTGTTATCTCCCAGCGGTCCTTTAACCCACATAATCCGTTTTAAAATCAACCAATTTGTTTGGGTAAGAAATATCACTGATAATTGCATCCTGAAAACTCTGGAAGCACAGTTTAGTAGAAAAGATACTAATGTCTCATGTCATGCTTATCATAGACATATATACTGCACAGTGTCACATGTCCCATGTCCATCCACTCACTAATGAGAATATTATGACCACAAATGTGACCACACCCAAAATTCAGGGTTTTTCATCATAATTTAATTTGTAAAATCCGACTGGCGTGCATAGCGCACACGATAAAAAGGCATATGTATAAGTTTTGAAAACTAGTTACGTATATCTACCATACGCTTTAAGGAATTTATCTAATTTTGAACAGTACAATGTTTAATTGGATTTGAAATAGACCCCCCCCCCCCCTCAAAATTTCACAATCCGACAATGATTTGGTTAAATGATAGGCGGATGTCCCTTTAAATTTCAGTACTTTTTAGGAGTTTGAGTCGAATTCGTATTAGAGAAACTTTCATCACCTCGATCGTGTTATTTTGAACATTAAAGGTCAACACATATGCACAAATTTGATGATTTTCAGAAAATTTCGCCTCCGGAAAAAGTTGAAGTTCCGGCGACAGAGGGTTAATAAATGTCTCGCATAATCTGAAAATGGGTCTGTAGGGCGTGAAAATATAATAACTCAACAAACGAGTCAGTCTTTGTTTATCAGTGTTCCTAAATTCGCTGCCCTGAACGATATTTGAAAAATGTGATTTTTTTGCCTATAGGTTACACACAACTAATTATTTTCCATAGGCGACAGTGTTAACTAAAAGTCCCGCCGGCCATGGGTTAAGCCTATTTGAACTTCAAGTGGTCAATTTTCCCTTAGAACGTCATCCGCTGCACCAGTCTGTGACAACAAACGCGCACTTTTCGGTATTTTTTCAAACAATAATCTTGCATTTCCACAACTACCCAATTTACTGCACAAAAATCAGCAGCATAAAAATACCCAGACCCCTCCCGTAACTTCTGGACACCACCAGACTCTTCCTGGACATCTAAACATACACGATCGCCATATTTACGTAGGCTATGGTTTTCTGTTCCCGATTAGGGATATTTCTCTCAATGATAATCAACCAATCAGCAGCCAGATTTTTTTTTATGCTGATTCGAGTTTCCCTACACAAATTCAAGAAGCGTAACTCTATATAATCTACCATACGCTTTAAGGAATTTATCTAATTTTGAACAGTACAATGTTTAATTGGATTTGAAATAGACCCCCCCCCCCCTCAAAATTTCACAATCCGACAATGATTTGGTTAAATGATAGGCGGATGTCCCTTTAAATTTCAGTACTTTTTTAGGAGTTTGAGTCGAATTCGTATTAGAGAAACTTTCATCACCTCGATCGTGTTATTTTGAACATTAAAGGTCCACACATATGCAAAAAATTGATGATTTTCAGAAAATTTCGCCTCCGGAAAAAGTTGAAGTTCCGGCGACAGAGGGTTAATAAATGTCTCGCATAATCTGAAAATGGGTCTGTAGGGCGTGAAAATATAATAACTCAACAAAACGAGTCAGTCTTTGTTTATCAGTGTTCCTAAATTCGCTGCCCTGAACGATATTTGAAAAATGTGATTTTTTTGCCTATAGGTTACACACAACTAATTATTTTCCATAGGCGACAGTGTTAACTAAAAGTCCCGCCGGCCATGGGTTAAGCCTATTTGAACTTCAAGTGGTCAATTTTCCCTTAGAACGTCATCCGCTGCACCAGTCTGTGACAACAAACGCGCACTTTTCGGTATTTTTTCAAACAATAATCTTGCATTTCCACAACTACCCAATTTACTGCACAAAAATCAGCAGCATAAAAATACCCAGACCCCTCCCGTAACTTCTGGACACCACCATACTCTTCCTGGACATCTAAACATACACGATCGCCATATTTACGTAGGCTATGATTTTCTGTTCCCGATTAGGGATATTTCTCTCAATGATAATCAACCAATCAGCAGCCAGATTTTTTTTTATGCTGATTCGAGTTTCCCTACACAAATTCAAGAAGCGTAACTCTATATAATTAGTTGCTTGTAACCTATAAGTGTAACGAAAATCAGACTTTGATCGTGAATACCGCGCCAATTTTACAAGAAAAGCTTTACTATGATACGATAGAAATATGGGAGTCATTGGACATCCTGTTATCTCCCAGCGGTCCTTTAACCCACATACCCCGTTTTAAAATCAACCAATTTGTGTGGGTAAGAAATATCACTGATAATTGCATCCTGAAAACTCTGGAAGCACAGTTTAGTAGAAAAGATACTAATGTCTCATGTCATGCTTATCATAGACATATATACTGCACAGTGTCACATGTCCCATGTCCATCCACTCACTAATGAGAATATTATGACCACAAATGTGACCACACCCAAAATTCAGGGTTTTTCATCATAATTTAATTTGTAAAATCCGACTGGCGTGCATAGCGCACACGATAGAAAGGCATATGTATAAGTTTTGAAAACTAGTTACGTATATCTACCATACGCTTTAAGGAATTTATCTAATTTTGAACAGTACAATGTTTAATTGGATTTGAAATAGACCCCCCCCCCCCCTCAAAATTTCACAATCCGACAATGATTTGGTTAAATGATAGGCGGATGTCCCTTTAAATTTCAGTACTTTTTAGGAGTTTGAGTCGAATTCGTATTAGAGAAACTTTCATCACCTCGATCGTGTTATTTTGAACATTAAAGGTCCACACATATGCAAAAATTTGATGATTTTCAGAAAATTTCGCCTCCGGAAAAAGTTGAAGTTCCGGCGACAGAGGGTTAATAAATGTCTCGCATAATCTGAAAATGGGTCTGTAGGGCGTGATAATATAATAACTCAACAAAACGAGTCAGTCTTTGTTTATCAGTGTTCCTAAATTCGCTGCCCTGAACGATATTTGAAAAATGTGATTTTTTTGCCTATAGGTTACACACAACTAATTATTTTCCATAGGCGACAGTGTTAACTAAAAGTCCCGCCGGCCATGGGTTAAGCCTATTTGAACTTCAAGTGGTCAATTTTCCCTTAGAACGTCATCCGCTGCACCAGTCTGTGACAACAAACGCGCACTTTTCGGTATTTTTTCAAACAATAATCTTGCATTTCCACATCTACCCAATTTACTGCACAAAAATCAGCAGCATAAAAATACCCAGACCCCTCCCGTAACTTCTGGACACCACCAGACTCTTCCTGGACATCTAAACATACACGATCGCCATATTTACGTAGGCTATGGTTTTCTGTTCCCGATTAGGGATATTTCTCTCAATGATAATCAACCAATCAGCAGCCAGATTTTTTTTTATGCTGATTCGAGTTTCCCTACACAAATTCAAGAAGCGTAACTCTATATAATCTACCATACGCTTTAAGGAATTTATCTAATTTTGAACAGTACAATGTTTAATTGGATTTGAAATAGACCCCCCCCCCCCCTCAAAATTTCACAAACCGACAATGATTTGGTTAAATGATAGGCGGATGTCCCTTTAAATTTCAGTACTTTTTTAGGAGTTTGAGTCGAATTCGTATTAGAGAAACTTTCATCACCTCGATCGTGTTATTTTGAACATTAAAGGTCCACACATATGCAAAAAATTGATGATTTTCAGAAAATTTCGCCTCCGGAAAAAGTTGAAGTTCCGGCGACAGAGGGTTAATAAATGTCTCGCATAATCTGAAAATGGGTCTGTAGGGCGTGAAAATATAATAACTCAACAAAACGAGTCAGTCTTTGTTTATCAGTGTTCCTAAATTCGCTGCCCTGAACGATATTTGAAAAATGTGATTTTTTTGCCTATAGGTTACACACAACTAATTATTTTCCATAGGCGACAGTGTTAACTAAAAGTCCCGCCGGCCATGGGTTAAGCCTATTTGAACTTCAAGTGGTCAATTTTGCCTTAGAACGTCATCCGCTGCACCAGTCTGTGACAACAAACGCGCACTTTTCGGTATTTTTTCAAACAATAATCTTGCATTTCCACAACTACCCAATTTACTGCACAAAAATCAGCAGCATAAAAATACCCAGACCCCTCCCGTAACTTCTGGACACCACCATACTCTTCCTGGACATCTAAACATACACGATCGCCATATTTACGTAGGCTATGATTTTCTGTTCCCGATTAGGGATATTTCTCTCAATGATAATCAACCAATCAGCAGCCAGATTTTTTTTTATGCTGATTCGAGTTTCCCTACACAAATTCAAGAAGCGTAACTCTATATAATCTACCATACGCTTTAAGGAATTTATCTAATTTTGAACAGTACAATGTTTAATTGGATTTGAAATAGACCCCCCCCCCCCCTCAAAATTTCACAATCCGACAATGATTTGGTTAAATGATAGGCGGATGTCCCTTTAAATTTAGTACTTTTTTAGGAGTTTGAGTCGAATTCGTATTAGTGAAACTTTCATCACCTCGATCGTGTTATTTTGAACATTAAAGGTCCACACATATGCAAAAAAATTGATGATTTTCAGAAAATTTCGCCTCCGGAAAAAGTTGAAGTTCCGGCGACAGAGGGTTAATAAATGTCTCGCATAATCTGAAAATGGGTCTGTAGGGCGTGAAAATATAATAACTCAACAAAACGAGTCAGTCTTTGTTTATCAGTGTTCCTAAATTCGCTGCCCTGAACGATATTTGAAAAATGTGATTTTTTTGCCTATAGGTTACACACAACTAATTATTTTCCATAGGCGACAGTGTTAACTAAAAGTCCCGCCGGCCATGGGTTAAGCCTATTTGAACTTCAAGTGGTCAATTTTCCCTTAGAACGTCATCCGCTGCACCAGTCTGTGACAACAAACGCGCACTTTTCGGTATTTTTTCAAACAATAATCTTGCATTTCCACATCTACCCAATTTACTGCACAAAAATCAGCAGCATAAAAATACCCAGACCCCTCCCGTAACTTCTGGACACCACCAGACTCTTCCTGGACATCTAAACATACACGATCGCCATATTTACGTAGGCTATGGTTTTCTGTTCCCGATTAGGGATATTTCTCTCAATGATAATCAACCAATCAGCAGCCAGATTTTTTTTTATGCTGATTCGAGTTTCCCTACACAAATTCAAGAAGCGTAACTCTATATAATCTACCATACGCTTTAAGGAATTTATCTAATTTTGAACAGTACAATGTTTAATTGGATTTGAAATAGACCCCCCCCCCCCCCCTCAAAATTTCACAATCCGACAATGATTTGGTTAAATGATAGGCGGATGTCCCTTTAAATTTCAGTACTTTTTTAGGAGTTTGAGTCGAATTCGTATTAGAGAAACTTTCATCACCTCGATCGTGTTATTTTGAACATTAAAGGTCCACACATATGCAAAAAATTGATGATTTTCAGAAAATTTCGCCTCCGGAAAAAGTTGAAGTTCCGGCGACAGAGGGTTAATAAATGTCTCGCATAATCTGAAAATGGGTCTGTAGGGCGTGAAAATATAATAACTCAACAAAACGAGTCAGTCTTTGTTTATCAGTGTTCCTAAATTCGCTGCCCTGAACGATATTTGAAAAATGTGATTTTTTTTGCCTATAGGTTACACACAACTAATTATTTTCCATAGGCGACAGTGTTAACTAAAAGTCCCGCCGGCCATGGGTTAAGCCTATTTGAACTTCAAGTGGTCAATTTTGCCTTAGAACGTCATCCGCTGCACCAGTCTGTGACAACAAACGCGCACTTTTCGGTATTTTTTCAAACAATAATCTTGCATTTCCACAACTACCCAATTTACTGCACAAAAATCAGCAGCATAAAAATACCCAGACCCCTCCCGTAACTTCTGGACACCACCATACTCTTCCTGGACATCTAAACATACACGATCGCCATATTTACGTAGGCTATGATTTTCTGTTCCCGATTAGGGATATTTCTCTCAATGATAATCAACCAATCAGCAGCCAGATTTTTTTTTATGCTGATTCGAGTTTCCCTACACAAATTCAAGAAGCGTAACTCTATATAATCTACCATACGCTTTAAGGAATTTATCTAATTTTGAACAGTACAATGTTTAATTGGATTTGAAATAGACCCCCCCCGCCCCTCAAAATTTCACAATCCGACAATGATTTGGTTAAATGATAGGCGGATGTCCCTTTAAATTTTAGTACTTTTTTAGGAGTTTGAGTCGAATTCGTATTAGTGAAACTTTCATCACCTCGATCGTGTTATTTTGAACATTAAAGGTCCACACATATGCAAAAAATTGATGATTTTCAGAAAATTTCGCCTCCGGAAAAAGTTGAAGTTCCGGCGACAGAGGGTTAATAAATGTCTCGCATAATCTGAAAATGGGTCTGTAGGGCGTGAAAATATAATAACTCAACAAAACGAGTCAGTCTTTGTTTATCAGTGTTCCTAAATTCGCTGCCCTGAACGATATTTGAAAAATGTGATTTTTTTGCCTATAGGTTACACACAACTAATTATTTTCCATAGGCGACAGTGTTAACTAAAAGTCCCGCCGGCCATGGGTTAAGCCTATTTGAACTTCAAGTGGTCAATTTTGCCTTAGAACGTCATCCGCTGCACCAGTCTGTGACAACAAACGCGCACTTTTCGGTATTTTTTCAAACAATAATCTTGCATTTCCACAACTACCCAATTTACTGCACAAAAATCAGCAGCATAAAAATACCCAGACCCCTCCCGTAACTTCTGGACACCACCATACTCTTCCTGGACATCTAAACATACACGATCGCCATATTTACGTAGGCTATGATTTTCTGTTCCCGATTAGGGATATTTCTCTCAATGATAATCAACCAATCAGCAGCCAGATTTTTTTTTATGCTGATTCGAGTTTCCCTACACAAATTCAAGAAGCGTAACTCTATATAATCTACCATACGCTTTAAGGAATTTATCTAATTTTGAACAGTACAATGTTTAATTGGATTTGAAATAGACCCCCCCCCGCCCCTCAAAATTTCACAATCCGACAATGATTTGGTTAAATGATAGGCGGATGTCCCTTTAAATTTTAGTACTTTTTTAGGAGTTTGAGTCGAATTCGTATTAGTGAAACTTTCATCACCTCGATCGTGTTATTTTGAACATTAAAGGTCCACACATATGCAAAAAATTGATGATTTTCAGAAAATTTCGCCTCCGGAAAAAGTTGAAGTTCCGGCGACAGAGGGTTAATAAATGTCTCGCATAATCTGAAAATGGGTCTGTAGGGCGTGAAAATATAATAACTCAACAAAACGAGTCAGTCTTTGTTTATCAGTGTTCCTAAATTCGCTGCCCTGAACGATATTTGAAAAATGTGATTTTTTTGCCTATAGGTTACACACAACTAATTATTTTCCATAGGCGACAGTGTTAACTAAAAGTCCCGCCGGCCATGGGTTAAGCCTATTTGAACTTCAAGTGGTCAATTTTCCCTTAGAACGTCATCCGCTGCACCAGTCTGTGACAACAAACGCGCACTTTTCGGTATTTTTTCAAACAATAATCTTGCATTTCCACAACTACCCAATTTACTGCACAAAAATCAGCAGCATAAAAATACCCAGACCCCTCCCGTAACTTCTGGACACCACCATACTCTTCCTGGACATCTAAACATACACGATCGCCATATTTACGTAGGCTATGATTTTCTGTTCCCGATTAGGGATATTTCTCTCAATGATAATCAACCAATCAGCAGCCAGATTTTTTTTTATGCTGATTCGAGTTTCCCTACACAAATTCAAGAAGCGTAACTCTATATAATTAGTTGCTTGTAACCTATAAGTGTAACGAAAATCAGACTTTGATCGTGAATACCGCGCCAATTTTACAAGAAAAGCTTTACTATGATACGATAGAAATATGGGAGTCATTGGACATCCTGTTATCTCCCAGCGGTCCTTTAACCCACATACCCCGTTTTAAAATCAACCAATTTGTGTGGGTAAGAAATATCACTGATAATTGCATCCTGAAAACTCTGGAAGCACAGTTTAGTAGAAAAGATACTAATGTCTCATGTCATGCTTATCATAGACATATATACTGCACAGTGTCACATGTCCCATGTCCATCCACTCACTAATGAGAATATTATGACCACAAATGTGACCACACCCAAAATTCAGGGTTTTTCATCATAATTTAATTTGTAAAATCCGACTGGCGTGCATAGCGCACACGATAGAAAGGCATATGTATAAGTTTTGAAAACTAGTTACGTATATCTACCATACGCTTTAAGGAATTTATCTAATTTTGAACAGTACAATGTTTAATTGGATTTGAAATAGACCCCCCCCCCCCTCAAAATTTCACAATCCGACAATGATTTGGTTAAATGATAGGCGGATGTCCCTTTAAATTTCAGTACTTTTTAGGAGTTTGAGTCGAATTCGTATTAGAGAAACTTTCATCACCTCGATCGTGTTATTTTGAACATTAAAGGTCCACACATATGCAAAAATTTGATGATTTTCAGAAAATTTCGCCTCCGGAAAAAGTTGAAGTTCCGGCGACAGAGGGTTAATAAATGTCTCGCATAATCTGAAAATGGGTCTGTAGGGCGTGATAATATAATAACTCAACAAAACGAGTCAGTCTTTGTTTATCAGTGTTCCTAAATTCGCTGCCCTGAACGATATTTGAAAAATGTGATTTTTTTGCCTATAGGTTACACACAACTAATTATTTTCCATAGGCGACAGTGTTAACTAAAAGTCCCGCCGGCCATGGGTTAAGCCTATTTGAACTTCAAGTGGTCAATTTTCCCTTAGAACGTCATCCGCTGCACCAGTCTGTGACAACAAACGCGCACTTTTCGGTATTTTTTCAAACAATAATCTTGCATTTCCACATCTACCCAATTTACTGCACAAAAATCAGCAGCATAAAAATACCCAGACCCCTCCCGTAACTTCTGGACACCACCAGACTCTTCCTGGACATCTAAACATACACGATCGCCATATTTACGTAGGCTATGGTTTTCTGTTCCCGATTAGGGATATTTCTCTCAATGATAATCAACCAATCAGCAGCCAGATTTTTTTTTATGCTGATTCGAGTTTCCCTACACAAATTCAAGAAGCGTAACTCTATATAATCTACCATACGCTTTAAGGAATTTATCTAATTTTGAACAGTACAATGTTTAATTGGATTTGAAATAGACCCCCCCCCCCCCTCAAAATTTCACAATCCGACAATGATTTGGTTAAATGATAGGCGGATGTCCCTTTAAATTTCAGTACTTTTTTAGGAGTTTGAGTCGAATTCGTATTAGAGAAACTTTCATCACCTCGATCGTGTTATTTTGAACATTAAAGGTCCACACATATGCAAAAAATTGATGATTTTCAGAAAATTTCGCCTCCGGAAAAAGTTGAAGTTCCGGCGACAGAGGGTTAATAAATGTCTCGCATAATCTGAAAATGGGTCTGTAGGGCGTGAAAATATAATAACTCAACAAAACGAGTCAGTCTTTGTTTATCAGTGTTCCTAAATTCGCTGCCCTGAACGATATTTGAAAAATGTGATTTTTTTGCCTATAGGTTACACACAACTAATTATTTTCCATAGGCGACAGTGTTAACTAAAAGTCCCGCCGGCCATGGGTTAAGCCTATTTGAACTTCAAGTGGTCAATTTTGCCTTAGAACGTCATCCGCTGCACCAGTCTGTGACAACAAACGCGCACTTTTCGGTATTTTTTCAAACAATAATCTTGCATTTCCACAACTACCCAATTTACTGCACAAAAATCAGCAGCATAAAAATACCCAGACCCCTCCCGTAACTTCTGGACACCACCATACTCTTCCTGGACATCTAAACATACACGATCGCCATATTTACGTAGGCTATGATTTTCTGTTCCCGATTAGGGATATTTCTCTCAATGATAATCAACCAATCAGCAGCCAGATTTTTTTTTATGCTGATTCGAGTTTCCCTACACAAATTCAAGAAGCGTAACTCTATATAATCTACCATACGCTTTAAGGAATTTATCTAATTTTGAACAGTACAATGTTTAATTGGATTTGAAATAGACCCCCCCCCCCCTCAAAATTTCACAATCCGACAATGATTTGGTTAAATGATAGGCGGATGTCCCTTTAAATTTTAGTACTTTTTTAGGAGTTTGAGTCGAATTCGTATTAGTGAAACTTTCATCACCTCGATCGTGTTATTTTGAACATTAAAGGTCCACACATATGCAAAAAATTGATGATTTTCAGAAAATTTCGCCTCCGGAAAAAGTTGAAGTTCCGGCGACAGAGGGTTAATAAATGTCTCGCATAATCTGAAAATGGGTCTGTAGGGCGTGAAAATATAATAACTCAACAAAACGAGTCAGTCTTTGTTTATCAGTGTTCCTAAATTCGCTGCCCTGAACGATATTTGAAAAATGTGATTTTTTTGCCTATAGGTTACACACAACTAATTATTTTCCATAGGCGACAGTGTTAACTAAAAGTCCCGCCGGCCATGGGTTAAGCCTATTTGAACTTCAAGTGGTCAATTTTCCCTTAGAACGTCATCCGCTGCACCAGTCTGTGACAACAAACGCGCACTTTTCGGTATTTTTTCAAACAATAATCTTGCATTTCCACAACTACCCAATTTACTGCACAAAAATCAGCAGCATAAAAATACCCAGACCCCTCCCGTAACTTCTGGACACCACCATACTCTTCCTGGACATCTAAACATACACGATCGCCATATTTACGTAGGCTATGATTTTCTGTTCCCGATTAGGGATATTTCTCTCAATGATAATCAACCAATCAGCAGCCAGATTTTTTTTTATGCTGATTCGAGTTTCCCTACACAAATTCAAGAAGCGTAACTCTATATAATTAGTTGCTTGTAACCTATAAGTGTAACGAAAATCAGACTTTGATCGTGAATACCGCGCCAATTTTACAAGAAAAGCTTTACTATGATACGATAGAAATATGGGAGTCATTGGACATCCTGTTATCTCCCAGCGGTCCTTTAACCCACATACCCCGTTTTAAAATCAACCAATTTGTGTGGGTAAGAAATATCACTGATAATTGCATCCTGAAAACTCTGGAAGCACAGTTTAGTAGAAAAGATACTAATGTCTCATGTCATGCTTATCATAGACATATATACTGCACAGTGTCACATGTCCCATGTCCATCCACTCACTAATGAGAATATTATGACCACAAATGTGACCACACCCAAAATTCAGGGTTTTTCATCATAATTTAATTTGTAAAATCCGACTGGCGTGCATAGCGCACACGATAGAAAGGCATATGTATAAGTTTTGAAAACTAGTTACGTATATCTACCATACGCTTTAAGGAATTTATCTAATTTTGAACAGTACAATGTTTAATTGGATTTGAAATAGACCCCCCCCCCCTCAAAATTTCACAATCCGACAATGATTTGGTTAAATGATAGGCGGATGTCCCTTTAAATTTCAGTACTTTTTAGGAGTTTGAGTCGAATTCGTATTAGAGAAACTTTCATCACCTCGATCGTGTTATTTTGAACATTAAAGGTCCACACATATGCAAAAATTTGATGATTTTCAGAAAATTTCGCCTCCGGAAAAAGTTGAAGTTCCGGCGACAGAGGGTTAATAAATGTCTCGCATAATCTGAAAATGGGTCTGTAGGGCGTGATAATATAATAACTCAACAAAACGAGTCAGTCTTTGTTTATCAGTGTTCCTAAATTCGCTGCCCTGAACGATATTTGAAAAATGTGATTTTTTTGCCTATAGGTTACACACAACTAATTATTTTCCATAGGCGACAGTGTTAACTAAAAGTCCCGCCGGCCATGGGTTAAGCCTATTTGAACTTCAAGTGGTCAATTTTCCCTTAGAACGTCATCCGCTGCACCAGTCTGTGACAACAAACGCGCACTTTTCGGTATTTTTTCAAACAATAATCTTGCATTTCCACATCTACCCAATTTACTGCACAAAAATCAGCAGCATAAAAATACCCAGACCCCTCCCGTAACTTCTGGACACCACCAGACTCTTCCTGGACATCTAAACATACACGATCGCCATATTTACGTAGGCTATGGTTTTCTGTTCCCGATTAGGGATATTTCTCTCAATGATAATCAACCAATCAGCAGCCAGATTTTTTTTTATGCTGATTCGAGTTTCCCTACACAAATTCAAGAAGCGTAACTCTATATAATCTACCATACGCTTTAAGGAATTTATCTAATTTTGAACAGTACAATGTTTAATTGGATTTGAAATAGACCCCCCCCCCCCTCAAAATTTCACAATCCGACAATGATTTGGTTAAATGATAGGCGGATGTCCCTTTAAATTTTAGTACTTTTTTAGGAGTTTGAGTCGAATTCGTATTAGTGAAACTTTCATCACCTCGATCGTGTTATTTTGAACATTAAAGGTCCACACATATGCAAAAAATTGATGATTTTCAGAAAATTTCGCCTCCGGAAAAAGTTGAAGTTCCGGCGACAGAGGGTTAATAAATGTCTCGCATAATCTGAAAATGGGTCTGTAGGGCGTGAAAATATAATAACTCAACAAAACGAGTCAGTCTTTGTTTATCAGTGTTCCTAAATTCGCTGCCCCTGAACGATATTTGAAAAATGTGATTTTTTTGCCTATAGGTTACACACAACTAATTATTTTCCATAGGCGACAGTGTTAACTAAAAGTCCCGCCGGCCATGGGTTAAGCCTATTTGAACTTCAAGTGGTCAATTTTGCCTTAGAACGTCATCCGCTGCACCAGTCTGTGACAACAAACGCGCACTTTTCGGTATTTTTTCAAACAATAATCTTGCATTTCCACAACTACCCAATTTACTGCACAAAAATCAGCAGCATAAAAATACCCAGACCCCTCCCGTAACTTCTGGACACCACCATACTCTTCCTGGACATCTAAACATACACGATCGCCATATTTACGTAGGCTATGATTTTCTGTTCCCGATTAGGGATATTTCTCTCAATGATAATCAACCAATCAGCAGCCAGATTTTTTTTTATGCTGATTCGAGTTTCCCTACACAAATTCAAGAAGCGTAACTCTATATAATCTACCATACGCTTTAAGGAATTTATCTAATTTTGAACAGTACAATGTTTAATTGGATTTGAAATAGACCCCCCCCCCCCCTCAAAATTTCACAATCCGACAATGATTTGGTTAAATGATAGGCGGATGTCCCTTTAAATTTTAGTACTTTTTTAGGAGTTTGAGTCGAATTCGTATTAGTGAAACTTTCATCACCTCGATCGTGTTATTTTGAACATTAAAGGTCCACACATATGCAAAAAATTGATGATTTTCAGAAAATTTCGCCTCCGGAAAAAGTTGAAGTTCCGGCGACAGAGGGTTAATAAATGTCTCGCATAATCTGAAAATGGGTCTGTAGGGCGTGAAAATATAATAACTCAACAAAACGAGTCAGTCTTTGTTTATCAGTGTTCCTAAATTCGCTGCCCTGAACGATATTTGAAAAATGTGATTTTTTTGCCTATAGGTTACACACAACTAATTATTTTCCATAGGCGACAGTGTTAACTAAAAGTCCCGCCGGCCATGGGGTTAAGCCTATTTGAACTTCAAGTGGTCAATTTTGCCTTAGAACGTCATCCGCTGCACCAGTCTGTGACAACAAACGCGCACTTTTCGGTATTTTTTCAAACAATAATCTTGCATTTCCACAACTACCCAATTTACTGCACAAAAATCAGCAGCATAAAAATACCCAGACCCCTCCCGTAACTTCTGGACACCACCATACTCTTCCTGGACATCTAAACATACACGATCGCCATATTTACGTAGGCTATGATTTTCTGTTCCCGATTAGGGATATTTCTCTCAATGATAATCAACCAATCAGCAGCCAGATTTTTTTTTATGCTGATTCGAGTTTCCCTACACAAATTCAAGAAGCGTAACTCTATATAATCTACCATACGCTTTAAGGAATTTATCTAATTTTGAACAGTACAATGTTTAATTGGATTTGAAATAGACCCCCCCCCCCCCCTCAAAATTTCACAATCCGACAATGATTTGGTTAAATGATAGGCGGATGTCCCTTTAAATTTTAGTACTTTTTTAGGAGTTTGAGTCGAATTCGTATTAGTGAAACTTTCATCACCTCGATCGTGTTATTTTGAACATTAAAGGTCCACACATATGCAAAAAATTGATGATTTTCAGAAAATTTCGCCTCCGGAAAAAGTTGAAGTTCCGGCGACAGAGGGTTAATAAATGTCTCGCATAATCTGAAAATGGGTCTGTAGGGCGTGAAAATATAATAACTCAACAAAACGAGTCAGTCTTTGTTTATCAGTGTTCCTAAATTCGCTGCCCTGAACGATATTTGAAAAATGTGATTTTTTTGCCTATAGGTTACACACAACTAATTATTTTCCATAGGCGACAGTGTTAACTAAAAGTCCCGCCGGCCATGGGTTAAGCCTATTTGAACTTCAAGTGGTCAATTTTGCCTTAGAACGTCATCCGCTGCACCAGTCCTGTGACAACAAACGCGCACTTTTCGGTATTTTTTCAAACAATAATCTTGCATTTCCACAACTACCCAATTTACTGCACAAAAATCAGCAGCATAAAAATACCCAGACCCCTCCCGTAACTTCTGGACACCACCATACTCTTCCTGGACATCTAAACATACACGATCGCCATATTTACGTAGGCTATGATTTTCTGTTCCCGATTAGGGATATTTCTCTCAATGATAATCAACCAATCAGCAGCCAGATTTTTTTTTATGCTGATTCGAGTTTCCCCTACACAAATTCAAGAAGCGTAACTCTATATAATTCTACCATACGCTTTAAGGAATTTATCTAATTTTGAACAGTACAATGTTTAATTGGATTTGAAATAGACCCCCCCCCCCCCCTCAAAATTTCACAATCCGACAATGATTTGGTTAAATGATAGGCGGATGTCCCTTTAAATTTTAGTACTTTTTTAGGAGTTTGAGTCGAATTCGTATTAGTGAAACTTTCATCACCTCGATCGTGTTATTTTGAACATTAAAGGTCCACACATATGCAAAAAATTGATGATTTTCAGAAAATTTCGCCTCCGGAAAAAGTTGAAGTTCCGGCGACAGAGGGTTAATAAATGTCTCGCATAATCTGAAAATGGGTCTGTAGGGCGTGAAAATATAATAACTCAACAAAACGAGTCAGTCTTTGTTTATCAGTGTTCCTAAATTCGCTGCCCTGAACGATATTTGAAAAATGTGATTTTTTTGCCTATAGGTTACACACAACTAATTATTTTCCATAGGCGACAGTGTTAACTAAAAGTCCCGCCGGCCCATGGGTTAAGCCTATTTGAACTTCAAGTGGTCAATTTTGCCTTAGAACGTCATCCGCTGCACCCAGTCTGTGACAACAAACGCGCACTTTTCGGTATTTTTTTCAAACAATAATCTTGCATTTCCACAACTACCCAATTTACTGCACAAAAATCAGCAGCATAAAAATACCCAGACCCCTCCCGTAACTTCTGGACACCACCATACTCTTCCTGGACATCTAAACATACACGATCGCCATATTTACGTAGGCTATGATTTTCTGTTCCCGATTAGGGATATTTCTCTCAATGATAATCAACCAATCAGCAGCCAGATTTTTTTTTATGCTGATTCGAGTTTCCCTACACAAATTCAAGAAGCGTAACTCTATATAATCTACCATACGCTTTAAGGAATTTATCTAATTTTGAACAGTACAATGTTTAATTGGATTTGAAATAGACCCCCCCCCCCTCAAAATTTCACAATCCGACAATGATTTGGTTAAATGATAGGCGGATGTCCCTTTAAATTTTAGTACTTTTTTAGGAGTTTGAGTCGAATTCGTATTAGTGAAACTTTCATCACCTCGATCGTGTTATTTTGAACATTAAAGGTCCACACATATGCAAAAAATTGATGATTTTCAGAAAATTTCGCCTCCGGAAAAAGTTGAAGTTCCGGCGACAGAGGGTTAATAAATGTCTCGCATAATCTGAAAATGGGTCTGTAGGGCGTGAAAATATAATAACTCAACAAAACGAGTCAGTCTTTGTTTATCAGTGTTCCTAAATTCGCTGCCCTGAACGATATTTGAAAAATGTGATTTTTTTGCCTATAGGTTACACACAACTAATTATTTTCCATAGGCGACAGTGTTAACTAAAAGTCCCGCCGGCCATGGGTTAAGCCTATTTGAACTTCAAGTGGTCAATTTTGCCTTAGAACGTCATCCGCTGCACCAGTCTGTGACAACAAACGCGCACTTTTCGGTATTTTTTCAAACAATAATCTTGCATTTCCACAACTACCCAATTTACTGCACAAAAATCAGCAGCATAAAAATACCCAGACCCCTCCCGTAACTTCTGGACACCACCATACTCTTCCTGGACATCTAAACATACACGATCGCCATATTTACGTAGGCTATGATTTTCTGTTCCCGATTAGGGATATTTCTCTCAATGATAATCAACCAATCAGCAGCCAGATTTTCCCTACACAAATTCAAGAAGCGTAACTCTATATAATCTACCATACGCTTTAAGGAATTTATCTAATTTTGAACAGTACAATGTTTAATTGGATTTGAAATAGACCCCCCCCCCCCTCAAAATTTCACAATCCGACAATGATTTGGTTAAATGATAGGCGGATGTCCCTTTAAATTTTAGTACTTTTTTAGGAGTTTGAGTCGAATTCGTATTAGTGAAACTTTCATCACCTCGATCGTGTTATTTTGAACATTAAAGGTCCACACATATGCAAAAAATTGATGATTTTCAGAAAATTTCGCCTCCGGAAAAAGTTGAAGTTCCGGCGACAGAGGGTTAATAAATGTCTCGCATAATCTGAAAATGGGTCTGTAGGGCGTGAAAATATAATAACTCAACAAAACGAGTCAGTCTTTGTTTATCAGTGTTCCTAAATTCGCTGCCCTGAACGATATTTGAAAAATGTGATTTTTTTGCCTATAGGTTACACACAACTAATTATTTTCCATAGGCGACAGTGTTAACTAAAAGTCCCGCCGGCCATGGGTTAAGCCTATTTGAACTTCAAGTGGTCAATTTTGCCTTAGAACGTCATCCGCTGCACCAGTCTGTGACAACAAACGCGCACTTTTCGGTATTTTTTCAAACAATAATCTTGCATTTCCACAACTACCCAATTTACTGCACAAAAATCAGCAGCATAAAAATACCCAGACCCCTCCCGTAACTTCTGGACACCACCATACTCTTCCTGGACATCTAAACATACACGATCGCCATATTTACGTAGGCTATGATTTTCTGTTCCCGATTAGGGATATTTCTCTCAATGATAATCAACCAATCAGCAGCCAGATTTTTTTTTATGCTGATTCGAGTTTCCCTACACAAATTCAAGAAGCGTAACTCTATATAATCTACCATACGCTTTAAGGAATTTATCTAATTTTGAACAGTACAATGTTTAATTGGATTTGAAATAGACCCCCCCCCCCCTCAAAATTTCACAATCCGACAATGATTTGGTTAAATGATAGGCGGATGTCCCTTTAAATTTTAGTACTTTTTTAGGAGTTTGAGTCGAATTCGTATTAGTGAAACTTTCATCACCTCGATCGTGTTATTTTGAACATTAAAGGTCCACACATATGCAAAAAATTGATGATTTTCAGAAAATTTCGCCTCCGGAAAAAGTTGAAGTTCCGGCGACAGAGGGTTAATAAATGTCTCGCATAATCTGAAAATGGGTCTGTAGGGCGTGAAAATATAATAACTCAACAAAACGAGTCAGTCTTTGTTTATCAGTGTTCCTAAATTCGCTGCCCTGAACGATATTTGAAAAATGTGATTTTTTTGCCTATAGGTTACACACAACTAATTATTTTCCATAGGCGACAGTGTTAACTAAAAGTCCCGCCGGCCATGGGTTAAGCCTATTTGAACTTCAAGTGGTCAATTTTCCCTTAGAACGTCATCCGCTGCACCAGTCTGTGACAACAAACGCGCACTTTTCGGTATTTTTTCAAACAATAATCTTGCATTTCCACAACTACCCAATTTACTGCACAAAAATCAGCAGCATAAAAATACCCAGACCCCTCCCGTAACTTCTGGACACCACCATACTCTTCCTGGACATCTAAACATACACGATCGCCATATTTACGTAGGCTATGATTTTCTGTTCCCGATTAGGGATATTTCTCTCAATGATAATCAACCAATCAGCAGCCAGATTTTTTTTTATGCTGATTCGAGTTTCCCTACACAAATTCAAGAAGCGTAACTCTATATAATTAGTTGCTTGTAACCTATAAGTGTAACGAAAATCAGACTTTGATCGTGAATACCGCGCCAATTTTACAAGAAAAGCTTTACTATGATACGATAGAAATATGGGAGTCATTGGACATCCTGTTATCTCCCAGCGGTCCTTTAACCCACATACCCCGTTTTAAAATCAACCAATTTGTGTGGGTAAGAAATATCACTGATAATTGCATCCTGAAAACTCTGGAAGCACAGTTTAGTAGAAAAGATACTAATGTCTCATGTCATGCTTATCATAGACATATATACTGCACAGTGTCACATGTCCCATGTCCATCCACTCACTAATGAGAATATTATGACCACAAATGTGACCACACCCAAAATTCAGGGTTTTTCATCATAATTTAATTTGTAAAATCCGACTGGCGTGCATAGCGCACACGATAGAAAGGCATATGTATAAGTTTTGAAAACTAGTTACGTATATCTACCATACGCTTTAAGGAATTTATCTAATTTTGAACAGTACAATGTTTAATTGGATTTGAAATAGACCCCCCCCCCCTCAAAATTTCACAATCCGACAATGATTTGGTTAAATGATAGGCGGATGTCCCTTTAAATTTCAGTACTTTTTAGGAGTTTGAGTCGAATTCGTATTAGAGAAACTTTCATCACCTCGATCGTGTTATTTTGAACATTAAAGGTCCACACATATGCAAAAATTTGATGATTTTCAGAAAATTTCGCCTCCGGAAAAAGTTGAAGTTCCGGCGACAGAGGGTTAATAAATGTCTCGCATAATCTGAAAATGGGTCTGTAGGGCGTGATAATATAATAACTCAACAAAACGAGTCAGTCTTTGTTTATCAGTGTTCCTAAATTCGCTGCCCTGAACGATATTTGAAAAATGTGATTTTTTTGCCTATAGGTTACACACAACTAATTATTTTCCATAGGCGACAGTGTTAACTAAAAGTCCCGCCGGCCATGGGTTAAGCCTATTTGAACTTCAAGTGGTCAATTTTCCCTTAGAACGTCATCCGCTGCACCAGTCTGTGACAACAAACGCGCACTTTTCGGTATTTTTTCAAACAATAATCTTGCATTTCCACATCTACCCAATTTACTGCACAAAAATCAGCAGCATAAAAATACCCAGACCCCTCCCGTAACTTCTGGACACCACCAGACTCTTCCTGGACATCTAAACATACACGATCGCCATATTTACGTAGGCTATGGTTTTCTGTTCCCGATTAGGGATATTTCTCTCAATGATAATCAACCAATCAGCAGCCAGATTTTTTTTTATGCTGATTCGAGTTTCCCTACACAAATTCAAGAAGCGTAACTCTATATAATCTACCATACGCTTTAAGGAATTTATCTAATTTTGAACAGTACAATGTTTAATTGGATTTGAAATAGACCCCCCCCCCCCCTCAAAATTTCACAATCCGACAATGATTTGGTTAAATGATAGGCGGATGTCCCTTTAAATTTCAGTACTTTTTTAGGAGTTTGAGTCGAATTCGTATTAGAGAAACTTTCATCACCTCGATCGTGTTATTTTGAACATTAAAGGTCCACACATATGCAAAAAATTGATGATTTTCAGAAAATTTCGCCTCCGGAAAAAGTTGAAGTTCCGGCGACAGAGGGTTAATAAATGTCTCGCATAATCTGAAAATGGGTCTGTAGGGCGTGAAAATATAATAACTCAACAAAACGAGTCAGTCTTTGTTTATCAGTGTTCCTAAATTCGCTGCCCTGAACGATATTTGAAAAATGTGATTTTTTTGCCTATAGGTTACACACAACTAATTATTTTCCATAGGCGACAGTGTTAACTAAAAGTCCCGCCGGCCATGGGTTAAGCCTATTTGAACTTCAAGTGGTCAATTTTGCCTTAGAACGTCATCCGCTGCACCAGTCTGTGACAACAAACGCGCACTTTTCGGTATTTTTTCAAACAATAATCTTGCATTTCCACAACTACCCAATTTACTGCACAAAAATCAGCAGCATAAAAATACCCAGACCCCTCCCGTAACTTCTGGACACCACCATACTCTTCCTGGACATCTAAACATACACGATCGCCATATTTACGTAGGCTATGATTTTCTGTTCCCGATTAGGGATATTTCTCTCAATGATAATCAACCAATCAGCAGCCAGATTTTTTTTTATGCTGATTCGAGTTTCCCTACACAAATTCAAGAAGCGTAACTCTATATAATCTACCATACGCTTTAAGGAATTTATCTAATTTTGAACAGTACAATGTTTAATTGGATTTGAAATAGACCCCCCCCCCCCCCCTCAAAATTTCACAATCCGACAATGATTTGGTTAAATGATAGGCGGATGTCCCTTTAAATTTTAGTACTTTTTTAGGAGTTTGAGTCGAATTCGTATTAGTGAAACTTTCATCACCTCGATCGTGTTATTTTGAACATTAAAGGTCCACACATATGCAAAAAATTGATGATTTTCAGAAAATTTCGCCTCCGGAAAAAGTTGAAGTTCCGGCGACAGAGGGTTAATAAATGTCTCGCATAATCTGAAAATGGGTCTGTAGGGCGTGAAAATATAATAACTCAACAAAACGAGTCAGTCTTTGTTTATCAGTGTTCCTAAATTCGCTGCCCTGAACGATATTTGAAAAATGTGATTTTTTTGCCTATAGGTTACACACAACTAATTATTTTCCATAGGCGACAGTGTTAACTAAAAGTCCCGCCGGCCATGGGTTAAGCCTATTTGAACTTCAAGTGGTCAATTTTGCCTTAGAACGTCATCCGCTGCACCAGTCTGTGACAACAAACGCGCACTTTTCGGTATTTTTTCAAACAATAATCTTGCATTTCCACAACTACCCAATTTACTGCACAAAAATCAGCAGCATAAAAATACCCAGACCCCTCCCGTAACTTCTGGACACCACCATACTCTTCCTGGACATCTAAACATACACGATCGCCATATTTACGTAGGCTATGATTTTCTGTTCCCGATTAGGGATATTTCTCTCAATGATAATCAACCAATCAGCAGCCAGATTTTTTTTTATGCTGATTCGAGTTTCCCTACACAAATTCAAGAAGCGTAACTCTATATAATCTACCATACGCTTTAAGGAATTTATCTAATTTTGAACAGTACAATGTTTAATTGGATTTGAAATAGACCCCCCCCCCCTCAAAATTTCACAATCCGACAATGATTTGGTTAAATGATAGGCGGATGTCCCTTTAAATTTTAGTACTTTTTTAGGAGTTTGAGTCGAATTCGTATTAGTGAAACTTTCATCACCTCGATCGTGTTATTTTGAACATTAAAGGTCCACACATATGCAAAAAATTGATGATTTTCAGAAAATTTCGCCTCCGGAAAAAGTTGAAGTTCCGGCGACAGAGGGTTAATAAATGTCTCGCATAATCTGAAAATGGGTCTGTAGGGCGTGAAAATATAATAACTCAACAAAACGAGTCAGTCTTTGTTTATCAGTGTTCCTAAATTCGCTGCCCTGAACGATATTTGAAAAATGTGATTTTTTTGCCTATAGGTTACACACAACTAATTATTTTCCATAGGCGACAGTGTTAACTAAAAGTCCCGCCGGCCATGGGTTAAGCCTATTTGAACTTCAAGTGGTCAATTTTGCCTTAGAACGTCATCCGCTGCACCAGTCTGTGACAACAAACGCGCACTTTTCGGTATTTTTTCAAACAATAATCTTGCATTTCCACAACTACCCAATTTACTGCACAAAAATCAGCAGCATAAAAATACCCAGACCCCTCCCGTAACTTCTGGACACCACCATACTCTTCCTGGACATCTAAACATACACGATCGCCATATTTACGTAGGCTATGATTTTCTGTTCCCGATTAGGGATATTTCTCTCAATGATAATCAACCAATCAGCAGCCAGATTTTTTTTTATGCGGATTCGAGTTTCCCTACACAAATTCAAGAAGCGTAACTCTATATAATCTACCATACGCTTTAAGGAATTTATCTAATTTTGAACAGTACAATGTTTAATTGGATTTGAAATAGACCCCCCCCCCCCCCTCAAAATTTCACAATCCGACAATGATTTGGTTAAATGATAGGCGGATGTCCCTTTAAATTTTAGTACTTTTTTAGGAGTTTGAGTCGAATTCGTATTAGTGAAACTTTCATCACCTCGATCGTGTTATTTTGAACATTAAAGGTCCACACATATGCAAAAAATTGATGATTTTCAGAAAATTTCGCCTCCGGAAAAAGTTGAAGTTCCGGCGACAGAGGGTTAATAAATGTCTCGCATAATCTGAAAATGGGTCTGTAGGGCGTGAAAATATAATAACTCAACAAAACGAGTCAGTCTTTGTTTATCAGTGTTCCTAAATTCGCTGCCCTGAACGATATTTGAAAAATGTGATTTTTTTGCCTATAGGTTACACACAACTAATTATTTTCCATAGGCGACAGTGTTAACTAAAAGTCCCGCCGGCCATGGGTTAAGCCTATTTGAACTTCAAGTGGTCAATTTTGCCTTAGAACGTCATCCGCTGCACCAGTCTGTGACAACAAACGCGCACTTTTCGGTATTTTTTCAAACAATAATCTTGCATTTCCACAACTACCCAATTTACTGCACAAAAATCAGCAGCATAAAAATACCCAGACCCCTCCCGTAACTTCTGGACACCACCATACTCTTCCTGGACATCTAAACATACACGATCGCCATATTTACGTAGGCTATGATTTTCTGTTCCCGATTAGGGATATTTCTCTCAATGATAATCAACCAATCAGCAGCCAGATTTTTTTTTATGCTGATTCGAGTTTCCCTACACAAATTCAAGAAGCGTAACTCTATATAATCTACCATACGCTTTAAGGAATTTATCTAATTTTGAACAGTACAATGTTTAATTGGATTTGAAATAGACCCCCCCCCCCCCCTCAAAATTTCACAATCCGACAATGATTTGGTTAAATGATAGGCGGATGTCCCTTTAAATTTTAGTACTTTTTTAGGAGTTTGAGTCGAATTCGTATTAGTGAAACTTTCATCACCTCGATCGTGTTATTTTGAACATTAAAGGTCCACACATATGCAAAAAATTGATGATTTTCAGAAAATTTCGCCTCCGGAAAAAGTTGAAGTTCCGGCGACAGAGGGTTAATAAATGTCTCGCATAATCTGAAAATGGGTCTGTAGGGCGTGAAAATATAATAACTCAACAAAACGAGTCAGTCTTTGTTTATCAGTGTTCCTAAATTCGCTGCCCTGAACGATATTTGAAAAATGTGATTTTTTTGCCTATAGGTTACACACAACTAATTATTTTCCATAGGCGACAGTGTTAACTAAAAGTCCCGCCGGCCATGGGTTAAGCCTATTTGAACTTCAAGTGGTCAATTTTGCCTTAGAACGTCATCCGCTGCACCAGTCTGTGACAACAAACGCGCACTTTTCGGTATTTTTTCAAACAATAATCTTGCATTTCCACAACTACCCAATTTACTGCACAAAAATCAGCAGCATAAAAATACCCAGACCCCTCCCGTAACTTCTGGACACCACCATACTCTTCCTGGACATCTAAACATACACGATCGCCATATTTACGTAGGCTATGATTTTCTGTTCCCGATTAGGGATATTTCTCTCAATGATAATCAACCAATCAGCAGCCAGATTTTTTTTTATGCTGATTCGAGTTTCCCTACACAAATTCAAGAAGCGTAACTCTATATAATCTACCATACGCTTTAAGGAATTTATCTAATTTTGAACAGTACAATGTTTAATTGGATTTGAAATAGACCCCCCCCCCCCCCCCCCCCCCTCAAAATTTCACAATCCGACAATGATTTGGTTAAATGATAGGCGGATGTCCCTTTAAATTTTAGTACTTTTTTAGGAGTTTGAGTCGAATTCGTATTAGTGAAACTTTCATCACCTCGATCGTGTTATTTTGAACATTAAAGGTCCACACATATGCAAAAAATTGATGATTTTCAGAAAATTTCGCCTCCGGAAAAAGTTGAAGTTCCGGCGACAGAGGGTTAATAAATGTCTCGCATAATCTGAAAATGGGTCTGTAGGGCGTGAAAATATAATAACTCAACAAAACGAGTCAGTCTTTGTTTATCAGTGTTCCTAAATTCGCTGCCCTGAACGATATTTGAAAAATGTGATTTTTTTGCCTATAGGTTACACACAACTAATTATTTTCCATAGGCGACAGTGTTAACTAAAAGTCCCGCCGGCCATGGGTTAAGCCTATTTGAACTTCAAGTGGTCAATTTTCCCTTAGAACGTCATCCGCTGCACCAGTCTGTGACAACAAACGCGCACTTTTCGGTATTTTTTCAAACAATAATCTTGCATTTCCACAACTACCCAATTTACTGCACAAAAATCAGCAGCATAAAAATACCCAGACCCCTCCCGTAACTTCTGGACACCACCATACTCTTCCTGGACATCTAAACATACACGATCGCCATATTTACGTAGGCTATGATTTTCTGTTCCCGATTAGGGATATTTCTCTCAATGATAATCAACCAATCAGCAGCCAGATTTTTTTTTATGCTGATTCGAGTTTCCCTACACAAATTCAAGAAGCGTAACTCTATATAATTAGTTGCTTGTAACCTATAAGTGTAACGAAAATCAGACTTTGATCGTGAATACCGCGCCAATTTTACAAGAAAAGCTTTACTATGATACGATAGAAATATGGGAGTCATTGGACATCCTGTTATCTCCCAGCGGTCCTTTAACCCACATACCCCGTTTTAAAATCAACCAATTTGTGTGGGTAAGAAATATCACTGATAATTGCATCCTGAAAACTCTGGAAGCACAGTTTAGTAGAAAAGATACTAATGTCTCATGTCATGCTTATCATAGACATATATACTGCACAGTGTCACATGTCCCATGTCCATCCACTCACTAATGAGAATATTATGACCACAAATGTGACCACACCCAAAATTCAGGGTTTTTCATCATAATTTAATTTGTAAAATCCGACTGGCGTGCATAGCGCACACGATAGAAAGGCATATGTATAAGTTTTGAAAACTAGTTACGTATATCTACCATACGCTTTAAGGAATTTATCTAATTTTGAACAGTACAATGTTTAATTGGATTTGAAATAGACCCCCCCCCCCCCTCAAAATTTCACAATCCGACAATGATTTGGTTAAATGATAGGCGGATGTCCCTTTAAATTTCAGTACTTTTTAGGAGTTTGAGTCGAATTCGTATTAGAGAAACTTTCATCACCTCGATCGTGTTATTTTGAACATTAAAGGTCCACACATATGCAAAAATTTGATGATTTTCAGAAAATTTCGCCTCCGGAAAAAGTTGAAGTTCCGGCGACAGAGGGTTAATAAATGTCTCGCATAATCTGAAAATGGGTCTGTAGGGCGTGATAATATAATAACTCAACAAAACGAGTCAGTCTTTGTTTATCAGTGTTCCTAAATTCGCTGCCCTGAACGATATTTGAAAAATGTGATTTTTTTGCCTATAGGTTACACACAACTAATTATTTTCCATAGGCGACAGTGTTAACTAAAAGTCCCGCCGGCCATGGGTTAAGCCTATTTGAACTTCAAGTGGTCAATTTTCCCTTAGAACGTCATCCGCTGCACCAGTCTGTGACAACAAACGCGCACTTTTCGGTATTTTTTCAAACAATAATCTTGCATTTCCACATCTACCCAATTTACTGCACAAAAATCAGAAGCATAAAAATACCCAGACCCCTCCCGTAACTTCTGGACACCACCATACTCTTCCTGGACATCTAAACATACACGATCGCCATATTTACGTAGGCTATGATTTTCTGTTCCCGATTAGGGATATTTCTCTCAATGATAATCAACCAATCAGCAGCCAGATTTTTTTTTATGCTGATTCGAGTTTCCCTACACAAATTCAAGAAGCGTAACTCTATATAATTAGTTGCTTGTAACCTATAAGTGTAACGAAAATCAGACTTTGATCGTGAATACCGCGCCAATTTTACAAGAAAAGCTTTACTATGATACGATAGAAATATGGGAGTCATTGGACATCCTGTTATCTCCCAGCGGTCCTTTAACCCACATACCCCGTTTTAAAATCAACCAATTTGTGTGGGTAAGAAATATCACTGATAATTGCATCCTGAAAACTCTGGAAGCACAGTTTAGTAGAAAAGATACTAATGTCTCATGTCATGCTTATCATAGACATATATACTGCACAGTGTCACATGTCCCATGTCCATCCACTCACTAATGAGAATATTATGACCACAAATGTGACCACACCCAAAATTCAGGGTTTTTCATCATAATTTAATTTGTAAAATCCGACTGGCGTGCATAGCGCACACGATAGAAAGGCATATGTATAAGTTTTGAAAACTAGTTACGTATATCTACCATACGCTTTAAGGAATTTATCTAATTTTGAACAGTACAATGTTTAATTGGATTTGAAATAGACCCCCCCCCCCTCAAAATTTCACAATCCGACAATGATTTGGTTAAATGATAGGCGGATGTCCCTTTAAATTTCAGTACTTTTTAGGAGTTTGAGTCGAATTCGTATTAGAGAAACTTTCATCACCTCGATCGTGTTATTTTGAACATTAAAGGTCCACACATATGCAAAAATTTGATGATTTTCAGAAAATTTCGCCTCCGGAAAAAGTTGAAGTTCCGGCGACAGAGGGTTAATAAATGTCTCGCATAATCTGAAAATGGGTCTGTAGGGCGTGATAATATAATAACTCAACAAAACGAGTCAGTCTTTGTTTATCAGTGTTCCTAAATTCGCTGCCCTGAACGATATTTGAAAAATGTGATTTTTTTGCCTATAGGTTACACACAACTAATTATTTTCCATAGGCGACAGTGTTAACTAAAAGTCCCGCCGGCCATGGGTTAAGCCTATTTGAACTTCAAGTGGTCAATTTTCCCTTAGAACGTCATCCGCTGCACCAGTCTGTGACAACAAACGCGCACTTTTCGGTATTTTTTCAAACAATAATCTTGCATTTCCACATCTACCCAATTTACTGCACAAAAATCAGAAGCATAAAAATACCCAGACCCCTCCCGTAACTTCTGGACACCACCAGACTCTTCCTGGACATCTAAACATACACGATCGCCATATTTACGTAGGCTATGGTTTTCTGTTCCCGATTAGGGATATTTCTCTCAATGATAATCAACCAATCAGCAGCCAGATTTTTTTTTATGCTGATTCGAGTTTCCCTACACAAATTCAAGAAGCGTAACTCTATATAATCTACCATACGCTTTAAGGAATTTATCTAATTTTGAACAGTACAATGTTTAATTGGATTTGAAATAGACCCCCCCCCCCCTCAAAATTTCACAATCCGACAATGATTTGGTTAAATGATAGGCGGATGTCCCTTTAAATTTCAGTACTTTTTTAGGAGTTTGAGTCGAATTCGTATTAGAGAAACTTTCATCACCTCGATCGTGTTATTTTGAACATTAAAGGTCCACACATATGCAAAAAATTGATGATTTTCAGAAAATTTCGCCTCCGGAAAAAGTTGAAGTTCCGGCGACAGAGGGTTAATAAATGTCTCGCATAATCTGAAAATGGGTCTGTAGGGCGTGAAAATATAATAACTCAACAAAACGAGTCAGTCTTTGTTTATCAGTGTTCCTAAATTCGCTGCCCTGAACGATATTTGAAAAATGTGATTTTTTTGCCTATAGGTTACACACAACTAATTATTTTCCATAGGCGACAGTGTTAACTAAAAGTCCCGCCGGCCATGGGTTAAGCCTATTTGAACTTCAAGTGGTCAATTTTGCCTTAGAACGTCATCCGCTGCACCAGTCTGTGACAACAAACGCGCACTTTTCGGTATTTTTTCAAACAATAATCTTGCATTTCCACAACTACCCAATTTACTGCACAAAAATCAGCAGCATAAAAATACCCAGACCCCTCCCGTAACTTCTGGACACCACCATACTCTTCCTGGACATCTAAACATACACGATCGCCATATTTACGTAGGCTATGATTTTCTGTTCCCGATTAGGGATATTTCTCTCAATGATAATCAACCAATCAGCAGCCAGATTTTTTTTTATGCTGATTCGAGTTTCCCTACACAAATTCAAGAAGCGTAACTCTATATAATCTACCATACGCTTTAAGGAATTTATCTAATTTTGAACAGTACAATGTTTAATTGGATTTGAAATAGACCCCCCCCCCCCCCTCAAAATTTCACAATCCGACAATGATTTGGTTAAATGATAGGCGGATGTCCCTTTAAATTTTAGTACTTTTTTAGGAGTTTGAGTCGAATTCGTATTAGTGAAACTTTCATCACCTCGATCGTGTTATTTTGAACATTAAAGGTCCACACATATGCAAAAAATTGATGATTTTCAGAAAATTTCGCCTCCGGAAAAAGTTGAAGTTCCGGCGACAGAGGGTTAATAAATGTCTCGCATAATCTGAAAATGGGTCTGTAGGGCGTGAAAATATAATAACTCAACAAAACGAGTCAGTCTTTGTTTATCAGTGTTCCTAAATTCGCTGCCCTGAACGATATTTGAAAAATGTGATTTTTTTGCCTATAGGTTACACACAACTAATTATTTTCCATAGGCGACAGTGTTAACTAAAAGTCCCGCCGGCCATGGGTTAAGCCTATTTGAACTTCAAGTGGTCAATTTTGCCTTAGAACGTCATCCGCTGCACCAGTCTGTGACAACAAACGCGCACTTTTCGGTATTTTTTCAAACAATAATCTTGCATTTCCACAACTACCCAATTTACTGCACAAAAATCAGCAGCATAAAAATACCCAGACCCCTCCCGTAACTTCTGGACACCACCATACTCTTCCTGGACATCTAAACATACACGATCGCCATATTTACGTAGGCTATGATTTTCTGTTCCCGATTAGGGATATTTCTCTCAATGATAATCAACCAATCAGCAGCCAGATTTTTTTTTATGCTGATTCGAGTTTCCCTACACAAATTCAAGAAGCGTAACTCTATATAATCTACCATACGCTTTAAGGAATTTATCTAATTTTGAACAGTACAATGTTTAATTGGATTTGAAATAGACCCCCCCCCCCCCCCTCAAAATTTCACAATCCGACAATGATTTGGTTAAATGATAGGCGGATGTCCCTTTAAATTTTAGTACTTTTTTAGGAGTTTGAGTCGAATTCGTATTAGTGAAACTTTCATCACCTCGATCGTGTTATTTTGAACATTAAAGGTCCACACATATGCAAAAAATTGATGATTTTCAGAAAATTTCGCCTCCGGAAAAAGTTGAAGTTCCGGCGACAGAGGGTTAATAAATGTCTCGCATAATCTGAAAATGGGTCTGTAGGGCGTGAAAATATAATAACTCAACAAAACGAGTCAGTCTTTGTTTATCAGTGTTCCTAAATTCGCTGCCCTGAACGATATTTGAAAAATGTGATTTTTTTGCCTATAGGTTACACACAACTAATTATTTTCCATAGGCGACAGTGTTAACTAAAAGTCCCGCCGGCCATGGGTTAAGCCTATTTGAACTTCAAGTGGTCAATTTTGCCTTAGAACGTCATCCGCTGCACCAGTCTGTGACAACAAACGCGCACTTTTCGGTATTTTTTCAAACAATAATCTTGCATTTCCACAACTACCCAATTTACTGCACAAAAATCAGCAGCATAAAAATACCCAGACCCCTCCCGTAACTTCTGGACACCACCATACTCTTCCTGGACATCTAAACATACACGATCGCCATATTTACGTAGGCTATGATTTTCTGTTCCCGATTAGGGATATTTCTCTCAATGATAATCAACCAATCAGCAGCCAGATTTTTTTTTATGCTGATTCGAGTTTCCCTACACAAATTCAAGAAGCGTAACTCTATATAATCTACCATACGCTTTAAGGAATTTATCTAATTTTGAACAGTACAATGTTTAATTGGATTTGAAATAGACCCCCCCCCCCCCCTCAAAATTTCACAATCCGACAATGATTTGGTTAAATGATAGGCGGATGTCCCTTTAAATTTTAGTACTTTTTTAGGAGTTTGAGTCGAATTCGTATTAGTGAAACTTTCATCACCTCGATCGTGTTATTTTGAACATTAAAGGTCCACACATATGCAAAAAATTGATGATTTTCAGAAAATTTCGCCTCCGGAAAAAGTTGAAGTTCCGGCGACAGAGGGTTAATAAATGTCTCGCATAATCTGAAAATGGGTCTGTAGGGCGTGAAAATATAATAACTCAACAAAACGAGTCAGTCTTTGTTTATCAGTGTTCCTAAATTCGCTGCCCTGAACGATATTTGAAAAATGTGATTTTTTTGCCTATAGGTTACACACAACTAATTATTTTCCATAGGCGACAGTGTTAACTAAAAGTCCCGCCGGCCATGGGTTAAGCCTATTTGAACTTCAAGTGGTCAATTTTCCCTTAGAACGTCATCCGCTGCACCAGTCTGTGACAACAAACGCGCACTTTTCGGTATTTTTTCAAACAATAATCTTGCATTTCCACAACTACCCAATTTACTGCACAAAAATCAGCAGCATAAAAATACCCAGACCCCTCCCGTAACTTCTGGACACCACCATACTCTTCCTGGACATCTAAACATACACGATCGCCATATTTACGTAGGCTATGATTTTCTGTTCCCGATTAGGGATATTTCTCTCAATGATAATCAACCAATCAGCAGCCAGATTTTTTTTTATGCTGATTCGAGTTTCCCTACACAAATTCAAGAAGCGTAACTCTATATAATTAGTTGCTTGTAACCTATAAGTGTAACGAAAATCAGACTTTGATCGTGAATACCGCGCCAATTTTACAAGAAAAGCTTTACTATGATACGATAGAAATATGGGAGTCATTGGACATCCTGTTATCTCCCAGCGGTCCTTTAACCCACATACCCCGTTTTAAAATCAACCAATTTGTGTGGGTAAGAAATATCACTGATAATTGCATCCTGAAAACTCTGGAAGCACAGTTTAGTAGAAAAGATACTAATGTCTCATGTCATGCTTATCATAGACATATATACTGCACAGTGTCACATGTCCCATGTCCATCCACTCACTAATGAGAATATTATGACCACAAATGTGACCACACCCAAAATTCAGGGTTTTTCATCATAATTTAATTTGTAAAATCCGACTGGCGTGCATAGCGCACACGATAGAAAGGCATATGTATAAGTTTTGAAAACTAGTTACGTATATCTACCATACGCTTTAAGGAATTTATCTAATTTTGAACAGTACAATGTTTAATTGGATTTGAAATAGACCCCCCCCCCCCCCTCAAAATTTCACAATCCGACAATGATTTGGTTAAATGATAGGCGGATGTCCCTTTAAATTTCAGTACTTTTTAGGAGTTTGAGTCGAATTCGTATTAGAGAAACTTTCATCACCTCGATCGTGTTATTTTGAACATTAAAGGTCCACACATATGCAAAAATTTGATGATTTTCAGAAAATTTCGCCTCCGGAAAAAGTTGAAGTTCCGGCGACAGAGGGTTAATAAATGTCTCGCATAATCTGAAAATGGGTCTGTAGGGCGTGATAATATAATAACTCAACAAAACGAGTCAGTCTTTGTTTATCAGTGTTCCTAAATTCGCTGCCCTGAACGATATTTGAAAAATGTGATTTTTTTGCCTATAGGTTACACACAACTAATTATTTTCCATAGGCGACAGTGTTAACTAAAAGTCCCGCCGGCCATGGGTTAAGCCTATTTGAACTTCAAGTGGTCAATTTTCCCTTAGAACGTCATCCGCTGCACCAGTCTGTGACAACAAACGCGCACTTTTCGGTATTTTTTCAAACAATAATCTTGCATTTCCACATCTACCCAATTTACTGCACAAAAATCAGAAGCATAAAAATACCCAGACCCCTCCCGTAACTTCTGGACACCACCAGACTCTTCCTGGACATCTAAACATACACGATCGCCATATTTACGTAGGCTATGGTTTTCTGTTCCCGATTAGGGATATTTCTCTCAATGATAATCAACCAATCAGCAGCCAGATTTTTTTTTATGCTGATTCGAGTTTCCCTACACAAATTCAAGAAGCGTAACTCTATATAATCTACCATACGCTTTAAGGAATTTATCTAATTTTGAACAGTACAATGTTTAATTGGATTTGAAATAGACCCCCCCCCCCCCTCAAAATTTCACAATCCGACAATGATTTGGTTAAATGATAGGCGGATGTCCCTTTAAATTTCAGTACTTTTTTAGGAGTTTGAGTCGAATTCGTATTAGAGAAACTTTCATCACCTCGATCGTGTTATTTTGAACATTAAAGGTCCACACATATGCAAAAAATTGATGATTTTCAGAAAATTTCGCCTCCGGAAAAAGTTGAAGTTCCGGCGACAGAGGGTTAATAAATGTCTCGCATAATCTGAAAATGGGTCTGTAGGGCGTGAAAATATAATAACTCAACAAAACGAGTCAGTCTTTGTTTATCAGTGTTCCTAAATTCGCTGCCCTGAACGATATTTGAAAAATGTGATTTTTTTGCCTATAGGTTACACACAACTAATTATTTTCCATAGGCGACAGTGTTAACTAAAAGTCCCGCCGGCCATGGGTTAAGCCTATTTGAACTTCAAGTGGTCAATTTTGCCTTAGAACGTCATCCGCTGCACCAGTCTGTGACAACAAACGCGCACTTTTCGGTATTTTTTCAAACAATAATCTTGCATTTCCACAACTACCCAATTTACTGCACAAAAATCAGCAGCATAAAAATACCCAGACCCCTCCCGTAACTTCTGGACACCACCATACTCTTCCTGGACATCTAAACATACACGATCGCCATATTTACGTAGGCTATGATTTTCTGTTCCCGATTAGGGATATTTCTCTCAATGATAATCAACCAATCAGCAGCCAGATTTTTTTTTATGCTGATTCGAGTTTCCCTACACAAATTCAAGAAGCGTAACTCTATATAATCTACCATACGCTTTAAGGAATTTATCTAATTTTGAACAGTACAATGTTTAATTGGATTTGAAATAGACCCCCCCCCCCCCCCCTCAAAATTTCACAATCCGACAATGATTTGGTTAAATGATAGGCGGATGTCCCTTTAAATTTTAGTACTTTTTTAGGAGTTTGAGTCGAATTCGTATTAGTGAAACTTTCATCACCTCGATCGTGTTATTTTGAACATTAAAGGTCCACACATATGCAAAAAATTGATGATTTTCAGAAAATTTCGCCTCCGGAAAAAGTTGAAGTTCCGGCGACAGAGGGTTAATAAATGTCTCGCATAATCTGAAAATGGGTCTGTAGGGCGTGAAAATATAATAACTCAACAAAACGAGTCAGTCTTTGTTTATCAGTGTTCCTAAATTCGCTGCCCTGAACGATATTTGAAAAATGTGATTTTTTTGCCTATAGGTTACACACAACTAATTATTTTCCATAGGCGACAGTGTTAACTAAAAGTCCCGCCGGCCATGGGTTAAGCCTATTTGAACTTCAAGTGGTCAATTTTCCCTTAGAACGTCATCCGCTGCACCAGTCTGTGACAACAAACGCGCACTTTTCGGTATTTTTTCAAACAATAATCTTGCATTTCCACAACTACCCAATTTACTGCACAAAAATCAGCAGCATAAAAATACCCAGACCCCTCCCGTAACTTCTGGACACCACCATACTCTTCCTGGACATCTAAACATACACGATCGCCATATTTACGTAGGCTATGATTTTCTGTTCCCGATTAGGGATATTTCTCTCAATGATAATCAACCAATCAGCAGCCAGATTTTTTTTTATGCTGATTCGAGTTTCCCTACACAAATTCAAGAAGCGTAACTCTATATAATTAGTTGCTTGTAACCTATAAGTGTAACGAAAATCAGACTTTGATCGTGAATACCGCGCCAATTTTACAAGAAAAGCTTTACTATGATACGATAGAAATATGGGAGTCATTGGACATCCTGTTATCTCCCAGCGGTCCTTTAACCCACATACCCCGTTTTAAAATCAACCAATTTGTGTGGGTAAGAAATATCACTGATAATTGCATCCTGAAAACTCTGGAAGCACAGTTTAGTAGAAAAGATACTAATGTCTCATGTCATGCTTATCATAGACATATATACTGCACAGTGTCACATGTCCCATGTCCATCCACTCACTAATGAGAATATTATGACCACAAATGTGACCACACCCAAAATTCAGGGTTTTTCATCATAATTTAATTTGTAAAATCCGACTGGCGTGCATAGCGCACACGATAGAAAGGCATATGTATAAGTTTTGAAAACTAGTTACGTATATCTACCATACGCTTTAAGGAATTTATCTAATTTTGAACAGTACAATGTTTAATTGGATTTGAAATAGACCCCCCCCCCCTCAAAATTTCACAATCCGACAATGATTTGGTTAAATGATAGGCGGATGTCCCTTTAAATTTCAGTACTTTTTAGGAGTTTGAGTCGAATTCGTATTAGAGAAACTTTCATCACCTCGATCGTGTTATTTTGAACATTAAAGGTCCACACATATGCAAAAATTTGATGATTTTCAGAAAATTTCGCCTCCGGAAAAAGTTGAAGTTCCGGCGACAGAGGGTTAATAAATGTCTCGCATAATCTGAAAATGGGTCTGTAGGGCGTGATAATATAATAACTCAACAAAACGAGTCAGTCTTTGTTTATCAGTGTTCCTAAATTCGCTGCCCTGAACGATATTTGAAAAATGTGATTTTTTTGCCTATAGGTTACACACAACTAATTATTTTCCATAGGCGACAGTGTTAACTAAAAGTCCCGCCGGCCATGGGTTAAGCCTATTTGAACTTCAAGTGGTCAATTTTCCCTTAGAACGTCATCCGCTGCACCAGTCTGTGACAACAAACGCGCACTTTTCGGTATTTTTTCAAACAATAATCTTGCATTTCCACATCTACCCAATTTACTGCACAAAAATCAGCAGCATAAAAATACCCAGACCCCTCCCGTAACTTCTGGACACCACCAGACTCTTCCTGGACATCTAAACATACACGATCGCCATATTTACGTAGGCTATGGTTTTCTGTTCCCGATTAGGGATATTTCTCTCAATGATAATCAACCAATCAGCAGCCAGATTTTTTTTTATGCTGATTCGAGTTTCCCTACACAAATTCAAGAAGCGTAACTCTATATAATCTACCATACGCTTTAAGGAATTTATCTAATTTTGAACAGTACAATGTTTAATTGGATTTGAAATAGACCCCCCCCCCCCCTCAAAATTTCACAATCCGACAATGATTTGGTTAAATGATAGGCGGATGTCCCTTTAAATTTCAGTACTTTTTTAGGAGTTTGAGTCGAATTCGTATTAGAGAAACTTTCATCACCTCGATCGTGTTATTTTGAACATTAAAGGTCCACACATATGCAAAAAATTGATGATTTTCAGAAAATTTCGCCTCCGGAAAAAGTTGAAGTTCCGGCGACAGAGGGTTAATAAATGTCTCGCATAATCTGAAAATGGGTCTGTAGGGCGTGAAAATATAATAACTCAACAAAACGAGTCAGTCTTTGTTTATCAGTGTTCCTAAATTCGCTGCCCTGAACGATATTTGAAAAATGTGATTTTTTTGCCTATAGGTTACACACAACTAATTATTTTCCATAGGCGACAGTGTTAACTAAAAGTCCCGCCGGCCATGGGTTAAGCCTATTTGAACTTCAAGTGGTCAATTTTGCCTTAGAACGTCATCCGCTGCACCAGTCTGTGACAACAAACGCGCACTTTTCGGTATTTTTTCAAACAATAATCTTGCATTTCCACAACTACCCAATTTACTGCACAAAAATCAGCAGCATAAAAATACCCAGACCCCTCCCGTAACTTCTGGACACCACCATACTCTTCCTGGACATCTAAACATACACGATCGCCATATTTACGTAGGCTATGATTTTCTGTTCCCGATTAGGGATATTTCTCTCAATGATAATCAACCAATCAGCAGCCAGATTTTTTTTTATGCTGATTCGAGTTTCCCTACACAAATTCAAGAAGCGTAACTCTATATAATTAGTTGCTTGTAACCTATAAGTGTAACGAAAATCAGACTTTGATCGTGAATACCGCGCCAATTTTACAAGAAAAGCTTTACTATGATACGATAGAAATATGGGAGTCATTGGACATCCTGTTATCTCCCAGCGGTCCTTTAACCCACATACCCCGTTTTAAAATCAACCAATTTGTGTGGGTAAGAAATATCACTGATAATTGCATCCTGAAAACTCTGGAAGCACAGTTTAGTAGAAAAGATACTAATGTCTCATGTCATGCTTATCATAGACATATATACTGCACAGTGTCACATGTCCCATGTCCATCCACTCACTAATGAGAATATTATGACCACAAATGTGACCACACCCAAAATTCAGGGTTTTTCATCATAATTTAATTTGTAAAATCCGACTGGCGTGCATAGCGCACACGATAGAAAGGCATATGTATAAGTTTTGAAAACTAGTTACGTATATCTACCATACGCTTTAAGGAATTTATCTAATTTTGAACAGTACAATGTTTAATTGGATTTGAAATAGACCCCCCCCCCCCCTCAAAATTTCACAATCCGACAATGATTTGGTTAAATGATAGGCGGATGTCCCTTTAAATTTCAGTACTTTTTAGGAGTTTGAGTCGAATTCGTATTAGAGAAACTTTCATCACCTCGATCGTGTTATTTTGAACATTAAAGGTCCACACATATGCAAAAATTTGATGATTTTCAGAAAATTTCGCCTCCGGAAAAAGTTGAAGTTCCGGCGACAGAGGGTTAATAAATGTCTCGCATAATCTGAAAATGGGTCTGTAGGGCGTGATAATATAATAACTCAACAAAACGAGTCAGTCTTTGTTTATCAGTGTTCCTAAATTCGCTGCCCTGAACGATATTTGAAAAATGTGATTTTTTTGCCTATAGGTTACACACAACTAATTATTTTCCATAGGCGACAGTGTTAACTAAAAGTTCCGCCGGCCATGGGTTAAGCCTATTTGAACTTCAAGTGGTCAATTTTCCCTTAGAACGTCATCCGCTGCACCAGTCTGTGACAACAAACGCGCACTTTTCGGTATTTTTTCAAACAATAATCTTGCATTTCCACATCTACCCAATTTACTGCACAAAAATCAGCAGCATAAAAATACCCAGACCCCTCCCGTAACTTCTGGACACCACCAGACTCTTCCTGGACATCTAAACATACACGATCGCCATATTTACGTAGGCTATGGTTTTCTGTTCCCGATTAGGGATATTTCTCTCAATGATAATCAACCAATCAGCAGCCAGATTTTTTTTTATGCTGATTCGAGTTTCCCTACACAAATTCAAGAAGCGTAACTCTATATAATCTACCATACGCTTTAAGGAATTTATCTAATTTTGAACAGTACAATGTTTAATTGGATTTGAAATAGACCCCCCCCCCCCCTCAAAATTTCACAATCCGACAATGATTTGGTTAAATGATAGGCGGATGTCCCTTTAAATTTCAGTACTTTTTTAGGAGTTTGAGTCGAATTCGTATTAGAGAAACTTTCATCACCTCGATCGTGTTATTTTGAACATTAAAGGTCCACACATATGCAAAAAATTGATGATTTTCAGAAAATTTCGCCTCCGGAAAAAGTTGAAGTTCCGGCGACAGAGGGTTAATAAATGTCTCGCATAATCTGAAAATGGGTCTGTAGGGCGTGAAAATATAATAACTCAACAAAACGAGTCAGTCTTTGTTTATCAGTGTTCCTAAATTCGCTGCCCTGAACGATATTTGAAAAATGTGATTTTTTTGCCTATAGGTTACACACAACTAATTATTTTCCATAGGCGACAGTGTTAACTAAAAGTCCCGCCGGCCATGGGTTAAGCCTATTTGAACTTCAAGTGGTCAATTTTGCCTTAGAACGTCATCCGCTGCACCAGTCTGTGACAACAAACGCGCACTTTTCGGTATTTTTTCAAACAATAATCTTGCATTTCCACAACTACCCAATTTACTGCACAAAAATCAGCAGCATAAAAATACCCAGACCCCTCCCGTAACTTCTGGACACCACCATACTCTTCCTGGACATCTAAACATACACGATCGCCATATTTACGTAGGCTATGATTTTCTGTTCCCGATTAGGGATATTTCTCTCAATGATAATCAACCAATCAGCAGCCAGATTTTTTTTTATGCTGATTCGAGTTTCCCTACACAAATTCAAGAAGCGTAACTCTATATAATCTACCATACGCTTTAAGGAATTTATCTAATTTTGAACAGTACAATGTTTAATTGGATTTGAAATAGACCCCCCCCCCCTCAAAATTTCACAATCCGACAATGATTTGGTTAAATGATAGGCGGATGTCCCTTTAAATTTTAGTACTTTTTTAGGAGTTTGAGTCGAATTCGTATTAGTGAAACTTTCATCACCTCGATCGTGTTATTTTGAACATTAAAGGTCCACACATATGCAAAAAATTGATGATTTTCAGAAAATTTCGCCTCCGGAAAAAGTTGAAGTTCCGGCGACAGAGGGTTAATAAATGTCTCGCATAATCTGAAAATGGGTCTGTAGGGCGTGAAAATATAATAACTCAACAAAACGAGTCAGTCTTTGTTTATCAGTGTTCCTAAATTCGCTGCCCTGAACGATATTTGAAAAATGTGATTTTTTTGCCTATAGGTTACACACAACTAATTATTTTCCATAGGCGACAGTGTTAACTAAAAGTCCCGCCGGCCATGGGTTAAGCCTATTTGAACTTCAAGTGGTCAATTTTGCCTTAGAACGTCATCCGCTGCACCAGTCTGTGACAACAAACGCGCACTTTTCGGTATTTTTTCAAACAATAATCTTGCATTTCCACAACTACCCAATTTACTGCACAAAAATCAGCAGCATAAAAATACCCAGACCCCTCCCGTAACTTCTGGACACCACCATACTCTTCCTGGACATCTAAACATACACGATCGCCATATTTACGTAGGCTATGATTTTCTGTTCCCGATTAGGGATATTTCTCTCAATGATAATCAACCAATCAGCAGCCAGATTTTTTTTTATGCTGATTCGAGTTTCCCTACACAAATTCAAGAAGCGTAACTCTATATAATCTACCATACGCTTTAAGGAATTTATCTAATTTTGAACAGTACAATGTTTAATTGGATTTGAAATAGACCCCCCCCCCCTCAAAATTTCACAATCCGACAATGATTTGGTTAAATGATAGGCGGATGTCCCTTTAAATTTTAGTACTTTTTTAGGAGTTTGAGTCGAATTCGTATTAGTGAAACTTTCATCACCTCGATCGTGTTATTTTGAACATTAAAGGTCCACACATATGCAAAAAATTGATGATTTTCAGAAAATTTCGCCTCCGGAAAAAGTTGAAGTTCCGGCGACAGAGGGTTAATAAATGTCTCGCATAATCTGAAAATGGGTCTGTAGGGCGTGAAAATATAATAACTCAACAAAACGAGTCAGTCTTTGTTTATCAGTGTTCCTAAATTCGCTGCCCTGAACGATATTTGAAAAATGTGATTTTTTTGCCTATAGGTTACACACAACTAATTATTTTCCATAGGCGACAGTGTTAACTAAAAGTCCCGCCGGCCATGGGTTAAGCCTATTTGAACTTCAAGTGGTCAATTTTGCCTTAGAACGTCATCCGCTGCACCAGTCTGTGACAACAAACGCGCACTTTTCGGTATTTTTTCAAACAATAATCTTGCATTTCCACAACTACCCAATTTACTGCACAAAAATCAGCAGCATAAAAATACCCAGACCCCTCCCGTAACTTCTGGACACCACCATACTCTTCCTGGACATCTAAACATACACGATCGCCATATTTACGTAGGCTATGATTTTCTGTTCCCGATTAGGGATATTTCTCTCAATGATAATCAACCAATCAGCAGCCAGATTTTTTTTTATGCTGATTCGAGTTTCCCTACACAAATTCAAGAAGCGTAACTCTATATAATCTACCATACGCTTTAAGGAATTTATCTAATTTTGAACAGTACAATGTTTAATTGGATTTGAAATAGACCCCCCCCCCCTCAAAATTTCACAATCCGACAATGATTTGGTTAAATGATAGGCGGATGTCCCTTTAAATTTTAGTACTTTTTTAGGAGTTTGAGTCGAATTCGTATTAGTGAAACTTTCATCACCTCGATCGTGTTATTTTGAACATTAAAGGTCCACACATATGCAAAAAATTGATGATTTTCAGAAAATTTCGCCTCCGGAAAAAGTTGAAGTTCCGGCGACAGAGGGTTAATAAATGTCTCGCATAATCTGAAAATGGGTCTGTAGGGCGTGAAAATATAATAACTCAACAAAACGAGTCAGTCTTTGTTTATCAGTGTTCCTAAATTCGCTGCCCTGAACGATATTTGAAAAATGTGATTTTTTTGCCTATAGGTTACACACAACTAATTATTTTCCATAGGCGACAGTGTTAACTAAAAGTCCCGCCGGCCATGGGTTAAGCCTATTTGAACTTCAAGTGGTCAATTTTCCCTTAGAACGTCATCCGCTGCACCAGTCTGTGACAACAAACGCGCACTTTTCGGTATTTTTTCAAACAATAATCTTGCATTTCCACAACTACCCAATTTACTGCACAAAAATCAGCAGCATAAAAATACCCAGACCCCTCCCGTAACTTCTGGACACCACCATACTCTTCCTGGACATCTAAACATACACGATCGCCATATTTACGTAGGCTATGATTTTCTGTTCCCGATTAGGGATATTTCTCTCAATGATAATCAACCAATCAGCAGCCAGATTTTTTTTTATGCTGATTCGAGTTTCCCTACACAAATTCAAGAAGCGTAACTCTATATAATTAGTTGCTTGTAACCTATAAGTGTAACGAAAATCAGACTTTGATCGTGAATACCGCGCCAATTTTACAAGAAAAGCTTTACTATGATACGATAGAAATATGGGAGTCATTGGACATCCTGTTATCTCCCAGCGGTCCTTTAACCCACATACCCCGTTTTAAAATCAACCAATTTGTGTGGGTAAGAAATATCACTGATAATTGCATCCTGAAAACTCTGGAAGCACAGTTTAGTAGAAAAGATACTAATGTCTCATGTCATGCTTATCATAGACATATATACTGCACAGTGTCACATGTCCCATGTCCATCCACTCACTAATGAGAATATTATGACCACAAATGTGACCACACCCAAAATTCAGGGTTTTTCATCATAATTTAATTTGTAAAATCCGACTGGCGTGCATAGCGCACACGATAGAAAGGCATATGTATAAGTTTTGAAAACTAGTTACGTATATCTACCATACGCTTTAAGGAATTTATCTAATTTTGAACAGTACAATGTTTAATTGGATTTGAAATAGACCCCCCCCCCCCTCAAAATTTCACAATCCGACAATGATTTGGTTAAATGATAGGCGGATGTCCCTTTAAATTTCAGTACTTTTTAGGAGTTTGAGTCGAATTCGTATTAGAGAAACTTTCATCACCTCGATCGTGTTATTTTGAACATTAAAGGTCCACACATATGCAAAAATTTGATGATTTTCAGAAAATTTCGCCTCCGGAAAAAGTTGAAGTTCCGGCGACAGAGGGTTAATAAATGTCTCGCATAATCTGAAAATGGGTCTGTAGGGCGTGATAATATAATAACTCAACAAAACGAGTCAGTCTTTGTTTATCAGTGTTCCTAAATTCGCTGCCCTGAACGATATTTGAAAAATGTGATTTTTTTGCCTATAGGTTACACACAACTAATTATTTTCCATAGGCGACAGTGTTAACTAAAAGTCCCGCCGGCCATGGGTTAAGCCTATTTGAACTTCAAGTGGTCAATTTTCCCTTAGAACGTCATCCGCTGCACCAGTCTGTGACAACAAACGCGCACTTTTCGGTATTTTTTCAAACAATAATCTTGCATTTCCACATCTACCCAATTTACTGCACAAAAATCAGCAGCATAAAAATACCCAGACCCCTCCCGTAACTTCTGGACACCACCAGACTCTTCCTGGACATCTAAACATACACGATCGCCATATTTACGTAGGCTATGGTTTTCTGTTCCCGATTAGGGATATTTCTCTCAATGATAATCAACCAATCAGCAGCCAGATTTTTTTTTATGCTGATTCGAGTTTCCCTACACAAATTCAAGAAGCGTAACTCTATATAATCTACCATACGCTTTAAGGAATTTATCTAATTTTGAACAGTACAATGTTTAATTGGATTTGAAATAGACCCCCCCCCCCCCCTCAAAATTTCACAATCCGACAATGATTTGGTTAAATGATAGGCGGATGTCCCTTTAAATTTCAGTACTTTTTTAGGAGTTTGAGTCGAATTCGTATTAGAGAAACTTTCATCACCTCGATCGTGTTATTTTGAACATTAAAGGTCCACACATATGCAAAAAATTGATGATTTTCAGAAAATTTCGCCTCCGGAAAAAGTTGAAGTTCCGGCGACAGAGGGTTAATAAATGTCTCGCATAATCTGAAAATGGGTCTGTAGGGCGTGAAAATATAATAACTCAACAAAACGAGTCAGTCTTTGTTTATCAGTGTTCCTAAATTCGCTGCCCTGAACGATATTTGAAAAATGTGATTTTTTTGCCTATAGGTTACACACAACTAATTATTTTCCATAGGCGACAGTGTTAACTAAAAGTCCCGCCGGCCATGGGTTAAGCCTATTTGAACTTCAAGTGGTCAATTTTGCCTTAGAACGTCATCCGCTGCACCAGTCTGTGACAACAAACGCGCACTTTTCGGTATTTTTTCAAACAATAATCTTGCATTTCCACAACTACCCAATTTACTGCACAAAAATCAGCAGCATAAAAATACCCAGACCCCTCCCGTAACTTCTGGACACCACCATACTCTTCCTGGACATCTAAACATACACGATCGCCATATTTACGTAGGCTATGATTTTCTGTTCCCGATTAGGGATATTTCTCTCAATGATAATCAACCAATCAGCAGCCAGATTTTTTTTTATGCTGATTCGAGTTTCCCTACACAAATTCAAGAAGCGTAACTCTATATAATCTACCATACGCTTTAAGGAATTTATCTAATTTTGAACAGTACAATGTTTAATTGGATTTGAAATAGACCCCCCCCCCCCCCCTCAAAATTTCACAATCCGACAATGATTTGGTTAAATGATAGGCGGATGTCCCTTTAAATTTTAGTACTTTTTTAGGAGTTTGAGTCGAATTCGTATTAGTGAAACTTTCATCACCTCGATCGTGTTATTTTGAACATTAAAGGTCCACACATATGCAAAAAATTGATGATTTTCAGAAAATTTCGCCTCCGGAAAAAGTTGAAGTTCCGGCGACAGAGGGTTAATAAATGTCTCGCATAATCTGAAAATGGGTCTGTAGGGCGTGAAAATATAATAACTCAACAAAACGAGTCAGTCTTTGTTTATCAGTGTTCCTAAATTCGCTGCCCTGAACGATATTTGAAAAATGTGATTTTTTTGCCTATAGGTTACACACAACTAATTATTTTCCATAGGCGACAGTGTTAACTAAAAGTCCCGCCGGCCATGGGTTAAGCCTATTTGAACTTCAAGTGGTCAATTTTCCCTTAGAACGTCATCCGCTGCACCAGTCTGTGACAACAAACGCGCACTTTTCGGTATTTTTTCAAACAATAATCTTGCATTTCCACAACTACCCAATTTACTGCACAAAAATCAGCAGCATAAAAATACCCAGACCCCTCCCGTAACTTCTGGACACCACCATACTCTTCCTGGACATCTAAACATACACGATCGCCATATTTACGTAGGCTATGATTTTCTGTTCCCGATTAGGGATATTTCTCTCAATGATAATCAACCAATCAGCAGCCAGATTTTTTTTTATGCTGATTCGAGTTTCCCTACACAAATTCAAGAAGCGTAACTCTATATAATTAGTTGCTTGTAACCTATAAGTGTAACGAAAATCAGACTTTGATCGTGAATACCGCGCCAATTTTACAAGAAAAGCTTTACTAAGATACGATAGAAATATGGGAGTCATTGGACATCCTGTTATCTCCCAGCGGTCCTTTAACCCACATACCCCGTTTTAAAATCAACCAATTTGTTTGGGTAAGAAATATCACTGATAATTGCATCCTGAAAACTCTGGAAGCACAGTTTAGTAGAAAAGATACTAATGTCTCATGTCATGCTTATCATAGACATATATACTGCACAGTGTCACATGTCCCATGTCCATCCACTCACTAATGAGAATATTATGACCACAAATGTGACCACACCCAAAATTCAGGGTTTTTCATCATAATTTAATTTGTAAAATCCGACTGGCGTGCATAGCGCACACGATAAAAAGGCATATGTATAAGTTTTGAAAACTAGTTACGTATATCTACCATACGCTTTAAGGAATTTATCTAATTTTGAACAGTACAATGTTTAATTGGATTTGAAATAGACCCCCCCCCTCAAAATTTCACAATCCGACAATGATTTGGTTAAATGATAGGCGGATGTCCCTTTAAATTTCAGTACTTTTTAGGAGTTTGAGTCGAATTCGTATTAGAGAAACTTTCATCACCTCGATCGTGTTATTTTGAACATTAAAGGTCAACACATATGCACAAATTTGATGATTTTCAGAAAATTTCGCCTCCGGAAAAAGTTGAAGTTCCGGCGACAGAGGGTTAATAAATGTCTCGCATAATCTGAAAATGGGTCTGTAGGGCGTGAAAATATAATAACTCAACAAACGAGTCAGTCTTTGTTTATCAGTGTTCCTAAATTCGCTGCCCTGAACGATATTTGAAAAATGTGATTTTTTTGCCTATAGGTTACACACAACTAATTATTTTCCATAGGCGACAGTGTTAACTAAAAGTCCCGCCGGCCATGGGTTAAGCCTATTTGAACTTCAAGTGGTCAATTTTCCCTTAGAACGTCATCCGCTGCACCAGTCTGTGACAACAAACGCGCACTTTTCGGTATTTTTTCAAACAATAATCTTGCATTTCCACAACTACCCAATTTACTGCACAAAAATCAGCAGCATAAAAATACCCAGACCCCTCCCGTAACTTCTGGACACCACCAGACTCTTCCTGGACATCTAAACATACACGATCGCCATATTTACGTAGGCTATGGTTTTCTGTTCCCGATTAGGGATATTTCTCTCAATGATAATCAACCAATCAGCAGCCAGATTTTTTTTTATGCTGATTCGAGTTTCCCTACACAAATTCAAGAAGCGTAACACTATATAATCTACCATACGCTTTAAGGAATTTATCTAATTTTGAACAGTACAATGTTTAATTGGATTTGAAATAGACCCCCCCCCCCCTCAAAATTTCACAATCCGACAATGATTTGGTTAAATAATAGGCGGATGTCCCTTTAAATTTCAGTACTTTTTTAGGAGTTTGAGTCGAATTCGTATTAGAGAAACTTTCATCACCTCGATCGTGTTATTTTGAACATTAAAGGTCCACACATATGCAAAAATTTGATGATTTTCAGAAAATTTCGCCTCCGGAAAAAGTTGAAGTTCCGGCGACAGAGGGTTAATAAATGTCTCGCATAATCTGAAAATGGGTCTGTAGGGCGTGAAAATATAATAACTCAACAAAACGAGTCAGTCTTTGTTTATCAGTGTTCCTAAATTCGCTGCCCTGAACGATATTTGAAAAATGTGATTTTTTTGCCTATAAGTGTAACGAAAATCAGACTTTGATCGTGAATACCGCGCCAATTTTACAAGAAAAGCTTTACTATGATACGATAGAAATATGGGAGTCATTGGACATCCTGTTATCTCCCAGCGGTCCTTTAACCCACATAATCCGTTTTAAAATCAACCAATTTGTTTGGGTAAGAAATATCACTGATAATTGCATCCTGAAAACTCTGGAAGCACAGTTTAGTAGAAAAGATACTAATGTCTCATGTCATGCTTATCATAGACATATATACTGCACAGTGTCACATGTCCCATGTCCATCCACTCACTAATGAGAATATTATGACCACAAATGTGACCACACCCAAAATTCAGGGTTTTTCATCATAATTTAATTTGTAAAATCCGACTGGCGTGCATAGCGCACACGATAAAAAGGCATATGTATAAGTTTTGAAAACTAGTTACGTATATCTACCATACGCTTTAAGGAATTTATCTAATTTTGAACAGTACAATGTTTAATTGGATTTGAAATAGACCCCCCCCCCCCTCAAAATTTCACAATCCGACAATGATTTGGTTAAATGATAGGCGGATGTCCCTTTAAATTTCAGTACTTTTTATGAGTTTGAGTCGAATTCGTATTAGAGAAACTTTCATCACCTCGATCGTGTTATTTTGAACATTAAAGGTCAACACATATGCACAAATTTGATGATTTTCAGAAAATTTCGCCTCCGGAAAAAGTTGAAGTTCCGGCGACAGAGGGTTAATAAATGTCTCGCATAATCTGAAAATGGGTCTGTAGGGCGTGAAAATATAATAACTCAACAAACGAGTCAGTCTTTGTTTATCAGTGTTCCTAAATTCGCTGCCCTGAACGATATTTGAAAAATGTGATTTTTTTGCCTATAGGTTACACACAACTAATTATTTTCCATAGGCGACAGTGTTAACTAAAAGTCCCGCCGGCCATGGGTTAAGCCTATTTGAACTTCAAGTGGTCAATTTTCCCTTAGAACGTCATCCGCTGCACCAGTCTGTGACAACAAACGCGCACTTTTCGGTATTTTTTCAAACAATAATCTTGCATTTCCACATCTACCCAATTTACTGCACAAAAATCAGCAGCATAAAAATACCCAGACCCCTCCCGTAACTTCTGGACACCACCAGACTCTTCCTGGACATCTAAACATACACGATCGCCATATTTACGTAGGCTATGGTTTTCTGTTCCCGATTAGGGATATTTCTCTCAATGATAATCAACCAATCAGCAGCCAGATTTTTTTTTATGCTGATTCGAGTTTCCCTACACAAATTCAAGAAGCGTAACTCTATATAATCTACCATACGCTTTAAGGAATTTATCTAATTTTGAACAGTACAATGTTTAATTGGATTTGAAATAGACCCCCCCCCCCTCAAAATTTCACAATCCGACAATGATTTGGTTAAATGATAGGCGGATGTCCCTTTAAATTTCAGTACTTTTTTAGGAGTTTGAGTCGAATTCGTATTAGAGAAACTTTCATCACCTCGATCGTGTTATTTTGAACATTAAAGGTCCACACATATGCAAAAAATTGATGATTTTCAGAAAATTTCGCCTCCGGAAAAAGTTGAAGTTCCGGCGACAGAGGGTTAATAAATGTCTCGCATAATCTGAAAATGGGTCTGTAGGGCGTGAAAATATAATAACTCAACAAAACGAGTCAGTCTTTGTTTATCAGTGTTCCTAAATTCGCTGCCCTGAACGATATTTGAAAAATGTGATTTTTTTGCCTATAGGTTACACACAACTAATTATTTTCCATAGGCGACAGTGTTAACTAAAAGTCCCGCCGGCCATGGGTTAAGCCTATTTGAACTTCAAGTGGTCAATTTTCCCTTAGAACGTCATCCGCTGCACCAGTCTGTGACAACAAACGCGCACTTTTCGGTATTTTTTCAAACAATAATCTTGCATTTCCACAACTACCCAATTTACTGCACAAAAATCAGCAGCATAAAAATACCCAGACCCCTCCCGTAACTTCTGGACACCACCATACTCTTCCTGGACATCTAAACATACACGATCGCCATATTTACGTAGGCTATGATTTTCTGTTCCCGATTAGGGATATTTCTCTCAATGATAATCAACCAATCAGCAGCCAGATTTTTTTTTATGCTGATTCGAGTTTCCCTACACAAATTCAAGAAGCGTAACTCTATATAATTAGTTGCTTGTAACCTATAAGTGTAACGAAAATCAGACTTTGATCGTGAATACCGCGCCAATTTTACAAGAAAAGCTTTACTATGATACGATAGAAATATGGGAGTCATTGGACATCCTGTTATCTCCCAGCGGTCCTTTAACCCACATACCCCGTTTTAAAATCAACCAATTTGTGTGGGTAAGAAATATCACTGATAATTGCATCCTGAAAACTCTGGAAGCACAGTTTAGTAGAAAAGATACTAATGTCTCATGTCATGCTTATCATAGACATATATACTGCACAGTGTCACATGTCCCATGTCCATCCACTCACTAATGAGAATATTATGACCACAAATGTGACCACACCCAAAATTCAGGGTTTTTCATCATAATTTAATTTGTAAAATCCGACTGGCGTGCATAGCGCACACGATAGAAAGGCATATGTATAAGTTTTGAAAACTAGTTACGTATATCTACCATACGCTTTAAGGAATTTATCTAATTTTGAACAGTACAATGTTTAATTGGATTTGAAATAGACCCCCCCCCCCCCTCAAAATTTCACAATCCGACAATGATTTGGTTAAATGATAGGCGGATGTCCCTTTAAATTTCAGTACTTTTTAGGAGTTTGAGTCGAATTCGTATTAGAGAAACTTTCATCACCTCGATCGTGTTATTTTGAACATTAAAGGTCCACACATATGCAAAAATTTGATGATTTTCAGAAAATTTCGCCTCCGGAAAAAGTTGAAGTTCCGGCGACAGAGGGTTAATAAATGTCTCGCATAATCTGAAAATGGGTCTGTAGGGCGTGATAATATAATAACTCAACAAAACGAGTCAGTCTTTGTTTATCAGTGTTCCTAAATTCGCTGCCCTGAACGATATTTGAAAAATGTGATTTTTTTGCCTATAGGTTACACACAACTAATTATTTTCCATAGGCGACAGTGTTAACTAAAAGTCCCGCCGGCCATGGGTTAAGCCTATTTGAACTTCAAGTGGTCAATTTTCCCTTAGAACGTCATCCGCTGCACCAGTCTGTGACAACAAACGCGCACTTTTCGGTATTTTTTCAAACAATAATCTTGCATTTCCACATCTACCCAATTTACTGCACAAAAATCAGCAGCATAAAAATACCCAGACCCCTCCCGTAACTTCTGGACACCACCAGACTCTTCCTGGACATCTAAACATACACGATCGCCATATTTACGTAGGCTATGGTTTTCTGTTCCCGATTAGGGATATTTCTCTCAATGATAATCAACCAATCAGCAGCCAGATTTTTTTTTATGCTGATTCGAGTTTCCCTACACAAATTCAAGAAGCGTAACTCTATATAATCTACCATACGCTTTAAGGAATTTATCTAATTTTGAACAGTACAATGTTTAATTGGATTTGAAATAGACCCCCCCCCCCCCTCAAAATTTCACAATCCGACAATGATTTGGTTAAATGATAGGCGGATGTCCCTTTAAATTTCAGTACTTTTTTAGGAGTTTGAGTCGAATTCGTATTAGAGAAACTTTCATCACCTCGATCGTGTTATTTTGAACATTAAAGGTCCACACATATGCAAAAAATTGATGATTTTCAGAAAATTTCGCCTCCGGAAAAAGTTGAAGTTCCGGCGACAGAGGGTTAATAAATGTCTCGCATAATCTGAAAATGGGTCTGTAGGGCGTGAAAATATAATAACTCAACAAAACGAGTCAGTCTTTGTTTATCAGTGTTCCTAAATTCGCTGCCCTGAACGATATTTGAAAAATGTGATTTTTTTGCCTATAGGTTACACACAACTAATTATTTTCCATAGGCGACAGTGTTAACTAAAAGTCCCGCCGGCCATGGGTTAAGCCTATTTGAACTTCAAGTGGTCAATTTTGCCTTAGAACGTCATCCGCTGCACCAGTCTGTGACAACAAACGCGCACTTTTCGGTATTTTTTCAAACAATAATCTTGCATTTCCACAACTACCCAATTTACTGCACAAAAATCAGCAGCATAAAAATACCCAGACCCCTCCCGTAACTTCTGGACACCACCATACTCTTCCTGGACATCTAAACATACACGATCGCCATATTTACGTAGGCTATGATTTTCTGTTCCCGATTAGGGATATTTCTCTCAATGATAATCAACCAATCAGCAGCCAGATTTTTTTTTATGCTGATTCGAGTTTCCCTACACAAATTCAAGAAGCGTAACTCTATATAATCTACCATACGCTTTAAGGAATTTATCTAATTTTGAACAGTACAATGTTTAATTGGATTTGAAATAGACCCCCCCCCCCTCAAAATTTCACAATCCGACAATGATTTGGTTAAATGATAGGCGGATGTCCCTTTAAATTTCAGTACTTTTTAGGAGTTTGAGTCGAATTCGTATTAGAGAAACTTTCATCACCTCGATCGTGTTATTTTGAACATTAAAGGTCCACACATATGCAAAAATTTGATGATTTTCAGAAAATTTCGCCTCCGGAAAAAGTTGAAGTTCCGGCGACAGAGGGTTAATAAATGTCTCGCATAATCTGAAAATGGGTCTGTAGGGCGTGATAATATAATAACTCAACAAAACGAGTCAGTCTTTGTTTATCAGTGTTCCTAAATTCGCTGCCCTGAACGATATTTGAAAAATGTGATTTTTTTGCCTATAGGTTACACACAACTAATTATTTTCCATAGGCGACAGTGTTAACTAAAAGTCCCGCCGGCCATGGGTTAAGCCTATTTGAACTTCAAGTGGTCAATTTTCCCTTAGAACGTCATCCGCTGCACCAGTCTGTGACAACAAACGCGCACTTTTCGGTATTTTTTCAAACAATAATCTTGCATTTCCACATCTACCCAATTTACTGCACAAAAATCAGCAGCATAAAAATACCCAGACCCCTCCCGTAACTTCTGGACACCACCATACTCTTCCTGGACATCTAAACATACACGATCGCCATATTTACGTAGGCTATGATTTTCTGTTCCCGATTAGGGATATTTCTCTCAATGATAATCAACCAATCAGCAGCCAGATTTTTTTTTATGCTGATTCGAGTTTCCCTACACAAATTCAAGAAGCGTAACTCTATATAATCTACCATACGCTTTAAGGAATTTATCTAATTTTGAACAGTACAATGTTTAATTGGATTTGAAATAGACCCCCCCCCCCCTCAAAATTTCACAATCCGACAATGATTTGGTTAAATGATAGGCGGATGTCCCTTTAAATTTTAGTACTTTTTTAGGAGTTTGAGTCGAATTCGTATTAGTGAAACTTTCATCACCTCGATCGTGTTATTTTGAACATTAAAGGTCCACACATATGCAAAAAATTGATGATTTTCAGAAAATTTCGCCTCCGGAAAAAGTTGAAGTTCCGGCGACAGAGGGTTAATAAATGTCTCGCATAATCTGAAAATGGGTCTGTAGGGCGTGAAAATATAATAACTCAACAAAACGAGTCAGTCTTTGTTTATCAGTGTTCCTAAATTCGCTGCCCTGAACGATATTTGAAAAATGTGATTTTTTTGCCTATAGGTTACACACAACTAATTATTTTCCATAGGCGACAGTGTTAACTAAAAGTCCCGCCGGCCATGGGTTAAGCCTATTTGAACTTCAAGTGGTCAATTTTCCCTTAGAACGTCATCCGCTGCACCAGTCTGTGACAACAAACGCGCACTTTTCGGTATTTTTTCAAACAATAATCTTGCATTTCCACAACTACCCAATTTACTGCACAAAAATCAGCAGCATAAAAATACCCAGACCCCTCCCGTAACTTCTGGACACCACCATACTCTTCCTGGACATCTAAACATACACGATCGCCATATTTACGTAGGCTATGATTTTCTGTTCCCGATTAGGGATATTTCTCTCAATGATAATCAACCAATCAGCAGCCAGATTTTTTTTTATGCTGATTCGAGTTTCCCTACACAAATTCAAGAAGCGTAACTCTATATAATTAGTTGCTTGTAACCTATAAGTGTAACGAAAATCAGACTTTGATCGTGAATACCGCGCCAATTTTACAAGAAAAGCTTTACTAAGATACGATAGAAATATGGGAGTCATTGGACATCCTGTTATCTCCCAGCGGTCCTTTAACCCACATACCCCGTTTTAAAATCAACCAATTTGTTTGGGTAAGAAATATCACTGATAATTGCATCCTGAAAACTCTGGAAGCACAGTTTAGTAGAAAAGATACTAATGTCTCATGTCATGCTTATCATAGACATATATACTGCACAGTGTCACATGTCCCATGTCCATCCACTCACTAATGAGAATATTATGACCACAAATGTGACCACACCCAAAATTCAGGGTTTTTCATCATAATTTAATTTGTAAAATCCGACTGGCGTGCATAGCGCACACGATAGAAAGGCATATGTATAAGTTTTGAAAACTAGTTACGTATATCTACCATACGCTTTAAGGAATTTATCTAATTTTGAACAGTACAATGTTTAATTGGATTTGAAATAGACCCCCCCCCCCCTCAAAATTTCACAATCCGACAATGATTTGGTTAAATGATAGGCGGATGTCCCTTTAAATTTCAGTACTTTTTAGGAGTTTGAGTCGAATTCGTATTAGAGAAACTTTCATCACCTCGATCGTGTTATTTTGAACATTAAAGGTCAACACATATGCACAAATTTGATGATTTTCAGAAAATTTCGCCTCCGGAAAAAGTTGAAGTTCCGGCGACAGAGGGTTAATAAATGTCTCGCATAATCTGAAAATGGGTCTGTAGGGCGTGAAAATATAATAACTCAACAAACGAGTCAGTCTTTGTTTATCAGTGTTCCTAAATTCGCTGCCCTGAACGATATTTGAAAAATGTGATTTTTTTGCCTATAGGTTACACACAACTAATTATTTTCCATAGGCGACAGTGTTAACTAAAAGTCCCGCCGGCCATGGGTTAAGCCTATTTGAACTTCAAGTGGTCAATTTTCCCTTAGAACGTCATCCGCTGCACCAGTCTGTGACAACAAACGCGCACTTTTCGGTATTTTTTCAAACAATAATCTTGCATTTCCACAACTACCCAATTTACTGCACAAAAATCAGCAGCATAAAAATACCCAGACCCCTCCCGTAACTTCTGGACACCACCAGACTCTTCCTGGACATCTAAACATACACGATCGCCATATTTACGTAGGCTATGGTTTTCTGTTCCCGATTAGGGATATTTCTCTCAATGATAATCAACCAATCAGCAGCCAGATTTTTTTTTATGCTGATTCGAGTTTCCCTACACAAATTCAAGAAGCGTAACACTATATAATCTACCATACGCTTTAAGGAATTTATCTAATTTTGAACAGTACAATGTTTAATTGGATTTGAAATAGACCCCCCCCCCCTCAAAATTTCACAATCCGACAATGATTTGGTTAAATAATAGGCGGATGTCCCTTTAAATTTCAGTACTTTTTTAGGAGTTTGAGTCGAATTCGTATTAGAGAAACTTTCATCACCTCGATCGTGTTATTTTGAACATTAAAGGTCCACACATATGCAAAAATTTGATGATTTTCAGAAAATTTCGCCTCCGGAAAAAGTTGAAGTTCCGGCGACAGAGGGTTAATAAATGTCTCGCATAATCTGAAAATGGGTCTGTAGGGCGTGAAAATATAATAACTCAACAAAACGAGTCAGTCTTTGTTTATCAGTGTTCCTAAATTCGCTGCCCTGAACGATATTTGAAAAATGTGATTTTTTTGCCTATAAGTGTAACGAAAATCAGACTTTGATCGTGAATACCGCGCCAATTTTACAAGAAAAGCTTTACTATGATACGATAGAAATATGGGAGTCATTGGACATCCTGTTATCTCCCAGCGGTCCTTTAACCCACATAATCCGTTTTAAAATCAACCAATTTGTTTGGGTAAGAAATATCACTGATAATTGCATCCTGAAAACTCTGGAAGCACAGTTTAGTAGAAAAGATACTAATGTCTCATGTCATGCTTATCATAGACATATATACTGCACAGTGTCACATGTCCCATGTCCATCCACTCACTAATGAGAATATTATGACCACAAATGTGACCACACCCAAAATTCAGGGTTTTTCATCATAATTTAATTTGTAAAATCCGACTGGCGTGCATAGCGCACACGATAAAAAGGCATATGTATAAGTTTTGAAAACTAGTTACGTATATCTACCATACGCTTTAAGGAATTTATCTAATTTTGAACAGTACAATGTTTAATTGGATTTGAAATAGACCCCCCCCCCCCCTCAAAATTTCACAATCCGACAATGATTTGGTTAAATGATAGGCGGATGTCCCTTTAAATTTCAGTACTTTTTAGGAGTTTGAGTCGAATTCGTATTAGAGAAACTTTCATCACCTCGATCGTGTTATTTTGAACATTAAAGGTCAACACATATGCACAAATTTGATGATTTTCAGAAAATTTCGCCTCCGGAAAAAGTTGAAGTTCCGGCGACAGAGGGTTAATAAATGTCTCGCATAATCTGAAAATGGGTCTGTAGGGCGTGAAAATATAATAACTCAACAAACGAGTCAGTCTTTGTTTATCAGTGTTCCTAAATTCGCTGCCCTGAACGATATTTGAAAAATGTGATTTTTTTGCCTATAGGTTACACACAACTAATTATTTTCCATAGGCGACAGTGTTAACTAAAAGTCCCGCCGGCCATGGGTTAAGCCTATTTGAACTTCAAGTGGTCAATTTTCCCTTAGAACGTCATCCGCTGCACCAGTCTGTGACAACAACGCGCACTTTTCGGTATTTTTTCAAACAATAATCTTGCATTTCCACATCTACCCAATTTACTGCACAAAAATCAGCAGCATAAAAATACCCAGACCCCTCCCGTAACTTCTGGACACCACCAGACTCTTCCTGGACATCTAAACATACACGATCGCCATATTTACGTAGGCTATGGTTTTCTGTTCCCGATTAGGGATATTTCTCTCAATGATAATCAACCAATCAGCAGCCAGATTTTTTTTTATGCTGATTCGAGTTTCCCTACACAAATTCAAGAAGCGTAACTCTATATAATCTACCATACGCTTTAAGGAATTTATCTAATTTTGAACAGTACAATGTTTAATTGGATTTGAAATAGACCCCCCCCCCCCTCAAAATTTCACAATCCCGACAATGATTTGGTTAAATGATAGGCGGATGTCCCTTTAAATTTCAGTACTTTTTTAGGAGTTTGAGTCGAATTCGTATTAGAGAAACTTTCATCACCTCGATCGTGTTATTTTGAACATTAAAGGTCCACACATATGCAAAAAATTGATGATTTTCAGAAAATTTCGCCTCCGGAAAAAAGTTGAAGTTCCGGCGACAGAGGGTTAATAAATGTCTCGCATAATCTGAAAATGGGTCTGTAGGGCGTGAAAATATAATAACTCAACAAAACGAGTCAGTCTTTGTTTATCAGTGTTCCTAAATTCGCTGCCCTGAACGATATTTGAAAAATGTGATTTTTTTGCCTATAGGTTACACACAACTAATTATTTTCCATAGGCGACAGTGTTAACTAAAAGTCCCGCCGGCCATGGGTTAAGCCTATTTGAACTTCAAGTGGTCAATTTTCCCTTAGAACGTCATCCGCTGCACCAGTCTGTGACAACAAACGCGCACTTTTCGGTATTTTTTCAAACAATAATCTTGCATTTCCACAACTACCCAATTTACTGCACAAAAATCAGCAGCATAAAAATACCCAGACCCCTCCCGTAACTTCTGGACACCACCATACTCTTCCTGGACATCTAAACATACACGATCGCCATATTTACGTAGGCTATGATTTTCTGTTCCCGATTAGGGATATTTCTCTCAATGATAATCAACCAATCAGCAGCCAGATTTTTTTTTTATGCTGATTCGAGTTTCCCTACACAAATTCAAGAAGCGTAACTCTATATAATTAGTTGCTTGTAACCTATAAGTGTAACGAAAATCAGACTTTGATCGTGAATACCGCGCCAATTTTACAAGAAAAGCTTTACTAAGATACGATAGAAATATGGGAGTCATTGGACATCCTGTTATCTCCCAGCGGTCCTTTAACCCACATACCCCGTTTTAAAATCAACCAATTTGTTTGGGTAAGAAATATCACTGATAATTGCATCCTGAAAACTCTGGAAGCACAGTTTAGTAGAAAAGATACTAATGTCTCATGTCATGCTTATCATAGACATATATACTGCACAGTGTCACATGTCCCATGTCCATCCACTCACTAATGAGAATATTATGACCACAAATGTGACCACACCCAAAATTCAGGGTTTTTCATCATAATTTAATTTGTAAAATCCGACTGGCGTGCATAGCGCACACGATAGAAAGGCATATGTATAAGTTTTGAAAACTAGTTACGTATATCTACCATACGCTTTAAGGAATTTATCTAATTTTGAACAGTACAATGTTTAATTGGATTTGAAATAGACCCCCCCCCCCCTCAAAATTTCACAATCCGACAATGATTTGGTTAAATGATAGGCGGATGTCCCTTTAAATTTCAGTACTTTTTAGGAGTTTGAGTCGAATTCGTATTAGAGAAACTTTCATCACCTCGATCGTGTTATTTTGAACATTAAAGGTCAACACATATGCACAAATTTGATGATTTTCAGAAAATTTCGCCTCCGGAAAAAGTTGAAGTTCCGGCGACAGAGGGTTAATAAATGTCTCGCATAATCTGAAAATGGGTCTGTAGGGCGTGAAAATATAATAACTCAACAAACGAGTCAGTCTTTGTTTATCAGTGTTCCTAAATTCGCTGCCCTGAACGATATTTGAAAAATGTGATTTTTTTGCCTATAGGTTACACACAACTAATTATTTTCCATAGGCGACAGTGTTAACTAAAAGTCCCGCCGGCCATGGGTTAAGCCTATTTGAACTTCAAGTGGTCAATTTTCCCTTAGAACGTCATCCGCTGCACCAGTCTGTGACAACAAACGCGCACTTTTCGGTATTTTTTCAAACAATAATCTTGCATTTCCACAACTACCCAATTTACTGCACAAAAATCAGCAGCATAAAAATACCCAGACCCCTCCCGTAACTTCTGGACACCACCAGACTCTTCCTGGACATCTAAACATACACGATCGCCATATTTACGTAGGCTATGGTTTTCTGTTCCCGATTAGGGATATTTCTCTCAATGATAATCAACCAATCAGCAGCCAGATTTTTTTTTATGCTGATTCGAGTTTCCCTACACAAATTCAAGAAGCGTAACACTATATAATCTACCATACGCTTTAAGGAATTTATCTAATTTTGAACAGTACAATGTTTAATTGGATTTGAAATAGACCCCCCCCCCCTCAAAATTTCACAATCCGACAATGATTTGGTTAAATAATAGGCGGATGTCCCTTTAAATTTCAGTACTTTTTTAGGAGTTTGAGTCGAATTCGTATTAGAGAAACTTTCATCACCTCGATCGTGTTATTTTGAACATTAAAGGTCCACACATATGCAAAAATTTGATGATTTTCAGAAAATTTCGCCTCCGGAAAAAGTTGAAGTTCCGGCGACAGAGGGTTAATAAATGTCTCGCATAATCTGAAAATGGGTCTGTAGGGCGTGAAAATATAATAACTCAACAAAACGAGTCAGTCTTTGTTTATCAGTGTTCCTAAATTCGCTGCCCTGAACGATATTTGAAAAATGTGATTTTTTTGCCTATAAGTGTAACGAAAATCAGACTTTGATCGTGAATACCGCGCCAATTTTACAAGAAAAGCTTTACTATGATACGATAGAAATATGGGAGTCATTGGACATCCTGTTATCTCCCAGCGGTCCTTTAACCCACATAATCCGTTTTAAAATCAACCAATTTGTTTGGGTAAGAAATATCACTGATAATTGCATCCTGAAAACTCTGGAAGCACAGTTTAGTAGAAAAGATACTAATGTCTCATGTCATGCTTATCATAGACATATATACTGCACAGTGTCACATGTCCCATGTCCATCCACTCACTAATGAGAATATTATGACCACAAATGTGACCACACCCAAAATTCAGGGTTTTTCATCATAATTTAATTTGTAAAATCCGACTGGCGTGCATAGCGCACACGATAAAAAGGCATATGTATAAGTTTTGAAAACTAGTTACGTATATCTACCATACGCTTTAAGGAATTTATCTAATTTTGAACAGTACAATGTTTAATTGGATTTGAAATAGACCCCCCCCCCCCCTCAAAATTTCACAATCCGACAATGATTTGGTTAAATGATAGGCGGATGTCCCTTTAAATTTCAGTACTTTTTAGGAGTTTGAGTCGAATTCGTATTAGAGAAACTTTCATCACCTCGATCGTGTTATTTTGAACATTAAAGGTCAACACATATGCACAAATTTGATGATTTTCAGAAAATTTCGCCTCCGGAAAAAGTTGAAGTTCCGGCGACAGAGGGTTAATAAATGTCTCGCATAATCTGAAAATGGGTCTGTAGGGCGTGAAAATATAATAACTCAACAAACGAGTCAGTCTTTGTTTATCAGTGTTCCTAAATTCGCTGCCCTGAACGATATTTGAAAAATGTGATTTTTTTGCCTATAGGTTACACACAACTAATTATTTTCCATAGGCGACAGTGTTAACTAAAAGTCCCGCCGGCCATGGGTTAAGCCTATTTGAACTTCAAGTGGTCAATTTTCCCCTTAGAACGTCATCCGCTGCACCAGTCTGTGACAACAAACGCGCACTTTTCGGTATTTTTTCAAACAATAATCTTGCATTTCCACATCTACCCAATTTACTGCACAAAAATCAGCAGCATAAAAATACCCAGACCCCTCCCGTAACTTCTGGACACCACCAGACTCTTCCTGGACATCTAAACATACACGATCGCCATATTTACGTAGGCTATGGTTTTCTGTTCCCGATTAGGGATATTTCTCTCAATGATAATCAACCAATCAGCAGCCAGATTTTTTTTTATGCTGATTCGAGTTTCCCTACACAAATTCAAGAAGCGTAACTCTATATAATCTACCATACGCTTTAAGGAATTTATCTAATTTTGAACAGTACAATGTTTAATTGGATTTGAAATAGACCCCCCCCCCCCCTCAAAATTTCACAATCCGACAATGATTTGGTTAAATGATAGGCGGATGTCCCTTTAAATTTCAGTACTTTTTTAGGAGTTTGAGTCGAATTCGTATTAGAGAAACTTTCATCACCTCGATCGTGTTATTTTGAACATTAAAGGTCCACACATATGCAAAAAATTGATGATTTTCAGAAAATTTCGCCTCCGGAAAAAGTTGAAGTTCCGGCGACAGAGGGTTAATAAATGTCTCGCATAATCTGAAAATGGGTCTGTAGGGCGTGAAAATATAATAACTCAACAAAACGAGTCAGTCTTTGTTTATCAGTGTTCCTAAATTCGCTGCCCTGAACGATATTTGAAAAATGTGATTTTTTTGCCTATAGGTTACACACAACTAATTATTTTCCATAGGCGACAGTGTTAACTAAAAGTCCCGCCGGCCATGGGTTAAGCCTATTTGAACTTCAAGTGGTCAATTTTCCCTTAGAACGTCATCCGCTGCACCAGTCTGTGACAACAAACGCGCACTTTTCGGTATTTTTTCAAACAATAATCTTGCATTTCCACAACTACCCAATTTACTGCACAAAAATCAGCAGCATAAAAATACCCAGACCCCTCCCGTAACTTCTGGACACCACCATACTCTTCCTGGACATCTAAACATACACGATCGCCATATTTACGTAGGCTATGATTTTCTGTTCCCGATTAGGGATATTTCTCTCAATGATAATCAACCAATCAGCAGCCAGATTTTTTTTTATGCTGATTCGAGTTTCCCTACACAAATTCAAGAAGCGTAACTCTATATAATCTACCATACGCTTTAAGGAATTTATCTAATTTTGAACAGTACAATGTTTAATTGGATTTGAAATAGACCCCCCCCCCCCTCAAAATTTCACAATCCGACAATGATTTGGTTAAATGATAGGCGGATGTCCCTTTAAATTTCAGTACTTTTTAGGAGTTTGAGTCGAATTCGTATTAGAGAAACTTTCATCACCTCGATCGTGTTATTTTGAACATTAAAGGTCCACACATATGCAAAAATTTGATGATTTTCAGAAAATTTCGCCTCCGGAAAAAGTTGAAGTTCCGGCGACAGAGGGTTAATAAATGTCTCGCATAATCTGAAAATGGGTCTGTAGGGCGTGATAATATAATAACTCAACAAAACGAGTCAGTCTTTGTTTATCAGTGTTCCTAAATTCGCTGCCCTGAACGATATTTGAAAAATGTGATTTTTTTGCCTATAGGTTACACACAACTAATTATTTTCCATAGGCGACAGTGTTAACTAAAAGTCCCGCCGGCCATGGGTTAAGCCTATTTGAACTTCAAGTGGTCAATTTTCCCTTAGAACGTCATCCGCTGCACCAGTCTGTGACAACAAACGCGCACTTTTCGGTATTTTTTCAAACAATAATCTTGCATTTCCACATCTACCCAATTTACTGCACAAAAATCAGCAGCATAAAAATACCCAGACCCCTCCCGTAACTTCTGGACACCACCAGACTCTTCCTGGACATCTAAACATACACGATCGCCATATTTACGTAGGCTATGGTTTTCTGTTCCCGATTAGGGATATTTCTCTCAATGATAATCAACCAATCAGCAGCCAGATTTTTTTTTATGCTGATTCGAGTTTCCCTACACAAATTCAAGAAGCGTAACTCTATATAATCTACCATACGCTTTAAGGAATTTATCTAATTTTGAACAGTACAATGTTTAATTGGATTTGAAATAGACCCCCCCCCCCCCTCAAAATTTCACAATCCGACAATGATTTGGTTAAATGATAGGCGGATGTCCCTTTAAATTTCAGTACTTTTTTAGGAGTTTGAGTCGAATTCGTATTAGAGAAACTTTCATCACCTCGATCGTGTTATTTTGAACATTAAAGGTCCACACATATGCAAAAAATTGATGATTTTCAGAAAATTTCGCCTCCGGAAAAAGTTGAAGTTCCGGCGACAGAGGGTTAATAAATGTCTCGCATAATCTGAAAATGGGTCTGTAGGGCGTGATAATATAATAACTCAACAAAACGAGTCAGTCTTTGTTTATCAGTGTTCCTAAATTCGCTGCCCTGAACGATATTTGAAAAATGTGATTTTTTTGCCTATAGGTTACACACAACTAATTATTTTCCATAGGCGACAGTGTTAACTAAAAGTCCCGCCGGCCATGGGTTAAGCCTATTTGAACTTCAAGTGGTCAATTTTCCCTTAGAACGTCATCCGCTGCACCAGTCTGTGACAACAAACGCGCACTTTTCGGTATTTTTTCAAACAATAATCTTGCATTTCCACATCTACCCAATTTACTGCACAAAAATCAGCAGCATAAAAATACCCAGACCCCTCCCGTAACTTCTGGACACCACCAGACTCTTCCTGGACATCTAAACATACACGATCGCCATATTTACGTAGGCTATGGTTTTCTGTTCCCGATTAGGGATATTTCTCTCAATGATAATCAACCAATCAGCAGCCAGATTTTTTTTTATGCTGATTCGAGTTTCCCTACACAAATTCAAGAAGCGTAACTCTATATAATCTACCATACGCTTTAAGGAATTTATCTAATTTTGAACAGTACAATGTTTAATTGGATTTGAAATAGACCCCCCCCCCCCCCTCAAAATTTCACAATCCGACAATGATTTGGTTAAATGATAGGCGGATGTCCCTTTAAATTTCAGTACTTTTTTAGGAGTTTGAGTCGAATTCGTATTAGAGAAACTTTCATCACCTCGATCGTGTTATTTTGAACATTAAAGGTCCACACATATGCAAAAAATTGATGATTTTCAGAAAATTTCGCCTCCGGAAAAAGTTGAAGTTCCGGCGACAGAGGGTTAATAAATGTCTCGCATAATCTGAAAATGGGTCTGTAGGGCGTGAAAATATAATAACTCAACAAAACGAGTCAGTCTTTGTTTATCAGTGTTCCTAAATTCGCTGCCCTGAACGATATTTGAAAAATGTGATTTTTTTGCCTATAGGTTACACACAACTAATTATTTTCCATAGGCGACAGTGTTAACTAAAAGTCCCGCCGGCCATGGGTTAAGCCTATTTGAACTTCAAGTGGTCAATTTTGCCTTAGAACGTCATCCGCTGCACCAGTCTGTGACAACAAACGCGCACTTTTCGGTATTTTTTCAAACAATAATCTTGCATTTCCACAACTACCCAATTTACTGCACAAAAATCAGCAGCATAAAAATACCCAGACCCCTCCCGTAACTTCTGGACACCACCATACTCTTCCTGGACATCTAAACATACACGATCGCCATATTTACGTAGGCTATGATTTTCTGTTCCCGATTAGGGATATTTCTCTCAATGATAATCAACCAATCAGCAGCCAGATTTTTTTTTATGCTGATTCGAGTTTCCCTACACAAATTCAAGAAGCGTAACTCTATATAATCTACCATACGCTTTAAGGAATTTATCTAATTTTGAACAGTACAATGTTTAATTGGATTTGAAATAGACCCCCCCCCCCTCAAAATTTCACAATCCGACAATGATTTGGTTAAATGATAGGCGGATGTCCCTTTAAATTTTAGTACTTTTTTAGGAGTTTGAGTCGAATTCGTATTAGTGAAACTTTCATCACCTCGATCGTGTTATTTTGAACATTAAAGGTCCACACATATGCAAAAAATTGATGATTTTCAGAAAATTTCGCCTCCGGAAAAAGTTGAAGTTCCGGCGACAGAGGGTTAATAAATGTCTCGCATAATCTGAAAATGGGTCTGTAGGGCGTGAAAATATAATAACTCAACAAAACGAGTCAGTCTTTGTTTATCAGTGTTCCTAAATTCGCTGCCCTGAACGATATTTGAAAAATGTGATTTTTTTGCCTATAGGTTACACACAACTAATTATTTTCCATAGGCGACAGTGTTAACTAAAAGTCCCGCCGGCCATGGGTTAAGCCTATTTGAACTTCAAGTGGTCAATTTTCCCTTAGAACGTCATCCGCTGCACCAGTCTGTGACAACAAACGCGCACTTTTCGGTATTTTTTCAAACAATAATCTTGCATTTCCACAACTACCCAATTTACTGCACAAAAATCAGCAGCATAAAAATACCCAGACCCCTCCCGTAACTTCTGGACACCACCATACTCTTCCTGGACATCTAAACATACACGATCGCCATATTTACGTAGGCTATGATTTTCTGTTCCCGATTAGGGATATTTCTCTCAATGATAATCAACCAATCAGCAGCCAGATTTTTTTTTATGCTGATTCGAGTTTCCCTACACAAATTCAAGAAGCGTAACTCTATATAATCTACCATACGCTTTAAGGAATTTATCTAATTTTGAACAGTACAATGTTTAATTGGATTTGAAATAGACCCCCCCCCCCCCCTCAAAATTTCACAATCCGACAATGATTTGGTTAAATGATAGGCGGATGTCCCTTTAAATTTTAGTACTTTTTTAGGAGTTTGAGTCGAATTCGTATTAGTGAAACTTTCATCACCTCGATCGTGTTATTTTGAACATTAAAGGTCCACACATATGCAAAAAATTGATGATTTTCAGAAAATTTCGCCTCCGGAAAAAGTTGAAGTTCCGGCGACAGAGGGTTAATAAATGTCTCGCATAATCTGAAAATGGGTCTGTAGGGCGTGAAAATATAATAACTCAACAAAACGAGTCAGTCTTTGTTTATCAGTGTTCCTAAATTCGCTGCCCTGAACGATATTTGAAAAATGTGATTTTTTTGCCTATAGGTTACACACAACTAATTATTTTCCATAGGCGACAGTGTTAACTAAAAGTCCCGCCGGCCATGGGTTAAGCCTATTTGAACTTCAAGTGGTCAATTTTCCCTTAGAACGTCATCCGCTGCACCAGTCTGTGACAACAAACGCGCACTTTTCGGTATTTTTTCAAACAATAATCTTGCATTTCCACAACTACCCAATTTACTGCACAAAAATCAGCAGCATAAAAATACCCAGACCCCTCCCGTAACTTCTGGACACCACCATACTCTTCCTGGACATCTAAACATACACGATCGCCATATTTACGTAGGCTATGATTTTCTGTTCCCGATTAGGGATATTTCTCTCAATGATAATCAACCAATCAGCAGCCAGATTTTTTTTTATGCTGATTCGAGTTTCCCTACACAAATTCAAGAAGCGTAACTCTATATAATTAGTTGCTTGTAACCTATAAGTGTAACGAAAATCAGACTTTGATCGTGAATACCGCGCCAATTTTACAAGAAAAGCTTTACTATGATACGATAGAAATATGGGAGTCATTGGACATCCTGTTATCTCCCAGCGGTCCTTTAACCCACATACCCCGTTTTAAAATCAACCAATTTGTGTGGGTAAGAAATATCACTGATAATTGCATCCTGAAAACTCTGGAAGCACAGTTTAGTAGAAAAGATACTAATGTCTCATGTCATGCTTATCATAGACATATATACTGCACAGTGTCACATGTCCCATGTCCATCCACTCACTAATGAGAATATTATGACCACAAATGTGACCACACCCAAAATTCAGGGTTTTTCATCATAATTTAATTTGTAAAATCCGACTGGCGTGCATAGCGCACACGATAGAAAGGCATATGTATAAGTTTTGAAAACTAGTTACGTATATCTACCATACGCTTTAAGGAATTTATCTAATTTTGAACAGTACAATGTTTAATTGGATTTGAAATAGACCCCCCCCCCCCTCAAAATTTCACAATCCGACAATGATTTGGTTAAATGATAGGCGGATGTCCCTTTAAATTTCAGTACTTTTTTAGGAGTTTGAGTCGAATTCGTATTAGAGAAACTTTCATCACCTCGATCGTGTTATTTTGAACATTAAAGGTCCACACATATGCAAAAAATTGATGATTTTCAGAAAATTTCGCCTCCGGAAAAAGTTGAAGTTCCGGCGACAGAGGGTTAATAAATGTCTCGCATAATCTGAAAATGGGTCTGTAGGGCGTGAAAATATAATAACTCAACAAAACGAGTCAGTCTTTGTTTATCAGTGTTCCTAAATTCGCTGCCCTGAACGATATTTGAAAAATGTGATTTTTTTGCCTATAGGTTACACACAACTAATTATTTTCCATAGGCGACAGTGTTAACTAAAAGTCCCGCCGGCCATGGGTTAAGCCTATTTGAACTTCAATTGGTCAATTTTCCCTTAGAACGTCATCCGCTGCACCAGTCTGTGACAACAAACGCGCACTTTTCGGTATTTTTTCAAACAATAATCTTGCATTTCCACAACTACCCAATTTACTGCACAAAAATCAGCAGCATAAAAATACCCAGACCCCTCCCGTAACTTCTGGACACCACCATACTCTTCCTGGACATCTAAACATACACGATCGCCATATTTACGTAGGCTATGATTTTCTGTTCCCGATTAGGGATATTTCTCTCAATGATAATCAACCAATCAGCAGCCAGATTTTTTTTTATGCTGATTCGAGTTTCCCTACACAAATTCAAGAAGCGTAACTCTATATAATCTACCATACGCTTTAAGGAATTTATCTAATTTTGAACAGTACAATGTTTAATTGGATTTGAAATAGACCCCCCCCCCCCTCAAAATTTCACAATCCGACAATGATTTGGTTAAATGATAGGCGGATGTCCCTTTAAATTTCAGTACTTTTTTAGGAGTTTGAGTCGAATTCGTATTAGTGAAACTTTCATCACCTCGATCGTGTTATTTTGAACATTAAAGGTCCACACATATGCAAAAAATTGATGATTTTCAGAAAATTTCGCCTCCGGAAAAAGTTGAAGTTCCGGCGACAGAGGGTTAATAAATGTCTCGCATAATCTGAAAATGGGTCTGTAGGGCGTGAAAATATAATAACTCAACAAAACGAGTCAGTCTTTGTTTATCAGTGTTCCTAAATTCGCTGCCCTGAACGATATTTGAAAAATGTGATTTTTTTGCCTATAGGTTACACACAACTAATTATTTTCCATAGGCGACAGTGTTAACTAAAAGTATCGCCGGCCATGGGTTAAGCCTATTTGAACTTCAAGTGGTCAATTTTCCCTTAGAACGTCATCCGCTGCACCAGTCTGTGACAACAAACGCGCACTTTTCGGTATTTTTTCAAACAATAATCTTGCATTTCCACAACTACCCAATTTACTGCACAAAAATCAGCAGCATAAAAATACCCAGACCCCTCCCGTAACTTCTGGACACCACCATACTCTTCCTGGACATCTAAACATACACGATCGCCATATTTACGTAGGCTATGATTTTCTGTTCCCGATTAGGGATATTTCTCTCAATGATAATCAACCAATCAGCAGCCAGATTTTTTTTTATGCTGATTCGAGTTTCCCTACACAAATTCAAGAAGCGTAACTCTATATAATTAGTTGCTTGTAACCTATAAGTGTAACGAAAATCAGACTTTGATCGTGAATACCGCGCCAATTTTACAAGAAAAGCTTTACTATGATACGATAGAAATATGGGAGTCATTGGACATCCTGTTATCTCCCAGCGGTCCTTTAACCCACATACCCCGTTTTAAAATCAACCAATTTGTGTGGGTAAGAAATATCACTGATAATTGCATCCTGAAAACTCTGGAAGCACAGTTTAGTAGAAAAGATACTAATGTCTCATGTCATGCTTATCATAGACATATATACTGCACAGTGTCACATGTCCCATGTCCATCCACTCACTAATGAGAATATTATGACCACAAATGTGACCACACCCAAAATTCAGGGTTTTTCATCATAATTTAATTTGTAAAATCCGACTGGCGTGCATAGCGCACACGATAGAAAGGCATATGTATAAGTTTTGAAAACTAGTTACGTATATCTACCATACGCTTTAAGGAATTTATCTAATTTTGAACAGTACAATGTTTAATTGGATTTGAAATAGACCCCCCCCCCCCCCTCAAAATTTCACAATCCGACAATGATTTGGTTAAATGATAGGCGGATGTCCCTTTAAATTTCAGTACTTTTTAGGAGTTTGAGTCGAATTCGTATTAGAGAAACTTTCATCACCTCGATCGTGTTATTTTGAACATTAAAGGTCCACACATATGCAAAAATTTGATGATTTTCAGAAAATTTCGCCTCCGGAAAAAGTTGAAGTTCCGGCGACAGAGGGTTAATAAATGTCTCGCATAATCTGAAAATGGGTCTGTAGGGCGTGATAATATAATAACTCAACAAAACGAGTCAGTCTTTGTTTATCAGTGTTCCTAAATTCGCTGCCCTGAACGATATTTGAAAAATGTGATTTTTTTGCCTATAGGTTACACACAACTAATTATTTTCCATAGGCGACAGTGTTAACTAAAAGTCCCGCCGGCCATGGGTTAAGCCTATTTGAACTTCAAGTGGTCAATTTTCCCTTAGAACGTCATCCGCTGCACCAGTCTGTGACAACAAACGCGCACTTTTCGGTATTTTTTCAAACAATAATCTTGCATTTCCACAACTACCCAATTTACTGCACAAAAATCAGCAGCATAAAAATACCCAGACCCCTCCCGTAACTTCTGGACACCACCATACTCTTCCTGGACATCTAAACATACACGATCGCCATATTTACGTAGGCTATGATTTTCTGTTCCCGATTAGGGATATTTCTCTCAATGATAATCAACCAATCAGCAGCCAGATTTTTTTTTATGCTGATTCGAGTTTCCCTACACAAATTCAAGAAGCGTAACTCTATATAATTAGTTGCTTGTAACCTATAAGTGTAACGAAAATCAGACTTTGATCGTGAATACCGCGCCAATTTTACAAGAAAAGCTTTACTATGATACGATAGAAATATGGGAGTCATTGGACATCCTGTTATCTCCCAGCGGTCCTTTAACCCACATACCCCGTTTTAAAATCAACCAATTTGTGTGGGTAAGAAATATCACTGATAATTGCATCCTGAAAACTCTGGAAGCACAGTTTAGTAGAAAAGATACTAATGTCTCATGTCATGCTTATCATAGACATATATACTGCACAGTGTCACATGTCCCATGTCCATCCACTCACTAATGAGAATATTATGACCACAAATGTGACCACACCCAAAATTCAGGGTTTTTCATCATAATTTAATTTGTAAAATCCGACTGGCGTGCATAGCGCACACGATAGAAAGGCATATGTATAAGTTTTGAAAACTAGTTACGTATATCTACCATACGCTTTAAGGAATTTATCTAATTTTGAACAGTACAATGTTTAATTGGATTTGAAATAGACCCCCCCCCCCCCTCAAAATTTCACAATCCGACAATGATTTGGTTAAATGATAGGCGGATGTCCCTTTAAATTTCAGTACTTTTTTAGGAGTTTGAGTCGAATTCGTATTAGAGAAACTTTCATCACCTCGATCGTGTTATTTTGAACATTAAAGGTCCACACATATGCAAAAAATTGATGATTTTCAGAAAATTTCGCCTCCGGAAAAAGTTGAAGTTCCGGCGACAGAGGGTTAATAAATGTCTCGCATAATCTGAAAATGGGTCTGTAGGGCGTGAAAATATAATAACTCAACAAAACGAGTCAGTCTTTGTTTATCAGTGTTCCTAAATTCGCTGCCCTGAACGATATTTGAAAAATGTGATTTTTTTGCCTATAGGTTACACACAACTAATTATTTTCCATAGGCGACAGTGTTAACTAAAAGTCCCGCCGGCCATGGGTTAAGCCTATTTGAACTTCAATTGGTCAATTTTCCCTTAGAACGTCATCCGCTGCACCAGTCTGTGACAACAAACGCGCACTTTTCGGTATTTTTTCAAACAATAATCTTGCATTTCCACAACTACCCAATTTACTGCACAAAAATCAGCAGCATAAAAATACCCAGACCCCTCCCGTAACTTCTGGACACCACCATACTCTTCCTGGACATCTAAACATACACGATCGCCATATTTACGTAGGCTATGATTTTCTGTTCCCGATTAGGGATATTTCTCTCAATGATAATCAACCAATCAGCAGCCAGATTTTTTTTTATGCTGATTCGAGTTTCCCTACACAAATTCAAGAAGCGTAACTCTATATAATTAGTTGCTTGTAACCTATAAGTGTAACGAAAATCAGACTTTGATCGTGAATACCGCGCCAATTTTACAAGAAAAGCTTTACTATGATACGATAGAAATATGGGAGTCATTGGACATCCTGTTATCTCCCAGCGGTCCTTTAACCCACATACCCCGTTTTAAAATCAACCAATTTGTGTGGGTAAGAAATATCACTGATAATTGCATCCTGAAAACTCTGGAAGCACAGTTTAGTAGAAAAGATACTAATGTCTCATGTCATGCTTATCATAGACATATATACTGCACAGTGTCACATGTCCCATGTCCATCCACTCACTAATGAGAATATTATGACCACAAATGTGACCACACCCAAAATTCAGGGTTTTTCATCATAATTTAATTTGTAAAATCCGACTGGCGTGCATAGCGCACACGATAGAAAGGCATATGTATAAGTTTTGAAAACTAGTTACGTATATCTACCATACGCTTTAAGGAATTTATCTAATTTTGAACAGTACAATGTTTAATTGGATTTGAAATAGACCCCCCCCCCCCCTCAAAATTTCACAATCCGACAATGATTTGGTTAAATGATAGGCGGATGTCCCTTTAAATTTCAGTACTTTTTAGGAGTTTGAGTCGAATTCGTATTAGAGAAACTTTCATCACCTCGATCGTGTTATTTTGAACATTAAAGGTCCACACATATGCAAAAATTTGATGATTTTCAGAAAATTTCGCCTCCGGAAAAAGTTGAAGTTCCGGCGACAGAGGGTTAATAAATGTCTCGCATAATCTGAAAATGGGTCTGTAGGGCGTGATAATATAATAACTCAACAAAACGAGTCAGTCTTTGTTTATCAGTGTTCCTAAATTCGCTGCCCTGAACGATATTTGAAAAATGTGATTTTTTTGCCTATAGGTTACACACAACTAATTATTTTCCATAGGCGACAGTGTTAACTAAAAGTCCCGCCGGCCATGGGTTAAGCCTATTTGAACTTCAAGTGGTCAATTTTCCCTTAGAACGTCATCCGCTGCACCAGTCTGTGACAACAAACGCGCACTTTTCGGTATTTTTTCAAACAATAATCTTGCATTTCCACATCTACCCAATTTACTGCACAAAAATCAGCAGCATAAAAATACCCAGACCCCTCCCGTAACTTCTGGACACCACCAGACTCTTCCTGGACATCTAAACATACACGATCGCCATATTTACGTAGGCTATGGTTTTCTGTTCCCGATTAGGGATATTTCTCTCAATGATAATCAACCAATCAGCAGCCAGATTTTTTTTTATGCTGATTCGAGTTTCCCTACACAAATTCAAGAAGCGTAACTCTATATAATCTACCATACGCTTTAAGGAATTTATCTAATTTTGAACAGTACAATGTTTAATTGGATTTGAAATAGACCCCCCCCCCCCCCCCTCAAAATTTCACAATCCGACAATGATTTGGTTAAATGATAGGCGGATGTCCCTTTAAATTTCAGTACTTTTTTAGGAGTTTGAGTCGAATTCGTATTAGAGAAACTTTCATCACCTCGATCGTGTTATTTTGAACATTAAAGGTCCACACATATGCAAAAAATTGATGATTTTCAGAAAATTTCGCCTCCGGAAAAAGTTGAAGTTCCGGCGACAGAGGGTTAATAAATGTCTCGCATAATCTGAAAATGGGTCTGTAGGGCGTGAAAATATAATAACTCAACAAAACGAGTCAGTCTTTGTTTATCAGTGTTCCTAAATTCGCTGCCCTGAACGATATTTGAAAAATGTGATTTTTTTGCCTATAGGTTACACACAACTAATTATTTTCCATAGGCGACAGTGTTAACTAAAAGTCCCGCCGGCCATGGGTTAAGCCTATTTGAACTTCAAGTGGTCAATTTTGCCTTAGAACGTCATCCGCTGCACCAGTCTGTGACAACAAACGCGCACTTTTCGGTATTTTTTCAAACAATAATCTTGCATTTCCACAACTACCCAATTTACTGCACAAAAATCAGCAGCATAAAAATACCCAGACCCCTCCCGTAACTTCTGGACACCACCATACTCTTCCTGGACATCTAAACATACACGATCGCCATATTTACGTAGGCTATGATTTTCTGTTCCCGATTAGGGATATTTCTCTCAATGATAATCAACCAATCAGCAGCCAGATTTTTTTTTATGCTGATTCGAGTTTCCCTACACAAATTCAAGAAGCGTAACTCTATATAATCTACCATACGCTTTAAGGAATTTATCTAATTTTGAACAGTACAATGTTTAATTGGATTTGAAATAGACCCCCCCCCCCCCCTCAAAATTTCACAATCCGACAATGATTTGGTTAAATGATAGGCGGATGTCCCTTTAAATTTTAGTACTTTTTTAGGAGTTTGAGTCGAATTCGTATTAGTGAAACTTTCATCACCTCGATCGTGTTATTTTGAACATTAAAGGTCCACACATATGCAAAAAATTGATGATTTTCAGAAAATTTCGCCTTCGGAAAAAGTTGAAGTTCCGGCGACAGAGGGTTAATAAATGTCTCGCATAATCTGAAAATGGGTCTGTAGGGCGTGAAAATATAATAACTCAACAAAACGAGTCAGTCTTTGTTTATCAGTGTTCCTAAATTCGCTGCCCTGAACGATATTTGAAAAATGTGATTTTTTTGCCTATAGGTTACACACAACTAATTATTTTCCATAGGCGACAGTGTTAACTAAAAGTCCCGCCGGCCATGGGTTAAGCCTATTTGAACTTCAAGTGGTCAATTTTCCCTTAGAACGTCATCCGCTGCACCAGTCTGTGACAACAAACGCGCACTTTTCGGTATTTTTTCAAACAATAATCTTGCATTTCCACAACTACCCAATTTACTGCACAAAAATCAGCAGCATAAAAATACCCAGACCCCTCCCGTAACTTCTGGACACCACCATACTCTTCCTGGACATCTAAACATACACGATCGCCATATTTACGTAGGCTATGATTTTCTGTTCCCGATTAGGGATATTTCTCTCAATGATAATCAACCAATCAGCAGCCAGATTTTTTTTTATGCTGATTCGAGTTTCCCTACACAAATTCAAGAAGCGTAACTCTATATAATTAGTTGCTTGTAACCTATAAGTGTAACGAAAATCAGACTTTGATCGTGAATACCGCGCCAATTTTACAAGAAAAGCTTTACTATGATACGATAGAAATATGGGAGTCATTGGACATCCTGTTATCTCCCAGCGGTCCTTTAACCCACATACCCCGTTTTAAAATCAACCAATTTGTGTGGGTAAGAAATATCACTGATAATTGCATCCTGAAAACTCTGGAAGCACAGTTTAGTAGAAAAGATACTAATGTCTCATGTCATGCTTATCATAGACATATATACTGCACAGTGTCACATGTCCCATGTCCATCCACTCACTAATGAGAATATTATGACCACAAATGTGACCACACCCAAAATTCAGGGTTTTTCATCATAATTTAATTTGTAAAATCCGACTGGCGTGCATAGCGCACACGATAGAAAGGCATATGTATAAGTTTTGAAAACTAGTTACGTATATCTACCATACGCTTTAAGGAATTTATCTAATTTTGAACAGTACAATGTTTAATTGGATTTGAAATAGACCCCCCCCCCCTCAAAATTTCACAATCCGACAATGATTTGGTTAAATGATAGGCGGATGTCCCTTTAAATTTCAGTACTTTTTAGGAGTTTGAGTCGAATTCGTATTAGAGAAACTTTCATCACCTCGATCGTGTTATTTTGAACATTAAAGGTCCACACATATGCAAAAATTTGATGATTTTCAGAAAATTTCGCCTCCGGAAAAAGTTGAAGTTCCGGCGACAGAGGGTTAATAAATGTCTCGCATAATCTGAAAATGGGTCTGTAGGGCGTGATAATATAATAACTCAACAAAACGAGTCAGTCTTTGTTTATCAGTGTTCCTAAATTCGCTGCCCTGAACGATATTTGAAAAATGTGATTTTTTTGCCTATAGGTTACACACAACTAATTATTTTCCATAGGCGACAGTGTTAACTAAAAGTCCCGCCGGCCATGGGTTAAGCCTATTTGAACTTCAAGTGGTCAATTTTCCCTTAGAACGTCATCCGCTGCACCAGTCTGTGACAACAAACGCGCACTTTTCGGTATTTTTTCAAACAATAATCTTGCATTTCCACATCTACCCAATTTACTGCACAAAAATCAGCAGCATAAAAATACCCAGACCCCTCCCGTAACTTCTGGACACCACCAGACTCTTCCTGGACATCTAAACATACACGATCGCCATATTTACGTAGGCTATGGTTTTCTGTTCCCGATTAGGGATATTTCTCTCAATGATAATCAACCAATCAGCAGCCAGATTTTTTTTTATGCTGATTCGAGTTTCCCTACACAAATTCAAGAAGCGTAACTCTATATAATCTACCATACGCTTTAAGGAATTTATCTAATTTTGAACAGTACAATGTTTAATTGGATTTGAAATAGACCCCCCCCCCCCCCTCAAAATTTCACAATCCGACAATGATTTGGTTAAATGATAGGCGGATGTCCCTTTAAATTTCAGTACTTTTTTAGGAGTTTGAGTCGAATTCGTATTAGAGAAACTTTCATCACCTCGATCGTGTTATTTTGAACATTAAAGGTCCACACATATGCAAAAAATTGATGATTTTCAGAAAATTTCGCCTCCGGAAAAAGTTGAAGTTCCGGCGACAGAGGGTTAATAAATGTCTCGCATAATCTGAAAATGGGTCTGTAGGGCGTGAAAATATAATAACTCAACAAAACGAGTCAGTCTTTGTTTATCAGTGTTCCTAAATTCGCTGCCCTGAACGATATTTGAAAAATGTGATTTTTTTGCCTATAGGTTACACACAACTAATTATTTTCCATAGGCGACAGTGTTAACTAAAAGTCCCGCCGGCCATGGGTTAAGCCTATTTGAACTTCAAGTGGTCAATTTTGCCTTAGAACGTCATCCGCTGCACCAGTCTGTGACAACAAACGCGCACTTTTCGGTATTTTTTCAAACAATAATCTTGCATTTCCACAACTACCCAATTTACTGCACAAAAATCAGCAGCATAAAAATACCCAGACCCCTCCCGTAACTTCTGGACACCACCATACTCTTCCTGGACATCTAAACATACACGATCGCCATATTTACGTAGGCTATGATTTTCTGTTCCCGATTAGGGATATTTCTCTCAATGATAATCAACCAATCAGCAGCCAGATTTTTTTTTATGCTGATTCGAGTTTCCCTACACAAATTCAAGAAGCGTAACTCTATATAATCTACCATACGCTTTAAGGAATTTATCTAATTTTGAACAGTACAATGTTTAATTGGATTTGAAATAGACCCCCCCCCCCCTCAAAATTTCACAATCCGACAATGATTTGGTTAAATGATAGGCGGATGTCCCTTTAAATTTTAGTACTTTTTTAGGAGTTTGAGTCGAATTCGTATTAGTGAAACTTTCATCACCTCGATCGTGTTATTTTGAACATTAAAGGTCCACACATATGCAAAAAATTGATGATTTTCAGAAAATTTCGCCTCCGGAAAAAGTTGAAGTTCCGGCGACAGAGGGTTAATAAATGTCTCGCATAATCTGAAAATGGGTCTGTAGGGCGTGAAAATATAATAACTCAACAAAACGAGTCAGTCTTTGTTTATCAGTGTTCCTAAATTCGCTGCCCTGAACGATATTTGAAAAATGTGATTTTTTTGCCTATAGGTTACACACAACTAATTATTTTCCATAGGCGACAGTGTTAACTAAAAGTCCCGCCGGCCATGGGTTAAGCCTATTTGAACTTCAAGTGGTCAATTTTGCCTTAGAACGTCATCCGCTGCACCAGTCTGTGACAACAAACGCGCACTTTTCGGTATTTTTTCAAACAATAATCTTGCATTTCCACAACTACCCAATTTACTGCACAAAAATCAGCAGCATAAAAATACCCAGACCCCTCCCGTAACTTCTGGACACCACCATACTCTTCCTGGACATCTAAACATACACGATCGCCATATTTACGTAGGCTATGATTTTCTGTTCCCGATTAGGGATATTTCTCTCAATGATAATCAACCAATCAGCAGCCAGATTTTTTTTTATGCTGATTCGAGTTTCCCTACACAAATTCAAGAAGCGTAACTCTATATAATCTACCATACGCTTTAAGGAATTTATCTAATTTTGAACAGTACAATGTTTAATTGGATTTGAAATAGACCCCCCCCCCCCCCCTCAAAATTTCACAATCCGACAATGATTTGGTTAAATGATAGGCGGATGTCCCTTTAAATTTTAGTACTTTTTTAGGAGTTTGAGTCGAATTCGTATTAGTGAAACTTTCATCACCTCGATCGTGTTATTTTGAACATTAAAGGTCCACACATATGCAAAAAATTGATGATTTTCAGAAAATTTCGCCTCCGGAAAAAGTTGAAGTTCCGGCGACAGAGGGTTAATAAATGTCTCGCATAATCTGAAAATGGGTCTGTAGGGCGTGAAAATATAATAACTCAACAAAACGAGTCAGTCTTTGTTTATCAGTGTTCCTAAATTCGCTGCCCTGAACGATATTTGAAAAATGTGATTTTTTTGCCTATAGGTTACACACAACTAATTATTTTCCATAGGCGACAGTGTTAACTAAAAGTCCCGCCGGCCATGGGTTAAGCCTATTTGAACTTCAAGTGGTCAATTTTCCCTTAGAACGTCATCCGCTGCACCAGTCTGTGACAACAAACGCGCACTTTTCGGTATTTTTTCAAACAATAATCTTGCATTTCCACAACTACCCAATTTACTGCACAAAAATCAGCAGCATAAAAATACCCAGACCCCTCCCGTAACTTCTGGACACCACCATACTCTTCCTGGACATCTAAACATACACGATCGCCATATTTACGTAGGCTATGATTTTCTGTTCCCGATTAGGGATATTTCTCTCAATGATAATCAACCAATCAGCAGCCAGATTTTTTTTTATGCTGATTCGAGTTTCCCTACACAAATTCAAGAAGCGTAACTCTATATAATCTACCATACGCTTTAAGGAATTTATCTAATTTTGAACAGTACAATGTTTAATTGGATTTGAAATAGACCCCCCCCCCCTCAAAATTTCACAATCCGACAATGATTTGGTTAAATGATAGGCGGATGTCCCTTTAAATTTTAGTACTTTTTTAGGAGTTTGAGTCGAATTCGTATTAGTGAAACTTTCATCACCTCGATCGTGTTATTTTGAACATTAAAGGTCCACACATATGCAAAAAATTGATGATTTTCAGAAAATTTCGCCTCCGGAAAAAGTTGAAGTTCCGGCGACAGAGGGTTAATAAATGTCTCGCATAATCTGAAAATGGGTCTGTAGGGCGTGAAAATATAATAACTCAACAAAACGAGTCAGTCTTTGTTTATCAGTGTTCCTAAATTCGCTGCCCTGAACGATATTTGAAAAATGTGATTTTTTTGCCTATAGGTTACACACAACTAATTATTTTCCATAGGCGACAGTGTTAACTAAAAGTCCCGCCGGCCATGGGTTAAGCCTATTTGAACTTCAAGTGGTCAATTTTCCCTTAGAACGTCATCCGCTGCACCAGTCTGTGACAACAAACGCGCACTTTTCGGTATTTTTTCAAACAATAATCTTGCATTTCCACAACTACCCAATTTACTGCACAAAAATCAGCAGCATAAAAATACCCAGACCCCTCCCGTAACTTCTGGACACCACCATACTCTTCCTGGACATCTAAACATACACGATCGCCATATTTACGTAGGCTATGATTTTCTGTTCCCGATTAGGGATATTTCTCTCAATGATAATCAACCAATCAGCAGCCAGATTTTTTTTTATGCTGATTCGAGTTTCCCTACACAAATTCAAGAAGCGTAACTCTATATAATTAGTTGCTTGTAACCTATAAGTGTAACGAAAATCAGACTTTGATCGTGAATACCGCGCCAATTTTACAAGAAAAGCTTTACTATGATACGATAGAAATATGGGAGTCATTGGACATCCTGTTATCTCCCAGCGGTCCTTTAACCCACATACCCCGTTTTAAAATCAACCAATTTGTGTGGGTAAGAAATATCACTGATAATTGCATCCTGAAAACTCTGGAAGCACAGTTTAGTAGAAAAGATACTAATGTCTCATGTCATGCTTATCATAGACATATATACTGCACAGTGTCACATGTCCCATGTCCATCCACTCACTAATGAGAATATTATGACCACAAATGTGACCACACCCAAAATTCAGGGTTTTTCATCATAATTTAATTTGTAAAATCCGACTGGCGTGCATAGCGCACACGATAGAAAGGCATATGTATAAGTTTTGAAAACTAGTTACGTATATCTACCATACGCTTTAAGGAATTTATCTAATTTTGAACAGTACAATGTTTAATTGGATTTGAAATAGACCCCCCCCCCCCTCAAAATTTCACAATCCGACAATGATTTGGTTAAATGATAGGCGGATGTCCCTTTAAATTTCAGTACTTTTTAGGAGTTTGAGTCGAATTCGTATTAGAGAAACTTTCATCACCTCGATCGTGTTATTTTGAACATTAAAGGTCCACACATATGCAAAAATTTGATGATTTTCAGAAAATTTCGCCTCCGGAAAAAGTTGAAGTTCCGGCGACAGAGGGTTAATAAATGTCTCGCATAATCTGAAAATGGGTCTGTAGGGCGTGATAATATAATAACTCAACAAAACGAGTCAGTCTTTGTTTATCAGTGTTCCTAAATTCGCTGCCCTGAACGATATTTGAAAAATGTGATTTTTTTGCCTATAGGTTACACACAACTAATTATTTTCCATAGGCGACAGTGTTAACTAAAAGTCCCGCCGGCCATGGGTTAAGCCTATTTGAACTTCAAGTGGTCAATTTTCCCTTAGAACGTCATCCGCTGCACCAGTCTGTGACAACAAACGCGCACTTTTCGGTATTTTTTCAAACAATAATCTTGCATTTCCACATCTACCCAATTTACTGCACAAAAATCAGCAGCATAAAAATACCCAGACCCCTCCCGTAACTTCTGGACACCACCAGACTCTTCCTGAACATCTAAACATACACGATCGCCATATTTACGTAGGCTATGGTTTTCTGTTCCCGATTAGGGATATTTCTCTCAATGATAATCAACCAATCAGCAGCCAGATTTTTTTTTATGCTGATTCGAGTTTCCCTACACAAATTCAAGAAGCGTAACTCTATATAATCTACCATACGCTTTAAGGAATTTATCTAATTTTGAACAGTACAATGTTTAATTGGATTTGAAATAGACCCCCCCCCCCCCCCCTCAAAATTTCACAATCCGACAATGATTTGGTTAAATGATAGGCGGATGTCCCTTTAAATTTCAGTACTTTTTTAGGAGTTTGAGTCGAATTCGTATTAGAGAAACTTTCATCACCTCGATCGTGTTATTTTGAACATTAAAGGTCCACACATATGCAAAAAATTGATGATTTTCAGAAAATTTCGCCTCCGGAAAAAGTTGAAGTTCCGGCGACAGAGGGTTAATAAATGTCTCGCATAATCTGAAAATGGGTCTGTAGGGCGTGAAAATATAATAACTCAACAAAACGAGTCAGTCTTTGTTTATCAGTGTTCCTAAATTCGCTGCCCTGAACGATATTTGAAAAATGTGATTTTTTTGCCTATAGGTTACACACAACTAATTATTTTCCATAGGCGACAGTGTTAACTAAAAGTCCCGCCGGCCATGGGTTAAGCCTATTTGAACTTCAAGTGGTCAATTTTGCCTTAGAACGTCATCCGCTGCACCAGTCTGTGACAACAAACGCGCACTTTTCGGTATTTTTTCAAACAATAATCTTGCATTTCCACAACTACCCAATTTACTGCACAAAAATCAGCAGCATAAAAATACCCAGACCCCTCCCGTAACTTCTGGACACCACCATACTCTTCCTGGACATCTAAACATACACGATCGCCATATTTACGTAGGCTATGATTTTCTGTTCCCGATTAGGGATATTTCTCTCAATGATAATCAACCAATCAGCAGCCAGATTTTTTTTTATGCTGATTCGAGTTTCCCTACACAAATTCAAGAAGCGTAACTCTATATAATCTACCATACGCTTTAAGGAATTTATCTAATTTTGAACAGTACAATGTTTAATTGGATTTGAAATAGACCCCCCCCCCCCCCCTCAAAATTTCACAATCCGACAATGATTTGGTTAAATGATAGGCGGATGTCCCTTTAAATTTTAGTACTTTTTTAGGAGTTTGAGTCGAATTCGTATTAGTGAAACTTTCATCACCTCGATCGTGTTATTTTGAACATTAAAGGTCCACACATATGCAAAAAATTGATGATTTTCAGAAAATTTCGCCTCCGGAAAAAGTTGAAGTTCCGGCGACAGAGGGTTAATAAATGTCTCGCATAATCTGAAAATGGGTCTGTAGGGCGTGAAAATATAATAACTCAACAAAACGAGTCAGTCTTTGTTTATCAGTGTTCCTAAATTCGCTGCCCTGAACGATATTTGAAAAATGTGATTTTTTTGCCTATAGGTTACACACAACTAATTATTTTCCATAGGCGACAGTGTTAACTAAAAGTCCCGCCGGCCATGGGTTAAGCCTATTTGAACTTCAAGTGGTCAATTTTGCCTTAGAACGTCATCCGCTGCACCAGTCTGTGACAACAAACGCGCACTTTTCGGTATTTTTTCAAACAATAATCTTGCATTTCCACAACTACCCAATTTACTGCACAAAAATCAGCAGCATAAAAATACCCAGACCCCTCCCGTAACTTCTGGACACCACCATACTCTTCCTGGACATCTAAACATACACGATCGCCATATTTACGTAGGCTATGATTTTCTGTTCCCGATTAGGGATATTTCTCTCAATGATAATCAACCAATCAGCAGCCAGATTTTTTTTTATGCTGATTCGAGTTTCCCTACACAAATTCAAGAAGCGTAACTCTATATAATTAGTTGCTTGTAACCTATAAGTGTAACGAAAATCAGACTTTGATCGTGAATACCGCGCCAATTTTACAAGAAAAGCTTTACTAAGATACGATAGAAATATGGGAGTCATTGGACATCCTGTTATCTCCCAGCGGTCCTTTAACCCACATACCCCGTTTTAAAATCAACCAATTTGTTTGGGTAAGAAATATCACTGATAATTGCATCCTGAAAACTCTGGAAGCACAGTTTAGTAGAAAAGATACTAATGTCTCATGTCATGCTTATCATAGACATATATACTGCACAGTGTCACATGTCCCATGTCCATCCACTCACTAATGAGAATATTATGACCACAAATGTGACCACACCCAAAATTCAGGGTTTTTCATCATAATTTAATTTGTAAAATCCGACTGGCGTGCATAGCGCACACGATAAAAAGGCATATGTATAAGTTTTGAAAACTAGTTACGTATATCTACCATACGCTTTAAGGAATTTATCTAATTTTGAACAGTACAATGTTTAATTGGATTTGAAATAGACCCCCCCCCCCCTCAAAATTTCACAATCCGACAATGATTTGGTTAAATGATAGGCGGATGTCCCTTTAAATTTCAGTACTTTTTAGGAGTTTGAGTCGAATTCGTATTAGAGAAACTTTCATCACCTCGATCGTGTTATTTTGAACATTAAAGGTCAACACATATGCACAAATTTGATGATTTTCAGAAAATTTCGCCTCCGGAAAAAGTTGAAGTTCCGGCGACAGAGGGTTAATAAATGTCTCGCATAATCTGAAAATGGGTCTGTAGGGCGTGAAAATATAATAACTCAACAAACGAGTCAGTCTTTGTTTATCAGTGTTCCTAAATTCGCTGCCCTGAACGATATTTGAAAAATGTGATTTTTTTGCCTATAGGTTACACACAACTAATTATTTTCCATAGGCGACAGTGTTAACTAAAAGTCCCGCCGGCCATGGGTTAAGCCTATTTGAACTTCAAGTGGTCAATTTTCCCTTAGAACGTCATCCGCTGCACCAGTCTGTGACAACAAACGCGCACTTTTCGGTATTTTTTCAAACAATAATCTTGCATTTCCACAACTACCCAATTTACTGCACAAAAATCAGCAGCATAAAAATACCCAGACCCCTCCCGTAACTTCTGGACACCACCAGACTCTTCCTGGACATCTAAACATACACGATCGCCATATTTACGTAGGCTATGGTTTTCTGTTCCCGATTAGGGATATTTCTCTCAATGATAATCAACCAATCAGCAGCCAGATTTTTTTTTATGCTGATTCGAGTTTCCCTACACAAATTCAAGAAGCGTAACACTATATAATCTACCATACGCTTTAAGGAATTTATCTAATTTTGAACAGTACAATGTTTAATTGGATTTGAAATAGACCCCCCCCCCCTCAAAATTTCACAATCCGACAATGATTTGGTTAAATAATAGGCGGATGTCCCTTTAAATTTCAGTACTTTTTTAGGAGTTTGAGTCGAATTCGTATTAGAGAAACTTTCATCACCTCGATCGTGTTATTTTGAACATTAAAGGTCCACACATATGCAAAAATTTGATGATTTTCAGAAAATTTCGCCTCCGGAAAAAGTTGAAGTTCCGGCGACAGAGGGTTAATAAATGTCTCGCATAATCTGAAAATGGGTCTGTAGGGCGTGAAAATATAATAACTCAACAAAACGAGTCAGTCTTTGTTTATCAGTGTTCCTAAATTCGCTGCCCTGAACGATATTTGAAAAATGTGATTTTTTTGCCTATAAGTGTAACGAAAATCAGACTTTGATCGTGAATACCGCGCCAATTTTACAAGAAAAGCTTTACTATGATACGATAGAAATATGGGAGTCATTGGACATCCTGTTATCTCCCAGCGGTCCTTTAACCCACATAATCCGTTTTAAAATCAACCAATTTGTTTGGGTAAGAAATATCACTGATAATTGCATCCTGAAAACTCTGGAAGCACAGTTTAGTAGAAAAGATACTAATGTCTCATGTCATGCTTATCATAGACATATATACTGCACAGTGTCACATGTCCCATGTCCATCCACTCACTAATGAGAATATTATGACCACAAATGTGACCACACCCAAAATTCAGGGTTTTTCATCATAATTTAATTTGTAAAATCCGACTGGCGTGCATAGCGCACACGATAAAAAGGCATATGTATAAGTTTTGAAAACTAGTTACGTATATCTACCATACGCTTTAAGGAATTTATCTAATTTTGAACAGTACAATGTTTAATTGGATTTGAAATAGACCCCCCCCCCTCAAAATTTCACAATCCGACAATGATTTGGTTAAATGATAGGCGGATGTCCCTTTAAATTTCAGTACTTTTTAGGAGTTTGAGTCGAATTCGTATTAGAGAAACTTTCATCACCTCGATCGTGTTATTTTGAACATTAAAGGTCAACACATATGCACAAATTTGATGATTTTCAGAAAATTTCGCCTCCGGAAAAAGTTGAAGTTCCGGCGACAGAGGGTTAATAAATGTCTCGCATAATCTGAAAATGGGTCTGTAGGGCGTGAAAATATAATAACTCAACAAACGAGTCAGTCTTTGTTTATCAGTGTTCCTAAATTCGCTGCCCTGAACGATATTTGAAAAATGTGATTTTTTTGCCTATAGGTTACACACAACTAATTATTTTCCATAGGCGACAGTGTTAACTAAAAGTCCCGCCGGCCATGGGTTAAGCCTATTTGAACTTCAAGTGGTCAATTTTCCCTTAGAACGTCATCCGCTGCACCAGTCTGTGACAACAAACGCGCACTTTTCGGTATTTTTTCAAACAATAATCTTGCATTTCCACAACTACCCAATTTACTGCACAAAAATCAGCAGCATAAAAATACCCAGACCCCTCCCGTAACTTCTGGACACCACCAGACTCTTCCTGGACATCTAAACATACACGATCGCCATATTTACGTAGGCTATGGTTTTCTGTTCCCGATTAGGGATATTTCTCTCAATGATAATCAACCAATCAGCAGCCAGATTTTTTTTTATGCTGATTCGAGTTTCCCTACACAAATTCAAGAAGCGTAACACTATATAATCTACCATACGCTTTAAGGAATTTATCTAATTTTGAACAGTACAATGTTTAATTGGATTTGAAATAGACCCCCCCCCCTCAAAATTTCACAATCCGACAATGATTTGGTTAAATAATAGGCGGATGTCCCTTTAAATTTAAGTACTTTTTTAGGAGTTTGAGTCGAATTCGTATTAGAGAAACTTTCATCACCTCGATCGTGTTATTTTGAACATTAAAGGTCCACACATATGCAAAAATTTGATGATTTTCAGAAAATTTCGCCTCCGGAAAAAGTTGAAGTTCCGGCGACAGAGGGTTAATAAATGTCTCGCATAATCTGAAAATGGGTCTGTAGGGCGTGAAAATATAATAACTCAACAAAACGAGTCAGTCTTTGTTTATCAGTGTTCCTAAATTCGCTGCCCTGAACGATATTTGAAAAATGTGATTTTTTTGCCTATAAGTGTAACGAAAATCAGACTTTGATCGTGAATACCGCGCCAATTTTACAAGAAAAGCTTTACTATGATACGATAGAAATATGGGAGTCATTGGACATCCTGTTATCTCCCAGCGGTCCTTTAACCCACATAATCCGTTTTAAAATCAACCAATTTGTTTGGGTAAGAAATATCACTGATAATTGCATCCTGAAAACTCTGGAAGCACAGTTTAGTAGAAAAGATACTAATGTCTCATGTCATGCTTATCATAGACATATATACTGCACAGTGTCACATGTCCCATGTCCATCCACTCACTAATGAGAATATTATGACCACAAATGTGACCACACCCAAAATTCAGGGTTTTTCATCATAATTTAATTTGTAAAATCCGACTGGCGTGCATAGCGCACACGATAAAAAGGCATATGTATAAGTTTTGAAAACTAGTTACGTATATCTACCATACGCTTTAAGGAATTTATCTAATTTTGAACAGTACAATGTTTAATTGGATTTGAAATAGACCCCCCCCCTCAAAATTTCACAATCCGACAATGATTTGGTTAAATGATAGGCGGATGTCCCTTTAAATTTCAGTACTTTTTAGGAGTTTGAGTCGAATTCGTATTAGAGAAACTTTCATCACCTCGATCGTGTTATTTTGAACATTAAAGGTCAACACATATGCACAAATTTGATGATTTTCAGAAAATTTCGCCTCCGGAAAAAGTTGAAGTTCCGGCGACAGAGGGTTAATAAATGTCTCGCATAATCTGAAAATGGGTCTGTAGGGCGTGAAAATATAATAACTCAACAAACGAGTCAGTCTTTGTTTATCAGTGTTCCTAAATTCGCTGCCCTGAACGATATTTGAAAAATGTGATTTTTTTGCCTATAGGTTACACACAACTAATTATTTTCCATAGGCGACAGTGTTAACTAAAAGTCCCGCCGGCCATGGGTTAAGCCTATTTGAACTTCAAGTGGTCAATTTTCCCTTAGAACGTCATCCGCTGCACCAGTCTGTGACAACAAACGCGCACTTTTCGGTATTTTTTCAAACAATAATCTTGCATTTCCACATCTACCCAATTTACTGCACAAAAATCAGCAGCATAAAAATACCCAGACCCCTCCCGTAACTTCTGGACACCACCAGACTCTTCCTGGACATCTAAACATACACGATCGCCATATTTACGTAGGCTATGGTTTTCTGTTCCCGATTAGGGATATTTCTCTCAATGATAATCAACCAATCAGCAGCCAGATTTTTTTTTATGCTGATTCGAGTTTCCCTACACAAATTCAAGAAGCGTAACTCTATATAATCTACCATACGCTTTAAGGAATTTATCTAATTTTGAACAGTACAATGTTTAATTGGATTTGAAATAGACCCCCCCCCCCCCCCCCCCTCAAAATTTCACAATCCGACAATGATTTGGTTAAATGATAGGCGGATGTCCCTTTAAATTTCAGTACTTTTTTAGGAGTCTGAGTCGAATTCGTATTAGAGAAACTTTCATCACCTCGATCGTGTTATTTTGAACATTAAAGGTCCACACATATGCAAAAAATTGATGATTTTCAGAAAATTTCGCCTCCGGAAAAAGTTGAAGTTCCGGCGACAGAGGGTTAATAAATGTCTCGCATAATCTGAAAATGGGTCTGTAGGGCGTGAAAATATAATAACTCAACAAAACGAGTCAGTCTTTGTTTATCAGTGTTCCTAAATTCGCTGCCCTGAACGATATTTGAAAAGTGTGATTTTTTTGCCTATAGGTTACACACAACTAATTATTTTCCATAGGCGACAGTGTTAACTAAAAGTCCCGCCGGCCATGGGTTAAGCCTATTTGAACTTCAAGTGGTCAATTTTCCCTTAGAACGTCATCCGCTGCACCAGTCTGTGACAACAAACGCGCACTTTTCGGTATTTTTTCAAACAATAATCTTGCATTTCCACAACTACCCAATTTACTGCACAAAAATCAGCAGCATAAAAATACCCAGACCCCTCCCGTAACTTCTGGACACCACCATACTCTTTCTGGACATCTAAACATACACGATCGCCATATTTACGTAGGCTATGATTTTCTGTTCCCGATTAGGGATATTTCTCTCAATGATAATCAACCAATCAGCAGCCAGATTTTTTTTTATGCTGATTCGAGTTTCCCTACACAAATTCAAGAAGCGTAACTCTATATAATTAGTTGCTTGTAACCTATAAGTGTAACGAAAATCAGACTTTGATCGTGAATACCGCGCCAATTTTACAAGAAAAGCTTTACTATGATACGATAGAAATATGGGAGTCATTGGACATCCTGTTATCTCCCAGCGGTCCTTTAACCCACATACCCCGTTTTAAAATCAACCAATTTGTGTGGGTAAGAAATATCACTGATAATTGCATCCTGAAAACTCTGGAAGCACAGTTTAGTAGAAAAGATACTAATGTCTCATGTCATGCTTATCATAGACATATATACTGCACAGTGTCACATGTCCCATGTCCATCCACTCACTAATGAGAATATTATGACCACAAATGTGACCACACCCAAAATTCAGGGTTTTTCATCATAATTTAATTTGTAAAATCCGACTGGCGTGCATAGCGCACACGATAGAAAGGCATATGTATAAGTTTTGAAAACTAGTTACGTATATCTACCATACGCTTTAAGGAATTTATCTAATTTTGAACAGTACAATGTTTAATTGGATTTGAAATAGACCCCCCCCCCCCTCAAAATTTCACAATCCGACAATGATTTGGTTAAATGATAGGCGGATGTCCCTTTAAATTTCAGTACTTTTTAGGAGTTTGAGTCGAATTCGTATTAGAGAAACTTTCATCACCTCGATCGTGTTATTTTGAACATTAAAGGTCCACACATATGCAAAAATTTGATGATTTTCAGAAAATTTCGCCTCCGGAAAAAGTTGAAGTTCCGGCGACAGAGGGTTAATAAATGTCTCGCATAATCTGAAAATGGGTCTGTAGGGCGTGATAATATAATAACTCAACAAAACGAGTCAGTCTTTGTTTATCAGTGTTCCTAAATTCGCTGCCCTGAACGATATTTGAAAAATGTGATTTTTTTGCCTATAGGTTACACACAACTAATTATTTTCCATAGGCGACAGTGTTAACTAAAAGTCCCGCCGGCCATGGGTTAAGCCTATTTGAACTTCAAGTGGTCAATTTTCCCTTAGAACGTCATCCGCTGCACCAGTCTGTGACAACAAACGCGCACTTTTCGGTATTTTTTCAAACAATAATCTTGCATTTCCACATCTACCCAATTTACTGCACAAAAATCAGCAGCATAAAAATACCCAGACCCCTCCCGTAACTTCTGGACACCACCAGACTCTTCCTGGACATCTAAACATACACGATCGCCATATTTACGTAGGCTATGGTTTTCTGTTCCCGATTAGGGATATTTCTCTCAATGATAATCAACCAATCAGCAGCCAGATTTTTTTTTATGCTGATTCGAGTTTCCCTACACAAATTCAAGAAGCGTAACTCTATATAATCTACCATACGCTTTAAGGAATTTATCTAATTTTGAACAGTACAATGTTTAATTGGATTTGAAATAGACCCCCCCCCCCCCCTCAAAATTTCACAATCCGACAATGATTTGGTTAAATGATAGGCGGATGTCCCTTTAAATTTCAGTACTTTTTTAGGAGTTTGAGTCGAATTCGTATTAGAGAAACTTTCATCACCTCGATCGTGTTATTTTGAACATTAAAGGTCCACACATATGCAAAAAATTGATGATTTTCAGAAAATTTCGCCTCCGGAAAAAGTTGAAGTTCCGGCGACAGAGGGTTAATAAATGTCTCGCATAATCTGAAAATGGGTCTGTAGGGCGTGAAAATATAATAACTCAACAAAACGAGTCAGTCTTTGTTTATCAGTGTTCCTAAATTCGCTGCCCTGAACGATATTTGAAAAATGTGATTTTTTTGCCTATAGGTTACACACAACTAATTATTTTCCATAGGCGACAGTGTTAACTAAAAGTCCCGCCGGCCATGGGTTAAGCCTATTTGAACTTCAAGTGGTCAATTTTGCCTTAGAACGTCATCCGCTGCACCAGTCTGTGACAACAAACGCGCACTTTTCGGTATTTTTTCAAACAATAATCTTGCATTTCCACAACTACCCAATTTACTGCACAAAAATCAGCAGCATAAAAATACCCAGACCCCTCCCGTAACTTCTGGACACCACCATACTCTTCCTGGACATCTAAACATACACGATCGCCATATTTACGTAGGCTATGATTTTCTGTTCCCGATTAGGGATATTTCTCTCAATGATAATCAACCAATCAGCAGCCAGATTTTTTTTTATGCTGATTCGAGTTTCCCTACACAAATTCAAGAAGCGTAACTCTATATAATCTACCATACGCTTTAAGGAATTTATCTAATTTTGAACAGTACAATGTTTAATTGGATTTGAAATAGACCCCCCCCCCCCCCCTCAAAATTTCACAATCCGACAATGATTTGGTTAAATGATAGGCGGATGTCCCTTTAAATTTTAGTACTTTTTTAGGAGTTTGAGTCGAATTCGTATTAGTGAAACTTTCATCACCTCGATCGTGTTATTTTGAACATTAAAGGTCCACACATATGCAAAAAATTGATGATTTTCAGAAAATTTCGCCTCCGGAAAAAGTTGAAGTTCCGGCGACAGAGGGTTAATAAATGTCTCGCATAATCTGAAAATGGGTCTGTAGGGCGTGAAAATATAATAACTCAACAAAACGAGTCAGTCTTTGTTTATCAGTGTTCCTAAATTCGCTGCCCTGAACGATATTTGAAAAATGTGATTTTTTTGCCTATAGGTTACACACAACTAATTATTTTCCATAGGCGACAGTGTTAACTAAAAGTATCGCCGGCCATGGGTTAAGCCTATTTGAACTTCAAGTGGTCAATTTTCCCTTAGAACGTCATCCGCTGCACCAGTCTGTGACAACAAACGCGCACTTTTCGGTATTTTTTCAAACAATAATCTTGCATTTCCACAACTACCCAATTTACTGCACAAAAATCAGCAGCATAAAAATACCCAGACCCCTCCCGTAACTTCTGGACACCACCATACTCTTCCTGGACATCTAAACATACACGATCGCCATATTTACGTAGGCTATGATTTTCTGTTCCCGATTAGGGATATTTCTCTCAATGATAATCAACCAATCAGCAGCCAGATTTTTTTTTATGCTGATTCGAGTTTCCCTACACAAATTCAAGAAGCGTAACTCTATATAATTAGTTGCTTGTAACCTATAAGTGTAACGAAAATCAGACTTTGATCGTGAATACCGCGCCAATTTTACAAGAAAAGCTTTACTATGATACGATAGAAATATGGGAGTCATTGGACATCCTGTTATCTCCCAGCGGTCCTTTAACCCACATACCCCGTTTTAAAATCAACCAATTTGTGTGGGTAAGAAATATCACTGATAATTGCATCCTGAAAACTCTGGAAGCACAGTTTAGTAGAAAAGATACTAATGTCTCATGTCATGCTTATCATAGACATATATACTGCACAGTGTCACATGTCCCATGTCCATCCACTCACTAATGAGAATATTATGACCACAAATGTGACCACACCCAAAATTCAGGGTTTTTCATCATAATTTAATTTGTAAAATCCGACTGGCGTGCATAGCGCACACGATAGAAAGGCATATGTATAAGTTTTGAAAACTAGTTACGTATATCTACCATACGCTTTAAGGAATTTATCTAATTTTGAACAGTACAATGTTTAATTGGATTTGAAATAGACCCCCCCCCCCCTCAAAATTTCACAATCCGACAATGATTTGGTTAAATGATAGGCGGATGTCCCTTTAAATTTCAGTACTTTTTAGGAGTTTGAGTCGAATTCGTATTAGAGAAACTTTCATCACCTCGATCGTGTTATTTTGAACATTAAAGGTCCACACATATGCAAAAATTTGATGATTTTCAGAAAATTTCGCCTCCGGAAAAAGTTGAAGTTCCGGCGACAGAGGGTTAATAAATGTCTCGCATAATCTGAAAATGGGTCTGTAGGGCGTGATAATATAATAACTCAACAAAACGAGTCAGTCTTTGTTTATCAGTGTTCCTAAATTCGCTGCCCTGAACGATATTTGAAAAATGTGATTTTTTTGCCTATAGGTTACACACAACTAATTATTTTCCATAGGCGACAGTGTTAACTAAAAGTCCCGCCGGCCATGGGTTAAGCCTATTTGAACTTCAAGTGGTCAATTTTCCCTTAGAACGTCATCCGCTGCACCAGTCTGTGACAACAAACGCGCACTTTTCGGTATTTTTTCAAACAATAATCTTGCATTTCCACAACTACCCAATTTACTGCACAAAAATCAGCAGCATAAAAATACCCAGACCCCTCCCGTAACTTCTGGACACCACCATACTCTTCCTGGACATCTAAACATACACGATCGCCATATTTACGTAGGCTATGATTTTCTGTTCCCGATTAGGGATATTTCTCTCAATGATAATCAACCAATCAGCAGCCAGATTTTTTTTTATGCTGATTCGAGTTTCCCTACACAAATTCAAGAAGCGTAACTCTATATAATTAGTTGCTTGTAACCTATAAGTGTAACGAAAATCAGACTTTGATCGTGAATACCGCGCCAATTTTACAAGAAAAGCTTTACTATGATACGATAGAAATATGGGAGTCATTGGACATCCTGTTATCTCCCAGCGGTCCTTTAACCCACATACCCCGTTTTAAAATCAACCAATTTGTGTGGGTAAGAAATATCACTGATAATTGCATCCTGAAAACTCTGGAAGCACAGTTTAGTAGAAAAGATACTAATGTCTCATGTCATGCTTATCATAGACATATATACTGCACAGTGTCACATGTCCCATGTCCATCCACTCACTAATGAGAATATTATGACCACAAATGTGACCACACCCAAAATTCAGGGTTTTTCATCATAATTTAATTTGTAAAATCCGACTGGCGTGCATAGCGCACACGATAGAAAGGCATATGTATAAGTTTTGAAAACTAGTTACGTATATCTACCATACGCTTTAAGGAATTTATCTAATTTTGAACAGTACAATGTTTAATTGGATTTGAAATAGACCCCCCCCCCCCCTCAAAATTTCACAATCCGACAATGATTTGGTTAAATGATAGGCGGATGTCCCTTTAAATTTCAGTACTTTTTAGGAGTTTGAGTCGAATTCGTATTAGAGAAACTTTCATCACCTCGATCGTGTTATTTTGAACATTAAAGGTCCACACATATGCAAAAATTTGATGATTTTCAGAAAATTTCGCCTCCGGAAAAAGTTGAAGTTCCGGCGACAGAGGGTTAATAAATGTCTCGCATAATCTGAAAATGGGTCTGTAGGGCGTGATAATATAATAACTCAACAAAACGAGTCATTCTTTGTTTATCAGTGTTCCTAAATTCGCTGCCCTGAACGATATTTGAAAAATGTGATTTTTTTGCCTATAGGTTACACACAACTAATTATTTTCCATAGGCGACAGTGTTAACTAAAAGTCCCGCCGGCCATGGGTTAAGCCTATTTGAACTTCAAGTGGTCAATTTTCCCTTAGAACGTCATCCGCTGCACCAGTCTGTGACAACAAACGCGCACTTTTTGGTATTTTTTCAAACAATAATCTTGCATTTCCACAACTACCCAATTTACTGCACAAAAATCAGCAGCATAAAAATACCCAGACCCCTCCCGTAACTTCTGGACACCACCATACTCTTCCTGGACATCTAAACATACACGATCGCCATATTTACGTAGGCTATGATTTTCTGTTCCCGATTAGGGATATTTCTCTCAATGATAATCAACCAATCAGCAGCCAGATTTTTTTTTATGCTGATTCGAGTTTCCCTACACAAATTCAAGAAGCGTAACTCTATATAATTAGTTGCTTGTAACCTATAAGTGTAACGAAAATCAGACTTTGATCGTGAATACCGCGCCAATTTTACAAGAAAAGCTTTACTATGATACGATAGAAATATGGGAGTCATTGGACATCCTGTTATCTCCCAGCGGTCCTTTAACCCACATACCCCGTTTTAAAATCAACCAATTTGTGTGGGTAAGAAATATCACTGATAATTGCATCCTGAAAACTCTGGAAGCACAGTTTAGTAGAAAAGATACTAATGTCTCATGTCATGCTTATCATAGACATATATACTGCACAGTGTCACATGTCCCATGTCCATCCACTCACTAATGAGAATATTATGACCACAAATGTGACCACACCCAAAATTCAGGGTTTTTCATCATAATTTAATTTGTAAAATCCGACTGGCGTGCATAGCGCACACGATAGAAAGGCATATGTATAAGTTTTGAAAACTAGTTACGTATATCTACCATACGCTTTAAGGAATTTATCTAATTTTGAACAGTACAATGTTTAATTGGATTTGAAATAGACCCCCCCCCCCTCAAAATTTCACAATCCGACAATGATTTGGTTAAATGATAGGCGGATGTCCCTTTAAATTTCAGTACTTTTTAGGAGTTTGAGTCGAATTCGTATTAGAGAAACTTTCATCACCTCGATCGTGTTATTTTGAACATTAAAGGTCCACACATATGCAAAAATTTGATGATTTTCAGAAACTTTCGCCTCCGGAAAAAGTTGAAGTTCCGGCGACAGATGGTTAATAAATGTCTCGCATAATCTGAAAATGGGTCTGTAGGGCGTGATAATATAATAACTCAACAAAACGAGTCAGTCTTTGTTTATCAGTGTTCCTAAATTCGCTGCCCTGAACGATATTTGAAAAATGTGATTTTTTTGCCTATAGGTTACACACAACTAATTATTTTCCATAGGCGACAGTGTTAACTAAAAGTCCCGCCGGCCATGGGTTAAGCCTATTTGAACTTCAAGTGGTCAATTTTCCCTTAGAACGTCATCCGCTGCACCAGTCTGTGACAACAAACGCGCACTTTTCGGTATTTTTTCAAACAATAATCTTGCATTTCCACAACTACCCAATTTACTGCACAAAAATCAGCAGCATAAAAATACCCAGACCCCTCCCGTAACTTCTGGACACCACCATACTCTTCCTGGACATCTAAACATACACGATCGCCATATTTACGTAGGCTATGATTTTCTGTTCCCGATTAGGGATATTTCTCTCAATGATAATCAACCAATCAGCAGCCAGATTTTTTTTTATGCTGATTCGAGTTTCCCTACACAAATTCAAGAAGCGTAACTCTATATAATTAGTTGCTTGTAACCTATAAGTGTAACGAAAATCAGACTTTGATCGTGAATACCGCGCCAATTTTACAAGAAAAGCTTTACTATGATACGATAGAAATATGGGAGTCATTGGACATCCTGTTATCTCCCAGCGGTCCTTTAACCCACATACCCCGTTTTAAAATCAACCAATTTGTGTGGGTAAGAAATATCACTGATAATTGCATCCTGAAAACTCTGGAAGCACAGTTTAGTAGAAAAGATACTAATGTCTCATGTCATGCTTATCATAGACATATATACTGCACAGTGTCACATGTCCCATGTCCATCCACTCACTAATGAGAATATTATGACCACAAATGTGACCACACCCAAAATTCAGGGTTTTTCATCATAATTTAATTTGTAAAATCCGACTGGCGTGCATAGCGCACACGATAGAAAGGCATATGTATAAGTTTTGAAAACTAGTTACGTATATCTACCATACGCTTTAAGGAATTTATCTAATTTTGAACAGTACAATGTTTAATTGGATTTGAAATAGACCCCCCCCCCCCTCAAAATTTCACAATCCGACAATGATTTGGTTAAATGATAGGCGGATGTCCCTTTAAATTTCAGTACTTTTTAGGAGTTTGAGTCGAATTCGTATTAGAGAAACTTTCATCACCTCGATCGTGTTATTTTGAACATTAAAGGTCCACACATATGCAAAAATTTGATGATTTTCAGAAAATTTCGCCTCCGGAAAAAGTTGAAGTTCCGGCGACAGAGGGTTAATAAATGTCTCGCATAATCTGAAAATGGGTCTGTAGGGCGTGATAATATAATAACTCAACAAAACGAGTCAGTCTTTGTTTATCAGTGTTCCTAAATTCGCTGCCCTGAACGATATTTGAAAAATGTGATTTTTTTGCCTATAGGTTACACACAACTAATTATTTTCCATAGGCGACAGTGTTAACTAAAAGTCCCGCCGGCCATGGGTTAAGCCTATTTGAACTTCAAGTGGTCAATTTTCCCTTAGAACGTCATCCGCTGCACCAGTCTGTGACAACAAACGCGCACTTTTCGGTATTTTTTCAAACAATAATCTTGCATTTCCACAACTACCCAATTTACTGCACAAAAATCAGCAGCATAAAAATACCCAGACCCCTCCCGTAACTTCTGGACACCACCATACTCTTCCTGGACATCTAAACATACACGATCGCCATATTTACGTAGGCTATGATTTTCTGTTCCCGATTAGGGATATTTCTCTCAATGATAATCAACCAATCAGCAGCCAGATTTTTTTTTATGCTGATTCGAGTTTCCCTACACAAATTCAAGAAGCGTAACTCTATATAATTAGTTGCTTGTAACCTATAAGTGTAACGAAAATCAGACTTTGATCGTGAATACCGCGCCAATTTTACAAGAAAAGCTTTACTATGATACGATAGAAATATGGGAGTCATTGGACATCCTGTTATCTCCCAGCGGTCCTTTAACCCACATACCCCGTTTTAAAATCAACCAATTTGTGTGGGTAAGAAATATCACTGATAATTGCATCCTGAAAACTCTGGAAGCACAGTTTAGTAGAAAAGATACTAATGTCTCATGTCATGCTTATCATAGACATATATACTGCACAGTGTCACATGTCCCATGTCCATCCACTCACTAATGAGAATATTATGACCACAAATGTGACCACACCCAAAATTCAGGGTTTTTCATCATAATTTAATTTGTAAAATCCGACTGGCGTGCATAGCGCACACGATAGAAAGGCATATGTATAAGTTTTGAAAACTAGTTACGTATATCTACCATACGCTTTAAGGAATTTATCTAATTTTGAACAGTACAATGTTTAATTGGATTTGAAATAGACCCCCCCCCCCCTCAAAATTTCACAATCCGACAATGATTTGGTTAAATGATAGGCGGATGTCCCTTTAAATTTCAGTACTTTTTAGGAGTTTGAGTCGAATTCGTATTAGAGAAACTTTCATCACCTCGATCGTGTTATTTTGAACATTAAAGGTCCACACATATGCAAAAATTTGATGATTTTCAGAAAATTTCGCCTCCGGAAAAAGTTGAAGTTCCGGCGACAGAGGGTTAATAAATGTCTCGCATAATCTGAAAATGGGTCTGTAGGGCGTGATAATATAATAACTCAACAAAACGAGTCAGTCTTTGTTTATCAGTGTTCCTAAATTCGCTGCCCTGAACGATATTTGAAAAATGTGATTTTTTTGCCTATAGGTTACACACAACTAATTATTTTCCATAGGCGACAGTGTTAACTAAAAGTCCCGCCGGCCATGGGTTAAGCCTATTTGAACTTCAAGTGGTCAATTTTCCCTTAGAACGTCATCCGCTGCACCAGTCTGTGACAACAAACGCGCACTTTTCGGTATTTTTTCAAACAATAATCTTGCATTTCCACAACTACCCAATTTACTGCACAAAAATCAGCAGCATAAAAATACCCAGACCCCTCCCGTAACTTCTGGACACCACCATACTCTTCCTGGACATCTAAACATACACGATCGCCATATTTACGTAGGCTATGATTTTCTGTTCCCGATTAGGGATATTTCTCTCAATGATAATCAACCAATCAGCAGCCAGATTTTTTTTTATGCTGATTCGAGTTTCCCTACACAAATTCAAGAAGCGTAACTCTATATAATTAGTTGCTTGTAACCTATAAGTGTAACGAAAATCAGACTTTGATCGTGAATACCGCGCCAATTTTACAAGAAAAGCTTTACTATGATACGATAGAAATATGGGAGTCATTGGACATCCTGTTATCTCCCAGCGGTCCTTTAACCCACATACCCCGTTTTAAAATAAACCAATTTGTGTGGGTAAGAAATATCACTGATAATTGCATCCTGAAAACTCTGGAAGCACAGTTTAGTAGAAAAGATACTAATGTCTCATGTCATGCTTATCATAGACATATATACTGCACAGTGTCACATGTCCCATGTCCATCCACTCACTAATGAGAATATTATGACCACAAATGTGACCACACCCAAAATTCAGGGTTTTTCATCATAATTTAATTTGTAAAATCCGACTGGCGTGCATAGCGCACACGATAGAAAGGCATATGTATAAGTTTTGAAAACTAGTTACGTATATCTACCATACGCTTTAAGGAATTTATCTAATTTTGAACAGTACAATGTTTAATTGGATTTGAAATAGACCCCCCCCCCCCTCAAAATTTCACAATCCGACAATGATTTGGTTAAATGATAGGCGGATGTCCCTTTAAATTTCAGTACTTTTTAGGAGTTTGAGTCGAATTCGTATTAGAGAAACTTTCATCACCTCGATCGTGTTATTTTGAACATTAAAGGTCCACACATATGCAAAAATTTGATGATTTTCAGAAAATTTCGCCTCCGGAAAAAGTTGAAGTTCCGGCGACAGATGGTTAATAAATGTCTCGCATAATCTGAAAATGGGTCTGTAGGGCGTGATAATATAATAACTCAACAAAACGAGTCAGTCTTTGTTTATCAGTGTTCCTAAATTCGCTGCCCTGAACGATATTTGAAAAATGTGATTTTTTTGCCTATAGGTTACACACAACTAATTATTTTCCATAGGCGACAGTGTTAACTAAAAGTCCCGCCGGCCATGGGTTAAGCCTATTTGAACTTCAAGTGGTCAATTTTCCCTTAGAACGTCATCCGCTGCACCAGTCTGTGACAACAAACGCGCACTTTTCGGTATTTTTTCAAACAATAATCTTGCATTTCCACAACTACCCAATTTACTGCACAAAAATCAGCAGCATAAAAATACCCAGACCCCTCCCGTAACTTCTGGACACCACCATACTCTTCCTGGACATCTAAACATACACGATCGCCATATTTACGTAGGCTATGATTTTCTGTTCCCGATTAGGGATATTTCTCTCAATGATAATCAACCAATCAGCAGCCAGATTTTTTTTTATGCTGATTCGAGTTTCCCTACACAAATTCAAGAAGCGTAACTCTATATAATTAGTTGCTTGTAACCTATAAGTGTAACGAAAATCAGACTTTGATCGTGAATACCGCGCCAATTTTACAAGAAAAGCTTTACTATGATACGATAGAAATATGGGAGTCATTGGACATCCTGTTATCTCCCAGCGGTCCTTTAACCCACATACCCCGTTTTAAAATCAACCAATTTGTGTGGGTAAGAAATATCACTGATAATTGCATCCTGAAAACTCTGGAAGCACAGTTTAGTAGAAAAGATACTAATGTCTCATGTCATGCTTATCATAGACATATATACTGCACAGTGTCACATGTCCCATGTCCATCCACTCACTAATGAGAATATTATGACCACAAATGTGACCACACCCAAAATTCAGGGTTTTTCATCATAATTTAATTTGTAAAATCCGACTGGCGTGCATAGCGCACACGATAGAAAGGCATATGTATAAGTTTTGAAAACTAGTTAAGTATATCTACCATACGCTTTAAGGAATTTATCTAATTTTGAACAGTACAATGTTTAATTGGATTTGAAATAGACCCCCCCCCCCCTCAAAATTTCACAATCCGACAATGATTTGGTTAAATGATAGGCGGATGTCCCTTTAAATTTCAGTACTTTTTAGGAGTTTGAGTCGAATTCGTATTAGAGAAACTTTCATCACCTCGATCGTGTTATTTTGAACATTAAAGGTCCACACATATGCAAAAATTTGATGATTTTCAGAAAATTTCGCCTCCGGAAAAAGTTGAAGTTCCGGCGACAGAGGGTTAATAAATGTCTCGCATAATCTGAAAATGGGTCTGTAGGGCGTGATAATATAATAACTCAACAAAACGAGTCAGTCTTTGTTTATCAGTGTTCCTAAATTCGCTGCCCTGAACGATATTTGAAAAATGTGATTTTTTTGCCTATAGGTTACACACAACTAATTATTTTCCATAGGCGACAGTGTTAACTAAAAGTCCCGCCGGCCATGGGTTAAGCCTATTTGAACTTCAAGTGGTCAATTTTCCCTTAGAACGTCATCCGCTGCACCAGTCTGTGACAACAAACGCGCACTTTTCGGTATTTTTTCAAACAATAATCTTGCATTTCCACAACTACCCAATTTACTGCACAAAAATCAGCAGCATAAAAATACCCAGACCCCTCCCGTAACTTCTGGACACCACCATACTCTTCCTGGACATCTAAACATACACGATCGCCATATTTACGTAGGCTATGATTTTCTGTTCCCGATTAGGGATATTTCTCTCAATGATAATCAACCAATCAGCAGCCAGATTTTTTTTTATGCTGATTCGAGTTTCCCTACACAAATTCAAGAAGCGTAACTCTATATAATTAGTTGCTTGTAACCTATAAGTGTAACGAAAATCAGACTTTGATCGTGAATACCGCGCCAATTTTACAAGAAAAGCTTTACTATGATACGATAGAAATATGGGAGTCATTGGACATCCTGTTATCTCCCAGCGGTCCTTTAACCCACATACCCCGTTTTAAAATCAACCAATTTGTGTGGGTAAGAAATATCACTGATAATTGCATCCTGAAAACTCTGGAAGCACAGTTTAGTAGAAAAGATACTAATGTCTCATGTCATGCTTATCATAGACATATATACTGCACAGTGTCACATGTCCCATGTCCATCCACTCACTAATGAGAATATTATGACCACAAATGTGACCACACCCAAAATTCAGGGTTTTTCATCATAATTTAATTTGTAAAATCCGACTGGCGTGCATAGCGCACACGATAGAAAGGCATATGTATAAGTTTTGAAAACTAGTTACGTATATCTACCATACGCTTTAAGGAATTTATCTAATTTTGAACAGTACAATGTTTAATTGGATTTGAAATAGACCCCCCCCCCCCTCAAAATTTCACAATCCGACAATGATTTGGTTAAATGATAGGCGGATGTCCCTTTAAATTTCAGTACTTTTTAGGAGTTTGAGTCGAATTCGTATTAGAGAAACTTTCATCACCTCGATCGTGTTATTTTGAACATTAAAGGTCCACACATATGCAAAAATTTGATGATTTTCAGAAAATTTCGCCTCCGGAAAAAGTTGAAGTTCCGGCGACAGATGGTTAATAAATGTCTCGCATAATCTGAAAATGGGTCTGTAGGGCGTGATAATATAATAACTCAACAAAACGAGTCAGTCTTTGTTTATCAGTGTTCCTAAATTCGCTGCCCTGAACGATATTTGAAAAATGTGATTTTTTTGCCTATAGGTTACACACAACTAATTATTTTCCATAGGCGACAGTGTTAACTAAAAGTCCCGCCGGCCATGGGTTAAGCCTATTTGAACTTCAAGTGGTCAATTTTCCCTTAGAACGTCATCCGCTGCACCAGTCTGTGACAACAAACGCGCACTTTTCGGTATTTTTTCAAACAATAATCTTGCATTTCCACAACTACCCAATTTACTGCACAAAAATCAGCAGCATAAAAATACCCAGACCCCTCCCGTAACTTCTGGACACCACCATACTCTTCCTGGACATCTAAACATACACGATCGCCATATTTATGTAGGCTATGATTTTCTGTTCCCGATTAGGGATATTTCTCTCAATGATAATCAACCAATCAGCAGCCAGATTTTTTTTTATGCTGATTCGAGTTTCCCTACACAAATTCAAGAAGCGTAACTCTATATAATTAGTTGCTTGTAACCTATAAGTGTAACGAAAATCAGACTTTGATCGTGAATACCGCGCCAATTTTACAAGAAAAGCTTTACTATGATACGATAGAAATATGGGAGTCATTGGACATCCTGTTATCTCCCAGCGGTCCTTTAACCCACATACCCCGTTTTAAAATCAACCAATTTGTGTGGGTAAGAAATATCACTGATAATTGCATCCTGAAAACTCTGGAAGCACAGTTTAGTAGAAAAGATACTAATGTCTCATGTCATGCTTATCATAGACATATATACTGCACAGTGTCACATGTCCCATGTCCATCCACTCACTAATGAGAATATTATGACCACAAATGTGACCACACCCAAAATTCAGGGTTTTTCATCATAATTTAATTTGTAAAATCCGACTGGCGTGCATAGCGCACACGATAGAAAGGCATATGTATAAGTTTTGAAAACTAGTTACGTATATCTACCATACGCTTTAAGGAATTTATCTAATTTTGAACAGTACAATGTTTAATTGGATTTGAAATAGACCCCCCCCCCCCTCAAAATTTCACAATCCGACAATGATTTGGTTAAATGATAGGCGGATGTCCCTTTAAATTTCAGTACTTTTTAGGAGTTTGAGTCGAATTCGTATTAGAGAAACTTTCATCACCTCGATCGTGTTATTTTGAACATTAAAGGTCCACACATATGCAAAAATTTGATGATTTTCAGAAAATTTCGCCTCCGGAAAAAGTTGAAGTTCCGGCGACAGAGGGTTAATAAATGTCTCGCATAATCTGAAAATGGGTCTGTAGGGCGTGATAATATAATAACTCAACAAAACGAGTCAGTCTTTGTTTATCAGTGTTCCTAAATTCGCTGCCCTGAACGATATTTGAAAAATGTGATTTTTTTGCCTATAGGTTACACACAACTAATTATTTTCCATAGGCGACAGTGTTAACTAAAAGTCCCGCCGGCCATGGGTTAAGCCTATTTGAACTTCAAGTGGTCAATTTTCCCTTAGAACGTCATCCGCTGCACCAGTCTGTGACAACAAACGCGCACTTTTCGGTATTTTTTCAAACAATAATCTTGCATTTCCACAACTACCCAATTTACTGCACAAAAATCAGCAGCATAAAAATACCCAGACCCCTCCCGTAACTTCTGGACACCACCATACTCTTCCTGGACATCTAAACATACACGATCGCCATATTTACGTAGGCTATGATTTTCTGTTCCCGATTAGGGATATTTCTCTCAATGATAATCAACCAATCAGCAGCCAGATTTTTTTTTATGCTGATTCGAGTTTCCCTACACAAATTCAAGAAGCGTAACTCTATATAATTAGTTGCTTGTAACCTATAAGTGTAACGAAAATCAGACTTTGATCGTGAATACCGCGCCAATTTTACAAGAAAAGCTTTACTATGATACGATAGAAATATGGGAGTCATTGGACATCCTGTTATCTCCCAGCGGTCCTTTAACCCACATACCCCGTTTTAAAATCAACCAATTTGTGTGGGTAAGAAATATCACTGATAATTGCATCCTGAAAACTCTGGAAGCACAGTTTAGTAGAAAAGATACTAATGTCTCATGTCATGCTTATCATAGACATATATACTGCACAGTGTCACATGTCCCATGTCCATCCACTCACTAATGAGAATATTATGACCACAAATGTGACCACACCCAAAATTCAGGGTTTTTCATCATAATTTAATTTGTAAAATCCGACTGGCGTGCATAGCGCACACGATAGAAAGGCATATGTATAAGTTTTGAAAACTAGTTACGTATATCTACCATACGCTTTAAGGAATTTATCTAATTTTGAACAGTACAATGTTTAATTGGATTTGAAATAGACCCCCCCCCCCCTCAAAATTTCACAATCCGACAATGATTTGGTTAAATGATAGGCGGATGTCCCTTTAAATTTCAGTACTTTTTAGGAGTTTGAGTCGAATTCGTATTAGAGAAACTTTCATCACCTCGATCGTGTTATTTTGAACATTAAAGGTCCACACATATGCAAAAATTTGATGATTTTCAGAAAATTTCGCCTCCGGAAAAAGTTGAAGTTCCGGCGACAGAGGGTTAATAAATGTCTCGCATAATCTGAAAATGGGTCTGTAGGGCGTGATAATATAATAACTCAACAAAACGAGTCAGTCTTTGTTTATCAGTGTTCCTAAATTCGCTGCCCTGAACGATATTTGAAAAATGTGATTTTTTTGCCTATAGGTTACACACAACTAATTATTTTCCATAGGCGACAGTGTTAACTAAAAGTCCCGCCGGCCATGGGTTAAGCCTATTTGAACTTCAAGTGGTCAATTTTCCCTTAGAACGTCATCCGCTGCACCAGTCTGTGACAACAAACGCGCACTTTTCGGTATTTTTTCAAACAATAATCTTGCATTTCCACAACTACCCAATTTACTGCACAAAAATCAGCAGCATAAAAATACCCAGACCCCTCCCGTAACTTCTGGACACCACCATACTCTTCCTGGACATCTAAACATACACGATCGCCATATTTACGTAGGCTATGATTTTCTGTTCCCGATTAGGGATATTTCTCTCAATGATAATCAACCAATCAGCAGCCAGATTTTTTTTTATGCTGATTCGAGTTTCCCTACACAAATTCAAGAAGCGTAACTCTATATAATTAGTTGCTTGTAACCTATAAGTGTAACGAAAATCAGACTTTGATCGTGAATACCGCGCCAATTTTACAAGAAAAGCTTTACTATGATACGATAGAAATATGGGAGTCATTGGACATCCTGTTATCTCCCAGCGGTCCTTTAACCCACATACCCCGTTTTAAAATCAACCAATTTGTGTGGGTAAGAAATATCACTGATAATTGCATCCTGAAAACTCTGGAAGCACAGTTTAGTAGAAAAGATACTAATGTCTCATGTCATGCTTATCATAGACATATATACTGCACAGTGTCACATGTCCCATGTCCATCCACTCACTAATGAGAATATTATGACCACAAATGTGACCACACCCAAAATTCAGGGTTTTTCATCATAATTTAATTTGTAAAATCCGACTGGCGTGCATAGCGCACACGATAGAAAGGCATATGTATAAGTTTTGAAAACTAGTTACGTATATCTACCATACGCTTTAAGGAATTTATCTAATTTTGAACAGTACAATGTTTAATTGGATTTGAAATAGACCCCCCCCCCTCAAAATTTCACAATCCGACAATGATTTGGTTAAATGATAGGCGGATGTCCCTTTAAATTTCAGTACTTTTTAGGAGTTTGAGTCGAATTCGTATTAGAGAAACTTTCATCACCTCGATCGTGTTATTTTGAACATTAAAGGTCCACACATATGCAAAAATTTGATGATTTTCAGAAAATTTCGCCTCCGGAAAAAGTTGAAGTTCCGGCGACAGATGGTTAATAAATGTCTCGCATAATCTGAAAATGGGTCTGTAGGGCGTGATAATATAATAACTCAACAAAACGAGTCAGTCTTTGTTTATCAGTGTTCCTAAATTCGCTGCCCTGAACGATATTTGAAAAATGTGATTTTTTTGCCTATAGGTTACACACAACTAATTATTTTCCATAGGCGACAGTGTTAACTAAAAGTCCCGCCGGCCATGGGTTAAGCCTATTTGAACTTCAAGTGGTCAATTTTCCCTTAGAACGTCATCCGCTGCACCAGTCTGTGACAACAAACGCGCACTTTTCGGTATTTTTTCAAACAATAATCTTGCATTTCCACAACTACCCAATTTACTGCACAAAAATCAGCAGCATAAAAATACCCAGACCCCTCCCGTAACTTCTGGACACCACCATACTCTTCCTGGACATCTAAACATACACGATCGCCATATTTACGTAGGCTATGATTTTCTGTTCCCGATTAGGGATATTTCTCTCAATGATAATCAACCAATCAGCAGCCAGATTTTTTTTTATGCTGATTCGAGTTTCCCTACACAAATTCAAGAAGCGTAACTCTATATAATTAGTTGCTTGTAACCTATAAGTGTAACGAAAATCAGACTTTGATCGTGAATACCGCGCCAATTTTACAAGAAAAGCTTTACTATGATACGATAGAAATATGGGAGTCATTGGACATCCTGTTATCTCCCAGCGGTCCTTTAACCCACATACCCCGTTTTAAAATCAACCAATTTGTGTGGGTAAGAAATATCACTGATAATTGCATCCTGAAAACTCTGGAAGCACAGTTTAGTAGAAAAGATACTAATGTCTCATGTCATGCTTATCATAGACATATATACTGCACAGTGTCACATGTCCCATGTCCATCCACTCACTAATGAGAATATTATGACCACAAATGTGACCACACCCAAAATTCAGGGTTTTTCATCATAATTTAATTTGTAAAATCCGACTGGCGTGCATAGCGCACACGATAGAAAGGCATATGTATAAGTTTTGAAAACTAGTTACGTATATCTACCATACGCTTTAAGGAATTTATCTAATTTTGAACAGTACAATGTTTAATTGGATTTGAAATAGACCCCCCCCCTCAAAATTTCACAATCCGACAATGATTTGGTTAAATGATAGGCGGATGTCCCTTTAAATTTCAGTACTTTTTAGGAGTTTGAGTCGAATTCGTATTAGAGAAACTTTCATCACCTCGATCGTGTTATTTTGAACATTAAAGGTCCACACATATGCAAAAATTTGATGATTTTCAGAAAATTTCGCCTCCGGAAAAAGTTGAAGTTCCGGCGACAGAGGGTTAATAAATGTCTCGCATAATCTGAAAATGGGTCTGTAGGGCGTGATAATATAATAACTCAACAAAACGAGTCAGTCTTTGTTTATCAGTGTTCCTAAATTCGCTGCCCTGAACGATATTTGAAAAATGTGATTTTTTTGCCTATAGGTTACACACAACTAATTATTTTCCATAGGCGACAGTGTTAACTAAAAGTCCCGCCGGCCATGGGTTAAGCCTATTTGAACTTCAAGTGGTCAATTTTCCCTTAGAACGTCATCCGCTGCACCAGTCTGTGACAACAAACGCGCACTTTTCGGTATTTTTTCAAACAATAATCTTGCATTTCCACAACTACCCAATTTACTGCACAAAAATCAGCAGCATAAAAATACCCAGACCCCTCCCGTAACTTCTGGACACCACCATACTCTTCCTGGACATCTAAACATACACGATCGCCATATTTACGTAGGCTATGATTTTCTGTTCCCGATTAGGGATATTTCTCTCAATGATAATCAACCAATCAGCAGCCAGATTTTGTTTTATGCTGATTCGAGTTTCCCTACACAAATTCAAGAAGCGTAACTCTATATAATTAGTTGCTTGTAACCTATAAGTGTAACGAAAATCAGACTTTGATCGTGAATACCGCGCCAATTTTACAAGAAAAGCTTTACTATGATACGATAGAAATATGGGAGTCATTGGACATCCTGTTATCTCCCAGCGGTCCTTTAACCCACATACCCCGTTTTAAAATCAACCAATTTGTGTGGGTAAGAAATATCACTGATAATTGCATCCTGAAAACTCTGGAAGCACAGTTTAGTAGAAAAGATACTAATGTCTCATGTCATGCTTATCATAGACATATATACTGCACAGTGTCACATGTCCCATGTCCATCCACTCACTAATGAGAATATTATGACCACAAATGTGACCACACCCAAAATTCAGGGTTTTTCATCATAATTTAATTTGTAAAATCCGACTGGCGTGCATAGCGCACACGATAGAAAGGCATATGTATAAGTTTTGAAAACTAGTTACGTATATCTACCATACGCTTTAAGGAATTTATCTAATTTTGAACAGTACAATGTTTAATTGGATTTGAAATAGACCCCCCCCCCTCAAAATTTCACAATCCGACAATGATTTGGTTAAATGATAGGCGGATGTCCCTTTAAATTTCAGTACTTTTTAGGAGTTTGAGTCGAATTCGTATTAGAGAAACTTTCATCACCTCGATCGTGTTATTTTGAACATTAAAGGTCCACACATATGCAAAAATTTGATGATTTTCAGAAAATTTCGCCTCCGGAAAAAGTTGAAGTTCCGGCGACAGAGGGTTAATAAATGTCTCGCATAATCTGAAAATGGGTCTGTAGGGCGTGATAATATAATAACTCAACAAAACGAGTCAGTCTTTGTTTATCAGTGTTCCTAAATTCGCTGCCCTGAACGATATTTGAAAAATGTGATTTTTTTGCCTATAGGTTACACACAACTAATTATTTTCCATAGGCGACAGTGTTAACTAAAAGTCCCGCCGGCCATGGGTTAAGCCTATTTGAACTTCAAGTGGTCAATTTTCCCTTAGAACGTCATCCGCTGCACCAGTCTGTGACAACAAACGCGCACTTTTTGGTATTTTTTCAAACAATAATCTTGCATTTCCACAACTACCCAATTTACTGCACAAAAATCAGCAGCATAAAAATACCCAGACCCCTCCCGTAACTTCTGGACACCACCATACTCTTCCTGGACATCTAAACATACACGATCGCCATATTTACGTAGGCTATGATTTTCTGTTCCCGATTAGGGATATTTCTCTCAATGATAATCAACCAATCAGCAGCCAGATTTTTTTTTATGCTGATTCGAGTTTCCCTACACAAATTCAAGAAGCGTAACTCTATATAATTAGTTGCTTGTAACCTATAAGTGTAACGAAAATCAGACTTTGATCGTGAATACCGCGCCAATTTTACAAGAAAAGCTTTACTATGATACGATAGAAATATGGGAGTCATTGGACATCCTGTTATCTCCCAGCGGTCCTTTAACCCACATACCCCGTTTTAAAATCAACCAATTTGTGTGGGTAAGAAATATCACTGATAATTGCATCCTGAAAACTCTGGAAGCACAGTTTAGTAGAAAAGATACTAATGTCTCATGTCATGCTTATCATAGACATATATACTGCACAGTGTCACATGTCCCATGTCCATCCACTCACTAATGAGAATATTATGACCACAAATGTGACCACACCCAAAATTCAGGGTTTTTCATCATAATTTAATTTGTAAAATCCGACTGGCGTGCATAGCGCACACGATAGAAAGGCATATGTATAAGTTTTGAAAACAAGTTACGTATATCAACCATACGCTTTAAGGAATTTATCTAATTTTGAACAGTACAATGTTTAATTGGATTTGAAATAGACCCCCCCCCCCCTCAAAATTTCACAATCCGACAATGATTTGGTTAAATGATAGGCGGATGTCCCTTTAAATTTCAGTACTTTTTAGGAGTTTGAGTCGAATTCGTATTAGAGAAACTTTCATCACCTCGATCGTGTTATTTTGAACATTAAAGGTCCACACATATGCAAAAATTTGATGATTTTCAGAAAATTTCGCCTCCGGAAAAAGTTGAAGTTCCGGCGACAGAGGGTTAATAAATGTCTCGCATAATCTGAAAATGGGTCTGTAGGGCGTGAAAATATAATAACTCAACAAAACGAGTCAGTCTTTGTTTATCAGTGTTCCTAAATTCGCTGCCCTGAACGATATTTGAAAAATGTGATTTTTTTGCCTATAGGTTACACACAACTAATTATTTTCCATAGGCGACAGTGTTAACTAAAAGTCCCGCCGGCCATGGGTTAAGCCTATTTGAACTTCAAGTGGTCAATTTTCCCTTAGAACGTCATCCGCTGCACCAGTCTGTGACAACAAACGCGCACTTTTCGGTATTTTTTCAAACAATAATCTTGCATTTCCACAACTACCCAATTTACTGCACAAAAATCAGCAGCATAAAAATACCCAGACCCCTCCCGTAACTTCTGGACACCACCATACTCTTCCTGGACATCTAAACATACACGATCGCCATATTTACGTAGGCTATGATTTTCTGTTCCCGATTAGGGATATTTCTCTCAATGATAATCAACCAATCAGCAGCCAGATTTTTTTTTATGCTGATTCGAGTTTCCCTACACAAATTCAAGAAGCGTAACTCTATATAATTAGTTGCTTGTAACCTATAAGTGTAACGAAAATCAGACTTTGATCGTGAATACCGCGCCAATTTTACAAGAAAAGCTTTACTATGATACGATAGAAATATGGGAGTCATTGGACATCCTGTTATCTCCCAGCGGTCCTTTAACCCACATACCCCGTTTTAAAATCAACCAATTTGTGTGGGTAAGAAATATCACTGATAATTGCATCCTGAAAACTCTGGAAGCACAGTTTAGTAGAAAAGATACTAATGTCTCATGTCATGCTTATCATAGACATATATACTGCACAGTGTCACATGTCCCATGTCCATCCACTCACTAATGAGAATATTATGACCACAAATGTGACCACACCCAAAATTCAGGGTTTTTCATCATAATTTAATTTGTAAAATCCGACTGGCGTGCATAGCGCACACGATAGAAAGGCATATGTATAAGTTTTGAAAACTAGTTACGTATATCTACCATACGCTTTAAGGAATTTATCTAATTTTGAACAGTACAATGTTTAATTGGATTTGAAATAGACCCCCCCCCCTCAAAATTTCACAATCCGACAATGATTTGGTTAAATGATAGGCGGATGTCCCTTTAAATTTCAGTACTTTTTAGGAGTTTGAGTCGAATTCGTATTAGAGAAACTTTCATCACCTCGATCGTGTTATTTTGAACATTAAAGGTCCACACATATGCAAAAATTTGATGATTTTCAGAAAATTTCGCCTCCGGAAAAAGTTGAAGTTCCGGCGACAGAGGGTTAATAAATGTCTCGCATAATCTGAAAATGGGTCTGTAGGGCGTGATAATATAATAACTCAACAAAACGAGTCAGTCTTTGTTTATCAGTGTTCCTAAATTCGCTGCCCTGAACGATATTTGAAAAATGTGATTTTTTTGCCTATAGGTTACACACAACTAATTATTTTCCATAGGCGACAGTGTTAACTAAAAGTCCCGCCGGCCATGGGTTAAGCCTATTTGAACTTCAAGTGGTCAATTTTCCCTTAGAACGTCATCCGCTGCACCAGTCTGTGACAACAAACGCGCACTTTTCGGTATTTTTTCAAACAATAATCTTGCATTTCCACAACTACCCAATTTACTGCACAAAAATCAGCAGCATAAAAATACCCAGACCCCTCCCGTAACTTCTGGACACCACCATACTCTTCCTGGACATCTAAACATACACGATCGCCATATTTACGTAGGCTATGATTTTCTGTTCCCGATTAGGGATATTTCTCTCAATGATAATCAACCAATCAGCAGCCAGATTTTTTTTTATGCTGATTCGAGTTTCCCTACACAAATTCAAGAAGCGTAACTCTATATAATTAGTTGCTTGTAACCTATAAGTGTAACGAAAATCAGACTTTGATCGTGAATACCGCGCCAATTTTACAAGAAAAGCTTTACTATGATACGATAGAAATATGGGAGTCATTGGACATCCTGTTATCTCCCAGCGGTCCTTTAACCCACATACCCCGTTTTAAAATCAACCAATTTGTGTGGGTAAGAAATATCACTGATAATTGCATCCTGAAAACTCTGGAAGCACAGTTTAGTAGAAAAGATACTAATGTCTCATGTCATGCTTATCATAGACATATATACTGCACAGTGTCACATGTCCCATGTCCATCCACTCACTAATGAGAATATTATGACCACAAATGTGACCACACCCAAAATTCAGGGTTTTTCATCATAATTTAATTTGTAAAATCCGACTGGCGTGCATAGCGCACACGATAGAAAGGCATATGTATAAGTTTTGAAAACTAGTTACGTATATCTACCATACGCTTTAAGGAATTTATCTAATTTTGAACAGTACAATGTTTAATTGGATTTGAAATAGACCCCCCCCCCCTCAAAATTTCACAATCCGACAATGATTTGGTTAAATGATAGGCGGATGTCCCTTTAAATTTCAGTACTTTTTAGGAGTTTGAGTCGAATTCGTATTAGAGAAACTTTCATCACCTCGATCGTGTTATTTTGAACATTAAAGGTCCACACATATGCAAAAATTTGATGATTTTCAGAAAATTTCGCCTCCGGAAAAAGTTGAAGTTCCGGCGACAGAGGGTTAATAAATGTCTCGCATAATCTGAAAATGGGTCTGTAGGGCGTGAAAATATAATAACTCAACAAAACGAGTCAGTCTTTGTTTATCAGTGTTCCTAAATTCGCTGCCCTGAACGATATTTGAAAAATGTGATTTTTTTGCCTATAGGTTACACACAACTAATTATTTTCCATAGGCGACAGTGTTAACTAAAAGTCCCGCCGGCCATGGGTTAAGCCTATTTGAACTTCAAGTGGTCAATTTTCCCTTAGAACGTCATCCGCTGCACCAGTCTGTGACAACAAACGCGCACTTTTCGGTATTTTTTCAAACAATAATCTTGCATTTCCACAACTACCCAATTTACTGCACAAAAATCAGCAGCATAAAAATACCCAGACCCCTCCCGTAACTTCTGGACACCACCATACTCTTCCTGGACATCTAAACATACACGATCGCCATATTTACGTAGGCTATGATTTTCTGTTCCCGATTAGGGATATTTCTCTCAATGATAATCAACCAATCAGCAGCCAGATTTTTTTTTATGCTGATTCGAGTTTCCCTACACAAATTCAAGAAGCGTAACTCTATATAATTAGTTGCTTGTAACCTATAAGTGTAACGAAAATCAGACTTTGATCGTGAATACCGCGCCAATTTTACAAGAAAAGCTTTACTATGATACGATAGAAATATGGGAGTCATTGGACATCCTGTTATCTCCCAGCGGTCCTTTAACCCACATACCCCGTTTTAAAATCAACCAATTTGTGTGGGTAAGAAATATCACTGATAATTGCATCCTGAAAACTCTGGAAGCACAGTTTAGTAGAAAAGATACTAATGTCTCATGTCATGCTTATCATAGACATATATACTGCACAGTGTCACATGTCCCATGTCCATCCACTCACTAATGAGAATATTATGACCACAAATGTGACCACACCCAAAATTCAGGGTTTTTCATCATAATTTAATTTGTAAAATCCGACTGGCGTGCATAGCGCACACGATAGAAAGGCATATGTATAAGTTTTGAAAACTAGTTACGTATATCTACCATACGCTTTAAGGAATTTATCTAATTTTGAACAGTACAATGTTTAATTGGATTTGAAATAGACCCCCCCCCCTCAAAATTTCACAATCCGACAATGATTTGGTTAAATGATAGGCGGATGTCCCTTTAAATTTCAGTACTTTTTAGGAGTTTGAGTCGAATTCGTATTAGAGAAACTTTCATCACCTCGATCGTGTTATTTTGAACATTAAAGGTCCACACATATGCAAAAATTTGATGATTTTCAGAAAATTTCGCCTCCGGAAAAAGTTGAAGTTCCGGCGACAGAGGGTTAATAAATGTCTCGCATAATCTGAAAATGGGTCTGTAGGGCGTGATAATATAATAACTCAACAAAACGAGTCAGTCTTTGTTTATCAGTGTTCCTAAATTCGCTGCCCTGAACGATATTTGAAAAATGTGATTTTTTTGCCTATAGGTTACACACAACTAATTATTTTCCATAGGCGACAGTGTTAACTAAAAGTCCCGCCGGCCATGGGTTAAGCCTATTTGAACTTCAAGTGGTCAATTTTCCCTTAGAACGTCATCCGCTGCACCAGTCTGTGACAACAAACGCGCACTTTTCGGTATTTTTTCAAACAATAATCTTGCATTTCCACAACTACCCAATTTACTGCACAAAAATCAGCAGCATAAAAATACCCAGACCCCTCCCGTAACTTCTGGACACCACCATACTCTTCCTGGACATCTAAACATACACGATCGCCATATTTACGTAGGCTATGATTTTCTGTTCCCGATTAGGGATATTTCTCTCAATGATAATCAACCAATCAGCAGCCAGATTTTTTTTTATGCTGATTCGAGTTTCCCTACACAAATTCAAGAAGCGTAACTCTATATAATTAGTTGCTTGTAACCTATAAGTGTAACGAAAATCAGACTTTGATCGTGAATACCGCGCCAATTTTACAAGAAAAGCTTTACTAAGATACGATAGAAATATGGGAGTCATTGGACATCCTGTTATCTCCCCCTCCCCCCCTCAAAATTTCACAATCCGACAATGATTTGGTTAAATGATAGGCGGATGTCCCTTTAAATTCCAGTACTTTTTTAGGAGTTTGAGTCGAATTCGTATTAGTGAAACTTTCATCACCTCGATCGTGTTATTTTGAACATTAAAGGTCCACACATATGCAAAAATTGATGATTTTCAGAAAATTTCGCCTCCGGAAAAAGTTGAAGTTCCGGCGACAGAGGGTTAATAAATGTCTCGCATAATCTGAAAATGGGTCTGTAGGGCGTGAAAATATAATAACTCAACAAAACGAGTCAGTCTTTGTTTATCAGTGTTCCTAAATTCGCTGCCCTGAACGATATTTGAAAAATGTGATTTTTTTGCCTATAGGTTACACACAACTAATTATTTTCCATAGGCGACAGTGTTAACTAAAAGTCCCGCCGGCCATGGGTTAAGCCTATTTGAACTTCAAGTGGTCAATTTTCCCTTAGAACGTCATCCGCTGCACCAGTCTGTGACAACAAACGCGCACTTTTCGGTATTTTTTCAAACAATAATCTTGCATTTCCACAACTACCCAATTTACTGCACAAAAATCAGCAGCATAAAAATACCCAGACCCCTCCCGTAACTTCTGGACACCACCATACTCTTCCTGGACATCTAAACATACACGATCGCCATATTTACGTAGGCTATGATTTTCTGTTCCCGATTAGGGATATTTCTCTCAATGATAATCAACCAATCAGCAGCCAGATTTTTTTTTATGCTGATTCGAGTTTCCCTACACAAATTCAAGAAGCGTAACTCTATATAATTAGTTGCTTGTAACCTATAAGTGTAACGAAAATCAGACTTTGATCGTGAATACCGCGCCAATTTTACAAGAAAAGCTTTACTATGATACGATAGAAATATGGGAGTCATTGGACATCCTGTTATCTCCCAGCGGTCCTTTAACCCACATACCCCGTTTTAAAATCAACCAATTTGTGTGGGTAAGAAATATCACTGATAATTGCATCCTGAAAACTCTGGAAGCACAGTTTAGTAGAAAAGATACTAATGTCTCATGTCATGCTTATCATAGACATATATACTGCACAGTGTCACATGTCCCATGTCCATCCACTCACTAATGAGAATATTATGACCACAAATGTGACCACACCCAAAATTCAGGGTTTTTCATCATAATTTAATTTGTAAAATCCGACTGGCGTGCATAGCGCACACGATAGAAAGGCATATGTATAAGTTTTGAAAACTAGTTACGTATATCTACCATACGCTTTAAGGAATTTATCTAATTTTGAACAGTACAATGTTTAATTGGATTTGAAATAGACCCCCCCCCCCCATCAAAATTTCACAATCCGACAATGATTTGGTTAAATGATAGGCGGATGTCCCTTTAAATTTCAGTACTTTTTAGGAGTTTGAGTCGAATTCGTATTAGAGAAACTTTCATCACCTCGATCGTGTTATTTTGAACATTAAAGGTCCACACATATGCAAAAATTTGATGATTTTCAGAAAATTTCGCCTCCGGAAAAAGTTGAAGTTCCGGCGACAGAGGGTTAATAAATGTCTCGCATAATCTGAAAATGGGTCTGTAGGGCGTGATAATATAATAACTCAACAAAACGAGTCAGTCTTTGTTTATCAGTGTTCCTAAATTCGCTGCCCTGAACGATATTTGAAAAATGTGATTTTTTTGCCTATAGGTTACACACAACTAATTATTTTCCATAGGCGACAGTGTTAACTAAAAGTCCCGCCGGCCATGGGTTAAGCCTATTTGAACTTCAAGTGGTCAATTTTCCCTTAGAACGTCATCCGCTGCACCAGTCTGTGACAACAAACGCGCACTTTTCGGTATTTTTTCAAACAATAATCTTGCATTTCCACAACTACCCAATTTACTGCACAAAAATCAGCAGCATAAAAATACCCAGACCCCTCCCGTAACTTCTGGACACCACCATACTCTTCCTGGACATCTAAACATACACGATCGCCATATTTACGTAGGCTATGATTTTCTGTTCCCGATTAGGGATATTTCTCTCAATGATAATCAACCAATCAGCAGCCAGATTTTTTTTTATGCTGATTCGAGTTTCCCTACACAAATTCAAGAAGCGTAACTCTATATAATTAGTTGCTTGTAACCTATAAGTGTAACGAAAATCAGACTTTGATCGTGAATACCGCGCCAATTTTACAAGAAAAGCTTTACTATGATACGATAGAAATATGGGAGTCATTGGACATCCTGTTATCTCCCAGCGGTCCTTTAACCCACATACCCCGTTTTAAAATCAACCAATTTGTGTGGGTAAGAAATATCACTGATAATTGCATCCTGAAAACTCTGGAAGCACAGTTTAGTAGAAAAGATACTAATGTCTCATGTCATGCTTATCATAGACATATATACTGCACAGTGTCACATGTCCCATGTCCATCCACTCACTAATGAGAATATTATGACCACAAATGTGACCACACCCAAAATTCAGGGTTTTTCATCATAATTTAATTTGTAAAATCCGACTGGCGTGCATAGCGCACACGATAGAAAGGCATATGTATAAGTTTTGAAAACTAGTTACGTATATCTACCATACGCTTTAAGGAATTTATCTAATTTTGAACAGTACAATGTTTAATTGGATTTGAAATAGACCCCCCCCCCCCCCCTCAAAATTTCACAATCCGACAATGATTTGGTTAAATGATAGGCGGATGTCCCTTTAAATTTCAGTACTTTTTAGGAGTTTGAGTCGAATTCGTATTAGAGAAACTTTCATCACCTCGATCGTGTTATTTTGAACATTAAAGGTCCACACATATGCAAAAATTTGATGATTTTCAGAAAATTTCGCCTCCGGAAAAAGTTGAAGTTCCGGCGACAGAGGGTTAATAAATGTCTCGCATAATCTGAAAATGGGTCTGTAGGGCGTGATAATATAATAACTCAACAAAACGAGTCAGTCTTTGTTTATCAGTGTTCCTAAATTCGCTGCCCTGAACGATATTTGAAAAATGTGATTTTTTTGCCTATAGGTTACACACAACTAATTATTTTCCATAGGCGACAGTGTTAACTAAAAGTCCCGCCGGCCATGGGTTAAGCCTATTTGAACTTCAAGTGGTCAATTTTCCCTTAGAACGTCATCCGCTGCACCAGTCTGTGACAACAAACGCGCACTTTTCGGTATTTTTTCAAACAATAATCTTGCATTTCCACAACTACCCAATTTACTGCACAAAAATCAGCAGCATAAAAATACCCAGACCCCTCCCGTAACTTCTGGACACCACCATACTCTTCCTGGACATCTAAACATACACGATCGCCATATTTACGTAGGCTATGATTTTCTGTTCCCGATTAGGGATATTTCTCTCAATGATAATCAACCAATCAGCAGCCAGATTTTTTTTTATGCTGATTCGAGTTTCCCTACACAAATTCAAGAAGCGTAACTCTATATAATTAGTTGCTTGTAACCTATAAGTGTAACGAAAATCAGACTTTGATCGTGAATACCGCGCCAATTTTACAAGAAAAGCTTTACTATGATACGATAGAAATATGGGAGTCATTGGACATCCTGTTATCTCCCAGCGGTCCTTTAACCCACATACCCCGTTTTAAAATCAACCAATTTGTGTGGGTAAGAAATATCACTGATAATTGCATCCTGAAAACTCTGGAAGCACAGTTTAGTAGAAAAGATACTAATGTCTCATGTCATGCTTATCATAGACATATATACTGCACAGTGTCACATGTCCCATGTCCATCCACTCACTAATGAGAATATTATGACCACAAATGTGACCACACCCAAAATTCAGGGTTTTTCATCATAATTTAATTTGTAAAATCCGACTGGCGTGCATAGCGCACACGATAGAAAGGCATATGTATAAGTTTTGAAAACTAGTTACGTATATCTACCATACGCTTTAAGGAATTTATCTAATTTTGAACAGTACAATGTTTAATTGGATTTGAAATAGACCCCCCCCCTCAAAATTTCACAATCCGACAATGATTTGGTTAAATGATAGGCGGATGTCCCTTTAAATTTCAGTACTTTTTAGGAGTTTGAGTCGAATTCGTATTAGAGAAACTTTCATCACCTCGATCGTGTTATTTTGAACATTAAAGGTCCACACATATGCAAAAATTTGATGATTTTCAGAAAATTTCGCCTCCGGAAAAAGTTGAAGTTCCGGCGACAGAGGGTTAATAAATGTCTCGCATAATCTGAAAATGGGTCTGTAGGGCGTGATAATATAATAACTCAACAAAACGAGTCAGTCTTTGTTTATCAGTGTTCCTAAATTCGCTGCCCTGAACGATATTTGAAAAATGTGATTTTTTTGCCTATAGGTTACACACAACTAATTATTTTCCATAGGCGACAGTGTTAACTAAAAGTCCCGCCGGCCATGGGTTAAGCCTATTTGAACTTCAAGTGGTCAATTTTCCCTTAGAACGTCATCCGCTGCACCAGTCTGTGACAACAAACGCGCACTTTTCGGTATTTTTTCAAACAATAATCTTGCATTTCCACAACTACCCAATTTACTGCACAAAAATCAGCAGCATAAAAATACCCAGACCCCTCCCGTAACTTCTGGACACCACCATACTCTTCCTGGACATCTAAACATACACGATCGCCATATTTACGTAGGCTATGATTTTCTGTTCCCGATTAGGGATATTTCTCTCAATGATAATCAACCAATCAGCAGCCAGATTTTTTTTTATGCTGATTCGAGTTTCCCTACACAAATTCAAGAAGCGTAACTCTATATAATTAGTTGCTTGTAACCTATAAGTGTAACGAAAATCAGACTTTGATCGTGAATACCGCGCCAATTTTACAAGAAAAGCTTTACTATGATACGATAGAAATATGGGAGTCATTGGACATCCTGTTATCTCCCAGCGGTCCTTTAACCCACATACCCCGTTTTAAAATCAACCAATTTGTGTGGGTAAGAAATATCACTGATAATTGCATCCTGAAAACTCTGGAAGCACAGTTTAGTAGAAAAGATACTAATGTCTCATGTCATGCTTATCATAGACATATATACTGCACAGTGTCACATGTCCCATGTCCATCCACTCACTAATGAGAATATTATGACCACAAATGTGACCACACCCAAAATTCAGGGTTTTTCATCATAATTTAATTTGTAAAATCCGACTGGCGTGCATAGCGCACACGATAGAAAGGCATATGTATAAGTTTTGAAAACTAGTTACGTATATCTACCATACGCTTTAAGGAATTTATCTAATTTTGAACAGTACAATGTTTAATTGGATTTGAAATAGACCCCCCCCCCCTCAAAATTTCACAATCCGACAATGATTTGGTTAAATGATAGGCGGATGTCCCTTTAAATTTCAGTACTTTTTAGGAGTTTGAGTCGAATTCGTATTAGAGAAACTTTCATCACCTCGATCGTGTTATTTTGAACATTAAAGGTCCACACATATGCAAAAATTTGATGATTTTCAGAAAATTTCGCCTCCGGAAAAAGTTGAAGTTCCGGCGACAGAGGGTTAATAAATGTCTCGCATAATCTGAAAATGGGTCTGTAGGGCGTGATAATATAATAACTCAACAAAACGAGTCAGTCTTTGTTTATCAGTGTTCCTAAATTCGCTGCCCTGAACGATATTTGAAAAATGTGATTTTTTTGCCTATAGGTTACACACAACTAATTATTTTCCATAGGCGACAGTGTTAACTAAAAGTCCCGCCGGCCATGGGTTAAGCCTATTTGAACTTCAAGTGGTCAATTTTCCCTTAGAACGTCATCCGCTGCACCAGTCTGTGACAACAAACGCGCACTTTTCGGTATTTTTTCAAACAATAATCTTGCATTTCCACAACTACCCAATTTACTGCACAAAAATCAGCAGCATAAAAATACCCAGACCCCTCCCGTAACTTCTGGACACCACCATACTCTTCCTGGACATCTAAACATACACGATCGCCATATTTACGTAGGCTATGATTTTCTGTTCCCGATTAGGGATATTTCTCTCAATGATAATCAACCAATCAGCAGCCAGATTTTTTTTTATGCTGATTCGAGTTTCCCTACACAAATTCAAGAAGCGTAACTCTATATAATTAGTTGCTTGTAACCTATAAGTGTAACGAAAATCAGACTTTGATCGTGAATACCGCGCCAATTTTACAAGAAAAGCTTTACTATGATACGATAGAAATATGGGAGTCATTGGACATCCTGTTATCTCCCAGCGGTCCTTTAACCCACATACCCCGTTTTAAAATCAACCAATTTGTGTGGGTAAGAAATATCTCTGATAATTGCATCCTGAAAACTCTGGAAGCACAGTTTAGTAGAAAAGATACTAATGTCTCATGTCATGCTTATCATAGACATATATACTGCACAGTGTCACATGTCCCATGTCCATCCACTCACTAATGAGAATATTATGACCACAAATGTGACCACACCCAAAATTCAGGGTTTTTCATCATAATTTAATTTGTAAAATCCGACTGGCGTGCATAGCGCACACGATAGAAAGGCATATGTATAAGTTTTGAAAACTAGTTACGTATATCTACCATACGCTTTAAGGAATTTATCTAATTTTGAACAGTACAATGTTTAATTGGATTTGAAATAGACCCCCCCCCCCCTCAAAATTTCACAATCCGACAATGATTTGGTTAAATGATAGGCGGATGTCCCTTTAAATTTCAGTACTTTTTAGGAGTTTGAGTCGAATTCGTATTAGAGAAACTTTCATCACCTCGATCGTGTTATTTTGAACATTAAAGGTCCACACATATGCAAAAATTTGATGATTTTCAGAAAATTTCGCCTCCGGAAAAAGTTGAAGTTCCGGCGACAGAGGGTTAATAAATGTCTCGCATAATCTGAAAATGGGTCTGTAGGGCGTGATAATATAATAACTCAACAAAACGAGTCAGTCTTTGTTTATCAGTGTTCCTAAATTCGCTGCCCTGAACGATATTTGAAAAATGTGATTTTTTTGCCTATAGGTTACACACAACTAATTATTTTCCATAGGCGACAGTGTTAACTAAAAGTCCCGCCGGCCATGGGTTAAGCCTATTTGAACTTCAAGTGGTCAATTTTCCCTTAGAACGTCATCCGCTGCACCAGTCTGTGACAACAAACGCGCACTTTTCGGTATTTTTTCAAACAATAATCTTGCATTTCCACAACTACCCAATTTACTGCACAAAAATCAGCAGCATAAAAATACCCAGACCCCTCCCGTAACTTCTGGACACCACCATACTCTTCCTGGACATCTAAACATACACGATCGCCATATTTACGTAGGCTATGATTTTCTGTTCCCGATTAGGGATATTTCTCTCAATGATAATCAACCAATCAGCAGCCAGATTTTTTTTTATGCTGATTCGAGTTTCCCTACACAAATTCAAGAAGCGTAACTCTATATAATTAGTTGCTTGTAACCTATAAGTGTAACGAAAATCAGACTTTGATCGTGAATACCGCGCCAATTTTACAAGAAAAGATTTACTAAGATACGATAGAAATATGGGAGTCATTGGACATCCTGTTATCTCCCCCTCCCCCCCTCAAAATTTCACAATCCGACAATGATTTGGTTAAATGATAGGCGGATGTCCCTTTAAATTTCAGTACTTTTTTAGGAGTTTGAGTCGAATTCGTATTAGTGAAACTTTCATCACCTCGATCGTGTTATTTTGAACATTAAAGGTCCACACATATGCAAAAAATTGATGATTTTCAGAAAATTTCGCCTCCGGAAAAAGTTGAAGTTCCGGCGACAGAGGGTTAATAAATGTCTCGCATAATCTGAAAATGGGTCTGTAGGGCGTGAAAATATAATAACTCAACAAAACGAGTCAGTCTTTGTTTATCAGTGTTCCTAAATTCGCTGCCCTGAACGATATTTGAAAAATGTGATTTTTTTGCCTATAGGTTACACACAACTAATTATTTTCCATAGGCGACAGTGTTAACTAAAAGTCCCGCCGGCCATGGGTTAAGCCTATTTGAACTTCAAGTGGTCAATTTTCCCTTAGAACGTCATCCGCTGCACCAGTCTGTGACAACAAACGCGCACTTTTCGGTATTTTTTCAAACAATAATCTTGCATTTCCACAACTACCCAATTTACTGCACAAAAATCAGCAGCATAAAAATACCCAGACCCCTCCCGTAACTTCTGGACACCACCATACTCTTCCTGGACATCTAAACATACACGATCGCCATATTTACGTAGGCTATGATTTTCTGTTCCCGATTAGGGATATTTCTCTCAATGATAATCAACCAATCAGCAGCCAGATTTTTTTTTATGCTGATTCGAGTTTCCCTACACAAATTCAAGAAGCGTAACTCTATATAATTAGTTGCTTGTAACCTATAAGTGTAACGAAAATCAGACTTTGATCGTGAATACCGCGCCAATTTTACAAGAAAAGCTTTACTATGATACGATAGAAATATGGGAGACATTGGACATCCTGTTATCTCCCAGCGGTCCTTTAACCCACATACCCCGTTTTAAAATCAACCAATTTGTGTGGGTAAGAAATATCACTGATAATTGCATCCTGAAAACTCTGGAAGCACAGTTTAGTAGAAAAGATACTAATGTCTCATGTCATGCTTATCATAGACATATATACTGCACAGTGTCACATGTCCCATGTCCATCCACTCACTAATGAGAATATTATGACCACAAATGTGACCACACCCAAAATTCAGGGTTTTTCATCATAATTTAATTTGTAAAATCCGACTGGCGTGCATAGCGCACACGATAGAAAGGCATATGTATAAGTTTTGAAAACTAGTTACGTATATCTACCATACGCTTTAAGGAATTTATCTAATTTTGAACAGTACAATGTTTAATTGGATTTGAAATAGACCCCCCCCCCTCAAAATTTCACAATCCGACAATGATTTGGTTAAATGATAGGCGGATGTCCCTTTAAATTTCAGTACTTTTTAGGAGTTTGAGTCGAATTCGTATTAGAGAAACTTTCATCACCTCGATCGTGTTATTTTGAACATTAAAGGTCCACACATATGCAAAAATTTGATGATTTTCAGAAAATTTCGCCTCCGGAAAAAGTTGAAGTTCCGGCGACAGAGGGTTAATAAATGTCTCGCATAATCTGAAAATGGGTCTGTAGGGCGTGATAATATAATAACTCAACAAAACGAGTCAGTCTTTGTTTATCAGTGTTCCTAAATTCGCTGCCCTGAACGATATTTGAAAAATGTGATTTTTTTGCCTATAGGTTACACACAACTAATTATTTTCCATAGGCGACAGTGTTAACTAAAAGTCCCGCCGGCCATGGGTTAAGCCTATTTGAACTTCAAGTGGTCAATTTTCCCTTAGAACGTCATCCGCTGCACCAGTCTGTGACAACAAACGCGCACTTTTCGGTATTTTTTCAAACAATAATCTTGCATTTCCACAACTACCCAATTTACTGCACAAAAATCAGCAGCATAAAAATACCCAGACCCCTCCCGTAACTTCTGGACACCACCATACTCTTCCTGGACATCTAAACATACACGATCGCCATATTTACGTAGGCTATGATTTTCTGTTCCCGATTAGGGATATTTCTCTCAATGATAATCAACCAATCAGCAGCCAGATTTTTTTTTATGCTGATTCGAGTTTCCCTACACAAATTCAAGAAGCGTAACTCTATATAATTAGTTGCTTGTAACCTATAAGTGTAACGAAAATCAGACTTTGATCGTGAATACCGCGCCAATTTTACAAGAAAAGCTTTACTAAGATACGATAGAAATATGGGAGTCATTGGACATCCTGTTATCTCCCCCTCCCCCCCCTCAAAATTTCACAATCCGACAATGATTTGGTTAAATGATAGGCGGATGTCCTATTAAATTTCAGTACTTTTTTAGGAGTTTGAGTCGAATTCGTATTAGTGAAACTTTCATCACCTCGATCGTGTTATTTTGAACATTAAAGGTCCACACATATGCAAAAAATTGATGATTTTCAGAAAATTTCGCCTCCGGAAAAAGTTGAAGTTCCGGCGACAGAGGGTTAATAAATGTCTCGCATAATCTGAAAATGGGTCTGTAGGGCGTGAAAATATAATAACTCAACAAAACGAGTCAGTCTTTGTTTATCAGTGTTCCTAAATTCGCTGCCCTGAACGATATTTGAAAAATGTGATTTTTTTGCCTATAGGTTACACACAACTAATTATTTTCCATAGGCGACAGTGTTAACTAAAAGTCCCGCCGGCCATGGGTTAAGCCTATTTGAACTTCAAGTGGTCCATTTTCCCTTAGAACGTCATCCGCTGCACCAGTCTGTGACAACAAACGCGCACTTTTCGGTATTTTTTCAAACAATAATCTTGCATTTCCACAACTACCCAATTTACTGCACAAAAATCAGCAGCATAAAAATACCCAGACCCCTCCCGTAACTTCTGGACACCACCATACTCTTCCTGGACATCTAAACATACACGATCGCCATATTTACGTAGGCTATGATTTTCTGTTCCCGATTAGGGATATTTCTCTCAATGATAATCAACCAATCAGCAGCCAGATTTTTTTTTATGCTGATTCGAGTTTCCCTACACAAATTCAAGAAGCGTAACTCTATATAATTAGTTGCTTGTAACCTATAAGTGTAACGAAAATCAGACTTTGATCGTGAATACCGCGCCAATTTTACAAGAAAAGCTTTACTAAGATACGATAGAAATATGGGAGTCATTGGACATCCTGTTATCTCCCCCTCCCCCCCTCAAAATTTCACAATCCGACAATGATTTGGTTAAATGATAGGCGGATGTCCTATTAAATTTCAGTACTTTTTTAGGAGTTTGAGTCGAATTCGTATTAGTGAAACTTTCATCACCTCGATCGTGTTATTTTGAACATTAAAGGTCCACACATATGCAAAAAATTGATGATTTTCAGAAAATTTCGCCTCCGGAAAAAGTTGAAGTTCCGGCGACAGAGGGTTAATAAATGTCTCGCATAATCTGAAAATGGGTCTGTAGGGCGTGAAAATATAATAACTCAACAAAACGAGTCAGTCTTTGTTTATCAGTGTTCCTAAATTCGCTGCCCTGAACGATATTTGAAAAATGTGATTTTTTTGCCTATAGGTTACACACAACTAATTATTTTCCATAGGCGACAGTGTTAACTAAAAGTCCCGCCGGCCATGGGTTAAGCCTATTTGAACTTCAAGTGGTCCATTTTCCCTTAGAACGTCATCCGCTGCACCAGTCTGTGACAACAAACGCGCACTTTTCGGTATTTTTTCAAACAATAATCTTGCATTTCCACAACTACCCAATTTACTGCACAAAAATCAGCAGCATAAAAATACCCAGACCCCTCCCGTAACTTCTGGACACCACCATACTCTTCCTGGACATCTAAACATACACGATCGCCATATTTACGTAGGCTATGATTTTCTGTTCCCGATTAGGGATATTTCTCTCAATGATAATCAACCAATCAGCAGCCAGATTTTTTTTTATGCTGATTCGAGTTTCCCTACACAAATTCAAGAAGCGTAACTCTATATAATTAGTTGCTTGTAACCTATAAGTGTAACGAAAATCAGACTTTGATCGTGAATACCGCGCCAATTTTACAAGAAAAGCTTTACTATGATACGATAGAAATATGGGAGTCATTGGACATCCTGTTATCTCCCAGCGGTCCTTTAACCCACATACCCCGTTTTAAAATCAACCAATTTGTGTGGGTAAGAAATATCACTGATAATTGCATCCTGAAAACTCTGGAAGCACAGTTTAGTAGAAAAGATACTAATGTCTCATGTCATGCTTATCATAGACATATATACTGCACAGTGTCACATGTCCCATGTCCATCCACTCACTAATGAGAATATTATGACCACAAATGTGACCACACCCAAAATTCAGGGTTTTTCATCATAATTTAATTTGTAAAATCCGACTGGCGTGCATAGCGCACACGATAGAAAGGCATATGTATAAGTTTTGAAAACTAGTTACGTATATCTACCATACGCTTTAAGGAATTTATCTAATTTTGAACAGTACAATGTTTAATTGGATTTGAAATAGACCCCCCCCCCCCCTCAAAATTTCACAATCCGACAATGATTTGGTTAAATGATAGGCGGATGTCCCTTTAAATTTCAGTACTTTTTAGGAGTTTGAGTCGAATTCGTATTAGAGAAACTTTCATCACCTCGATCGTGTTATTTTGAACATTAAAGGTCCACACATATGCAAAAATTTGATGATTTTCAGAAAATTTCGCCTCCGGAAAAAGTTGAAGTTCCGGCGACAGAGGGTTAATAAATGTCTCGCATAATCTGAAAATGGGTCTGTAGGGCGTGATAATATAATAACTCAACAAAACGAGTCAGTCTTTGTTTATCAGTGTTCCTAAATTCGCTGCCCTGAACGATATTTGAAAAATGTGATTTTTTTGCCTATAGGTTACACACAACTAATTATTTTCCATAGGCGACAGTGTTAACTAAAAGTCCCGCCGGCCATGGGTTAAGCCTATTTGAACTTCAAGTGGTCAATTTTCCCTTAGAACGTCATCCGCTGCACCAGTCTGTGACAACAAACGCGCACTTTTCGGTATTTTTTCAAACAATAATCTTGCATTTCCACAACTACCCAATTTACTGCACAAAAATCAGCAGCATAAAAATACCCAGACCCCTCCCGTAACTTCTGGACACCACCATACTCTTCCTGGACATCTAAACATACACGATCGCCATATTTACGTAGGCTATGATTTTCTGTTCCCGATTAGGGATATTTCTCTCAATGATAATCAACCAATCAGCAGCCAGATTTTTTTTTATGCTGATTCGAGTTTCCCTACACAAATTCAAGAAGCGTAACTCTATATAATTAGTTGCTTGTAACCTATAAGTGTAACGAAAATCAGACTTTGATCGTGAATACCGCGCCAATTTTACAAGAAAAGCTTTACTAAGATACGATAGAAATATGGGAGTCATTGGACATCCTGTTATCTCCCCCTCCCCCCCCTCAAAATTTCACAATCCGACAATGATTTGGTTAAATGATAGGCGGATGTCCTATTAAATTTCAGTACTTTTTTAGGAGTTTGAGTCGAATTCGTATTAGTGAAACTTTCATCACCTCGATCGTGTTATTTTGAACATTAAAGGTCCACACATATGCAAAAAATTGATGATTTTCAGAAAATTTCGCCTCCGGAAAAAGTTGAAGTTCCGGCGACAGAGGGTTAATAAATGTCTCGCATAATCTGAAAATGGGTCTGTAGGGCGTGAAAATATAATAACTCAACAAAACGAGTCAGTCTTTGTTTATCAGTGTTCCTAAATTCGCTGCCCTGAACGATATTTGAAAAATGTGATTTTTTTGCCTATAGGTTACACACAACTAATTATTTTCCATAGGCGACAGTGTTAACTAAAAGTCCCGCCGGCCATGGGTTAAGCCTATTTGAACTTCAAGTGGTCAATTTTCCCTTAGAACGTCATCCGCTGCACCAGTCTGTGACAACAAACGCGCACTTTTCGGTATTTTTTCAAACAATAATCTTGCATTTCCACAACTACCCAATTTACTGCACAAAAATCAGCAGCATAAAAATACCCAGACCCCTCCCGTAACTTCTGGACACCACCATACTCTTCCTGGACATCTAAACATACACGATCGCCATATTTACGTAGGCTATGATTTTCTGTTCCCGATTAGGGATATTTCTCTCAATGATAATCAACCAATCAGCAGCCAGATTTTTTTTTATGCTGATTCGAGTTTCCCTACACAAATTCAAGAAGCGTAACTCTATATAATTAGTTGCTTGTAACCTATAAGTGTAACGAAAATCAGACTTTGATCGTGAATACCGCGCCAATTTTACAAGAAAAGCTTTACTATGATACGATAGAAATATGGGAGTCATTGGACATCCTGTTATCTCCCAGCGGTCCTTTAACCCACATACCCCGTTTTAAAATCAACCAATTTGTGTGGGTAAGAAATATCACTGATAATTGCATCCTGAAAACTCTGGAAGCACAGTTTAGTAGAAAAGATACTAATGTCTCATGTCATGCTTATCATAGACATATATACTGCACAGTGTCACATGTCCCATGTCCATCCACTCACTAATGAGAATATTATGACCACAAATGTGACCACACCCAAAATTCAGGGTTTTTCATCATAATTTAATTTCGCCTCCGGAAAAAGTTGAAGTTCCGGCGACAGAGGGTTAATAAATGTCTCGCATAATCTGAAAATGGGTCTGTAGGGCGTGATAATATAATAACTCAACAAAACGAGTCAGTCTTTGTTTATCAGTGTTCCTAAATTCGCTGCCCTGAACGATATTTGAAAAATGTGATTTTTTTGCCTATAGGTTACACACAACTAATTATTTTCCATAGGCGACAGTGTTAACTAAAAGTCCCGCCGGCCATGGGTTAAGCCTATTTGAACTTCAAGTGGTCAATTTTCCCTTAGAACGTCATCCGCTGCACCAGTCTGTGACAACAAACGCGCACTTTTCGGTATTTTTTCAAACAATAATCTTGCATTTCCACAACTACATACACGATCGCCATATTTACGTAGGCTATGATTTTCTGTTCCCGATTAGGGATATTTCTCTCAATGATAATCAACCAATCAGCAGCCAGATTTTTTTTTATGCTGATTCGAGTTTCCCTACACAAATTCAAGAAGCGTAACTCTATATAATTAGTTGCTTGTAACCTATAAGTGTAACGAAAATCAGACTTTGATCGTGAATACCGCGCCAATTTTACAAGAAAAGCTTTACTAAGATACGATAGAAATATGGGAGTCATTGGACATCCTGTTATCTCCCAGCGGTCCTTTAACCCACATACCCCGTTTTAAAATCAACCAATTTGTTTGGGTAAGAAATATCACTGATAATTGCATCCTGAAAACTCTGGAAGCACAGTTTAGTAGAAAAGATACTAATGTCTCATGTCATGCTTATCATAGACATATATACTGCACAGTGTCACATGTCCCATGTCCATCCACTCACTAATGAGAATATTATGACCACAAATGTGACCACACCCAAAATTCAGGGTTTTTCATCATAATTTAATTTGTAAAATCCGACTGGCGTGCATAGCGCACACGATAGAAAGGCATATGTATAAGTTTTGAAAACTAGTTACGTATATCTACCATACGCTTTAAGGAATTTATCTAATTTTGAACAGTACAATGTTTAATTGGATTTGAAATAGACCCCCCCCCCCCCCCCCTCAAAATTTCACAATCCGACAATGATTTGGTTAAATGATAGGCGGATGTCCCTTTAAATTTCAGTACTTTTTAGGAGTTTGAGTCGAATTCGTATTAGAGAAACTTTCATCACCTCGATCGTGTTATTTTGAACATTAAAGGTCCACACATATGCAAAAATTTGATGATTTTCAGAAAATTTCGCCTCCGGAAAAAGTTGAAGTTTCGGCGACAGAGGGTTAATAAATGTCTCGCATAATCTGAAAATGGGTCTGTAGGGCGTGAAAATATAATAACTCAACAAAACGAGTCAGTCTTTGTTTATCAGTGTTCCTAAATTCGCTGCCCTGAACGATATTTGAAAAATGTGATTTTTTTGCCTATAGGTTACACACAACTAATTATTTTCCATAGGCGACAGTGTTAACTAAAAGTCCCGCCGGCCATGGGTTAAGCCTATTTGAACTTCAAGTGGTCAATTTTCCCTTAGAACGTCATCCGCTGCACCAGTCTGTGACAACAAACGCGCACTTTTCGGTATTTTTTCAAACAATAATCTTGCATTTCCACAACTACCCAATTTACTGCACAAAAATCAGCAGCATAAAAATACCCAGACCCCTCCCGTAACTTCTGGACACCACCATACTCTTCCTGGACATCTAAACATACACGATCGCCATATTTACGTAGGCTATGATTTTCTGTTCCCGATTAGGGATATTTCTCTCAATGATAATCAACCAATCAGCAGCCAGATTTTGTTTTATGCTGATTCGAGTTTCCCTACACAAATTCAAGAAGCGTAACTCTATATAATTAGTTGCTTGTAACCTATAAGTGTAACGAAAATCAGACTTTGATCGTGAATACCGCGCCAATTTTACAAGAAAAGCTTTACTATGATACGATAGAAATATGGGAGTCATTGGACATCCTGTTATCTCCCAGCGGTCCTTTAACCCACATACCCCGTTTTAAAATCAACCAATTTGTTTGGGTAAGAAATATCACTGATAATTGCATCCTGAAAACTCTGGAAGCACAGTTTAGTAGAAAAGATACTAATGTCTCATGTCATGCTTATCATAGACATATATACTGCACAGTGTCACATGTCCCATGTCCATCCACTCACTAATGAGAATATTATGACCACAAATGTGACCACACCCAAAATTCAGGGTTTTTCATCATAATTTAATTTGTAAAATCCGACTGGCGTGCATAGCGCACACGATAGAAAGGCATATGTATAAGTTTTGAAAACTAGTTACGTATATCTACCATACGCTTTAAGGAATTTATCTAATTTTGAACAGTACAATGTTTAATTGGATTTGAAATAGACCCCCCCCCCCCTCAAAATTTCACAATCCGACAATGATTTGGTTAAATGATAGGCGGATGTCCCTTTAAATTTCAGTACTTTTTAGGAGTTTGAGTCGAATTCGTATTAGAGAAACTTTCATCACCTCGATCGTGTTATTTTGAACATTAAAGGTCCACACATATGCAAAAATTTGATGATTTTCAGAAAATTTCGCCTCAGGAAAAAGTTGAAGTTCCGGCGACAGAGGGTTAATAAATGTCTCGCATAATCTGAAAATGGGTCTGTAGGGCGTGAAAATATAATAACTCAACAAAACGAGTCAGTCTTTGTTTATCAGTGTTCCTAAATTCGCTGCCCTGAACGATATTTGAAAAATGTGATTTTGTTGCCTATAGGTTACACACAACTAATTATTTTCCATAGGCGACAGTGTTAACTAAAAGTCCCGCCGGCCATGGGTTAAGCCTATTTGAACTTCAAGTGGTCAATTTTCCCTTAGAACGTCATCCGCTGCACCAGTCTGTGACAACAAACGCGCACTTTTCGGTATTTTTTCAAACAATAATCTTGCATTTCCACAACTACCCAATTTACTGCACAAAAATCAGCAGCATAAAAATACCCAGACCCCTCCCGTAACTTCTGGACACCACCATACTCTTCCTGGACATCTAAACATACACGATCGCCATATTTACGTAGGCTATGATTTTCTGTTCCCGATTAGGGATATTTCTCTCAATGATAATCAACCAATCAGCAGCCAGATTTTTTTTTATGCTGATTCGAGTTTCCCTACACAAATTCAAGAAGCGTAACTCTATATAATTAGTTGCTTGTAACCTATAAGTGTAACGAAAATCAGACTTTGATCGTGAATACCGCGCCAATTTTACAAGAAAAGCTTTACTAAGATACGATAGAAATATGGGAGTCATTGGACATCCTGTTATCTCCCAGCGGTCCTTTAACCCACATACCCCGTTTTAAAATCAACCAATTTGTTTGGGTAAGAAATATCACTGATAATTGCATCCTGAAAACTCTGGAAGCACAGTTTAGTAGAAAAGATACTAATGTCTCATGTCATGCTTATCATAGACATATATACTGCACAGTGTCACATGTCCCATGTCCATCCACTCACTAATGAGAATATTATGACCACAAATGTGACCACACCCAAAATTCAGGGTTTTTCATCATAATTTAATTTGTAAAATCCGACTGGCGTGCATAGCGCACACGATAGAAAGGCATATGTATAAGTTTTGAAAACTAGTTACGTATATCTACCATACGCTTTAAGGAATTTATCTAATTTTGAACAGTACAATGTTTAATTGGATTTGAAATAGACCCCCCCCCCCTCAAAATTTCACAATCCGACAATGATTTGGTTAAATGATAGGCGGATGTCCCTTTAAATTTCAGTACTTTTTAGGAGTTTGAGTCGAATTCGTATTAGAGAAACTTTCATCACCTCGATCGTGTTATTTTGAACATTAAAGGTCCACACATATGCAAAAATTTGATGATTTTCAGAAAATTTCGCCTCCGGAAAAAGTTGAAGTTCCGGCGACAGAGGGTTAATAAATGTCTCGCATAATCTGAAAATGGGTCTGTAGGGCGTGAAAATATAATAACTCAACAAAACGAGTCAGTCTTTGTTTATCAGTGTTCCTAAATTCGCTGCCCTGAACGATATTTGAAAAATGTGATTTTTTTGCCTATAGGTTACACACAACTAATTATTTTCCATAGGCGACAGTGTTAACTAAAAGTCCCGCCGGCCATGGGTTAAGCCTATTTGAACTTCAAGTGGTCAATTTTCCCTTAGAACGTCATCCGCTGCACCAGTCTGTGACAACAAACGCGCACTTTTCGGTATTTTTTCAAACAATAATCTTGCATTTCCACAACTACCCAATTTACTGCACAAAAATCAGCAGCATAAAAATACCCAGACCCCTCCCGTAACTTCTGGACACCACCATACTCTTCATGGACATCTAAACATGCACGATCGCCATATTTACGTAGGCTATGATTTTCTGTTCCCGATTAGGGATATTTCTCTCAATGATAATCAACCAATCAGCAGCCAGATTTTTTTTTATGCTGATTCGAGTTTCCCTACACAAATTCAAGAAGCGTAACTCTATATAATTAGTTGCTTGTAACCTATAAGTGTAACGAAAATCAGACTTTGATCGTGAATACCGCGCCAATTTTACAAGAAAAGCTTTACTATGATACGATAGAAATATGGGAGTCATTGGACATCCTGTTATCTCCCAGCGGTCCTTTAACCCACATACCCCGTTTTAAAATCAACCAATTTGTTTGGGTAAGAAATATCACTGATAATTGCATCCTGAAAACTCTGGAAGCACAGTTTAGTAGAAAAGATACTAATGTCTCATGTCATGCTTATCATAGACATATATACTGCACAGTGTCACATGTCCCATGTCCATCCACTCACTAATGAGAATATTATGACCACAAATGTGACCACACCCAAAATTCAGGGTTTTTCATCATAATTTAATTTGTAAAATCCGACTGGCGTGCATAGCGCACACGATAGAAAGGCATATGTATAAGTTTTGAAAACTAGTTACGTATATCTACCATACGCTTTAAGGAATTTATCTAATTTTGAACAGTACAATGTTTAATTGGATTTGAAATAGACCCCCCCCCCCCTCAAAATTTCACAATCCGACAATGATTTGGTTAAATGATAGGCGGATGTCCCTTTAAATTTCAGTACTTTTTAGGAGTTTGAGTCGAATTCGTATTAGAGAAACTTTCATCACCTCGATCGTGTTATTTTGAACATTAAAGGTCCACACATATGCAAAAATTTGATGATTTTCAGAAAATTTCGCCTCAGGAAAAAGTTGAAGTTCCGGCGACAGAGGGTTAATAAATGTCTCGCATAATCTGAAAATGGGTCTGTAGGGCGTGAAAATATAATAACTCAACAAAACGAGTCAGTCTTTGTTTATCAGTGTTCCTAAATTCGCTGCCCTGAACGATATTTGAAAAATGTGATTTTGTTGCCTATAGGTTACACACAACTAATTATTTTCCATAGGCGACAGTGTTAACTAAAAGTCCCGCCGGCCATGGGTTAAGCCTATTTGAACTTCAAGTGGTCAATTTTCCCTTAGAACGTCATCCGCTGCACCAGTCTGTGACAACAAACGCGCACTTTTCGGTATTTTTTCAAACAATAATCTTGCATTTCCACAACTACCCAATTTACTGCACAAAAATCAGCAGCATAAAAATACCCAGACCCCTCCCGTAACTTCTGGACACCACCATACTCTTCCTGGACATCTAAACATACACGATCGCCATATTTACGTAGGCTATGATTTTCTGTTCCCGATTAGGGATATTTCTCTCAATGATAATCAACCAATCAGCAGCCAGATTTTTTTTTATGCTGATTCGAGTTTCCCTACACAAATTCAAGAAGCGTAACTCTATATAATTAGTTGCTTGTAACCTATAAGTGTAACGAAAATCAGACTTTGATCGTGAATACCGCGCCAATTTTACAAGAAAAGCTTTACTAAGATACGATAGAAATATGGGAGTCATTGGACATCCTGTTATCTCCCAGCGGTCCTTTAACCCACATACCCCGTTTTAAAATCAACCAATTTGTTTGGGTAAGAAATATCACTGATAATTGCATCCTGAAAACTCTGGAAGCACAGTTTAGTAGAAAAGATACTAATGTCTCATGTCATGCTTATCATAGACATATATACTGCACAGTGTCACATGTCCCATGTCCATCCACTCACTAATGAGAATATTATGACCACAAATGTGACCACACCCAAAATTCAGGGTTTTTCATCATAATTTAATTTGTAAAATCCGACTGGCGTGCATAGCGCACACGATAGAAAGGCATATGTATAAGTTTTGAAAAACTAGTTACGTATATCTACCATACGCTTTAAGGAATTTATCTAATTTTGAACAGTACAATGTTTAATTGGATTTGAAATAGACCCCCCCCCCCCCCCACAAAATTTCACAATCCGACAATGATTTGGTTAAATGATAGGCGGATGTCCCTTTAAATTTCAGTACTTTTTAGGAGTTTGAGTCGAATTCGTATTAGAGAAACTTTCATCACCTCGATCGTGTTATTTTGAACATTAAAGGTCCACACATATGCAAAAATTTTATGATTTTCAGAAAATTTCGCCTCCGGAAAAAGTTGAAGTTCCGGCGACAGAGGGTTAATAAATGTCTCGCATAATCTGAAAATGGGTCTGTAGGGCGTGATAATATAATAACTCAACAAAACGAGTCAGTCTTTGTTTATCAGTGTTCCTAAATTCGCTGCCCTGAACGATATTTGAAAAATGTGATTTTTTTGCCTATAGGTTACACACAACTAATTATTTTCCATAGGCGACAGTGTTAACTAAAAGTCCCGCCGGCCATGGGTTAAGCCTATTTGAACTTCAAGTGGTCAATTTTCCCTTAGAACGTCATCCGCTGCACCAGTCTGTGACAACAAACGCGCACTTTTCGGTATTTTTTCAAACAATAATCTTGCATTTCCACAACTACCCAATTTACTGCACAAAAATCAGCAGCATAAAAATACCCAGACCCCTCCCGTAACTTCTGGACACCACCATACTCTTCCTGGACATCTAAACATACACGATCGCCATATTTACGTAGGCTATGATTTTCTGTTCCCGATTAGGGATATTTCTCTCAATGATAATCAACCAATCAGCAGCCAGATTTTTTTTTATGCTGATTCGAGTTTCCCTACACAAATTCAAGAAGCGTAACTCTATATAATTAGTTGCTTGTAACCTATAAGTGTAACGAAAATCAGACTTTGATCGTGAATACCGCGCCAATTTTACAAGAAAAGATTTACTAAGATACGATAGAAATATGGGAGTCATTGGACATCCTGTTATCTCCCCCTCCCCCCCTCAAAATTTCACAATCCGACAATGATTTGGTTAAATGATAGGCGGATGTCCCTTTAAATTTCAGTACTTTTTTAGGAGTTTGAGTCGAATTCGTATTAGTGAAACTTTCATCACCTCGATCGTGTTATTTTGAACATTAAAGGTCCACACATATGCAAAAAATTGATGATTTTCAGAAAATTTCGCCTCCGGAAAAAGTTGAAGTTCCGGCGACAGAGGGTTAATAAATGTCTCGCATAATCTGAAAATGGGTCTGTAGGGCGTGAAAATATAATAACTCAACAAAACGAGTCAGTCTTTGTTTATCAGTGTTCCTAAATTCGCTGCCCTGAACGATATTTGAAAAATGTGATTTTTTTGCCTATAGGTTACACACAACTAATTATTTTCCATAGGCGACAGTGTTAACTAAAAGTCCCGCCGGCCATGGGTTAAGCCTATTTGAACTTCAAGTGGTCAATTTTCCCTTAGAACGTCATCCGCTGCACCAGTCTGTGACAACAAACGCGCACTTTTCGGTATTTTTTCAAACAATAATCTTGCATTTCCACAACTACCCAATTTACTGCACAAAAATCAGCAGCATAAAAATACCCAGACCCCTCCCGTAACTTCTGGACACCACCATACTCTTCCTGGACATCTAAACATACACGATCGCCATATTTACGTAGGCTATGATTTTCTGTTCCCGATTAGGGATATTTCTCTCAATGATAATCAACCAATCAGCAGCCAGATTTTGTTTTATGCTGATTCGAGTTTCCCTACACAAATTCAAGAAGCGTAACTCTATATAATTAGTTGCTTGTAACCTATAAGTGTAACGAAAATCAGACTTTGATCGTGAATACCGCGCCAATTTTACAAGAAAAGCTTTACTATGATACGATAGAAATATGGGAGTCATTGGACATCCTGTTATCTCCCAGCGGTCCTTTAACCCACATACCCCGTTTTAAAATCAACCAATTTGTTTGGGTAAGAAATATCACTGATAATTGCATCCTGAAAACTCTGGAAGCACAGTTTAGTAGAAAAGATACTAATGTCTCATGTCATGCTTATCATAGACATATATACTGCACAGTGTCACATGTCCCATGTCCATCCACTCACTAATGAGAATATTATGACCACAAATGTGACCACACCCAAAATTCAGGGTTTTTCATCATAATTTAATTTGTAAAATCCGACTGGCGTGCATAGCGCACACGATAGAAAGGCATATGTATAAGTTTTGAAAACTAGTTACGTATATCTACCATACGCTTTAAGGAATTTATCTAATTTTGAACAGTACAATGTTTAATTGGATTTGAAATAGACCCCCCCCCCTCAAAATTTCACAATCCGACAATGATTTGGTTAAATGATAGGCGGATGTCCCTTTAAATTTCAGTACTTTTTAGGAGTTTGAGTCGAATTCGTATTAGAGAAACTTTCATCACCTCGATCGTGTTATTTTGAACATTAAAGGTCCACACATATGCAAAAATTTGATGATTTTCAGAAAATTTCGCCTCAGGAAAAAGTTGAAGTTCCGGCGACAGAGGGTTAATAAATGTCTCGCATAATCTGAAAATGGGTCTGTAGGGCGTGAAAATATAATAACTCAACAAAACGAGTCAGTCTTTGTTTATCAGTGTTCCTAAATTCGCTGCCCTGAACGATATTTGAAAAATGTGATTTTGTTGCCTATAGGTTACACACAACTAATTATTTTCCATAGGCGACAGTGTTAACTAAAAGTCCCGCCGGCCATGGGTTAAGCCTATTTGAACTTCAAGTGGTCAATTTTCCCTTAGAACGTCATCCGCTGCACCAGTCTGTGACAACAAACGCGCACTTTTCGGTATTTTTTCAAACAATAATCTTGCATTTCCACAACTACCCAATTTACTGCACAAAAATCAGCAGCATAAAAATACCCAGACCCCTCCCGTAACTTCTGGACACCACCATACTCTTCCTGGACATCTAAACATACACGATCGCCATATTTACGTAGGCTATGATTTTCTGTTCCCGATTAGGGATATTTCTCTCAATGATAATCAACCAATCAGCAGCCAGATTTTTTTTTATGCTGATTCGAGTTTCCCTACACAAATTCAAGAAGCGTAACTCTATATAATTAGTTGCTTGTAACCTATAAGTGTAACGAAAATCAGACTTTGATCGTGAATACCGCGCCAATTTTACAAGAAAAGCTTTACTAAGATACGATAGAAATATGGGAGTCATTGGACATCCTGTTATCTCCCAGCGGTCCTTTAACCCACATACCCCGTTTTAAAATCAACCAATTTGTTTGGGTAAGAAATATCACTGATAATTGCATCCTGAAAACTCTGGAAGCACAGTTTAGTAGAAAAGATACTAATGTCTCATGTCATGCTTATCATAGACATATATACTGCACAGTGTCACATGTCCCATGTCCATCCACTCACTAATGAGAATATTATGACCACAAATGTGACCACACCCAAAATTCAGGGTTTTTCATCATAATTTAATTTGTAAAATCCGACTGGCGTGCATAGCGCACACGATAGAAAGGCATATGTATAAGTTTTGAAAACTAGTTACGTATATCTACCATACGCTTTAAGGAATTTATCTAATTTTGAACAGTACAATGTTTAATTGGATCTGAAATAGACCCCCCCCCCTCAAAATTTCACAATCCGACAATGATTTGGTTAAATGATAGGCGGATGTCCCTTTAAATTTCAGTACTTTTTAGGAGTTTGAGTCGAATTCGTATTAGAGAAACTTTCATCACCTCGATCGTGTTATTTTGAACATTAAAGGTCCACACATATGCAAAAATTTGATGATTTTCAGAAAATTTCGCCTCCGGAAAAAGTTGAAGTTCCGGCGACAGAGGGTTAATAAATGTCTCGCATAATCTGAAAATGGGTCTGTAGGGCGTGAAAATATAATAACTCAACAAAACGAGTCAGTCTTTGTTTATCAGTGTTCCTAAATTCGCTGCCCTGAACGATATTTGAAAAATGTGATTTTTTTGCCTATAGGTTACACACAACTAATTATTTTCCATAGGCGACAGTGTTAACTAAAAGTCCCGCCGGCCATGGGTTAAGCCTATTTGAACTTCAAGTGGTCAATTTTCCCTTAGAACGTCATCCGCTGCACCAGTCTGTGACAACAAACGCGCACTTTTCGGTATTTTTTCAAACAATAATCTTGCATTTCCACAACTACCCAATTTACTGCACAAAAATCAGCAGCATAAAAATACCCAGACCCCTCCCGTAACTTCTGGACACCACCATACTCTTCATGGACATCTAAACATGCACGATCGCCATATTTACGTAGGCTATGATTTTCTGTTCCCGATTAGGGATATTTCTCTCAATGATAATCAACCAATCAGCAGCCAGATTTTTTTTTATGCTGATTCGAGTTTCCCTACACAAATTCAAGAAGCGTAACTCTATATAATTAGTTGCTTGTAACCTATAAGTGTAACGAAAATCAGACTTTGATCGTGAATACCGCGCCAATTTTACAAGAAAAGCTTTACTAAGATACGATAGAAATATGGGAGTCATTGGACATCCTGTTATCTCCCAGCGGTCCTTTAACCCACATACCCCGTTTTAAAATCAACCAATTTGTTTGGGTAAGAAATATCACTGATAATTGCATCCTGAAAACTCTGGAAGCACAGTTTAGTAGAAAAGATACTAATGTCTCATGTCATGCTTATCATAGACATATATACTGCACAGTGTCACATGTCCCATGTCCATCCACTCACTAATGAGAATATTATGACCACAAATGTGACCACACCCAAAATTCAGGGTTTTTCATCATAATTTAATTTGTAAAATCCGACTGGCGTGCATAGCGCACACGATAGAAAGGCATATGTATAAGTTTTGAAAACTAGTTACGTATATCTACCATACGCTTTAAGGAATTTATCTAATTTTGAACAGTACAATGTTTAATTGGATTTGAAATAGACCCCCCCCCCCTCAAAATTTCACAATCCGACAATGATTTGGTTAAATGATAGGCGGATGTCCCTTTAAATTTCAGTACTTTTTAGGAGTTTGAGTCGAATTCGTATTAGAGAAACTTTCATCACCTCGATCGTGTTATTTTGAACATTAAAGGTCCACACATATGCAAAAATTTTATGATTTTCAGAAAATTTCGCCTCCGGAAAAAGTTGAAGTTCCGGCGACAGAGGGTTAATAAATGTCTCGCATAATCTGAAAATGGGTCTGTTGGGCGTGATAATATAATAACTCAACAAAACGAGTCAGTCTTTGTTTATCAGTGTTCCTAAATTCGCTGCCCTGAACGATATTTGAAAAATGTGATTTTTTTGCCTATAGGTTACACACAACTAATTATTTTCCATAGGCGACAGTGTTAACTAAAAGTCCCGCCGGCCATGGGTTAAGCCTATTTGAACTTCAAGTGGTCAATTTTCCCTTAGAACGTCATCCGCTGCACCAGTCTGTGACAACAAACGCGCACTTTTCGGTATTTTTTCAAACAATAATCTTGCATTTCCACAACTACCCAATTTACTGCACAAAAATCAGCAGCATAAAAATACCCAGACCCCTCCCGTAACTTCTGGACACCACCATACTCTTCCTGGACATCTAAACATACACGATCGCCATATTTACGTAGGCTATGATTTTCTGTTCCCGATTAGGGATATTTCTCTCAATGATAATCAACCAATCAGCAGCCAGATTTTTTTTTATGCTGATTCGAGTTTCCCTACACAAATTCAAGAAGCGTAACTCTATATAATTAGTTGCTTGTAACCTATAAGTGTAACGAAAATCAGACTTTGATCGTGAATACCGCGCCAATTTTACAAGAAAAGATTTACTAAGATACGATAGAAATATGGGAGTCATTGGACATCCTGTTATCTCCCCCTCCCCCCCTCAAAATTTCACAATCCGACAATGATTTGGTTAAATGATAGGCGGATGTCCCTTTAAATTTCAGTACTTTTTTAGGAGTTTGAGTCGAATTCGTATTAGTGAAACTTTCATCACCTCGATCGTGTTATTTTGAACATTAAAGGTCCACACATATGCAAAAAATTGATGATTTTCAGAAAATTTCGCCTCCGGAAAAAGTTGAAGTTCCGGCGACAGAGGGTTAATAAATGTCTCGCATAATCTGAAAATGGGTCTGTAGGGCGTGAAAATATAATAACTCAACAAAACGAGTCAGTCTTTGTTTATCAGTGTTCCTAAATTCGCTGCCCTGAACGATATTTGAAAAATGTGATTTTTTTGCCTATAGGTTACACACAACTAATTATTTTCCATAGGCGACAGTGTTAACTAAAAGTCCCGCCGGCCATGGGTTAAGCCTATTTGAACTTCAAGTGGTCAATTTTCCCTTAGAACGTCATCCGCTGCACCAGTCTGTGACAACAAACGCGCACTTTTCGGTATTTTTTCAAACAATAATCTTGCATTTCCACAACTACCCAATTTACTGCACAAAAATCAGCAGCATAAAAATACCCAGACCCCTCCCGTAACTTCTGGACACCACCATACTCTTCCTGGACATCTAAACATACACGATCGCCATATTTACGTAGGCTATGATTTTCTGTTCCCGATTAGGGATATTTCTCTCAATGATAATCAACCAATCAGCAGCCAGATTTTTTTTTATGCTGATTCGAGTTTCCCTACACAAATTCAAGAAGCGTAACTCTATATAATTAGTTGCTTGTAACCTATAAGTGTAACGAAAATCAGACTTTGATCGTGAATACCGCGCCAATTTTACAAGAAAAGCTTTACTAAGATACGATAGAAATATGGGAGTCATTGGACATCCTGTTATCTCCCAGCGGTCCTTTAACCCACATACCCCGTTTTAAAATCAACCAATTTGTTTGGGTAAGAAATATCACTGATAATTGCATCCTGAAAACTCTGGAAGCACAGTTTAGTAGAAAAGATACTAATGTCTCATGTCATGCTTATCATAGACATATATACTGCACAGTGTCACATGTCCCATGTCCATCCACTCACTAATGAGAATATTATGACCACAAATGTGACCACACCCAAAATTCAGGGTTTTTCATCATAATTTAATTTGTAAAATCCGACTGGCGTGCATAGCGCACACGATAGAAAGGCATATGTATAAGTTTTGAAAACTAGTTACGTATATCTACCATACGCTTTAAGGAATTTATCTAATTTTGAACAGTACAATGTTTAATTGGATTTGAAATAGACCCCCCCCCCCCCCCCCTCAAAATTTCACAATCCGACAATGATTTGGTTAAATGATAGGCGGATGTCCCTTTAAATTTCAGTACTTTTTAGGAGTTTGAGTCGAATTCGTATTAGAGAAACTTTCATCACCTCGATCGTGTTATTTTGAACATTAAAGGTCCACACATATGCAAAAATTTTATGATTTTCAGAAAATTTCGCCTCCGGAAAAAGTTGAAGTTCCGGCGACAGAGGGTTAATAAATGTCTCGCATAATCTGAAAATGGGTCTGTAGGGCGTGATAATATAATAACTCAACAAAACGAGTCAGTCTTTGTTTATCAGTGTTCCTAAATTCGCTGCCCTGAACGATATTTGAAAAATGTGATTTTTTTGCCTATAGGTTACACACAACTAATTATTTTCCATAGGCGACAGTGTTAACTAAAAGTCCCGCCGGCCATGGGTTAAGCCTATTTGAACTTCAAGTGGTCAATTTTCCCTTAGAACGTCATCCGCTGCACCAGTCTGTGACAACAAACGCGCACTTTTCGGTATTTTTTCAAACAATAATCTTGCATTTCCACAACTACCCAATTTACTGCACAAAAATCAGCAGCATAAAAATACCCAGACCCCTCCCGTAACTTCTGGACACCACCATACTCTTCCTGGACATCTAAACATACACGATCGCCATATTTACGTAGGCTATGATTTTCTGTTCCCGATTAGGGATATTTCTCTCAATGATAATCAACCAATCAGCAGCCAGATTTTTTTTTATGCTGATTCGAGTTTCCCTACACAAATTCAAGAAGCGTAACTCTATATAATTAGTTGCTTGTAACCTATAAGTGTAACGAAAATCAGACTTTGATCGTGAATACCGCGCCAATTTTACAAGAAAAGATTTACTAAGATACGATAGAAATATGGGAGTCATTGGACATCCTGTTATCTCCCCCTCCCCCCCTCAAAATTTCACAATCCGACAATGATTTGGTTAAATGATAGGCGGATGTCCCTTTAAATTTCAGTACTTTTTTAGGAGTTTGAGTCGAATTCGTATTAGTGAAACTTTCATCACCTCGATCGTGTTATTTTGAACATTAAAGGTCCACACATATGCAAAAAATTGATGATTTTCAGAAAATTTCGCCTCCGGAAAAAGTTGAAGTTCCGGCGACAGAGGGTTAATAAATGTCTCGCATAATCTGAAAATGGGTCTGTAGGGCGTGAAAATATAATAACTCAACAAAACGAGTCAGTCTTTGTTTATCAGTGTTCCTAAATTCGCTGCCCTGAACGATATTTGAAAAATGTGATTTTTTTGCCTATAGGTTACACACAACTAATTATTTTCCATAGGCGACAGTGTTAACTAAAAGTCCCGCCGGCCATGGGTTAAGCCTATTTGAACTTCAAGTGGTCAATTTTCCCTTAGAACGTCATCCGCTGCACCAGTCTGTGACAACAAACGCGCACTTTTCGGTATTTTTTCAAACAATAATCTTGCATTTCCACAACTACCCAATTTACTGCACAAAAATCAGCAGCATAAAAATACCCAGACCCCTCCCGTAACTTCTGGACACCACCATACTCTTCCTGGACATCTAAACATACACGATCGCCATATTTACGTAGGCTATGATTTTCTGTTCCCGATTAGGGATATTTCTCTCAATGATAATCAACCAATCAGCAGCCAGATTTTTTTTTATGCTGATTCGAGTTTCCCTACACAAATTCAAGAAGCGTAACTCTATATAATTAGTTGCTTGTAACCTATAAGTGTAACGAAAATCAGACTTTGATCGTGAATACCGCGCCAATTGTACAAGAAAAGCTTTACTATGATACGATAGAAATATGGGAGACATTGGACATCCTGTTATCTCCCAGCGGTCCTTTAACCCACATACCCCGTTTTAAAATCAACCAATTTGTGTGGGTAAGAAATATCACTGATAATTGCATCCTGAAAACTCTGGAAGCACAGTTTAGTAGAAAAGATACTAATGTCTCATGTCATGCTTATCATAGACATATATACTGCACAGTGTCACATGTCCCATGTCCATCCACTCACTAATGAGAATATTATGACCACAAATGTGACCACACCCAAAATTCAGGGTTTTTCATCATAATTTAATTTGTAAAATCCGACTGGCGTGCATAGCGCACACGATAGAAAGGCATATGTATAAGTTTTGAAAACTAGTTACGTATATCTACCATACGCTTTAAGGAATTTATCTAATTTTGAACAGTACAATGTTTAATTGGATTTGAAATAGACCCCCCCCCTCAAAATTTCACAATCCGACAATGATTTGGTTAAATGATAGGCGGATGTCCCTTTAAATTTCAGTACTTTTTAGGAGTTTGAGTCGAATTCGTATTAGAGAAACTTTCATCACCTCGATCGTGTTATTTTGAACATTAAAGGTCCACACATATGCAAAAATTTGATGATTTTCAGAAAATTTCGCCTCCGGAAAAAGTTGAAGTTCCGGCGACAGAGGGTTAATAAATGTCTCGCATAATCTGAAAATGGGTCTGTAGGGCGTGATAATATAATAACTCAACAAAACGAGTCAGTCTTTGTTTATCAGTGTTCCTAAATTCGCTGCCCTGAACGATATTTGAAAAATGTGATTTGTTTGCCTATAGGTTACACACAACTAATTATTTTCCATAGGCGACAGTGTTAACTAAAAGTCCCGCCGGCCATGGGTTAAGCCTATTTGAACTTCAAGTGGTCAATTTTCCCTTAGAACGTCATCCGCTGCACCAGTCTGTGACAACAAACGCGCACTTTTCGGTATTTTTTCAAACAATAATCTTGCATTTCCACAACTACCCAATTTACTGCACAAAAATCAGCAGCATAAAAATACCCAGACCCCTCCCGTAACTTCTGGACACCACCATACTCTTCCTGGACATCTAAACATACACGATCGCCATATTTACGTAGGCTATGATTTTCTGTTCCCGATTAGGGATATTTCTCTCAATGATAATCAACCAATCAGCAGCCAGATTTTTTTTTATGCTGATTCGAGTTTCCCTACACAAATTCAAGAAGCGTAACTCTATATAATTAGTTGCTTGTAACCTATAAGTGTAACGAAAATCAGACTTTGATCGTGAATACCGCGCCAATTTTACAAGAAAAGCTTTACTAAGATACGATAGAAATATGGGAGTCATTGGACATCCTGTTATCTCCCCCTCCCCCCCTCAAAATTTCACAATCCGACAATGATTTGGTTAAATGATAGGCGGATGTCCTATTAAATTTCAGTACTTTTTTAGGAGTTTGAGTCGAATTCGTATTAGTGAAACTTTCATCACCTCGATCGTGTTATTTTGAACATTAAAGGTCCACACATATGCAAAAAATTGATGATTTTCAGAAAATTTCGCCTCCGGAAAAAGTTGAAGTTCCGGCGACAGAGGGTTAATAAATGTCTCGCATAATCTGAAAATGGGTCTGTAGGGCGTGAAAATATAATAACTCAACAAAACGAGTCAGTCTTTGTTTATCAGTGTTCCTAAATTCGCTGCCCTGAACGATATTTGAAAAATGTGATTTTTTTGCCTATAGGTTACACACAACTAATTATTTTCCATAGGCGACAGTGTTAACTAAAAGTCCCGCCGGCCATGGGTTAAGCCTATTTGAACTTCAAGTGGTCAATTTTCCCTTAGAACGTCATCCGCTGCACCAGTCTGTGACAACAAACGCGCACTTTTCGGTATTTTTTCAAACAATAATCTTGCATTTCCACAACTACCCAATTTACTGCACAAAAATCAGCAGCATAAAAATACCCAGACCCCTCCCGTAACTTCTGGACACCACCATACTCTTCCTGGACATCTAAACATACACGATCGCCATATTTACGTAGGCTATGATTTTCTGTTCCCGATTAGGGATATTTCTCTCAATGATAATCAACCAATCAGCAGCCAGATTTTGTTTTATGCTGATTCGAGTTTCCCTACACAAATTCAAGAAGCGTAACTCTATATAATTAGTTGCTTGTAACCTATAAGTGTAACGAAAATCAGACTTTGATCGTGAATACCGCGCCAATTTTACAAGAAAAGCTTTACTATGATACGATAGAAATATGGGAGTCATTGGACATCCTGTTATCTCCCAGCGGTCCTTTAACCCACATACCCCGTTTTAAAATCAACCAATTTGTGTGGGTAAGAAATATCACTGATAATTGCATCCTGAAAACTCTGGAAGCACAGTTTAGTAGAAAAGATACTAATGTCTCATGTCATGCTTATCATAGACATATATACTGCACAGTGTCACATGTCCCATGTCCATCCACTCACTAATGAGAATATTATGACCACAAATGTGACCACACCCAAAATTCAGGGTTTTTCATCATAATTTAATTTGTAAAATCCGACTGGCGTGCATAGCGCACACGATAGAAAGGCATATGTATAAGTTTTGAAAACTAGTTACGTATATCTACCATACGCTTTAAGGAATTTATCTAATTTTGAACAGTACAATGTTTAATTGGATTTGAAATAGACCCCCCCCCCTCAAAATTTCACAATCCGACAATGATTTGGTTAAATGATAGGCGGATGTCCCTTTAAATTTCAGTACTTTTTAGGAGTTTGAGTCGAATTCGTATTAGAGAAACTTTCATCACCTCGATCGTGTTATTTTGAACATTAAAGGTCCACACATATGCAAAAATTTGATGATTTTCAGAAAATTTCGCCTCCGGAAAAAGTTGAAGTTCCGGCGACAGAGGGTTAATAAATGTCTCGCATAATCTGAAAATGGGTCTGTAGGGCGTGATAATATAATAACTCAACAAAACGAGTCAGTCTTTGTTTATCAGTGTTCCTAAATTCGCTGCCCTGAACGATATTTGAAAAATGTGATTTTTTTGCCTATAGGTTACACACAACTAATTATTTTCCATAGGCGACAGTGTTAACTAAAAGTCCCGCCGGCCATGGGTTAAGCCTATTTGAACTTCAAGTGGTCAAATTTCCCTTAGAACGTCATCCGCTGCACCAGTCTGTGACAACAAACGCGCACTTTTCGGTATTTTTTCAAACAATAATCTTGCATTTCCACAACTACCCAATTTACTGCACAAAAATCAGCAGCATAAAAATACCCAGACCCCTCCCGTAACTTCTGGACACCACCATACTCTTCCTGGACATCTAAACATACACGATCGCCATATTTACGTAGGCTATGATTTTCTGTTCCCGATTAGGGATATTTCTCTCAATGATAATCAACCAATCAGCAGCCAGATTTTTTTTTATGCTGATTCGAGTTTCCCTACACAAATTCAAGAAGCGTAACTCTATATAATTAGTTGCTTGTAACCTATAAGTGTAACGAAAATCAGACTTTGATCGTGAATACCGCGCCAATTTTACAAGAAAAGCTTTACTAAGATACGATAGAAATATGGGAGTCATTGGACATCCTGTTATCTCCCAGCGGTCCTTTAACCCACATACCCCGTTTTAAAATCAACCAATTTGTTTGGGTAAGAAATATCACTGATAATTGCATCCTGAAAACTCTGGAAGCACAGTTTAGTAGAAAAGATACTAATGTCTCATGTCATGCTTATCATAGACATATATACTGCACAGTGTCACATGTCCCATGTCCATCCACTCACTAATGAGAATATTATGACCACAAATGTGACCACACCCAAAATTCAGGGTTTTTCATCATAATTTAATTTGTAAAATCCGACTGGCGTGCATAGCGCACACGATAGAAAGGCATATGTATAAGTTTTGAAAACTAGTTACGTATATCTACCATACGCTTTAAGGAATTTATCTAATTTTGAACAGTACAATGTTTAATTGGATTTGAAATAGACCCCCCCCCCCCCCTCAAAATTTCACAATCCGACAATGATTTGGTTAAATGATAGGCGGATGTCCCTTTAAATTTCAGTACTTTTTAGGAGTTTGAGTCGAATTCGTATTAGAGAAACTTTCATCACCTCGATCGTGTTATTTTGAACATTAAAGGTCCACACATATGCAAAAATTTGATGATTTTCAGAAAATTTCGCCTCCGGAAAAAGTTGAAGTTTCGGCGACAGAGGGTTAATAAATGTCTCGCATAATCTGAAAATGGGTCTGTAGGGCGTGAAAATATAATAACTCAACAAAACGAGTCAGTCTTTGTTTATCAGTGTTCCTAAATTCGCTGCCCTGAACGATATTTGAAAAATGTGATTTTTTTGCCTATAGGTTACACACAACTAATTATTTTCCATAGGCGACAGTGTTAACTAAAAGTCCCGCCGGCCATGGGTTAAGCCTATTTGAACTTCAAGTGGTCAATTTTCCCTTAGAACGTCATCCGCTGCACCAGTCTGTGACAACAAACGCGCACTTTTCGGTATTTTTTCAAACAATAATCTTGCATTTCCACAACTACCCAATTTACTGCACAAAAATCAGCAGCATAAAAATACCCAGACCCCTCCCGTAACTTCTGGACACCACCATACTCTTCCTGGACATCTAAACATACACGATCGCCATATTTACGTAGGCTATGATTTTCTGTTCCCGATTAGGGATATTTCTCTCAATGATAATCAACCAATCAGCAGCCAGATTTTGTTTTATGCTGATTCGAGTTTCCCTACACAAATTCAAGAAGCGTAACTCTATATAATTAGTTGCTTGTAACCTATAAGTGTAACGAAAATCAGACTTTGATCGTGAATACCGCGCCAATTTTACAAGAAAAGCTTTACTATGATACGATAGAAATATGGGAGTCATTGGACATCCTGTTATCTCCCAGCGGTCCTTTAACCCACATACCCCGTTTTAAAATCAACCAATTTGTTTGGGTAAGAAATATCACTGATAATTGCATCCTGAAAACTCTGGAAGCACAGTTTAGTAGAAAAGATACTAATGTCTCATGTCATGCTTATCATAGACATATATACTGCACAGTGTCACATGTCCCATGTCCATCCACTCACTAATGAGAATATTATGACCACAAATGTGACCACACCCAAAATTCAGGGTTTTTCATCATAATTTAATTTGTAAAATCCGACTGGCGTGCATAGCGCACACGATAGAAAGGCATATGTATAAGTTTTGAAAACTAGTTACGTATATCTACCATACGCTTTAAGGAATTTATCTAATTTTGAACAGTACAATGTTTAATTGGATTTGAAATAGACCCCCCCCCCTCAAAATTTCACAATCCGACAATGATTTGGTTAAATGATAGGCGGATGTCCCTTTAAATTTCAGTACTTTTTAGGAGTTTGAGTCGAATTCGTATTAGAGAAACTTTCATCACCTCGATCGTGTTATTTTGAACATTAAAGGTCCACACATATGCAAAAATTTGATGATTTTCAGAAAATTTCGCCTCAGGAAAAAGTTGAAGTTCCGGCGACAGAGGGTTAATAAATGTCTCGCATAATCTGAAAATGGGTCTGTAGGGCGTGAAAATATAATAACTCAACAAAACGAGTCAGTCTTTGTTTATCAGTGTTCCTAAATTCGCTGCCCTGAACGATATTTGAAAAATGTGATTTTGTTGCCTATAGGTTACACACAACTAATTATTTTCCATAGGCGACAGTGTTAACTAAAAGTCCCGCCGGCCATGGGTTAAGCCTATTTGAACTTCAAGTGGTCAATTTTCCCTTAGAACGTCATCCGCTGCACCAGTCTGTGACAACAAACGCGCACTTTTCGGTATTTTTTCAAACAATAATCTTGCATTTCCACAACTACCCAATTTACTGCACAAAAATCAGCAGCATAAAAATACCCAGACCCCTCCCGTAACTTCTGGACACCACCATACTCTTCCTGGACATCTAAACATACACGATCGCCATATTTACGTAGGCTATGATTTTCTGTTCCCGATTAGGGATATTTCTCTCAATGATAATCAACCAATCAGCAGCCAGATTTTTTTTTATGCTGATTCGAGTTTCCCTACACAAATTCAAGAAGCGTAACTCTATATAATTAGTTGCTTGTAACCTATAAGTGTAACGAAAATCAGACTTTGATCGTGAATACCGCGCCAATTTTACAAGAAAAGCTTTACTAAGATACGATAGAAATATGGGAGTCATTGGACATCCTGTTATCTCCCAGCGGTCCTTTAACCCACATACCCCGTTTTAAAATCAACCAATTTGTTTGGGTAAGAAATATCACTGATAATTGCATCCTGAAAACTCTGGAAGCACAGTTTAGTAGAAAAGATACTAATGTCTCATGTCATGCTTATCATAGACATATATACTGCACAGTGTCACATGTCCCATGTCCATCCACTCACTAATGAGAATATTATGACCACAAATGTGACCACACCCAAAATTCAGGGTTTTTCATCATAATTTAATTTGTAAAATCCGACTGGCGTGCATAGCGCACACGATAGAAAGGCATATGTATAAGTTTTGAAAACTAGTTACGTATATCTACCATACGCTTTAAGGAATTTATCTAATTTTGAACAGTACAATGTTTAATTGGATTTGAAATAGACCCCCCCCCCCCCTCAAAATTTCACAATCCGACAATGATTTGGTTAAATGATAGGCGGATGTCCCTTTAAATTTCAGTACTTTTTAGGAGTTTGAGTCGAATTCGTATTAGAGAAACTTTCATCACCTCGATCGTGTTATTTTGAACATTAAAGGTCCACACATATGCAAAAATTTGATGATTTTCAGAAAATTTCGCCTCCGGAAAAAGTTGAAGTTCCGGCGACAGAGGGTTAATAAATGTCTCGCATAATCTGAAAATGGGTCTGTAGGGCGTGAAAATATAATAACTCAACAAAACGAGTCAGTCTTTGTTTATCAGTGTTCCTAAATTCGCTGCCCTGAACGATATTTGAAAAATGTGATTTTTTTGCCTATAGGTTACACACAACTAATTATTTTCCATAGGCGACAGTGTTAACTAAAAGTCCCGCCGGCCATGGGTTAAGCCTATTTGAACTTCAAGTGGTCAATTTTCCCTTAGAACGTCATCCGCTGCACCAGTCTGTGACAACAAACGCGCACTTTTCGGTATTTTTTCAAACAATAATCTTGCATTTCCACAACTACCCAATTTACTGCACAAAAATCAGCAGCATAAAAATACCCAGACCCCTCCCGTAACTTCTGGACACCACCATACTCTTCATGGACATCTAAACATGCACGATCGCCATATTTACGTAGGCTATGATTTTCTGTTCCCGATTAGGGATATTTCTCTCAATGATAATCAACCAATCAGCTGCCAGATTTTTTTTTATGCTGATTCGAGTTTCCCTACACAAATTCAAGAAGCGTAACTCTATATAATTAGTTGCTTGTAACCTATAAGTGTAACGAAAATCAGACTTTGATCGTGAATACCGCGCCAATTTTACAAGAAAAGCTTTACTATGATACGATAGAAATATGGGAGTCATTGGACATCCTGTTATCTCCCAGCGGTCCTTTAACCCACATACCCCGTTTTAAAATCAACCAATTTGTTTGGGTAAGAAATATCACTGATAATTGCATCCTGAAAACTCTGGAAGCACAGTTTAGTAGAAAAGATACTAATGTCTCATGTCATGCTTATCATAGACATATATACTGCACAGTGTCACATGTCCCATGTCCATCCACTCACTAATGAGAATATTATGACCACAAATGTGACCACACCCAAAATTCAGGGTTTTTCATCATAATTTAATTTGTAAAATCCGACTGGCGTGCATAGCGCACACGATAGAAAGGCATATGTATAAGTTTTGAAAACTAGTTACGTATATCTACCATACGCTTTAAGGAATTTATCTAATTTTGAACAGTACAATGTTTAATTGGATTTGAAATAGACCCCCCCCCCCCCCCTCAAAATTTCACAATCCGACAATGATTTGGTTAAATGATAGGCGGATGTCCCTTTAAATTTCAGTACTTTTTAGGAGTTTGAGTCGAATTCGTATTAGAGAAACTTTCATCACCTCGATCGTGTTATTTTGAACATTAAAGGTCCACACATATGCAAAAATTTGATGATTTTCAGAAAATTTCGCCTCAGGAAAAAGTTGAAGTTCCGGCGACAGAGGGTTAATAAATGTCTCGCATAATCTGAAAATGGGTCTGTAGGGCGTGAAAATATAATAACTCAACAAAACGAGTCAGTCTTTGTTTATCAGTGTTCCTAAATTCGCTGCCCTGAACGATATTTGAAAAATGTGATTTTGTTGCCTATAGGTTACACACAACTAATTATTTTCCATAGGCGACAGTGTTAACTAAAAGTCCCGCCGGCCATGGGTTAAGCCTATTTGAACTTCAAGTGGTCAATTTTCCCTTAGAACGTCATCCGCTGCACCAGTCTGTGACAACAAACGCGCACTTTTCGGTATTTTTTCAAACAATAATCTTGCATTTCCACAACTACCCAATTTACTGCACAAAAATCAGCAGCATAAAAATACCCAGACCCCTCCCGTAACTTCTGGACACCACCATACTCTTCCTGGACATCTAAACATACACGATCGCCATATTTACGTAGGCTATGATTTTCTGTTCCCGATTAGGGATATTTCTCTCAATGATAATCAACCAATCAGCAGCCAGATTTTTTTTTATGCTGATTCGAGTTTCCCTACACAAATTCAAGAAGCGTAACTCTATATAATTAGTTGCTTGTAACCTATAAGTGTAACGAAAATCAGACTTTGATCGTGAATACCGCGCCAATTTTACAAGAAAAGCTTTACTAAGATACGATAGAAATATGGGAGTCATTGGACATCCTGTTATCTCCCAGCGGTCCTTTAACCCACATACCCCGTTTTAAAATCAACCAATTTGTTTGGGTAAGAAATATCACTGATAATTGCATCCTGAAAACTCTGGAAGCACAGTTTAGTAGAAAAGATACTAATGTCTCATGTCATGCTTATCATAGACATATATACTGCACAGTGTCACATGTCCCATGTCCATCCACTCACTAATGAGAATATTATGACCACAAATGTGACCACACCCAAAATTCAGGGTTTTTCATCATAATTTAATTTGTAAAATCCGACTGGCGTGCATAGCGCACACGATAGAAAGGCATATGTATAAGTTTTGAAAACTAGTTACGTATATCTACCATACGCTTTAAGGAATTTATCTAATTTTGAACAGTACAATGTTTAATTGGATTTGAAATAGACCCCCCCCCCCCTCAAAATTTCACAATCCGACAATGATTTGGTTAAATGATAGGCGGATGTCCCTTTAAATTTCAGTACTTTTTAGGAGTTTGAGTCGAATTCGTATTAGAGAAACTTTCATCACCTCGATCGTGTTATTTTGAACATTAAAGGTCCACACATATGCAAAAATTTGATGATTTTCAGAAAATTTCGCCTCCGGAAAAAGTTGAAGTTCCGGCGACAGAGGGTTAATAAATGTCTCGCATAATCTGAAAATGGGTCTGTAGGGCGTGAAAATATAATAACTCAACAAAACGAGTCAGTCTTTGTTTATCAGTGTTCCTAAATTCGCTGCCCTGAACGATATTTGAAAAATGTGATTTTTTTGCCTATAGGTTACACACAACTAATTATTTTCCATAGGCGACAGTGTTAACTAAAAGTCCCGCCGGCCATGGGTTAAGCCTATTTGAACTTCAAGTGGTCAATTTTCCCTTAGAACGTCATCCGCTGCACCAGTCTGTGACAACAAACTCGCACTTTTCGGTATTTTTTCAAACAATAATCTTGCATTTCCACAACTACCCAATTTACTGCACAAAAATCAGCAGCATAAAAATACCCAGACCCCTCCCGTAACTTCTGGACACCACCATACTCTTCATGGACATCTAAACATGCACGATCGCCATATTTACGTAGGCTATGATTTTCTGTTCCCGATTAGGGATATTTCTCTCAATGATAATCAACCAATCAGCAGCCAGATTTTTTTTATGCTGATTCGAGTTTCCCTACACAAATTCAAGAAGCGTAACTCTATATAATTAGTTGCTTGTAACCTATAAGTGTAACGAAAATCAGACTTTGATCGTGAATACCGCGCCAATTTTACAAGAAAAGCTTTACTATGATACGATAGAAATATGGGAGTCATTGGACATCCTGTTATCTCCCAGCGGTCCTTTAACCCACATACCCCGTTTTAAAATCAACCAATTTGTTTGGGTAAGAAATATCACTGATAATTGCATCCTGAAAACTCTGGAAGCACAGTTTAGTAGAAAAGATACTAATGTCTCATGTCATGCTTATCATAGACATATATACTGCACAGTGTCACATGTCCCATGTCCATCCACTCACTAATGAGAATATTATGACCACAAATGTGACCACACCCAAAATTCAGGGTTTTTCATCATAATTTAATTTGTAAAATCCGACTGGCGTGCATAGCGCACACGATAGAAAGGCATATGTATAAGTTTTGAAAACTAGTTACGTATATCTACCATACGCTTTAAGGAATTTATCTAATTTTGAACAGTACAATGTTTAATTGGATTTGAAATAGACCCCCCCCCCCTCAAAATTTCACAATCCGACAATGATTTGGTTAAATGATAGGCGGATGTCCCTTTAAATTTCAGTACTTTTTAGGAGTTTGAGTCGAATTCGTATTAGAGAAACTTTCATCACCTCGATCGTGTTATTTTGAACATTAAAGGTCCACACATATGCAAAAATTTGATGATTTTCAGAAAATTTCGCCTCAGGAAAAAGTTGAAGTTCCGGCGACAGAGGGTTAATAAATGTCTCGCATAATCTGAAAATGGGTCTGTAGGGCGTGAAAATATAATAACTCAACAAAACGAGTCAGTCTTTGTTTATCAGTGTTCCTAAATTCGCTGCCCTGAACGATATTTGAAAAATGTGATTTTGTTGCCTATAGGTTACACACAACTAATTATTTTCCATAGGCGACAGTGTTAACTAAAAGTCCCGCCGGCCATGGGTTAAGCCTATTTGAACTTCAAGTGGTCAATTTTCCCTTAGAACGTCATCCGCTGCACCAGTCTGTGACAACAAACGCGCACTTTTCGGTATTTTTTCAAACAATAATCTTGCATTTCCACAACTACCCAATTTACTGCACAAAAATCAGCAGCATAAAAATACCCAGACCCCTCCCGTAACTTCTGGACACCACCATACTCTTCCTGGACATCTAAACATACACGATCGCCATATTTACGTAGGCTATGATTTTCTGTTCCCGATTAGGGATATTTCTCTCAATGATAATCAACCAATCAGCAGCCAGATTTTTTTTTATGCTGATTCGAGTTTCCCTACACAAATTCAAGAAGCGTAACTCTATATAATTAGTTGCTTGTAACCTATAAGTGTAACGAAAATCAGACTTTGATCGTGAATACCGCGCCAATTTTACAAGAAAAGCTTTACTAAGATACGATAGAAATATGGGAGTCATTGGACATCCTGTTATCTCCCAGCGGTCCTTTAACCCACATACCCCGTTTTAAAATCAACCAATTTGTTTGGGTAAGAAATATCACTGATAATTGCATCCTGAAAACTCTGGAAGCACAGTTTAGTAGAAAAGATACTAATGTCTCATGTCATGCTTATCATAGACATATATACTGCACAGTGTCACATGTCCCATGTCCATCCACTCACTAATGAGAATATTATGACCACAAATGTGACCACACCCAAAATTCAGGGTTTTTCATCATAATTTAATTTGTAAAATCCGACTGGCGTGCATAGCGCACACGATAGAAAGGCATATGTATAAGTTTTGAAAACTAGTTACGTATATCTACCATACGCTTTAAGGAATTTATCTAATTTTGAACAGTACAATGTTTAATTGGATTTGAAATAGACCCCCCCCCCCTCAAAATTTCACAATCCGACAATGATTTGGTTAAATGATAGGCGGATGTCCCTTTAAATTTCAGTACTTTTTAGGAGTTTGAGTCGAATTCGTATTAGAGAAACTTTCATCACCTCGATCGTGTTATTTTGAACATTAAAGGTCCACACATATGCAAAAATTTTATGATTTTCAGAAAATTTCGCCTCCGGAAAAAGTTGAAGTTCCGGCGACAGAGGGTTAATAAATGTCTCGCATAATCTGAAAATGGGTCTGTAGGGCGTGAAAATATAATAACTCAACAAAACGAGTCAGTCTTTGTTTATCAGTGTTCCTAAATTCGCTGCCCTGAACGATATTTGAAAAATGTGAATTTTTTGCCTATAGGTTACACACAACTAATTATTTTCCATAGGCGACAGTGTTAACTAAAAGTCCCGCCGGCCATGGGTTAAGCCTATTTGAACTTCAAGTGGTCAATTTTCCCTTAGAACGTCATCCGCTGCACCAGTCTGTGACAACAAACGCGCACTTTTCGGTATTTTTTCAAACAATAATCTTGCATTTCCACAACTACCCAATTTACTGCACAAAAATCAGCAGCATAAAAATACCCAGACCCCTCCCGTAACTTCTGGACACCACCAGACTCTTCCTGGACATCTAAACATACACGATCGCCATATTTACGTAGGCTATGATTTTCTGTTCCCGATTAGGGATATTTCTCTCAATGATAATCAACCAATCAGCAGCCAGATTTTTTTTTATGCTGATTCGAGTTTCCCTACACAAATTCAAGAAGCGTAACTCTATATAATTAGTTGCTTGTAACCTATAAGTGTAACGAAAATCAGACTTTGATCGTGAATACCGCGCCAATTTTACAAGAAAAGCTTTACTAAGATACGATAGAAATATGGGAGTCATTGGACATCCTGTTATCTCCCAGCGGTCCTTTAACCCACATACCCCGTTTTAAAATCAACCAATTTGTTTGGGTAAGAAATATCACTGATAATTGCATCCTGAAAACTCTGGAAGCACAGTTTAGTAGAAAAGATACTAATGTCTCATGTCATGCTTATCATAGACATATATACTGCACAGTGTCACATGTCCCATGTCCATCCACTCACTAATGAGAATATTATGACCACAAATGTGACCACACCCAAAATTCAGGGTTTTTCATCATAATTTAATTTGTAAAATCCGACTGGCGTGCATAGCGCACACGATATAAAGGCATATGTATAAGTTTTGAAAACTAGTTACGTATATCTACCATACGCTTTAAGGAATTTATCTAATTTTGAACAGTACAATGTTTAATTGGATTTGAAATAGACCCCCCCCCCCCCCCCCTCAAAATTTCACAATCCGACAATGATTTGGTTAAATGATAGGCGGATGTCCCTTTAAATTTCAGTACTTTTTAGGAGTTTGAGTCGAATTCGTATTAGAGAAACTTTCATCACCTCGATCGTGTTATTTTGAACATTAAAGGTCCACACATATGCAAAAATTTTATGATTTTCAGAAAATTTCGCCTCCGGAAAAAGTTGAAGTTCCGGCGACAGAGGGTTAATAAATGTCTCGCATAATCTGAAAATGGGTCTGTAGGGCGTGAAAATATAATAACTCAACAAAACGAGTCAGTCTTTGTTTATCAGTGTTCCTAAATTCGCTGCCCTGAACGATATTTGAAAAATGTGATTTTTTTGCCTATAGGTTACACACAACTAATTATTTTCCATAGGCGACAGTGTTAACTAAAAGTCCCGCCGGCCATGGGTTAAGCCTATTTGAACTTCAAGTGGTCAATTTTCCCTTAGAACGTCATCCGCTGCACCAGTCTGTGACAACAAACGCGCACTTTTCGGTATTTTTTCAAACAATAATCTTGCATTTCCACAACTACCCAATTTACTGCACAAAAATCAGCAGCATAAAAATACCCAGACCCCTCCCGTAACTTCTGGACACCACCATACTCTTCCTGGACATCTAAACATACACGATCGCCATATTTACGTAGGCTATGATTTTCTGTTCCCGATTAGGGATATTTCTCTCAATGATAATCAACCAATCAGCAGCCAGATTTTTTTTTATGCTGATTCGAGTTTCCCTACACAAATTCAAGAAGCGTAACTCTATATAATTAGTTGCTTGTAACCTATAAGTGTAACGAAAATCAGACTTTGATCGTGAATACCGCGCCAATTTTACAAGAAAAGCTTTACTATGATACGATAGAAATATGGGAGTCATTGGACATCCTGTTATCTCCCAGCGGTCCTTTAACCCACATACCCCGTTTTAAAATCAACCAATTTGTTTGGGTAAGAAATATCACTGATAATTGCATCCTGAAAACTCTGGAAGCACAGTTTAGTAGAAAAGATACTAATGTCTCATGTCATGCTTATCATAGACATATATACTGCACAGTGTCACATGTCCCATGTCCATCCACTCACTAATGAGAATATTATGACCACAAATGTGACCACACCCAAAATTCAGGGTTTTTCATCATAATTTAATTTGTAAAATCCGACTGGCGTGCATAGCGCACACGATAGAAAGGCATATGTATAAGTTTTGAAAACTAGTTACGTATATCTACCATACGCTTTAAGGAATTTATCTAATTTTGAACAGTACAATGTTTAATTGGATTTGAAATAGACCCCCCCCCCTCAAAATTTCACAATCCGACAATGATTTGGTTAAATGATAGGCGGATGTCCCTTTAAATTTCAGTACTTTTTAGGAGTTTGAGTCGAATTCGTATTAGAGAAACTTTCATCACCTCGATCGTGTTATTTTGAACATTAAAGGTCCACACATATGCAAAAATTTGATGATTTTCAGAAAATTTCGCCTCAGGAAAAAGTTGAAGTTCCGGCGACAGAGGGTTAATAAATGTCTCGCATAATCTGAAAATGGGTCTGTAGGGCGTGAAAATATAATAACTCAACAAAACGAGTCAGTCTTTGTTTATCAGTGTTCCTAAATTCGCTGCCCTGAACGATATTTGAAAAATGTGATTTTGTTGCCTATAGGTTACACACAACTAATTATTTTCCATAGGCGAGAGTGTTAACTAAAAGTCCCGCCGGCCATGGGTTAAGCCTATTTGAACTTCAAGTGGTCAATTTTCCCTTAGAACGTCATCCGCTGCACCAGTCTGTGACAACAAACGCGCACTTTTCGGTATTTTTTCAAACAATAATCTTGCATTTCCACAACTACCCAATTTACTGCACAAAAATCAGCAGCATAAAAATACCCAGACCCCTCCCGTAACTTCTGGACACCACCATACTCTTCCTGGACATCTAAACATACACGATCGCCATATTTACGTAGGCTATGATTTTCTGTTCCCGATTAGGGATATTTCTCTCAATGATAATCAACCAATCAGCAGCCAGATTTTTTTTTATGCTGATTCGAGTTTCCCTACACAAATTCAAGAAGCGTAACTCTATATAATTAGTTGCTTGTAACCTATAAGTGTAACGAAAATCAGACTTTGATCGTGAATACCGCGCCAATTTTACAAGAAAAGCTTTACTAAGATACGATAGAAATATGGGAGTCATTGGACATCCTGTTATCTCCCAGCGGTCCTTTAACCCACATACCCCGTTTTAAAATCAACCAATTTGTTTGGGTAAGAAATATCACTGATAATTGCATCCTGAAAACTCTGGAAGCACAGTTTAGTAGAAAAGATACTAATGTCTCATGTCATGCTTATCATAGACATATATACTGCACAGTGTCACATGTCCCATGTCCATCCACTCACTAATGAGAATATTATGACCACAAATGTGACCACACCCAAAATTCAGGGTTTTTCATCATAATTTAATTTGTAAAATCCGACTGGCGTGCATAGCGCACACGATAGAAAGGCATATGTATAAGTTTTGAAAACTAGTTACGTATATCTACCATACGCTTTAAGGAATTTATCTAATTTTGAACAGTACAATGTTTAATTGGATTTGAAATAGACCCCCCCCCCTCAAAATTTCACAATCCGACAATGATTTGGTTAAATGATAGGCGGATGTCCCTTTAAATTTCAGTACTTTTTAGGAGTTTGAGTCGAATTCGTATTAGAGAAACTTTCATCACCTCGATCGTGTTATTTTGAACATTAAAGGTCCACACATATGCAAAAATTTGATGATTTTCAGAAAATTTCGCCTCCGGAAAAAGTTGAAGTTCCGGCGACAGAGGGTTAATAAATGTCTCGCATAATCTGAAAATGGGTCTGTAGGGCGTGAAAATATAATAACTCAACAAAACGAGTCAGTCTTTGTTTATCAGTGTTCCTAAATTCGCTGCCCTGAACGATATTTGAAAAATGTGAATTTTTTGCCTATAGGTTACACACAACTAATTATTTTCCATAGGCGACAGTGTTAACTAAAAGTCCCGCCGGCCATGGGTTAAGCCTATTTGAACTTCAAGTGGTCAATTTTCCCTTAGAACGTCATCCGCTGCACCAGTCTGTGACAACAAACGCGCACTTTTCGGTATTTTTTCAAACAATAATCTTGCATTTCCACAACTACCCAATTTACTGCACAAAAATCAGCAGCATAAAAATACCCAGACCCCTCCCGTAACTTCTGGACACCACCAGACTCTTCCTGGACATCTAAACATACACGATCGCCATATTTACGTAGGCTATGATTTTCTGTTCCCGATTAGGGATATTTCTCTCAATGATAATCAACCAATCAGCAGCCAGATTTTTTTTTATGCTGATTCGAGTTTCCCTACACAAATTCAAGAAGCGTAACTCTATATAATTAGTTGCTTGTAACCTATAAGTGTAACGAAAATCAGACTTTGATCGTGAATACCGCGCCAATTTTACAAGAAAAGCTTTACTAAGATACGATAGAAATATGGGAGTCATTGGACATCCTGTTATCTCCCAGCGGTCCTTTAACCCACATACCCCGTTTTAAAATCAACCAATTTGTTTGGGTAAGAAATATCACTGATAATTGCATCCTGAAAACTCTGGAAGCACAGTTTAGTAGAAAAGATACTAATGTCTCATGTCATGCTTATCATAGACATATATACTGCACAGTGTCACATGTCCCATGTCCATCCACTCACTAATGAGAATATTATGACCACAAATGTGACCACACCCAAAATTCAGGGTTTTTCATCATAATTTAATTTGTAAAATCCGACTGGCGTGCATAGCGCACACGATATAAAGGCATATGTATAAGTTTTGAAAACTAGTTACGTATATCTACCATACGCTTTAAGGAATTTATCTAATTTTGAACAGTACAATGTTTAATTGGATTTGAAATAGACCCCCCCCCCCCCTCAAAATTTCACAATCCGACAATGATTTGGTTAAATGATAGGCGGATGTCCCTTTAAATTTCAGTACTTTTTAGGAGTTTGAGTCGAATTCGTATTAGAGAAACTTTCATCACCTCGATCGTGTTATTTTGAACATTAAAGGTCCACACATATGCAAAAATTTTATGATTTTCAGAAAATTTCGCCTCCGGAAAAAGTTGAAGTTCCGGCGACAGAGGGTTAATAAATGTCTCGCATAATCTGAAAATGGGTCTGTAGGGCGTGAAAATATAATAACTCAACAAAACGAGTCAGTCTTTGTTTATCAGTGTTCCTAAATTCGCTGCCCTGAACGATATTTGAAAAATGTGATTTTTTTGCCTATAGGTTACACACAACTAATTATTTTCCATAGGCGACAGTGTTAACTAAAAGTCCCGCCGGCCATGGGTTAAGCCTATTTGAACTTCAAGTGGTCAATTTTCCCTTAGAACGTCATCCGCTGCACCAGTCTGTGACAACAAACGCGCACTTTTCGGTATTTTTTCAAACAATAATCTTGCATTTCCACAACTACCCAATTTACTGCACAAAAATCAGCAGCATAAAAATACCCAGACCCCTCCCGTAACTTCTGGACACCACCATACTCTTCCTGGACATCTAAACATACACGATCGCCATATTTACGTAGGCTATGATTTTCTGTTCCCGATTAGGGATATTTCTCTCAATGATAATCAACCAATCAGCAGCCAGATTTTTTTTTATGCTGATTCGAGTTTCCCTACACAAATTCAAGAAGCGTAACTCTATATAATTAGTTGCTTGTAACCTATAAGTGTAACGAAAATCAGACTTTGATCGTGAATACCGCGCCAATTTTACAAGAAAAGCTTTACTATGATACGATAGAAATATGGGAGTCATTGGACATCCTGTTATCTCCCAGCGGTCCTTTAACCCACATACCCCGTTTTAAAATCAACCAATTTGTTTGGGTAAGAAATATCACTGATAATTGCATCCTGAAAACTCTGGAAGCACAGTTTAGTAGAAAAGATACTAATGTCTCATGTCATGCTTATCATAGACATATATACTGCACAGTGTCACATGTCCCATGTCCATCCACTCACTAATGAGAATATTATGACCACAAATGTGACCACACCCAAAATTCAGGGTTTTTCATCATAATTTAATTTGTAAAATCCGACTGGCGTGCATAGCGCACACGATAGAAAGGCATATGTATAAGTTTTGAAAACTAGTTACGTATATCTACCATACGCTTTAAGGAATTTATCTAATTTTGAACAGTACAATGTTTAATTGGATTTGAAATAGACCCCCCCCCCCTCAAAATTTCACAATCCGACAATGATTTGGTTAAATGATAGGCGGATGTCCCTTTAAATTTCAGTACTTTTTAGGAGTTTGAGTCGAATTCGTATTAGAGAAACTTTCATCACCTCGATCGTGTTATTTTGAACATTAAAGGTCCACACATATGCAAAAATTTGATGATTTTCAGAAAATTTCGCCTCAGGAAAAAGTTGAAGTTCCGGCGACAGAGGGTTAATAAATGTCTCGCATAATCTGAAAATGGGTCTGTAGGGCGTGAAAATATAATAACTCAACAAAACGAGTCAGTCTTTGTTTATCAGTGTTCCTAAATTCGCTGCCCTGAACGATATTTGAAAAATGTGATTTTGTTGCCTATAGGTTACACACAACTAATTATTTTCCATAGGCGAGAGTGTTAACTAAAAGTCCCGCCGGCCATGGGTTAAGCCTATTTGAACTTCAAGTGGTCAATTTTCCCTTAGAACGTCATCCGCTGCACCAGTCTGTGACAACAAACGCGCACTTTTCGGTATTTTTTCAAACAATAATCTTGCATTTCCACAACTACCCAATTTACTGCACAAAAATCAGCAGCATAAAAATACCCAGACCCCTCCCGTAACTTCTGGACACCACCATACTCTTCCTGGACATCTAAACATACACGATCGCCATATTTACGTAGGCTATGATTTTCTGTTCCCGATTAGGGATATTTCTCTCAATGATAATCAACCAATCAGCAGCCAGATTTTTTTTTATGCTGATTCGAGTTTCCCTACACAAATTCAAGAAGCGTAACTCTATATAATTAGTTGCTTGTAACCTATAAGTGTAACGAAAATCAGACTTTGATCGTGAATACCGCGCCAATTTTACAAGAAAAGCTTTACTAAGATACGATAGAAATATGGGAGTCATTGGACATCCTGTTATCTCCCAGCGGTCCTTTAACCCACATACCCCGTTTTAAAATCAACCAATTTGTTTGGGTAAGAAATATCACTGATAATTGCATCCTGAAAACTCTGGAAGCACAGTTTAGTAGAAAAGATACTAATGTCTCATGTCATGCTTATCATAGACATATATACTGTACAGTGTCACATGTCCCATGTCCATCCACTCACTAATGAGAATATTATGACCACAAATGTGACCACACCCAAAATTCAGGGTTTTTCATCATAATTTAATTTGTAAAATCCGACTGGCGTGCATAGCGCACACGATAGAAAGGCATATGTATAAGTTTTGAAAACTAGTTACGTATATCTACCATACGCTTTAAGGAATTTATCTAATTTTGAACAGTACAATGTTTAATTGGATTTGAAATAGACCCCCCCCCCTCAAAATTTCACAATCCGACAATGATTTGGTTAAATGATAGGCGGATGTCCCTTTAAATTTCAGTACTTTTTAGGAGTTTGAGTCGAATTCGTATTAGAGAAACTTTCATCACCTCGATCGTGTTATTTTGAACATTAAAGGTCCACACATATGCAAAAATTTGATGATTTTCAGAAAATTTCGCCTCCGGAAAAAGTTGAAGTTCCGGCGACAGAGGGTTAATAAATGTCTCGCATAATCTGAAAATGGGTCTGTAGGGCGTGAAAATATAATAACTCAACAAAACGAGTCAGTCTTTGTTTATCAGTGTTCCTAAATTCGCTGCCCTGAACGATATTTGAAAAATGTGAATTTTTTGCCTATAGGTTACACACAACTAATTATTTTCCATAGGCGACAGTGTTAACTAAAAGTCCCGCCGGCCATGGGTTAAGCCTATTTGAACTTCAAGTGGTCAATTTTCCCTTAGAACGTCATCCGCTGCACCAGTCTGTGGCAACAAACGCGCACTTTTCGGTATTTTTTCAAACAATAATCTTGCATTTCCACAACTACCCAATTTACTGCACAAAAATCAGCAGCATAAAAATACCCAGACCCCTCCCGTAACTTCTGGACACCACCATACTCTTCCTGGACATCTAAACATACACGATCGCCATATTTACGTAGGCTATGATTTTCTGTTCCCGATTAGGGATATTTCTCTCAATGATAATCAACCAATCAGCAGCCAGATTTTTTTTTATGCTGATTCGAGTTTCCCTACACAAATTCAAGAAGCGTAACTCTATATAATTAGTTGCTTGTAACCTATAAGTGTAACGAAAATCAGACTTTGATCGTGAATACCGCGCCAATTTTACAAGAAAAGCTTTACTAAGATACGATAGAAATATGGGAGTCATTGGACATCCTGTTATCTCCCAGCGGTCCTTTAACCCACATACCCCGTTTTAAAATCAACCAATTTGTTTGGGTAAGAAATATCACTGATAATTGCATCCTGAAAACTCTGGAAGCACAGTTTAGTAGAAAAGATACTAATGTCTCATGTCATGCTTATCATAGACATATATACTGCACAGTGTCACATGTCCCATGTCCATCCACTCACTAATGAGAATATTATGACCACAAATGTGACCACACCCAAAATTCAGGGTTTTTCATCATAATTTAATTTGTAAAATCCGACTGGCGTGCATAGCGCACACGATAGAAAGGCATATGTATAAGTTTTGAAAACTAGTTACGTATATCTACCATACGCTTTAAGGAATTTATCTAATTTTGAACAGTACAATGTTTAATTGGATTTGAAATAGACACCCCCCTCAAAATTTCACAATCCGACAATGATTTGGTTAAATGATAGGCGGATGTCCCTTTAAATTTCAGTACTTTTTAGGAGTTTGAGTCGAATTCGTATTAGAGAAACTTTCATCACCTCGATCGTGTTATTTTGAACATTAAAGGTCCACACATATGCAAAAATTTGATGATTTTCAGAAAATTTCGCCTCCGGAAAAAGTTGAAGTTCCGGCGACAGAGGGTTAATAAATGTCTCGCATAATCTGAAAATGGGTCTGTAGGGCGTGAAAATATAATAACTCAACAAAACGAGTCAGTCTTTGTTTATCAGTGTTCCTAAATTCGCTGCCCTGAACGATATTTGAAAAATGTGAATTTTTTGCCTATAGGTTACACACAACTAATTATTTTCCATAGGCGACAGTGTTAACTAAAAGTCCCGCCGGCCATGGGTTAAGCCTATTTGAACTTCAAGTGGTCAATTTTCCCTTAGAACTTCATCCGCTGCACCAGTCTGTGACAACAAACGCGCACTTTTCGGTATTTTTTCAAACAATAATCTTGCATTTCCACAACTACCCAATTTACTGCACAAAAATCAGCAGCATAAAAATACCCAGACCCCTCCCGTAACTTCTGGACACCACCAGACTCTTCCTGGACATCTAAACATACACGATCGCCATATTTACGTAGGCTATGATTTTCTGTTCCCGATTAGGGATATTTCTCTCAATGATAATCAACCAATCAGCAGCCAGATTTTTTTTTATGCTGATTCGAGTTTCCCTACACAAATTCAAGAAGCGTAACTCTATATAATTAGTTGCTTGTAACCTATAAGTGTAACGAAAATCAGACTTTGATCGTGAATACCGCGCCAATTTTACAAGAAAAGCTTTACTAAGATACGATAGAAATATGGGAGTCATTGGACATCCTGTTATCTCCCAGCGGTCCTTTAACTCACATACCCCGTTTTAAAATCAACCAATTTGTTTGGGTAAGAAATATCACTGATAATTGCATCCTGGAAACTCTGGAAGCACAGTTTAGTAGAAAAGATACTAATGTCTCATGTCATGCTTATCATAGACATATATACTGCACAGTGTCACATGTCCCATGTCCATCCACTCACTAATGAGAATATTATGACCACAAATGTGACCACACCCAAAATTCAGGGTTTTTCATCATAATTTAATTTGTAAAATCCGACTGGCGTGCATAGCGCACACGATAGAAAGGCATATGTATAAGTTTTGAAAACTAGTTACGTATATCTACCATACGCTTTAAGGAATTTATCTAATTTTGAACAGTACAATGTTTAATTGGATTTGAAATAGACCCCCCCCCCCCTCAAAATTTCACAATCCGACAATGATTTGGTTAAATGATAGGCGGATGTCCCTTTAAATTTCAGTACTTTTTAGGAGTTTGAGTCGAATTCGTATTAGAGAAACTTTCATCACCTCGATCGTGTTATTTTGAACATTAAAGGTCCACACATATGCAAAAAATTTATGATTTTCAGAAAATTTCGCCTCCGGAAAAAGTTGAAGTTCCGGCGACAGAGGGTTAATAAATGTCTCGCATAATCTGAAAATGGGTCTGTAGGGCGTGAAAATATAATAACTCAACAAAACGAGTCAGTCTTTGTTTATCAGTGTTCCTAAATTCGCTGCCCTGAACGATATTTGAAAAATGTGATTTTTTTGCCTATAGGTTACACACAACTAATTATTTTCCATAGGCGACAGTGTTAACTAAAAGTCCCGCCGGCCATGGGTTAAGCCTATTTGAACTTCAAGTGGTCAATTTTCCCTTAGAACTTCATCCGCTGCACCAGTCTGTGACAACAAACGCGCACTTTTCGGTATTTTTTCAAACAATAATCTTGCATTTCCACAACTACCCAATTTACTGCACAAAAATCAGCAGCATAAAAATACCCAGACCCCTCCCGTAACTTCTGGACACCACCAGACTCTTCCTGGACATCTAAACATACACGATCGCCATATTTACGTAGGCTATGATTTTCTGTTCCCGATTAGGGATATTTCTCTCAATGATAATCAACCAATCAGCAGCCAGATTTTTTTTTATGCTGATTCGAGTTTCCCTACACAAATTCAAGAAGCGTAACTCTATATAATTAGTTGCTTGTAACCTATAAGTGTAACGAAAATCAGACTTTGATCGTGAATACCGCGCCAATTTTACAAGAAAAGCTTTACTAAGATACGATAGAAATATGGGAGTCATTGGACATCCTGTTATCTCCCAGCGGTCCTTTAACCCACATACCCCGTTTTAAAATCAACCAATTTGTTTGGGTAAGAAATATCACTGATAATTGCATCCTGGAAACTCTGGAAGCACAGTTTAGTAGAAAAGATACTAATGTCTCATGTCATGCTTATCATAGACATATATACTGCACAGTGTCACATGTCCCATGTCCATCCACTCACTAATGAGAATATTATGACCACAAATGTGACCACACCCAAAATTCAGGGTTTTTCATCATAATTTAATTTGTAAAATCCGACTGGCGTGCATAGCGCACACGATAGAAAGGCATATGTATAAGTTTTGAAAACTAGTTACGTATATCTACCATACGCTTTAAGGAATTTATCTAATTTTGAACAGTACAATGTTTAATTGGATTTGAAATAGACCCCCCCCCCCCCCCCTCAAAATTTCACAATCCGACAATGATTTGGTTAAATGATAGGCGGATGTCCCTTTAAATTTCAGTACTTTTTAGGAGTTTGAGTCGAATTCGTATTAGAGAAACTTTCATCACCTCGATCGTGTTATTTTGAACATTAAAGGTCCACACATATGCAAAAATTTTATGATTTTCAGAAAATTTCGCCTCCGGAAAAAGTTGAAGTTCCGGCGACAGAGGGTTAATAAATGTCTCGCATAATCTGAAAATGGGTCTGTAGGGCGTGAAAATATAATAACTCAACAAAACGAGTCAGTCTTTGTTTATCAGTGTTCCTAAATTCGCTGCCCTGAACGATATTTGAAAAATGTGATTTTTTTGCCTATAGGTTACACACAACTAATTATTTTCCATAGGCGACAGTGTTAACTAAAAGTCCCGCCGGCCATGGGTTAAGCCTATTTGAACTTCAAGTGGTCAATTTTCCCTTAGAACGTCATCCGCTGCACCAGTCTGTGACAACAAACGCGCACTTTTCGGTATTTTTTCAAACAATAATCTTGCATTTCCACAACTACCCAATTTACTGCACAAAAATCAGCAGCATAAAAATACCCAGACCCCTCCCGTAACTTCTGGACACCACCATACTCTTCCTGGACATCTAAACATACACGATCGCCATATTTACGTAGGCTATGATTTTCTGTTCCCGATTAGGGATATTTCTCTCAATGATAATCAACCAATCAGCAGCCAGATTTTTTTTTATGCTGATTCGAGTTTCCCTACACAAATTCAAGAAGCGTAACTCTATATAATTAGTTGCTTGTAACCTATAAGTGTAACGAAAATCAGACTTTGATCGTGAATACCGCGCCAATTTTACAAGAAAAGCTTTACTATGATACGATAGAAATATGGGAGTCATTGGACATCCTGTTATCTCCCAGCGGTCCTTTAACCCACATACCCCGTTTTAAAATCAACCAATTTGTTTGGGTAAGAAATATCACTGATAATTGCATCCTGAAAACTCTGGAAGCACAGTTTAGTAGAAAAGATACTAATGTCTCATGTCATGCTTATCATAGACATATATACTGCACAGTGTCACATGTCCCATGTCCATCCACTCACTAATGAGAATATTATGACCACAAATGTGACCACACCCAAAATTCAGGGTTTTTCATCATAATTTAATTTGTAAAATCCGACTGGCGTGCATAGCGCACACGATAGAAAGGCATATGTATAAGTTTTGAAAACTAGTTACGTATATCTACCATACGCTTTAAGGAATTTATCTAATTTTGAACAGTACAATGTTTAATTGGATTTGAAATAGACCCCCCCCCCCTCAAAATTTCACAATCCGACAATGATTTGGTTAAATGATAGGCGGATGTCCCTTTAAATTTCAGTACTTTTTAGGAGTTTGAGTCGAATTCGTATTAGAGAAACTTTCATCACCTCGATCGTGTTATTTTGAACATTAAAGGTCCACACATATGCAAAAATTTGATGATTTTCAGAAAATTTCGCCTCCGGAAAAAGTTGAAGTTCCGGCGACAGAGGGTTAATAAATGTCTCGCATAATCTGAAAATGGGTCTGTAGGGCGTGAAAATATAATAACTCAACAAAACGAGTCAGTCTTTGTTTATCAGTGGTCCTAAATTCGCTGCCCTGAACGATATTTGAAAAATGTGATTTTGTTGCCTATAGGTTACACACAACTAATTATTTTCCATAGGCGACAGTGTTAACTAAAAGTCCCGCCGGCCATGGGTTAAGCCTATTTGAACTTCAAGTGGTCAATTTTCCCTTAGAACGTCATCCGCTGCACCAGTCTGTGACAACAAACGCGCACTTTTCGGTATTTTTTCAAACAATAATCTTGCATTTCCACAACTACCCAATTTACTGCACAAAAATCAGCAGCATAAAAATACCCAGACCCCTCCCGTAACTTCTGGACACCACCATACTCTTCCTGGACATCTAAACATACACGATCGCCATATTTACGTAGGCTATGATTTTCTGTTCCCGATTAGGGATATTTCTCTCAATGATAATCAACCAATCAGCAGCCAGATTTTTTTTTATGCTGATTCGAGTTTCCCTACACAAATTCAAGAAGCGTAACTCTATATAATTAGTTGCTTGTAACCTATAAGTGTAACGAAAATCAGACTTTGATCGTGAATACCGCGCCAATTTTACAAGAAAAGCTTTACTAAGATACGATAGAAATATGGGAGTCATTGGACATCCTGTTATCTCCCAGCGGTCCTTTAACCCACATACCCCGTTTTAAAATCAACCAATTTGTTTGGGTAAGAAATATCACTGATAATTGCATCCTGAAAACTCTGGAAGCACAGTTTAGTAGAAAAGATACTAATGTCTCATGTCATGCTTATCATAGACATATATACTGCACAGTGTCACATGTCCCATGTCCATCCACTCACTAATGAGAATATTATGACCACAAATGTGACCACACCCAAAATTCAGGGTTTTTCATCATAATTTAATTTGTAAAATCCGACTGGCGTGCATAGCGCACACGATAGAAAGGCATATGTATAAGTTTTGAAAACTAGTTACGTATATCTACCATACGCTTTAAGGAATTTATCTAATTTTGAACAGTACAATGTTTAATTGGATTTGAAATAGACCCCCCCCCCCCTCAAAATTTCACAATCCGACAATGATTTGGTTAAATGATAGGCGGATGTCCCTTTAAATTTCAGTACTTTTTAGGAGTTTGAGTCGAATTCGTATTAGAGAAACTTTCATCACCTCGATCGTGTTATTTTGAACATTAAAGGTCCACACATATGCAAAAAATTTATGATTTTCAGAAAATTTCGCCTCCGGAAAAAGTTGAAGTTCCGGCGACAGAGGGTTAATAAATGTCTCGCATAATCTGAAAATGGGTCTGTAGGGCGTGAAAATATAATAACTCAACAAAACGAGTCAGTCTTTGTTTATCAGTGTTCCTAAATTCGCTGCCCTGAACGATATTTGAAAAATGTGATTTTTTTGCCTATAGGTTACACACAACTAATTATTTTCCATAGGCGACAGTGTTAACTAAAAGTCCCGCCGGCCATGGGTTAAGCCTATTTGAACTTCAAGTGGTCAATTTTCCCTTAGAACGTCATCCGCTGCACCAGTCTGTGACAACAAACGCGCACTTTTCGGTATTTTTTCAAACAATAATCTTGCATTTCCACAACTACCCAATTTACTGCACAAAAATCAGCAGCATAAAAATACCCAGACCCCTCCCGTAACTTCTGGACACCACCATACTCTTCCTGGACATCTAAACATACACGATCGCCATATTTACGTAGGCTATGATTTTCTGTTCCCGATTAGGGATATTTCTCTCAATGATAATCAACCAATCAGCAGCCAGATTTTTTTTTATGCTGATTCGAGTTTCCCTACACAAATTCAAGAAGCGTAACTCTATATAATTAGTTGCTTGTAACCTATAAGTGTAACGAAAATCAGACTTTGATCGTGAATACCGCGCCAATTTTACAAGAAAAGCTTTACTAAGATACGATAGAAATATGGGAGTCATTGGACATCCTGTTATCTCCCAGCGGTCCTTTAACCCACATACCCCGTTTTAAAATCAACCAATTTGTTTGGGTAAGAAATATCACTGATAATTGCATCCTGAAAACTCTGGAAGCACAGTTTAGTAGAAAAGATACTAATGTCTCATGTCATGCTTATCATAGACATATATACTGCACAGTGTCACATGTCCCATGTCCATCCACTCACTAATGAGAATATTATGACCACAAATGTGACCACACCCAAAATTCAGGGTTTTTCATCATAATTTAATTTGTAAAATCCGACTGGCGTGCATAGCGCACACGATAGAAAGGCATATGTATAAGTTTTGAAAACTAGTTACGTATATCTACCATACGCTTTAAGGAATTTATCTAATTTTGAACAGTACAATGTTTAATTGGATTTGAAATAGACCCCCCCCCCCCCTCAAAATTTCACAATCCGACAATGATTTGGTTAAATGATAGGCGGATGTCCCTTTAAATTTCAGTACTTTTTAGGAGTTTGAGTCGAATTCGTATTAGAGAAACTTTCATCACCTCGATCGTGTTATTTTGAACATTAAAGGTCCACACATATGCAAAAAATTTATGATTTTCAGAAAATTTCGCCTCCGGAAAAAGTTGAAGTTCCGGCGACAGAGGGTTAATAAATGTCTCGCATAATCTGAAAATGGGTCTGTAGGGCGTGAAAATATAATAACTCAACAAAACGAGTCAGTCTTTGTTTATCAGTGTTCCTAAATTCGCTGCCCTGAACGATATTTGAAAAATGTGATTTTTTTGCCTATAGGTTACACACAACTAATTATTTTCCATAGGCGACAGTGTTAACTAAAAGTCCCGCCGGCCATGGGTTAAGCCTATTTGAACTTCAAGTGGTCAATTTTCCCTTAGAACGTCATCCGCTGCACCAGTCTGTGACAACAAACGCGCACTTTTCGGTATTTTTTCAAACAATAATCTTGCATTTCCACAACTACCCAATTTACTGCACAAAAATCAGCAGCATAAAAATACCCAGACCCCTCCCGTAACTTCTGGACACCACCATACTCTTCCTGGACATCTAAACATACACGATCGCCATATTTACGTAGGCTATGATTTTCTGTTCCCGATTAGGGATATTTCTCTCAATGATAATCAACCAATCAGCAGCCAGATTTTTTTTTATGCTGATTCGAGTTTCCCTACACAAATTCAAGAAGCGTAACTCTATATAATTAGTTGCTTGTAACCTATAAGTGTAACGAAAATCAGACTTTGATCGTGAATACCGCGCCAATTTTACAAGAAAAGCTTTACTATGATACGATAGAAATATGGGAGTCATTGGACATCCTGTTATCTCCCAGCGGTCCTTTAACCCACATACCACGTTTTAAAATCAACCAATTTGTTTGGGTAAGAAATATCACTGATAATTGCATCCTGAAAACTCTGGAAGCACAGTTTAGTAGAAAAGATACTAATGTCTCATGTCATGCTTATCATAGACATATATACTGCACAGTGTCACATGTCCCATGTCCATCCACTCACTAATGAGAATATTATGACCACAAATGTGACCACACCCAAAATTCAGGGTTTTTCATCATAATTTAATTTGTAAAATCCGACTGGCGTGCATAGCGCACACGATAGAAAGGCATATGTATAAGTTTTGAAAACTAGTTACGTATATCTACCATACGCTTTAAGGAATTTATCTAATTTTGAACAGTACAATGTTAATTGGATTTGAAATAGACCCCCCCCCCCCCCCCTCAAAATTTCACAATCCGACAATGATTTGGTTAAATGATAGGCGGATGTCCCTTTAAATTTCAGTACTTTTTAGGAGTTTGAGTCGAATTCGTATTAGAGAAACTTTCATCACCTCGATCGTGTTATTTTGAACATTAAAGGTCCACACATATGCAAAAATTTGATGATTTTCAGAAAATTTCGCCTCCGGAAAAAGTTGAAGTTCCGGCGACAGAGGGTTAATAAATGTCTCGCATAATCTGAAAATGGGTCTGTAGGGCGTGAAAATATAATAACTCAACAAAACGAGTCAGTCTTTGTTTATCAGTGTTCCTAAATTCGCTGCCCTGAACGATATTTGAAAAATGTGATTTTTTTGCCTATAGGTTACACACAACTAATTATTTTCCATAGGCGACAGTGTTAACTAAAAGTCCCGCCGGCCATGGGTTAAGCCTATTTGAACTTCAAGTGGTCAATTTTCCCTTAGAACGTCATCCGCTGCACCAGTCTGTGACAACAAACGCGCACTTTTCGGTATTTTTTCAAACAATAATCTTGCATTTCCACAACTACCCAATTTACTGCACAAAAATCAGCAGCATAAAAATACCCAGACCCCTCCCGTAACTTCTGGACACCACCATACTCTTCCTGGACATCTAAACATACACGATCGCCATATTTACGTAGGCTATGATTTTCTGTTCCCGATTAGGGATATTTCTCTCAATGATAATCAACCAATCAGCAGCCAGATTTTTTTTTATGCTGATTCGAGTTTCCCTACACAAATTCAAGAAGCGTAACTCTATATAATTAGTTGCTTGTAACCTATAAGTGTAACGAAAATCAGACTTTGATCGTGAATACCGCGCCAATTTTACAAGAAAAGCTTTACTAAGATACGATAGAAATATGGGAGTCATTGGACATCCTGTTATCTCCCAGCGGTCCTTTAACCCACATACCCCGTTTTAAAATCAACCAATTTGTTTGGGTAAGAAATATCACTGATAATTGCATCCTGAAAACTCTGGAAGCACAGTTTAGTAGAAAAGATACTAATGTCTCATGTCATGCTTATCATAGACATATATACTGCACAGTGTCACATGTCCCATGTCCATCCACTCACTAATGAGAATATTATGACCACAAATGTGACCACACCCAAAATTCAGGGTTTTTCATCATAATTTAATTTGTAAAATCCGACTGGCGTGCATAGCGCACACGATAGAAAGGCATATGTATAAGTTTTGAAAACTAGTTACGTATATCTACCATACGCTTTAAGGAATTTATCTAATTTTGAACAGTACAATGTTAATTGGATTTGAAATAGACCCCCCCCCCCCCTCAAAATTTCACAATCCGACAATGATTTGGTTAAATGATAGGCGGATGTCCCTTTAAATTTCAGTACTTTTTAGGAGTTTGAGTCGAATTCGTATTAGAGAAACTTTCATCACCTCGATCGTGTTATTTTGAACATTAAAGGTCCACACATATGCAAAAATTTGATGATTTTCAGAAAATTTCGCCTCCGGAAAAAGTTGAAGTTCCGGCGACAGAGGGTTAATAAATGTCTCGCATAATCTGAAAATGGGTCTGTAGGGCGTGAAAATATAATAACTCAACAAAACGAGTCAGTCTTTGTTTATCAGTGTTCCTAAATTCGCTGCCCTGAACGATATTTGAAAAATGTGATTTTTTTGCCTATAGGTTACACACAACTAATTATTTTCCATAGGCGACAGTGTTAACTAAAAGTCCCGCCGGCCATGGGTTAAGCCTATTTTAACTTCAAGTGGTCAATTTTCCCTTAGAACGTCATCCGCTGCACCAGTCTGTGACAACAAACGCGCACTTTTCGGTATTTTTTCAAACAATAATCTTGCATTTCCACAACTACCCAATTTACTGCACAAAAATCAGCAGCATAAAAATACCCAGACCCCTCCCGTAACTTCTGGACACCACCATACTCTTCCTGGACATCTAAACATACACGATCGCCATATTTACGTAGGCTATGATTTTCTGTTCCCGATTAGGGATATTTCTCTCAATGATAATCAACCAATCAGCAGCCAGATTTTTTTTTATGCTGATTCGAGTTTCCCTACACAAATTCAAGAAGCGTAACTCTATATAATTAGTTGCTTGTAACCTATAAGTGTAACGAAAATCAGACTTTGATCGTGAATACCGCGCCAATTTTACAAGAAAAGCTTTACTATGATACGATAGAAATATGGGAGTCATTGGACATCCTGTTATCTCCCAGCGGTCCTTTAACCCACATACCCCGTTTTAAAATCAACCAATTTGTTTGGGTAAGAAATATCACTGATAATTGCATCCTGAAAACTCTGGAAGCACAGTTTAGTAGAAAAGATACTAATGTCTCATGTCATGCTTATCATAGACATATATACTGCACAGTGTCACATGTCCCATGTCCATCCACTCACTAATGAGAATATTATGACCACAAATGTGACCACACCCAAAATTCAGGGTTTTTCATCATAATTTAATTTGTAAAATCCGACTGGCGTGCATAGCGCACACGATAGAAAGGCATATGTATAAGTTTTGAAAACTAGTTACGTATATCTACCATACGCTTTAAGGAATTTATCTAATTTTGAACAGTACAATGTTTAATTGGATTTGAAATAGACCCCCCCCCCCCCCCTCAAAATTTCACAATCCGACAATGATTTGGTTAAATGATAGGCGGATGTCCCTTTAAATTTCAGTACTTTTTAGGAGTTTGAGTCGAATTCGTATTAGAGAAACTTTCATCACCTCGATCGTGTTATTTTGAACATTAAAGGTCCACACATATGCAAAAATTTGATGATTTTCAGAAAATTTCGCCTCCGGAAAAAGTTGAAGTTCCGGCGACAGAGGGTTAATAAATGTCTCGCATAATCTGAAAATGGGTCTGTAGGGCGTGAAAATATAATAACTCAACAAAACGAGTCAGTCTTTGTTTATCAGTGGTCCTAAATTCGCTGCCCTGAACGATATTTGAAAAATGTGATTTTGTTGCCTATAGGTTACACACAACTAATTATTTTCCATAGGCGACAGTGTTAACTAAAAGTCCCGCCGGCCATGGGTTAAGCCTATTTGAACTTCAAGTGGTCAATTTTCCCTTAGAACGTCATCCGCTGCACCAGTCTGTGACAACAAACGCGCACTTTTCGGTATTTTTTCAAACAATAATCTTGCATTTCCACAACTACCCAATTTACTGCACAAAAATCAGCAGCATAAAAATACCCAGACCCCTCCCGTAACTTCTGGACACCACCATACTCTTCCTGGACATCTAAACATACACGATCGCCATATTTACGTAGGCTATGATTTTCTGTTCCCGATTAGGGATATTTCTCTCAATGATAATCAACCAATCAGCAGCCAGATTTTTTTTTATGCTGATTCGAGTTTCCCTACACAAATTCAAGAAGCGTAACTCTATATAATTAGTTGCTTGTAACCTATAAGTGTAACGAAAATCAGACTTTGATCGTGAATACCGCGCCAATTTTACAAGAAAAGCTTTACTATGATACGATAGAAATATGGGAGTCATTGGACATCCTGTTATCTCCCAGCGGTCCTTTAACCCACATACCCCGTTTTAAAATCAACCAATTTGTTTGGGTAAGAAATATCACTGATAATTGCATCCTGAAAACTCTGGAAGCACAGTTTAGTAGAAAAGATACTAATGTCTCATGTCATGCTTATCATAGACATATATACTGCACAGTGTCACATGTCCCATGTCCATCCACTCACTAATGAGAATATTATGACCACAAATGTGACCACACCCAAAATTCAGGGTTTTTCATCATAATTTAATTTGTAAAATCCGACTGGCGTGCATAGCGCACACGATAGAAAGGCATATGTATAAGTTTTGAAAACTAGTTACGTATATCTACCATACGCTTTAAGGAATTTATCTAATTTTGAACAGTACAATGTTTAATTGGATTTGAAATAGACCCCCCCCCCCCCTCAAAATTTCACAATCCGACAATGATTTGGTTAAATGATAGGCGGATGTCCCTTTAAATTTCAGTACTTTTTAGGAGTTTGAGTCGAATTCGTATTAGAGAAACTTTCATCACCTCGATCGTGTTATTTTGAACATTAAAGGTCCACACATATGCAAAAATTTGATGATTTTCAGAAAATTTCGCCTCCGGAAAAAGTTGAAGTTCCGGCGACAGAGGGTTAATAAATGTCTCGCATAATCTGAAAATGGGTCTGTAGGGCGTGAAAATATAATAACTCAACAAAACGAGTCAGTCTTTGTTTATCAGTGGTCCTAAATTCGCTGCCCTGAACGATATTTGAAAAATGTGATTTTGTTGCCTATAGGTTACACACAACTAATTATTTTCCATAGGCGACAGTGTTAACTAAAAGTCCCGCCGGCCATGGGTTAAGCCTATTTGAACTTCAAGTGGTCAATTTTCCCTTAGAACGTCATCCGCTGCACCAGTCTGTGACAACAAACGCGCACTTTTCGGTATTTTTTCAAACAATAATCTTGCATTTCCACAACTACCCAATTTACTGCACAAAAATCAGCAGCATAAAAATACCCAGACCCCTCCCGTAACGTCTGGACACCACCATACTCTTCCTGGACATCTAAACATACACGATCGCCATATTTACGTAGGCTATGATTTTCTGTTCCCGATTAGGGATATTTCTCTCAATGATAATCAACCAATCAGCAGCCAGATTTTTTTTTATGCTGATTCGAGTTTCCCTACACAAATTCAAGAAGCGTAACTCTATATAATTAGTTGCTTGTAACCTATAAGTGTAACGAAAATCAGACTTTGATCGTGAATACCGCGCCAATTTTACAAGAAAAGCTTTACTAAGATACGATAGAAATATGGGAGTCATTGGACATCCTGTTATCTCCCAGCGGTCCTTTAACCCACATACCCCGTTTTAAAATCAACCAATTTGTTTGGGTAAGAAATATCACTGATAATTGCATCCTGAAAACTCTGGAAGCACAGTTTAGTAGAAAAGATACTAATGTCTCATGTCATGCTTATCATAGACATATATACTGCACAGTGTCACATGTCCCATGTCCATCCACTCACTAATGAGAATATTATGACCACAAATGTGACCACACCCAAAATTCAGGGTTTTTCATCATAATTTAATTTGTAAAATCCGACTGGCGTGCATAGCGCACACGATAGAAAGGCATATGTATAAGTTTTGAAAACTAGTTACGTATATCTACCATACGCTTTAAGGAATTTATCTAATTTTGAACAGTACAATGTTTAATTGGATTTGAAATATACCCCCCCCCCCCCTCAAAATTTCACAATCCGACAATGATTTGGTTAAATGATAGGCGGATGTCCCTTTAAATTTCAGTACTTTTTAGGAGTTTGAGTCGAATTCGTATTAGAGAAACTTTCATCACCTCGATCGTGTTATTTTGAACATTAAAGGTCCACACATATGCAAAAATTTGATGATTTTCAGAAAATTTCGCCTCCGGAAAAAGTTGAAGTTCCGGCGACAGAGGGTTAATAAATGTCTCGCATAATCTGAAAATGGGTCTGTAGGGCGTGAAAATATAATAACTCAACAAAACGAGTCAGTCTTTGTTTATCAGTGTTCCTAAATTCGCTGCCCTGAACGATATTTGAAAAATGTGATTTTTTTGCCTATAGGTTACACACAACTAATTATTTTCCATAGGCGACAGTGTTAACTAAAAGTCCCGCCGGCCATGGGTTAAGCCTATTTGAACTTCAAGTGGTCAATTTTCCCTTAGAACGTCATCCGCTGCACCAGTCTGTGACAACAAACGCGCACTTTTCGGTATTTTTTCAAACAATAATCTTGCATTTCCACAACTACCCAATTTACTGCACAAAAATCAGCAGCATAAAAATACCCAGACCCCTCCCGTAACTTCTGGACACCACCATACTCTTCCTGGACATCTAAACATACACGATCGCCATATTTACGTAGGCTATGATTTTCTGTTCCCGATTAGGGATATTTCTCTCAATGATAATCAACCAATCAGCAGCCAGATTTTTTTTTATGCTGATTCGAGTTTCCCTACACAAATTCAAGAAGCGTAACTCTATATAATTAGTTGCTTGTAACCTATAAGTGTAACGAAAATCAGACTTTGATCGTGAATACCGCGCCAATTTTACAAGAAAAGCTTTACTAAGATACGATAGAAATATGGGAGTCATTGGACATCCTGTTATCTCCCAGCGGTCCTTTAACCCACATACCCCGTTTTAAAATCAACCAATTTGTTTGGGTAAGAAATATCACTGATAATTGCATCCTGAAAACTCTGGAAGCACAGTTTAGTAGAAAAGATACTAATGTCTCATGTCATGCTTATCATAGACATATATACTGCACAGTGTCACATGTCCCATGTCCATCCACTCACTAATGAGAATATTATGACCACAAATGTGACCACACCCAAAATTCAGGGTTTTTCATCATAATTTAATTTGTAAAATCCGACTGGCGTGCATAGCGCACACGATAGAAAGGCATATGTATAAGTTTTGAAAACTAGTTACGTATATCTACCATACGCTTTAAGGAATTTATCTAATTTTGAACAGTACAATGTTTAATTGGATTTGAAATAGACCCCCCCCCCCTCAAAATTTCACAATCCGACAATGATTTGGTTAAATGATAGGCGGATGTCCCTTTAAATTTCAGTACTTTTTAGGAGTTTGAGTCGAATTCGTATTAGAGAAACTTTCATCACCTCGATCGTGTTATTTTGAACATTAAAGGTCCACACATATGCAAAAATTTGATGATTTTCAGAAAATTTCGCCTCCGGAAAAAGTTGAAGTTCCGGCGACAGAGGGTTAATAAATGTCTCGCATAATCTGAAAATGGGTCTGTAGGGCGTGAAAATATAATAACTCAACAAAACGAGTCAGTCTTTGTTTATCAGTGTTCCTAAATTCGCTGCCCTGAACGATATTTGAAAAATGTGATTTTTTTGCCTATAGGTTACACACAACTAATTATTTTCCATAGGCGACAGTGTTAACTAAAAGTCCCGCCGGCCATGGGTTAAGCCTATTTGAACTTCAAGTGGTCAATTTTCCCTTAGAACGTCATCCGCTGCACCAGTCTGTGACAACAAACGCGCACTTTTCGGTATTTTTTCAAACAATAATCTTGCATTTCCACAACTACCCAATTTACTGCACAAAAATCAGCAGCATAAAAATACCCAGACCCCTCCCGTAACTTCTGGACACCACCATACTCTTCCTGGACATCTAAACATACACGATCGCCATATTTACGTAGGCTATGATTTTCTGTTCCCGATTAGGGATATTTCTCTCAATGATAATCAACCAATCAGCAGCCAGATTTTTTTTTATGCTGATTCGAGTTTCCCTACACAAATTCAAGAAGCGTAACTCTATATAATTAGTTGCTTGTAACCTATAAGTGTAACGAAAATCAGACTTTGATCGTGAATACCGCGCCAATTTTACAAGAAAAGCTTTACTATGATACGATAGAAATATGGGAGTCATTGGACATCCTGTTATCTCCCAGCGGTCCTTTAACCCACATACCCCGTTTTAAAATCAACCAATTTGTTTGGGTAAGAAATATCACTGATAATTGCATCCTGAAAACTCTGGAAGCACAGTTTAGTAGAAAAGATACTAATGTCTCATGTCATGCTTATCATAGACATATATACTGCACAGTGTCACATGTCCCATGTCCATCCACTCACTAATGAGAATATTATGACCACAAATGTGACCACACCCAAAATTCAGAGTTTTTCATCATAATTTAATTTGTAAAATCCGACTGGCGTGCATAGCGCACACGATAGAAAGGCATATGTATAAGTTTTGAAAACTAGTTACGTATATCTACCATACGCTTTAAGGAATTTATCTAATTTTGAACAGTACAATGTTTAATTGGATTTGAAATAGACCCCCCCCCCCTCAAAATTTCACAATCCGACAATGATTTGGTTAAATGATAGGCGGATGTCCCTTTAAATTTCAGTACTTTTTAGGAGTTTGAGTCGAATTCGTATTAGAGAAACTTTCATCACCTCGATCGTGTTATTTTGAACATTAAAGGTCCACACATATGCAAAAATTTGATGATTTTCAGAAAATTTCGCCTCCGGAAAAAGTTGAAGTTCCGGCGACAGAGGGTTAATAAATGTCTCGCATAATCTGAAAATGGGTCTGTAGGGCGTGAAAATATAATAACTCAACAAAACGAGTCAGTCTTTGTTTATCAGTGTTCCTAAATTCGCTGCCCTGAACGATATTTGAAAAGTGTGATTTTTTTGCCTATAGGTTACACACAACTAATTATTTTCCATAGGCGACAGTGTTAACTAAAAGTCCCGCCGGCCATGGGTTAAGCCTATTTGAACTTCAAGTGGTCAATTTTCCCTTAGAACGTCATCCGCTGCACCAGTCTGTGACAACAAACGCGCACTTTTCGGTATTTTTTCAAACAATAATCTTGCATTTCCACAACTACCCAATTTACTGCACAAAAATCAGCAGCATAAAAATACCCAGACCCCTCCCGTAACTTCTGGACACCACCATACTCTTCCTGGACATCTAAACATACACGATCGCCATATTTACGTAGGCTATGATGTTCTGTTCCCGATTAGGGATATTTCTCTCAATGATAATCAACCAATCAGCAGCCAGATTTTTTTTTATGCTGATTCGAGTTTCCCTACACAAATTCAAGAAGCGTAACTCTATATAATTAGTTGCTTGTAACCTATAAGTGTAACGAAAATCAGACTTTGATCGTGAATACCGCGCCAATTTTACAAGAAAAGCTTTACTATGATACGATAGAAATATGGGAGTCATTGGACATCCTGTTATCTCCCAGCGGTCCTTTAACCCACATACCCCGTTTTAAAATCAACCAATTTGTTTGGGTAAGAAATATCACTGATAATTGCATCCTGAAAACTCTGGAAGCACAGTTTAGTAGAAAAGATACTAATGTCTCATGTCATGCTTATCATAGACATATATACTGCACAGTGTCACATGTCCCATGTCCATCCACTCACTAATGAGAATATTATGACCACAAATGTGACCACACCCAAAATTCAGGGTTTTTCATCATAATTTAATTTGTAAAATCCGACTGGCGTGCATAGCGCACACGATAGAAAGGCATATGTATAAGTTTTGAAAACTAGTTACGTATATCTACCATACGCTTTAAGGAATTTATCTAATTTTGAACAGTACAATGTTTAATTGGATTTGAAATAGACCCCCCCCCCCCTCAAAATTTCACAATCCGACAATGATTTGGTTAAATGATAGGCGGATGTCCCTTTAAATTTCAGTACTTTTTAGGAGTTTGAGTCGAATTCGTATTAGAGAAACTTTCATCACCTCGATCGTGTTATTTTGAACATTAAAGGTCCACACATATGCAAAAATTTGATGATTTTCAGAAAATTTCGCCTCCGGAAAAAGTTGAAGTTCCGGCGACAGAGGGTTAATAAATGTCTCGCATAATCTGAAAATGGGTCTGTAGGGCGTGAAAATATAATAACTCAACAAAACGAGTCAGTCTTTGTTTATCAGTGTTCCTAAATTCGCTGCCCTGAACGATATTTGAAAAATGTGATTTTGTTGCCTATAGGTTACACACAACTAATTATTTTCCATAGGCGACAGTGTTAACTAAAAGTCCCGCCGGCCATGGGTTAAGCCTATTTGAACTTCAAGTGGTCAATTTTCCCTTAGAACGTCATCCGCTGCACCAGTCTGTGACAACAAACGCGCACTTTTCGGTATTTTTTCAAACAATAATCTTGCATTTCCACAACTACCCAATTTACTGCACAAAAATCAGCAGCATAAAAATACCCAGACCCCTCCCGTAACTTCTGGACACCACCATACTCTTCCTGGACATCTAAACATACACGATCGCCATATTTACGTAGGCTATGATTTTCTGTTCCCGATTAGGGATATTTCTCTCAATGATAATCAACCAATCAGCAGCCAGATTTTTTTTTATGCTGATTCGAGTTTCCCTACACAAATTCAAGAAGCGTAACTCTATATAATTAGTTGCTTGTAACCTATAAGTGTAACGAAAATCAGACTTTGATCGTGAATACCGCGCCAATTTTACAAGAAAAGCTTTACTATGATACGATAGAAATATGGGAGTCATTGGACATCCTGTTATCTCCCAGCGGTCCTTTAACCCACATACCCCGTTTTAAAATCAACCAATTTGTTTGGGTAAGAAATATCACTGATAATTGCATCCTGAAAACTCTGGAAGCACAGTTTAGTAGAAAAGATACTAATGTCTCATGTCATGCTTATCATAGACATATATACTGCACAGTGTCACATGTCCCATGTCCATCCACTCACTAATGAGAATATTATGACCACAAATGTGACCACACCCAAAATTCAGAGTTTTTCATCATAATTTAATTTGTAAAATCCGACTGGCGTGCATAGCGCACACGATAGAAAGGCATATGTATAAGTTTTGAAAACTAGTTACGTATATCTACCATACGCTTTAAGGAATTTATCTAATTTTGAACAGTACAATGTTTAATTGGATTTGAAATAGACCCCCCCCCCCCCTCAAAATTTCACAATCCGACAATGATTTGGTTAAATGATAGGCGGATGTCCCTTTAAATTTCAGTACTTTTTAGGAGTTTGAGTCGAATTCGTATTAGAGAAACTTTCATCACCTCGATCGTGTTATTTTGAACATTAAAGGTCCACACATATGCAAAAATTTGATGATTTTCAGAAAATTTCGCCTCCGGAAAAAGTTGAAGTTCCGGCGACAGAGGGTTAATAAATGTCTCGCATAATCTGAAAATGGGTCTGTAGGGCGTGAAAATATAATAACTCAACAAAACGAGTCAGTCTTTGTTTATCAGTGTTCCTAAATTCGCTGCCCTGAACGATATTTGAAAAGTGTGATTTTTTTGCCTATAGGTTACACACAACTAATTATTTTCCATAGGCGACAGTGTTAACTAAAAGTCCCGCCGGCCATGGGTTAAGCCTATTTGAACTTCAAGTGGTCAATTTTCCCTTAGAACGTCATCCGCTGCACCAGTCTGTGACAACAAACGCGCACTTTTCGGTATTTTTTCAAACAATAATCTTGCATTTCCACAACTACCCAATTTACTGCACAAAAATCAGCAGCATAAAAATACCCAGACCCCTCCCGTAACTTCTGGACACCACCATACTCTTCCTGGACATCTAAACATACACGATCGCCATATTTACGTAGGCTATGATTTTCTGTTCCCGATTAGGGATATTTCTCTCAATGATAATCAACCAATCAGCAGCCAGATTTTTTTTTATGCTGATTCGAGTTTCCCTACACAAATTCAAGAAGCGTAACTCTATATAATTAGTTGCTTGTAACCTATAAGTGTAACGAAAATCAGACTTTGATCGTGAATACCGCGCCAATTTTACAAGAAAAGCTTTACTAAGATACGATAGAAATATGGGAGTCATTGGACATCCTGTTATCTCCCAGCGGTCCTTTAACCCACATACCCCGTTTTAAAATCAACCAATTTGTTTGGGTAAGAAATATCACTGATAATTGCATCCTGAAAACTCTGGAAGCACAGTTTAGTAGAAAAGATACTAATGTCTCATGTCATGCTTATCATAGACATATATACTGCACAGTGTCACATGTCCCATGTCCATCCACTCACTAATGAGAATATTATGACCACAAATGTGACCACACCCAAAATTCAGGGTTTTTCATCATAATTTAATTTGTAAAATCCGACTGGCGTGCATAGCGCACACGATAGAAAGGCATATGTATAAGTTTTGAAAACTAGTTACGTATATCTACCATACGCTTTAAGGAATTTATCTAATTTTGAACAGTACAATGTTAATTGGATTTGAAATAGACCCCCCCCCCCCCTCAAAATTTCACAATCCGACAATGATTTGGTTAAATGATAGGCGGATGTCCCTTTAAATTTCAGTACTTTTTAGGAGTTTGAGTCGAATTCGTATTAGAGAAACTTTCATCACCTCGATCGTGTTATTTTGAACATTAAAGGTCCACACATATGCAAAAATTTGATGATTTTCAGAAAATTTCGCCTCCGGAAAAAGTTGAAGTTCCGGCGACAGAGGGTTAATAAATGTCTCGCATAATCTGAAAATGGGTCTGTAGGGCGTGAAAATATAATAACTCAACAAAACGAGTCAGTCTTTGTTTATCAGTGTTCCTAAATTCGCTGCCCTGAACGATATTTGAAAAATGTGATTTTTTTGCCTATAGGTTACACACAACTAATTATTTTCCATAGGCGACAGTGTTAACTAAAAGTCCCGCCGGCCATGGGTTAAGCCTATTTGAACTTCAAGTGGTCAATTTTCCCTTAGAACGTCATCCGCTGCACCAGTCTGTGACAACAAACGCGCACTTTTCGGTATTTTTTCAAACAATAATCTTGCATTTCCACAACTACCCAATTTACTGCACAAAAATCAGCAGCATAAAAATACCCAGACCCCTCCCGTAACTTCTGGACACCACCATACTCTTCCTGGACATCTAAACATACACGATCGCCATATTTACGTAGGCTATGATTTTCTGTTCCCGATTAGGGATATTTCTCTCAATGATAATCAACCAATCAGCAGCCAGATTTTTTTTTATGCTGATTCGAGTTTCCCTACACAAATTCAAGAAGCGTAACTCTATATAATTAGTTGCTTGTAACCTATAAGTGTAACGAAAATCAGACTTTGATCGTGAATACCGCGCCAATTTTACAAGAAAAGCTTTACTATGATACGATAGAAATATGGGAGTCATTGGACATCCTGTTATCTCCCAGCGGTCCTTTAACCCACATACCCCGTTTTAAAATCAACCAATTTGTTTGGGTAAGAAATATCACTGATAATTGCATCCTGAAAACTCTGGAAGCACAGTTTAGTAGAAAAGATACTAATGTCTCATGTCATGCTTATCATAGACATATATACTGCACAGTGTCACATGTCCCATGTCCATCCACTCACTAATGAGAATATTATGACCACAAATGTGACCACACCCAAAATTCAGAGTTTTTCATCATAATTTAATTTGTAAAATCCGACTGGCGTGCATAGCGCACACGATAGAAAGGCATATGTATAAGTTTTGAAAACTAGTTACGTATATCTACCATAAGCTTTAAGGAATTTATCTAATTTTGAACAGTACAATGTTTAATTGGATTTGAAATAGACCCCCCCCCCTCAAAATTTCACAATCCGACAATGATTTGGTTAAATGATAGGCGGATGTCCCTTTAAATTTCAGTACTTTTTAGGAGTTTGAGTCGAATTCGTATTAGAGAAACTTTCATCACCTCGATCGTGTTATTTTGAACATTAAAGGTCCACACATATGCAAAAATTTGATGATTTTCAGAAAATTTCGCCTCCGGAAAAAGTTGAAGTTCCGGCGACAGAGGGTTAATAAATGTCTCGCATAATCTGAAAATGGGTCTGTAGGGCGTGAAAATATAATAACTCAACAAAACGAGTCAGTCTTTGTTTATCAGTGTTCCTAAATTCGCTGCCCTGAACGATATTTGAAAAGTGTGATTTTTTTGCCTATAGGTTACACACAACTAATTATTTTCCATAGGCGACAGTGTTAACTAAAAGTCCCGCCGGCCATGGGTTAAGCCTATTTGAACTTCAAGTGGTCAATTTTCCCTTAGAACGTCATCCGCTGCACCAGTCTGTGACAACAAACGCGCACTTTTCGGTATTTTTTCAAACAATAATCTTGCATTTCCACAACTACCCAATTTACTGCACAAAAATCAGCAGCATAAAAATACCCAGACCCCTCCCGTAACTTCTGGACACCACCATACTCTTCCTGGACATCTAAACATACACGATCGCCATATTTACGTAGGCTATGATGTTCTGTTCCCGATTAGGGATATTTCTCTCAATGATAATCAACCAATCAGCAGCCAGATTTTTTTTTATGCTGATTCGAGTTTCCCTACACAAATTCAAGAAGCGTAACTCTATATAATTAGTTGCTTGTAACCTATAAGTGTAACGAAAATCAGACTTTGATCGTGAATACCGCGCCAATTTTACAAGAAAAGCTTTACTATGATACGATAGAAATATGGGAGTCATTGGACATCCTGTTATCTCCCAGCGGTCCTTTAACCCACATACCCCGTTTTAAAATCAACCAATTTGTTTGGGTAAGAAATATCACTGATAATTGCATCCTGAAAACTCTGGAAGCACAGTTTAGTAGAAAAGATACTAATGTCTCATGTCATGCTTATCATAGACATATATACTGCACAGTGTCACATGTCCCATGTCCATCCACTCACTAATGAGAATATTATGACCACAAATGTGACCACACCCAAAATTCAGGGTTTTTCATCATAATTTAATTTGTAAAATCCGACTGGCGTGCATAGCGCACACGATAGAAAGGCATATGTATAAGTTTTGAAAACTAGTTACGTATATCTACCATACGCTTTAAGGAATTTATCTAATTTTGAACAGTACAATGTTTAATTGGATTTGAAATAGACCCCCCCCCCCCTCAAAATTTCACAATCCGACAATGATTTGGTTAAATGATAGGCGGATGTCCCTTTAAATTTCAGTACTTTTTAGGAGTTTGAGTCGAATTCGTATTAGAGAAACTTTCATCACCTCGATCGTGTTATTTTGAACATTAAAGGTCCACACATATGCAAAAATTTGATGATTTTCAGAAAATTTCGCCTCCGGAAAAAGTTGAAGTTCCGGCGACAGAGGGTTAATAAATGTCTCGCATAATCTGAAAATGGGTCTGTAGGGCGTGAAAATATAATAACTCAACAAAACGAGTCAGTCTTTGTTTATCAGTGTTCCTAAATTCGCTGCCCTGAACGATATTTGAAAAATGTGATTTTGTTGCCTATAGGTTACACACAACTAATTATTTTCCATAGGCGACAGTGTTAACTAAAAGTCCCGCCGGCCATGGGTTAAGCCTATTTGAACTTCAAGTGGTCAATTTTCCCTTAGAACGTCATCCGCTGCACCAGTCTGTGACAACAAACGCGCACTTTTCGGTATTTTTTCAAACAATAATCTTGCATTTCCACAACTACCCAATTTACTGCACAAAAATCAGCAGCATAAAAATACCCAGACCCCTCCCGTAACTTCTGGACACCACCATACTCTTCCTGGACATCTAAACATACACGATCGCCATATTTACGTAGGCTATGATTTTCTGTTCCCGATTAGGGATATTTCTCTCAATGATAATCAACCAATCAGCAGCCAGATTTTTTTTTATGCTGATTCGAGTTTCCCTACACAAATTCAAGAAGCGTAACTCTATATAATTAGTTGCTTGTAACCTATAAGTGTAACGAAAATCAGACTTTGATCGTGAATACCGCGCCAATTTTACAAGAAAAGCTTTACTAAGATACGATAGAAATATGGGAGTCATTGGACATCCTGTTATCTCCCAGCGGTCCTTTAACCCACATACCCCGTTTTAAAATCAACCAATTTGTTTGGGTAAGAAATATCACTGATAATTGCATCCTGAAAACTCTGGAAGCACAGTTTAGTAGAAAAGATACTAATGTCTCATGTCATGCTTATCATAGACATATATACTGCACAGTGTCACATGTCCCATGTCCATCCACTCACTAATGAGAATATTATGACCACAAATGTGACCACACCCAAAATTCAGGGTTTTTCATCATAATTTAATTTGTAAAATCCGACTGGCGTGCATAGCGCACACGATAGAAAGGCATATGTATAAGTTTTGAAAACTAGTTACGTATATCTACCATACGCTTTAAGGAATTTATCTAATTTTGAACAGTACAATGTTTAATTGGATTTGAAATAGACCCCCCCCCCCCCTCAAAATTTCACAATCCGACAATGATTTGGTTAAATGATAGGCGGATGTCCCTTTAAATTTCAGTACTTTTTAGGAGTTTGAGTCGAATTCGTATTAGAGAAACTTTCATCACCTCGATCGTGTTATTTTGAACATTAAAGGTCCACACATATGCAAAAAATTTATGATTTTCAGAAAATTTCGCCTCCGGAAAAAGTTGAAGTTCCGGCGACAGAGGGTTAATAAATGTCTCGCATAATCTGAAAATGGGTCTGTAGGGCGTGAAAATATAATAACTCAACAAAACGAGTCAGTCTTTGTTTATCAGTGTTCCTAAATTCGCTGCCCTGAACGATATTTGAAAAATGTGATTTTGTTGCCTATAGGTTACACACAACTAATTATTTTCCATAGGCGACAGTGTTAACTAAAAGTCCCGCCGGCCATGGGTTAAGCCTATTTGAACTTCAAGTGGTCAATTTTCCCTTAGAACGTCATCCGCTGCACCAGTCTGTGACAACAAACGCGCACTTTTCGGTATTTTTTCAAACAATAATCTTGCATTTCCACAACTACCCAATTTACTGCACAAAAATCAGCAGCATAAAAATACCCAGACCCCTCCCGTAACTTCTGGACACCACCATACTCTTCCTGGACATCTAAACATACACGATCGCCATATTTACGTAGGCTATGATTTTCTGTTCCCGATTAGGGATATTTCTCTCAATGATAATCAACCAATCAGCAGCCAGATTTTTTTTTATGCTGATTCGAGTTTCCCTACACAAATTCAAGAAGCGTAACTCTATATAATTAGTTGCTTGTAACCTATAAGTGTAACGAAAATCAGACTTTGATCGTGAATACCGCGCCAATTTTACAAGAAAAGCTTTACTAAGATACGATAGAAATATGGGAGTCATTGGACATCCTGTTATCTCCCAGCGGTCCTTTAACCCACATACCCCGTTTTAAAATCAACCAATTTGTTTGGGTAAGAAATATCACTGATAATTGCATCCTGAAAACTCTGGAAGCACAGTTTAGTAGAAAAGATACTAATGTCTCATGTCATGCTTATCATAGACATATATACTGCACAGTGTCACATGTCCCATGTCCATCCACTCACTAATGAGAATATTATGACCACAAATGTGACCACACCCAAAATTCAGGGTTTTTCATCATAATTTAATTTGTAAAATCCGACTGGCGTGCATAGCGCACACGATAGAAAGGCATATGTATAAGTTTTGAAAACTAGTTACGTATATCTACCATACGCTTTAAGGAATTTATCTAATTTTGAACAGTACAATGTTTAATTGGATTTGAAATAGACCCCCCCCCCCCCTCAAAATTTCACAATCCGACAATGATTTGGTTAAATGATAGGCGGATGTCCCTTTAAATTTCAGTACTTTTTAGGAGTTTGAGTCGAATTCGTATTAGAGAAACTTTCATCACCTCGATCGTGTTATTTTGAACATTAAAGGTCCACACATATGCAAAAATTTTATGATTTTCAGAAAATTTCGCCTCCGGAAAAAGTTGAAGTTCCGGCGACAGAGGGTTAATAAATGTCTCGCATAATCTGAAAATGGGTCTGTAGGGCGTGAAAATATAATAACTCAACAAAACGAGTCAGTCTTTGTTTATCAGTGTTCCTAAATTCGCTGCCCTGAACGATATTTGAAAAATGTGAATTTTTTGCCTATAGGTTACACACAACTAATTATTTTCCATAGGCGACAGTGTTAACTAAAAGTCCCGCCGGCCATGGGTTAAGCCTATTTGAACTTCAAGTGGTCAATTTTCCCTTAGAACGTCATCCGCTGCACCAGTCTGTGACAACAAACGCGCACTTTTCGGTATTTTTTCAAACAATAATCTTGCATTTCCACAACTACCCAATTTACTGCACAAAAATCAGCAGCATAAAAATACCCAGACCCCTCCCGTAACTTCTGGACACCACCAGACTCTTCCTGGACATCTAAACATACACGATCGCCATATTTACGTAGGCTATGATTTTCTGTTCCCGATTAGGGATATTTCTCTCAATGATAATCAACCAATCAGCAGCCAGATTTTTTTTTATGCTGATTCGAGTTTCCCTACACAAATTCAAGAAGCGTAACTCTATATAATTAGTTGCTTGTAACCTATAAGTGTAACGAAAATCAGACTTTGATCGTGAATACCGCGCCAATTTTACAAGAAAAGCTTTACTAAGATACGATAGAAATATGGGAGTCATTGGACATCCTGTTATCTCCCAGCGGTCCTTTAACCCACATACCCCGTTTTAAAATCAACCAATTTGTTTGGGTAAGAAATATCACTGATAATTGCATCCTGAAAACTCTGGAAGCACAGTTTAGTAGAAAAGATACTAATGTCTCATGTCATGCTTATCATAGACATATATACTGCACAGTGTCACATGTCCCATGTCCATCCACTCACTAATGAGAATATTATGACCACAAATGTGACCACACCCAAAATTCAGGGTTTTTCATCATAATTTAATTTGTAAAATCCGACTGGCGTGCATAGCGCACACGATAGAAAGGCATATGTATAAGTTTTGAAAACTAGTTACGTATATCTACCATACGCTTTAAGGAATTTATCTAATTTTGAACAGTACAATGTTTAATTGGATTTGATATAGACCACCCCCCCCCTCAAAATTTCACAATCCGACAATGATTTGGTTAAATGATAGGCGGATGTCCCTTTAAATTTCAGTACTTTTTAGGAGTTTGAGTCGAATTCGTATTAGAGAAACTTTCATCACCTCGATCGTGTTATTTTGAACATTAAAGGTCCACACATATGCAAAAATTTGATGATTTTCAGAAAATTTCGCCTCCGGAAAAAGTTGAAGTTCCGGCGACAGAGGGTTAATAAATGTCTCGCATAATCTGAAAATGGGTCTGTAGGGCGTGAAAATATAATAACTCAACAAAACGAGTCAGTCTTTGTTTATCAGTGTTCCTAAATTCGCTGCCCTGAACGATATTTGAAAAATGTGAATTTTTTGCCTATAGGTTACACACAACTAATTATTTTCCATAGGCGACAGTGTTAACTAAAAGTCCCGCCGGCCATGGGTTAAGCCTATTTGAACTTCAAGTGGTCAATTTTCCCTTAGAACGTCATCCGCTGCACCAGTCTGTGACAACAAACGCGCACTTTTCGGTATTTTTTCAAACAATAATCTTGCATTTCCACAACTACCCAATTTACTGCACAAAAATCAGCAGCATAAAAATACCCAGACCCCTCCCGTAACTTCTGGACACCACCAGACTCTTCCTGGACATCTAAACATACACGATCGCCATATTTACGTAGGCTATGATTTTCTGTTCCCGATTAGGGATATTTCTCTCAATGATAATCAACCAATCAGCAGCCAGATTTTTTTTTATGCTGATTCGAGTTTCCCTACACAAATTCAAGAAGCGTAACTCTATATAATTAGTTGCTTGTAACCTATAAGTGTAACGAAAATCAGACTTTGATCGTGAATACCGCGCCAATTTTACAAGAAAAGCTTTACTAAGATACGATAGAAATATGGGAGTCATTGGACATCCTGTTATCTCCCAGCGGTCCTTTAACCCACATACCCCGTTTTAAAATCAACCAATTTGTTTGGGTAAGAAATATCACTGATAATTGCATCCTGAAAACTCTGGAAGCACAGTTTAGTAGAAAAGATACTAATGTCTCATGTCATGCTTATCATAGACATATATACTGCACAGTGTCACATGTCCCATGTCCATCCACTCACTAATGAGAATATTATGACCACAAATGTGACCACACCCAAAATTCAGGGTTTTTCATCATAATTTAATTTGTAAAATCCGACTGGCGTGCATAGCGCACACGATAGAAAGGCATATGTATAAGTTTTGAAAACTAGTTACGTATATCTACCATACGCTTTAAGGAATTTATCTAATTTTGAACAGTACAATGTTTAATTGGATTTGATATAGACCCCCCCCCCCCTCAAAATTTCACAATCCGACAATGATTTGGTTAAATGATAGGCGGATGTCCCTTTAAATTTCAGTACTTTTTAGGAGTTTGAGTCGAATTCGTATTAGAGAAACTTTCATCACCTCGATCGTGTTATTTTGAACATTAAAGGTCCACACATATGCAAAAATTTGATGATTTTCAGAAAATTTCGCCTCCGGAAAAAGTTGAAGTTCCGGCGACAGAGGGTTAATAAATGTCTCGCATAATCTGAAAATGGGTCTGTAGGGCGTGAAAATATAATAACTCAACAAAACGAGTCAGTCTTTGTTTATTAGTGTTCCTAAATTCGCTGCCCTGAACGATATTTGAAAAATGTGATTTTTTTGCCTATAGGTTACACACAACTAATTATTTTCCATAGGCGACAGTGTTAACTAAAAGTCCCGCCGGCCATGGGTTAAGCCTATTTGAACTTCAAGTGGTCAATTTTCCCTTAGAACGTCATCCGCTGCACCAGTCTGTGACAACAAACGCGCACTTTTCGGTATTTTTTCAAACAATAATCTTGCATTTCCACAACTACCCAATTTACTGCACAAAAATCAGCAGCATAAAAATACCCAGACCCCTCCCGTAACTTCTGGACACCACCAGACTCTTCCTGGACATCTAAACATACACGATCGCCATATTTACGTAGGCTATGATTTTCTGTTCCCGATTAGGGATATTTCTCTCAATGATAATCAACCAATCAGCAGCCAGATTTTTTTTTATGCTGATTCGAGTTTCCCTACACAAATTCAAGAAGCGTAACTCTATATAATTAGTTGCTTGTAACCTATAAGTGTAACGAAAATCAGACTTTGATCGTGAATACCACGCCAATTTTACAAAAAAAGCTTTACTAAGATACGATAGAAATATGGGAGTCATTGGACATCCTGTTATCTCCCAGCGGTCCTTTAACCCACATACCCCGTTTTAAAATCAACCAATTTGTTTGGGTAAGAAATATCACTGATAATTGCATCCTGAAAACTCTGGAAGCACAGTTTAGTAGAAAAGATACTAATGTCTCATGTCATGCTTATCATAGACATATATACTGCACAGTGTCACATGTCCCATGTCCATCCACTCACTAATGAGAATATTATGACCACAAATGTGACCACACCCAAAATTCAGGGTTTTTCATCATAATTTAATTTGTAAAATCCGACTGGCGTGCATAGCGCACACGATAGAAAGGCATATGTATAAGTTTTGAAAACTAGTTACGTATATCTACCATACGCTTTAAGGAATTTATCTAATTTTGAACAGTACAATGTTTAATTGGATTTGAAATAGACCCCCCCCCTCAAAATTTCACAATCCGACAATGATTTGGTTAAATGATAGGCGGATGTCCCTTTAAATTTCAGTACTTTTTAGGAGTTTGAGTCGAATTCGTATTAGAGAAACTTTCATCACCTCGATCGTGTTATTTTGAACATTAAAGGTCCACACATATGCAAAAATTTGATGATTTTCAGAAAATTTCGCCTCCGGAAAAAGTTGAAGTTCCGGCGACAGAGGGTTAATAAATGTCTCGCATAATCTGAAAATGGGTCTGTAGGGCGTGAAAATATAATAACTCAACAAAACGAGTCAGTCTTTGTTTATCAGTGTTCCTAAATTCGCTGCCCTGAACGATATTTGAAAAATGTGATTTTTTTGCCTATAGGTTACACACAACTAATTATTTTCCATAGGCGACAGTGTTAACTAAAAGTCCCGCCGGCCATGGGTTAAGCCTATTTGAACTTCAAGTGGTCAATTTTCCCTTAGAACGTCATCCGCTGCACCAGTCTGTGACAACAAACGCGCACTTTTCGGTATTTTTTCAAACAATAATCTTGCATTTCCACAACTACCCAATTTACTGCACAAAAATCAGCAGCATAAAAATACCCAGACCCCTCCCGTAACTTCTGGACACCACCAGACTCTTCCTGGACATCTAAACATACACGATCGCCATATTTACGTAGGCTATGATTTTCTGTTCCCGATTAGGGATATTTCTCTCAATGATAATCAACCAATCAGCAGCCAGATTTTTTTTTATGCTGATTCGAGTTTCCCTACACAAATTCAAGAAGCGTAACTCTATATAATTAGTTGCTTGTAACCTATAAGTGTAACGAAAATCAGACTTTGATCGTGAATACCACGCCAATTTTACAAGAAAAGCTTTACTAAGATACGATAGAAATATGGGAGTCATTGGACATCCTGTTATCTCCCAGCGGTCCTTTAACCCACATACCCCGTTTTAAAATCAACCAATTTGTTTGGGTAAGAAATATCACTGATAATTGCATCCTGAAAACTCTGGAAGCACAGTTTAGTAGAAAAGATACTAATGTCTCATGTCATGCTTATCATAGACATATATACTGCACAGTGTCACATGTCCCATGTCCATCCACTCACTAATGAGAATATTATGACCACAAATGTGACCACACCCAAAATTCAGGGTTTTTCATCATAATTTAATTTGTAAAATCCGACTGGCGTGCATAGCGCACACGATAGAAAGGCATATGTATAAGTTTTGAAAACTAGTTACGTATATCTACCATACGCTTTAAGGAATTTATCTAATTTTGAACAGTACAATGTTTAATTGGATTTGAAATAGACCCCCCCCCCCCCTCAAAATTTCACAATCCGACAATGATTTGGTTAAATGATAGGCGGATGTCCCTTTAAATTTCAGTACTTTTTAGGAGTTTGAGTCGAATTCGTATTAGAGAAACTTTCATCACCTCGATCGTGTTATTTTGAACATTAAAGGTCCACACATATGCAAAAATTTGATGATTTTCAGAAAATTTCGCCTCCGGAAAAAGTTGAAGTTCCGGCGACAGAGGGTTAATAAATGTCTCGCATAAACTGAAAATGGGTCTGTAGGGCGTGAAAATATAATAACTCAACAAAACGAGTCAGTCTTTGTTTATCAGTGTTCCTAAATTCGCTGCCCTGAACGATATTTGAAAAATGTGATTTTTTTGCCTATAGGTTACACACAACTAATTATTTTCCATAGGCGACAGTGTTAACTAAAAGTCCCGCCGGCCATGGGTTAAGCCTATTTGAACTTCAAGTGGTCAATTTTCCCTTAGAACGTCATCCGCTGCACCAGTCTGTGACAACAAACGCGCACTTTTCGGTATTTTTTCAAACAATAATCTTGCATTTCCACAACTACCCAATTTACTGCACAAAAATCAGCAGCATAAAAATACCCAGACCCCTCCCGTAACTTCTGGACACCACCAGACTCTTCCTGGACATCTAAACATACACGATCGCCATATTTACGTAGGCTATGATTTTCTGTTCCCGATTAGGGATATTTCTCTCAATGATAATCAACCAATCAGCAGCCAGATTTTTTTTTATGCTGATTCGAGTTTCCCTACACAAATTCAAGAAGCGTAACTCTATATAATTAGTTGCTTGTAACCTATAAGTGTAACGAAAATCAGACTTTGATCGTGAATACCGCGCCAATTTTACAAGAAAAGCTTTACTAAGATACGATAGAAATATGGGAGTCATTGGACATCCTGTTATCTCCCAGCGGTCCTTTAACCCACATACCCCGTTTTAAAATCAACCAATTTGTTTGGGTAAGAAATATCACTGATAATTGCATCCTGAAAACTCTGGAAGCACAGTTTAGTAGAAAAGATACTAATGTCTCATGTCATGCTTATCATAGACATATATACTGCACAGTGTCACATGTCCCATGTCCATCCACTCACTAATGAGAATATTATGACCACAAATGTGACCACACCCAAAATTCAGGGTTTTTCATCATAATTTAATTTGTAAAATCCGACTGGCGTGCATAGCGCACACGATAGAAAGGCATATGTATAAGTTTTGAAAACTAGTTACGTATATCTACCATACGCTTTAAGGAATTTATCTAATTTTGAACAGTACAATGTTTAATTGGATTTGAAATAGACCCCCCCCCCCCCCTCAAAATTTTACAATCCGACAATGATTTGGTTAAATGATAGGCGGATGTCCCTTTAAATTTCAGTACTTTTTAGGAGTTTGAGTCGAATTCGTATTAGAGAAACTTTCATCACCTCGATCGTGTTATTTTGAACATTAAAGGTCCACACATATGCAAAAATTTGATAATTTTCAGAAAATTTCGCCTCCGGAAAAAGTTGAAGTTCCGGCGACAGAGGGTTAATAAATGTCTCGCATAATCTGAAAATGGGTCTGTAGGGCGTGAAAATATAATAACTCAACAAAACGAGTCAGTCTTTGTTTATCAGTGTTCCTAAATTCGCTGCCCTGAACGATATTTGAAAAATGAGATTTTTTTTGCCTATAAGTGTAACGAAAATCAGACTTTGATCGTGAATACCGCGCCAATTTTACAAAAAAGCTTTACTATGATACGATAGAAATATGGGAGTCATTGGACATCCTGTTATCTCCCAGCGGTCCTTTAACCCACATACTCCGTTTTAAAATCAACCAATTTGTTTGGGTAAGAAATATCACTGATAATTGCATCCTGAAAACTCTGGAAGCACAGTTTAGTAGAAAAGATACTAATGTCTCATGTCATGCTTATCATAGACATATATACTGCACAGTGTCACATGTCCCATGTCCATCCACTCACTAATGAGAATATTATGACCACAAATGTGACCACACCCAAAATTCAGGGTTTTTCATCATAATTTAATTTGTAAAATCCGACTGGCGTGCATAGCGCACACGATAGAAAGGCATATGTATAAGTTTTGAAAACTAGTTACGTATATTTACCATACGCTTTAAGGAATTTATCTAATTTTGAACAGTACAATGTTTAATTGGATTTGAAATAGACCCCCCCCCCCCCTCAAAATTTCACAATCCGACAATGATTTGGTTAAATGATACTGTGATTTGAGTGTATAAACATTGAACTTGGGATAGGTGACGTTGACATCAGGTATTTAAAAGGACACTAACTAAATAGCGGGTCATTCGGTGGGTGTTACTGGAAGAGCCGGGATCTGTTTTGAGTTCCGTGAATACTGGTTCTCTTCTCAGAATGTTCTTTCAGTTTCTATATATAGCTGATATTAATGGGGAGTGTCATGGGATAAGGTAGGTGCCGTTGACATCATATGTCTCAAAAGGGCTCTAATAATAAATCTGACTAAATGAAATGGTTGGAATCTGGTTGCTGAAAATTGATTCACATGGGTAAATTGATCCGAGGAGTGCCATGGGATATGTGCTGTCGGGCTCAACACGACTTAACCCTTTTATGACTGGAGCTGCGCTGGGGCTGCATTAAAGATCCTGTGCCAGTTCATTGTCTCATATATGCGAGTCTCCCACTGACTTACAATGTTCAGGTGAATATTGTTAGTCCAATGTATTCTGTTATGTATGGAAGACTCGCATATATAAGGGAATGCATTGGCACAGAGTTTTCGCAAAATTTCAGGAAGCTCCAGTCATGGAAGGGTTAAAGGGGCACTAATAAACAATTTATATTAATAATATATCCAATCTGATTGGCTACAATGCCACATTTAAATCACCTTGTCAGCAGGGTATAAGTGAATGTGTGCGAAACATCGGGGTTATGCATGCATGAGCACTTGAAACATCGGGAGAATATGAATGACCCTTGAATTGGAAATTTCCACCAATCGCCAAGTTTGACATCACCTAATGCTGGGTGCAAAGCTCAGCTACTGAATTATTATTATTAATCGAGAACCAATGAAAAGCAAACTTAAATTGAGGCGCCATGGCTATTATTGTGGGGACAAAATCGTAGGGTACATTGTACATGGAGATTTAATACCGGGATGTCACTTTTTGCACCCATCGGCATTCAAAATCAACATGCAGGTATCAAACTTTCATGTACCCCCAAAGTTGCCAAAGATAACTTATAATATGTAATATTAATATAGATGATAATATGATGATACGTAAACGTAATTTGCGCCCGCTTGTTAATCTTTCGTAGGATTTGATGATTAATTAACCATAATTACAAAAATCATACCGGTATATGTAAATGATCATACACTCAAAAAAATTTCATTGTAATATTACGACAGAAACTGTTGGCAGGAATTGGACCATCAGTAACTGTCGTAAAAATTACGAGATCAACGTAATCTGACATTTACAAATTTGATCGTATATTTACAAAATGATCGTTATATTATGACAGAAAAACTATCGTAAAATTACAACATCATCGTAATGTGAATTTACGGTTTAATCGTAAAATTACATGGCCAACGTAATCTGAAGCTGAGAACCTGGTGTGAATTGAACTGTGGTGGGGTCTCAAGCGATCTACCCCTACACATTATAAACAAATGCCAGTAAATGACATAAGTAGCTTGAGGATGGATGTGATCCATCGAGCCACAGAAAAATTCAACCAGGTCCACAGGTGCTAAATTTCTGCACTATACATCTACAATTATAGATAAAAATAAATGTCCAACACCTAATTGTCATGAAATCGACATTTCTCGTACAACAACATTTTGGAACAAAGTTACATACCGGTACCTTGAATAATTAGCCTAACTAATGTAGGTACCAACCTGTGCTTTCACCATGACAAAAGATAACAAACTCTGATAATCAACACCCGAGTTACAAGGTGATATGCTCGGACAGACAGAGCCCTTGACTACCTGTACTGGTAAATGCCCTCCGGGGGGGGGGGTCAGAAAACATTTTCAGGCACGTATGCTGATTTTTTACTTTCGACCCTTGTTGGGACCCCCACCCACCATGCGTCCAAATTTTTCCGACCATTTTTGGGCACCCACCCCCTTTTAACACTAAAGCAGATTTGCGGGGGGAATTCACTGTAAACAGCTGTATATGAATTTCTGTGCATACTATTTGTCATGGATGTTAACATTCGCATGTAAATAGGAACGGGTCATTTTGGGGTCATTCGGCCAAAAAAACATGGCTGCCAGCGGCCATCTTGGATTTCAAAATTTGCAACAAAATACAACACAATAACTGCCTGCAGTCAGTTTAGCAGTTAGAATTACATTATTTCTCTTATTCTAAGGTGTTTTAAGCCAAATTCATTGAAAAAACAGTCAAAAAACTTGCAGGAAAAAAGTTCTGAGTTGCGAAAAAAATTGTTTGTTAGTCCCATCGACCAAACCACCCACCCAGTGACCCACCCCCCACCCCCGCATAAGTGCCTGTAAAAAATAATTAAGAAACTGACCTTACATTCATTCCTCGCGCCAAACTAAATTTATTTTAGAGTACTGACGTCTTCAATGGTTGACGTCCCCACGTAATTCCTTGAACCAAATGATTTTTGTGTCGGTGAAATGTGCACATGGCGATCGCATAATTATCTTGCTCGAACCGAAAAGCCATTTTAATTCTTAATCGCGCACGCCTTATCCATATACCATATCACGAATAAACAGACGCTCTTTATTTGGCACGCTTAAGGAAATCGGGACCGTGGTAAATTAGAACCGATTTATTTTCAATTTCAGATTAATATTTTCCATGCGCAATATGTCAGTCTATTGTCAGATAATTTACAATGCTCAGTTGCGATACGGACGCTAGGTTTTACTGTGGTTTAAACTTACACAGCGGTAGTGGCACCAAAAACTCAACCGCGACCACGCGGTTGCCCGCGTTTTCAATACCGTGGCTGACCGCGTTATTACACCGCGGTCAGGCGTTATTACACCGCGGTCAGGCGGTATTACACCGCAGTCAGGCAGTATTACACCGCGGTCATACCGCATGTCAACCTCGTTAAGGAGGGTCGATTAATTAGAGCATAGCTGTACTTCATATAATGAAAGTGTCAATGACACTGTACCTCAACTTGGAAAGGGAATAATTTAATGTGGAGCGATTAGGGGTGCGGAAAGTTGAAATGTCTAAGTAATACTAGATTATCAACATGAAGAGATACATATACCGGTACATGTATACCGGTATATAAAAAAGTTAAATCCAAGATGGTTACAGATGTAAAATCCAGGTGGCTATGTTTTCCAATAAAATTTAAAAACATTTGATAGCTTCCATCTAGTAAGATCAATATCAAGATTAATATGAAGTCTGGAGATGATCGGATGAGGGAAGTGGACTGTAGGGTGTGCCAAAGGATTTTGTCATGCAAAGAGTAAAATCCAAGATGGCTGCCAGTGGACACATTTTAAGACCAAATGAACCTAAAATGACTTGTTATCTACATGCCTGTGTCAACAGCCATGACAAATTTCATGATGATCCGATTAAAGGTACGACCTGTAGCCCATGCCAAAGGATTTAGTCATGCAAAGAGTAAAATCCAAGATGGCTGCTGGCGGCCATGATTTTGGCCGAATAACCTAAAAATTACTCGATCTCATCTACATGTCAACATCCATGACTCGTTCCCATCTACATGTCATATTTAACAACCATGACAAATTTCATGATGATCTGACCAAAGGTTAGACTTGTGGCCTGTGTGAAAGGATTTAGTCATGCAAAGAGTAAATTCCAAGATGGCTGCCAGCGGCCATGTTTTTTGGCCGAACGACCCCAAAATTACTCGTTCCCATCTACATGTCAATATTAACATCCATGACAAATTTCATGATGATCAGACGAACAGTACGACCTGTAGACCGTTCTAATGGATTGAATATTGAAATCCAAGATGGCCGCTGGTCACCATGTTTTTTTATCCAAATGAATCGTTCCGGTCTAAATGTTGATGTCAACAGCTATGTGAAATTTCATAATGATCTGACCAAAGATACGACCTGTAGCCTGTATTGTTGACGAATTACGCACACACGCATACATGTACACAGACGACAAAGCCATGGCAATAGCTCAAACTTTACAAAGTAAAGTTGACCTAATAATGTGGGCAGTGTAAGGCAGCGTTTGTTTGCATATGGTATCTTGGTGTTGATGATTAACGAAAATACCATATGGCACTAGTCTCCCAGATGCCTCGGGTTTATGTACCATAAGCTTTCTCACCAAGCTTTTTACGCTGCTGGGTAAAACAAGTGTCCCACTTAACCACGGTGCGGTTATCATTGCCACCGCGGCCGAAATGCAACTACCGGTACATCGCGGCTCCACCGGCTAACTACAGTTGGGCCGCTGTGTATTTGCCATTCGGCCATGGTGTAGTTACCGCTGTGTACATTCATTAAACTGAAAAAAGACAATACAAACCAGAAATCTAACCACGGTGTACATGCCATGCGGCCCCGTTGTAGTTGCTTTTCGGCCATGGTGTACATGTGTACTTGACGTTTGGCTGCGGTGTACTTGCCGCTCAGCCGCGGTGCTCAACTGCAGTTACAAACTCTGACACCACGGTCGAACGGCAAATACACCGCGGTGCCAATGGACACTTGTTTTGTCCAGCAGGGTACATCAGCCAGGGCAACCCAGAAGTTAACGGTCTAACCTGGGCTTCCTAGATGGTAGGGACAACTTGGTTAGTGGGTACAACTTGGGCATGTGAAAGCAAGTCATCACCTGGAACATAACACGATTTGTTCCGACTTAACCCGAGGTCAGCCAATAATAGAATGTTTGCGTCATGTGAGTGTTTAGTGATTTATATAGCCACACAATGTTGACCGAAACGAAACCTTGCTTGAGTCTTGACAGTTAGTTTTGCAAATGTTCGTATACTAATATTATATCACGACATACTGTCCATACTGAAGTATTGCATTATTATGTATTTTTCGCAACATTACATTTTCTACCTGGTTTTTAGGCACGTCATTGAAATTTGCATGCATCTTTTTTTATCTCGATTCCATCATTTCCTAATTTCTGATGATTGGTTGGTGATTATCACAATACGCCAGGGGCAGGTGAACACTGTGCATGCATACTGTACTAGTAACTATCACAAGTATAACATACTGTGGGAACAACTTAGTGTATGTTCAGACGACCACGATACAATCGTAAGTGGAGGAATAGTTTGTTTGAACAGAGGATTGCAATCTCATTGTACATTATGATAGCATATGTTGTTCTAAAGAATGTGATTGACTACCCTACGACCATTGCCAGCTACGATTTTTACGTACACACGGCTGTCGGCCTGTAACGATATGCTTGGTCACGATACAATATGTATCGCGATACGGGGCCAATGATACAATACGTATTGTGATAGGCAAAATTTTATCCCACGAGTAAATAGCTATTCAACACTCCAAATTTGCACACTCTCAGATTGAGTTTTAATGATAGTTTTTCTAATATTACTGTGGACTTTCATAATTGTTTAGTTATATGTGTATTGTAGTATGTAGTAATGTAGTATGCTCGTACACATCCGGAAATACCAGTACAACATGACATATTGATACTGAAGGCGGTAAAAGAGTTGAAAAGTTTCTCACTCATCTGTTTATATATCATATAATCACAACAGCTGGCTGAGAATGATGTCGTTTCAAATGGTGTGACATGTTGGTCGTAACACCAGTCTTGTAAGAGGTTGCCGTCGAACATAATTTGCAGATCGTTTTAGTTCTGTCTGTCTTAATGCATGGCTTTCCATCCTCAAAGGGTTACGTCCCAAAACCGAAATACTGCCAGATTTTCTACCTGTAGACCGCTGTCGGATTGACAAGTTTTAAGCTTTCTTGAGCAGACATCTTTCCACGGCCCACGTGTTGTTGTTTTGCGCAGACGATATATCCAATATACTAGTATTTGATTGATTGAAATCACAGCAGTTCATCAAATTAAACCAATCAGAGCATGGCTTACAGTCTGAGGCTAGGTTACGTAGGTCAGTCATATCACTTCCGCAAACGTTTGTGTCAAAGGTCAAAGTGCGAGCTCACGGAAACAAACGAAATTTACAGATTTACTTCCAATAAAACTTCGTAAGCATTCACAGCTTACGGAAACGAACGAGGGGTCCCGATTTACTTCGGATGGTAACTGCATAATACGGAAGCGGAACTGTATCGTAGTGTATCGAAATTACAGACAAATGAATCGCGTATAGAATCATGAATGACGAATCGCGATGAATCGAAATCACGATGAATCGTTACAGGCCTATACAGCTGCGATTACATCGCAAGTGGAGGTAACCAAGGATATCCACATTTCGCATCTAGAATCAAACAGCGCTTGATATCAATTTATGACCAACGATTTTGATGTTAGCATGCGCAATCGAGCTACCGGTTACTTCCTGCGACGGAAATCTTTCCGCTTACGATTGTATCGTGGTCGTCTGAATGTAAACTTATCAATTTCATGCATTATTGCATAATATTTTTAAACATAACTTATTTAACATCTTCGACTTGCTTTAAATTTAATTTATTTTCATGAAAAGGACTAATATGGTTGTAAATATAGAAGGCAGATGACTCTTCTACCCGAGAGGTCTAGATTTCTTGGACACGGTCGTTAGACGCAACGTCAAGCTCGGTTAGTCTTTGGATGGTTGACTGGGTTGGGTTTCCAATGTTCGGTGCAACTTACGCACTTCTCACTCTCTCGTCCTGTTACACTGGGGGCTCGTCTGGCCATTAGAGGACTGTCATGATACAACCTCCAGGTCTCAGCCATTAGATGCTTTGTCTGATCACCGAGGTTAAGTAACGTCAAGCTCGGTTAGTCCTTGGATGGGTGACCGGCTTGGAATTATCAGCTGATTACAAATGGTGCTGCTACATTTCGGTGCGACTCCATCACTTCTTGCTCTCAGTCTCATTCTGTTACGGTAGTGTTAATTATACTGTACAATCGTCATGCTAATTTGCTATTGCTATTAGTATTAAGTATTTTGCATGTTTTTAAATAATACTTGATTCATACCGGTACATGTATATCATGTGTTATGTAATTCAGCAAGCGAAACATTAAATTATATTTGAAATAGCAATTTTTTGCGGTCATTTGTGAAATAACCATGGCACAACTTGTGGTAAATTCATTTTGTTTTTATTTCAATTCAAGCTCGAAGTCACTGTGACTGTCAGTCACTGTGCGTTTTGTTTTTATTTGGTTTTGTCTGCAATATTTCGCCAGTCAGTGTCGACTTTGGCTTTAAGAAATCTATTCTTAGAATGGATTTCATAAATATGTATACATTGCTTACCTCAGTTGTGTTCATAATCGTAGGTGTTGAGTTATTTAACATGTTTTCAGTGTGAATGTTGAGCGGCGAAACATGTCTGCATCATGCACGCAGACATGTTTTTTTTTATGTGAGCGTACTGATACAAACTTATCAAGCAACAAACTCATATTTCTTTCGCTCGTTGTGAATAGAAATACATGATATACAAGCCATTATCAATAACATGATTGGATTGGTTCACACCATCAATGAATCAAATGGCTTAAAATAGTTAATATCTTTGGAACTATATTATGTCTCGACCCATGCCTCATCACCCAATATTTGATTTGGGACACACTAAAGTTGTATGAATCTATGATGAATTCGATTTATTTAAAAGGACTCTGCGATCTATCAATCTATCGGATTAACTTATAGTTTTCGTTTGTCGGCTTTGCACTTTGAGAATGTTCCATCCAACTTTTAGGCGGAAACACCGATAGAAAATTGAAGAAAATATCTAAACACCCAGTGGGGCCTCTAAAATCCTCTTTCGGGGCAAATATTTTTAATATTTTTATAAAATATGTAAACAAAATTTGTTCATGCAATTTGATTATTTCACTTTTTGTTAAACTTCAGTGCTCAGATTCACAATTTTTAATATCTTTGGCTTGTATTAAAGACATTATTTGCCCATATATAATGAAGTACATGTATAACTAACATGTGCCGACAAGAATTATTTATCAAAGTTTTCGCTCTTGGTCATTTTGATAAATTACACTAACTTCGCTGCCGATCGAGGCTGATCGAGGTGGGAATTAATCAAAACAAAATGGCGGCCGTTGCCAACAATAGAATTTTGGACTCCGCTGACCCTGGCTGACCCTTCAGTTATGAATAAATTATCCATTTTAGGTAATTTTATCTATGTTTAGATTGGCCGAAAAAGTCGATTAGTATATCTCATATTCGCATACGTATACCCTGGTCGCTTCGCTTCCGCGGCTTTGCCGCGGGAGAGCGGGCGCTATAATAATCTAACTTTCATGTTAAATTACGCATAGAATATTCCGGTTGATTGTCACCAACATCGCTGTTTTTTTCTGTTTGTTTACTTAACTGAAAGCCGAACTCAGGTTCCGAAGAACTTCGGCATTGTCCGGTGTTTGTTCTGAGTATTCTAGTTTCCGTTTCTATATATAGCGCGGGGTTTTCCGAACAAAATAGCGAAACCCGATCGCCGCAAAGTCCAGTTTCCAATGTGCTTTGAGAACAATTCCCGCACTAAAAACTTAATGACATAATGGAGGATCAGAAAGGTAGTTTTGTTGACAATTTTCGCAAGCAACTTGTCAAAATTGGAGCAAATTAGAACTCTTGTGTCTGACTTGCCATGCGTGTGATTTTCATCCATGTGCATTTTGACTTTTGTATTGATAAAATAATCGGAGAACCGAATCACACAGTTTTGAAATATAGTTCTTCTGTTTTAGTGGGACTTTTCAAACTTAAGGTTAAAAATTTATACAAATTTTGTTTGATTTTTTGTGTGCTTAACAAGAGCAGTATATTGCTCTGTTCGCTTAGTATATATCTTAATTTCGCTGAAGTCCACCAAATGTGGGAAATGTAGCACCATATTATTTATTCTAATGGTCGTTGTGTTTACACTGTTTTAAACTTTGAGAGGGTTGTAATTCCCCGTAATTTATTTAATGTATTACATTTATATCTTCAATGTTTAATTAATCTATTTATTTTTTATTTATTGACACACATAATTACGATTACAATGGAGAATTCATCGTAATTTGCGTGGTCAGTCGAAAATCTACGAAATATTTTCAACGGAAAATGCCGAACACAGTTCGCGAGGTCAACAGAGTTCGCATACTTTTAAAAATTTGTAAACATTGCGGTAAATGTCTCTTTTCGCATTAAATTACCGCTTTCAATTCACAACTGATGTGGGTTTCAGATCAAATAGCATGTCTTCTGCGGAAAATATCCGTTTATTGTCGCAATTGTGATATTTTATTTCATATAATTGTGGTTTTATTTGAGCGGGTCACAAACGCTTAAGTCGTGTCATAAGAATGCATGGGCCTGGAACTCGGACTAAAGACCGGCACCTCCATCCCAATATCTTAGCCGGTTTTAGTACGAGAAGACTTGGACTATTAACAACCATGACAAATTTCATGATGATCTGACCAAAGGTTAGACTTGTGGCCTGTGTGAAAGGATTTAGTCATGCAAAGAGTAAATTCCAAGATGGCTGCCAGCGGCCATGTTTTTTGGCCGAACGACCCCAAAATTACTCGTTCCCAAGTAGCCTGTACTAATGGATTGAATTTTGAAATCAAAGATGGCCGCGGGCTGACGGGCAGCCATGTTTTTTTGTCCGAATGACCCCAAAATGAATCATTCCCATCTACAGTCCAATTTAAACAGCCATGACAAATTTCATGATGATCAGACTAAAGCTACGATCTGTAGCCCGTGCTAAAGGATTTAGTCACCCAAAGAGTAAAATCCAAGATGGCTGCTGGCGGCCATGTTTTTTGGCCAAATGACCCCAAAATGACTCGTTCCCATCGACATGTCATTGTCAACATTCATGACAAATTTTATGATGATCTGACCAAAGGTACGACCTGTAGCCCGTGCCAAAGGATTTAGTCACGCAAAGAGTAAAATCCAAGATAGTCAGCTGAGATAGCTGCCAGCGGCCATGTTTTTAGGCCGAATGACCCCAAAAGTACTCGTTTCCCATCTACATGTAAATATTAACATCCATGACAAATTTCATGATGATCCGACCAAAGGTACAACCTGTAGGGCGTGCCAAATAATTTAGTCATGCAAAGAGTAAAATCCAAGATGGCTGTCGACGGCCATGCTTTTTGGTCGAATGACCCCAAAATTACTCGTTCCCTTCTACATGTCAATATTAACATCCATGACAAATTTCATGATGATCAGACGAACAGTACGACCTGTAGACCGTTCTAATGGATTGAATATTGAAATCCAAGATGGCCGCTGGTGGCCATGTTTTTTTATCCAAATGAATCGTTCCGGTCTAAATGTTGATGTCAACAGCTATGTGAAATTTCATAATGATCTGACCAAAGGTACGACCTGTAGCCTGTATTGTTGACGAATTACGCACACACGCATACATGTACACACAGACGACAAAGCCATGGCAATAGCTCAAACTTTACAAAGTAAAGTTGACCTAATAATGTGGGCGGTGTAAGGCAGCGTTTGTTTGCATATGGTATCTTGGTGTTGATGATTAACGAAAATACCATACAGCACTAGTCTCCCAGATGCCTCGGGTTTATGTACCATAAGCTTTCTCACCAAGCTTTTTACCCTGCTGGGTAAAACAAGTGTCCCACTTAACCACGGTGCGGTTATCATTGCCACCGCGGCCGAAATGCAACTACCGGTACATCGCGGCTCCACCGGCTAACTACAGTTGGGCCGCGGTGTATTTGCCATTCAGCCATGTTGTAGTTACCGCTGTGTACATTCATTAAACTGAAAAAAGACAATACAAACCAGAAATCTAACCACGGTGTACATGCCATGCGGCCCCGTTGTAGTTGCTTTTCGGCCATGGTGTACATGTGTACTTGACGTTTGGCTGCGGTGTACTTGCCGCTCAGCCGCGGTGCTCAACTGCAGTTACAAACTCTGACACCACGGTCGAACGGCAAATACACCGCGGTGCCAATGGACACTTGTTTTGTCCAGCAGGGTACATCAGCATTCAGCCAGGGCAACCCAGAAGTTAACGGTCTAACCTGGGCTTCCTAGATGGTAGGGACAACTTGGTTAGTGGGTACAACTTGGGCATGTGAAAGCAAGTCATCACCTGGAACATAACACGATTTGTTCTGACTTAACCCGAGGTCAGCCAATAATAGAATGTTTGCGTCATGTGAGTGTTTAGTGATTTATATAGCCACACAATGTTTACCGAAACGAAACCTTGCTTGAGTCTTGACAGTTAGTTTTGCAAATGTTCGTATACTAATATTATATCACGACATACTGTCCATACTGAAGTATTGCATTATTATGTATTTTTCGCAACATTACATTTTCTACCTGGTTTTTAGGCACGTCATTGAAATTTGCATGCATCTTTTTTTATCTCGATTCCATCATTTCCTAATTTCTGATGATTGGTTGGTGATTATCACAATACGCCAGGGGCAGGTGAACACTGTGCATGCATACTGTACTAGTAACTATCACAAGTATAACATACTGTGGGAACAACTTAGTGTATGTTCAGACGACCACGATACAATCGTAAGTGGAGGAATAGTTTGTTCAGACGATTGCAATCTCATCGTACATTATGATAGCATAAGTTGTTCTAAAGAATGTGATTGACTACCCTACGACCATTGCCAGCTACGATTTTTACGTACACACGGCTGTCGGCCTGTAACGATATGCTTGGTCACGATACAATATGTATCGCGATACGGGGCCAATGATACAATACGTATCGTGATAGGCAAAATTTTATCCCACGAGTAAATAGCTATTCAACACTCCAAATTTGCACACTCTCAGGTTGAGTTTTAATGATAGTTTTTCTAATATTACTGTGGACTTTCATAATTGTTTACTTATATGTGTATTGTAGTATGTAGTAATGTAGTATGCTCGTACACATCCGGAAATACCAGTACAACATGACATATTGATACTGAAGACGGTAAAAGAGTTGAAAAGTTTCTCACTCATCTGTTTATATATCATATAATTACAACAGCTGGCTGAGAATGATGTCGTTTCAAATGGTGTGACATGTTGGTCGTAACACCAGTCTTGTAAGAGGTTGCCGTCGAACATAATTTGCAGATCGTTTTAGTTCAGTCTGTCTTAATGCATGGCTTTCCATCCTCAAAGGGTTACGTCCCAAAACCGAAATACTGCCAGATTTTCTACCTGTAGGCCGCTGTCGGATTGACAAGTTTTGAGCTTTCTTGAGCAGACATCTTTCCACGGCCCACGTGTTGTTGTTTTGCGCAGACGATATATCCAATATACTAGTATTTGATTGATTGAAATCACAGCAGTTCATCAAATTAAACCAATCAGAGCATGGCTTACAGTCTGAGGCTAGGTTACGTAGGTCAGTCATATCACTTCCGCAAACGTTTGTGTCAAAGGTCAAAGTGCGAGCTCACGGAAACAAATAAAACAATAAAACTTCGTAAGCATTCACAGCTTACGGAAACGAACGAGGGGTCCCGATTTACTTCGGATAGTAACTGCATAATACGGAAGCGGAACTGTATCGTAGTGTATCGAAATTACAGACAAATGAATCGCGTATAGAATCATGAACGACGAATCGCGATGAATCGAAATCACGATGAATCGTTACAGGCCTATACAGCTGCGATTACATCGCAAGTGGAGGTAACCAAGGATATCCACATTTCGCATCTAGAATCAAACAGCGCTTGATATCAATTTATGACCAACGATTTTGATGTTAGCATGCGCAATCGAGCTACCGGTTACTTCCTGCGACGGAAATCTTTCCGCTTACGATTGTATCGTGGTCGTCTGAATGTAAACTTATCAATTTCATGCATTATTGCATAATATTTTTAAACATAACTTATTTAACATCTTCGACTTGCTTTAAATTTAATTTATTTTCATGAAAAGGACTAATATGGTTGTAAATATAGAAGGCAGATGACTCTTCTACCCGAGAGGTCTAGATTTCTTGGACACGGTCGTTAGACGCAACGTCAAGCTCGGTTAGTCTTTGGATGGTTGACTGGGTTGGGTTTCCGGATGATGCCAATGTTCGGTGCAACTTACGCACTTCTCACTCTCTCGTCCTGTTACACTGGGGGCTCGTCTGGCCATTAGAGGACTGTCATGATACAACCTCCAGGTCTCAGCCATTAGATGCTTTGTCTGATCGCCGAGGTTAAGTAACGTCAAGCTCGGTTAGTCCTTGGATGGGTGACCGGCTTGGAATTATCAGCTGATTACAAATGGTGCTGCTACATTTCGGTGCGACTCCATCACTTCTTGCTCTCAGTCTCATTCTGTTACGGTAGTGTTAATTATACTGTACAATCGTCATGCTAATTTGCTATTGCTATTAATATTATAGTATTAAGTATTTTGCATGTTTTTAAATAATACTTGATTCATACATGTATCTGTTATGTAATTCAGCAAGCGAAACATTAAATTATATTTGAAATAGCAATTTTTTGCGGTCATTTGTGAAATAACCATGGCACAACTTGGGGTAAATTCATTTTTTTGTTGTTGTTTTTTTTTTATTTCAATTCAAGCTCGAAGTCACTGTGACTGTGCGTTTTGTTTTTATTTGGTTTTGTCTGCAATATTTCTAGCGACGACAGTGTTCCGGCCATTTCCGGTTTCTCAATCTGTGAATGAGGAAAACGTGTCCTTTTGCAGAGCTCAAAAGTGATATAAATTCAATAACTTATTGGATAGACTACTTACTTTTCTGTTTAAAATAGGTAAATATACAATCGGAGTGTGCACCAGACAATTGTAATCGAGTTTCAGGTGAAATATTGTCAACTGTAAGTGAAATAAATTCCGTTTGACTTTTGTTGTGTGGCCACCATTTTGATATCGATAAATGACCCCATTGAACTTTGATTTGATTTTGTAACAAGTTATACGTTAAAATTTTAGAATACAAATAAATGACAATGCACAAAAAATATTGGCTTAATGTTGGACAAGGTTGTATTCCATGTTATTATTTTTTTGAACGTAATAATCGTCTGAAAAAATAGCCTATTTTCGTGCATAAAAAAGTTAAAGGAATCATTTGTAACTTCCAGTAACTCACGGGCCATGTTATTGGTAATCTAATTGGCTATGGAATGCATATTTTTTTATTTTTTTTTGGCAAGCATTTTCATTGTGTTTTGACTTAGTAAATACCACTACCCTACAAGAATCAATGTTATTGACATTGTGTGGCAATGGTATGGAGGGAATAGTATGAAAAGTTCTGCCAGCATGACTATGAATTAAGTTCTCTAGCCACAGTAGTATTCTTCAATGTGCATTAACTGCCTAAATTATCAATTTGATTGATTATAATGATCTGGCTTGCGCCTCTAGGGGAAGTTCTGCCCAAATTTTTAATTTGATTGGATACAGGTGGTGTTAAGGATCTGGCAAGTGTCTCCAGCGGAAGTTCTGCCCAAATTCTCAGGAAACAACAATGCTAGTACATATAGTAGGCCTACACGTGTTGGTGACAACAGAAGTCTGGTCAGACCTGTCACTGAACAAACTTGTAATTTTTGTAGCGATTTAAAGAGAATAAAAAAAAGTATTAAATAAAGCTTTGAACAAGCAACACACCGGGATGTCAACCAGACAATTGTAATTAAGTTTGAGGTGCAATTTTGTCAAAGATAATATATTGAAACAAATTTAGTTTAATTTAATAGTGTTGTGGTGGCTGTCATTTTGACGAATGACCATACCAAATAATGATTTGATTATGTATATAACCATTTAGACATTAAATAATTAAAATGTTGAGGGAATAATAAGTAACAGTGCACAACGAACATTGATATTAATCATAGACATGGCCAAATTCCAAGTTAAAAAAAATTTGTATGTAACAATCATCTGAATAGATAGCCTATTTTCGTGCATAAAAAAAATGAACAAATATTCAATAACTTTCATGCCATGCAATCCAATTCGCTATGGAGTACATAACTTTATGTTTGTAGGCATTGTAATCGTGTTATGGCTTAGTTAATGCCGATGTCCTTCAAAAATCAATGCTGTTGACATTCTGCTCATATCCCTCCCAAACACATTAACATTTGCCTCACAAAAGAGAACAAGAATTTGAAGAAAATAATTGATTGTTGTGTTGATATTATGAAATCAATTCATAAATAATATATTGTGAACAACATTTTAGGCTAGACAACTTCCTGTTTACATTGTTTGAGCATGTTCATGTAAATCTGCGGGTCAAAGAAAGCCCAAGATTGAGGTACTACATGTATTCCATGATTTAGGTACAACATACACATCAACTTTATTTAGGTTAACTGTACCATGTGTGAGTAGTTACCAGGACCCCCCCCCCCCCCCACACCACTTGCTACATGTTGCACATATACCGATATCAACATCTAATTAAATGTTGATTGATCGACAGGAGTAGTACCTTTTTTATCAAAACAAATAACACATCTAACTCAAAAGTTAGTCAATTTTCATTTATGAAAAGAAAGTATGTGGTATTTTCTTAAAACTATTCTAGCAAATACTCAGTGATGAGTAGTGACCCGTAAGGGAATGCTCAAATATTATTCAAGTTCAACAAATCTAATGATAGGTTGTAATTGTTGAACTTATTATCTGAACATTTCACTAAAATGTACTTTTATTTGTGTTATACTTGCATCTGTCGTCTGCTTATTTTTTCCTGAAAACCCACCAAATGATTATAGACCATTCCAATGCACTTTTATAACTGAGTGGGAACTTCCATTTAGTACATCATGTAAAAATGGTTATGCGATAATAACTGGAGTCTATCATGTCCTTCTATAATACCTGTACTGTACAACTCAACTTCTCAAGATCACCTTATATGTATTCATCCGACGCCAATTTTATTTATTGTAGTCTTGATGCTTGGGCACATGAAGTTGCATTACAGGATAGTTGTGTATTCTGTAATAAAAATTAACCCTTGGTCTTGCCCAAGATCTGTTACTTGTATAACTGTTGATTGTCTTCGTTGTTGTCTCATGTCAATCAACCTCCGGGTTAAATTTAACCAAATGTGCTGATGATTTCTCAGGCATATACAAGTTTTCAACCAATTATTCTACATTTATTAGTGTTATTGCTAGAAACCAAATATATAACATACAATCTTCACATATCCTAACTGAAAATAGACAATTGATGTTACAAGCTTTTTGTCCCTTAATACACCACCACGACCAACAGACTAATGTAGGAGAGATATTACTACACTGAATTATGAGTGGAAAGCACATTAGCAGTGTCTACAGACATTATTTGGCAACTTCTGGGTGACATAATGAGTTGACATAATTTTTTTTCCAAAGTCCGAATTAAAAAAACTTGGAAAAAAAAAAATATTCATAGGATTTTTTTTTTTTAGCTTTCTATATGATGGTAGATGTCTCTGGCTTTGAAAAACATTGAAAATTTGATCGCCACTTGATTTTTTTCAAAAACTTGTGTCATCGCTAATATTTCGCCAGTCAGTGTCGACTTTGGCTTTAAGAAATCTATTCTTAGAATGGATTTCATAAATATGTACACATTGCTTACCTCAGTTGTGTTCATAATCGTAGGTGTTGAGTTATTTAACATGTTTTCAGTGTGAATGTTGAGCGGCGAAACATGTCTGCATCGTGCACGCAGACAAGTTTTTTTTTATGTGTGCGTACTGATACAAACTTATCAAGCAACAAACTCATATTTCTTTCGCTCGTTGTGAATAGAAATACATGATATACAAGCCATTATCAATAACATGATTGGATTTGTTCACACCATCAATGAATCAAATGGCTTAAAATAGTTAATATCTTTGGAACTATATTATGTCTCGACCCATGCCTCATCACCCAATATTTGATTTGGGACACACTAAAGTTGTATGAATCTATGATGAATTCGATTTATTTAAAAGGACTCTGCGATCTATCAATCTATCGGAACTTATAGTTTTCGTTTGTCGGCTTTGCACTTTGAGAATATTCCATCCAACTTTTAGGCGGAAACACCGATAGAAAATTGAAGAAAATATCTAAACACCCAGTGGGGCCTCTAAAATCCTCTTTCGGGGCAAATATTTTTAATATTTTTATAAAATATGTAAACAAAATTTGTTCATGCAATTTGATTATTTCACTTTTTGTTAAACTTCAGTGCTCAGATTCACAATTTTTAATATCTTTGGCTTGTATTTAAGACATTATTTGCCCATATATAATGAAGTACATGTATAACTAACATATGTGCCGACAAGAATTATTTATCAAAGTTTTCGCTCTTGGTCATTTTGATAAATTACACTAACTAAAAGTAACTTCGCTGCCGATCGAGGCTGATCGAGGTGGGAATTAATCAAAACAAAATGGCGGCCGTTGCCAACAATAGAATTTTGGACTCCGCTGACCCTGGCTGACCTTTCAGTTATGAATAAATTATCCATTTTAGGTAATTTTATCTATGTTTAGATTGGCCGAAAAAGTCGATTAGTATATCTCATATTCGCATACGTATACCCTGGTCGCTTCGCTTCCGCGGCTTCGCCGCGGGAGAGCGGGCGCTAATATGATGATACGTAAACGTAATTTGCGCCCGCTTGTTAATCTTTCGTAGGATTTGATGATTAATTAACCATAATTACAAAAATCATACCGGTATATGTAAATGATCATACACTCAAAAAAATTTCATTGTAATATTACGACAGAAACTGTTGGCAGGAATTGGACCATCAGTAACTGTCGTAAAATTACGAGATCAACGTAATCTGACATTTACAAATTTGATCGTATATTTACAAAATGATCGTAATATTATGACAGAAAAACTATCGTAAAATTACAACATCATCGTAATGTGAATTTACGGTTTAATCGTAAAATTACATGACCAACGTAATCTGAAGCTGAGAACCTGGTGTGAATTGAACTGTGGTGGGGTCTCAAGCGATCTACCCCTACACATTATAAACAAATGCCAGTAAATGGCATAAGTAGCTTGAGGATGGATGTGATCCATCGAACCACAGAAAAATTCAACCAGGTCCACAGGTGCTAAATTTCTGCACTATACATCTACAATTATAGATAAAAATAAATGTCCAACACCTAATTGTCATGAAATCGACATTTCTCGTACAACATTTTGGAACAAAGTTACATACCGGTACCTTGAATAATTAGCCTAACTAATGTAGGTACCAACCTGTGCTTTCACCATGACAAAAGATAACAAACTCTGATAACCAACACCCGAGTTACAAGGTGATATGCTCGGACAGACAGAGCCTTTGACTACCTGTACTGGTAAATGCCCTCCGGGGGGGGGGGGGTGGTAAGTAAACATTTTCAGGCACGTTTGCTGATTTTTTACTTTCGACCCTTGTTGGGACCCCCACCCACCATGCGTCCAAATTTTTCCGACCATTTTTGGACACCCACCCCCTTTTAACACTAAAGCAGATTTGCGGGGGGAATTCACTGTAAACAGCTGTATATGAATTTCAAAATTTGCAATAAAATACAACACAATAACTGCCTGCAGTTAGTTTAGCAGTTAGAATTACATTATTTCTCTTATTCTAAGGTGTTTTAAGCCAAATTCATTGAAAAAACAGTCAAAAAACTTGCAGGAAAAAAGTTCTGAGTTGCGGAAAAAATTGTTTGTTAGTCCCATCGACCAAACCACCCACCCAGTAACCCACCCCCCACTCCCCGCATAAGTGCCTGTAAAAAATACCCCCCCCCTGCCCGACCCCCATAGGCATAATATGATAATAACATGGGAGGAACAGAGGGAACATGGACCACCGGTGTACCTACATTTAATGATAATAACATGGGAAGGACAGGAAACACCGGCTACCTTCATCTAATTACTAGTATAATAACATGGGAATATTAACAGAGGAAACACAGGCTACTTTCATCTAATTACTAGTATAATAACATGGGAATATTAACAGAGGAAACATGGGCTACCTTCACAGTGGTCAGTGATTTGTAACATGAGAGCAGATGGTGCATAAATCACTTAATTTTTTTTTAAATACTGAATTGTACACAACTAAATGTAGCACACATGTTTTCCTCTACCAACAATTAATCTGCCTTTGCTGTGATATCGCTTAATTGTAGGAAGCCACGTAAAACCACAAATATAAAGTAAATAAATGAAAGGCAGTAGCAACATTGAGTAAATTTTTCGGGGTTTTGTTGCTTTCCACAACTAAGGCGATATAACAATGAGGCCAGATCATTTGTTGTTGATGGAAACCATGTGATCTATGGTTAGTCACCTACAATAGGTAGTCACGATGCACCGTCTGCACATATCATATGTACTCCGCCGATCGGAAAGTTTTCTTCAGGCAAGAAGTTGGACAGAGGTCGCCACATAGGAATCAAACCCATGTCAGTCACTAGCTCAGGTCCTACAGCTTGGTGACCGGTACCGTGCTCATTGGACCACTGACCAACCCAGACACCACCCCCCCAATAATAAACAACAATGTACATATAGTATACACTGATACAACTACTATTTAAACATGAAATACATAGACGTTTGTCTCCTTAATTATGCAGCCATTGTTATTGACCCAGAAACTCAAACCCAACAAAGCGCTCCCAAAGTTCCATTGGTTTAATTTGGAAATCCTGAAAATGAAGTAACAATATTATACACGGTACTAACTACTATGGACAAAAAAAGCAGCTCAGCATTTGCGCCAAGATTTTCGAGTGTCACTGTCAGCTAATGTATTGACATCCTGTTCAAACACCGCTGTTTTTTTGTTTTAATAATTTTCCGACTTTCCCAAATTTTAAATCAAACTAACAACATAGGGACTGGAATACCAGCACCGAAGCCGACCCACCCAAACTCAGTTGCGGCAGTTTCTGACAAAAAATTTGCTTTAGTATATCTGGGATAAATCGCAACCATCTTTCATACTTTGCGATAATTACTTTGCGATATCTTTGACTGATGATAAATCACAAACAAATTTGGGTTCAAGTTTTGAAAACCCTCCTGTCACTTTCCAATATCTATTTTAAAAATACATGTTGATAAATTGCAAAACTTTGCGATAAATTGCAAACATCTTTACGATAGATCGTAAAATACTTCGCAATTTTATATAACAGAATAGAATAGCGATAAAAACTGTTAATTACTTTGCAAACAAATTAACATACCTTTGCAATGGCAAAGGTAAGTGTCGCAAATTTGTTTGTGATTTATCAGTCAAAGATAATATCGCAAAGTAATTATCGCAAAGTACCGTATGAAAGATGGTTGCGATTTATCCCAGATATACTAAAGCAATTTTTTTGTCATAAACTACCGCAACTGAGTTTGGGTGGGTCGGCTTCGGCGCTGGTATAATACACATGTATGACCTGGTATAGCATAGAGTGGGGATTATAATCTTCCTGAGTGTGGCACAAACTTGGCCATGCATCTAATCCTGAGTTCACATGGTTTGGGACATAATCACATTGACTGGTAACATTAAAGGTACTCAATCCGATAAAACTCCTCTCAATTACTATTTCAATGGCTTCGGGGGTCAAAAATATTTGATTCGAGTCGAGGAAGTCACCCATCAAAGCTCAGATTTGTTAGATATCGATTTTAGAAATCTATTATTTTTCGTTATCGGGAATATTATCTGACCCAGAACTCAGTCAAAATTGCGCTGTTATTACCACTTGATTTTAGAGTTATCCATCCTTGTCTGTTTGAATAGATTTTGGAGTACACATCCAGAGCAGATTACGGCAGTTTAAGGCAATTATTAGTACTCATCTCGAGTAAATAACAAATTTCAAAAATCAATATTTAATAACTCTGAGCTTTGTTTGATGGGTTCCTCGACTCGAATCAAATATTTTGTACCCCCAAAGCCAAAGAAATAGTAATATAGGACCATCTGATCGGATTGTTGTTGTTGGAATTTGTTGAGATGGGGACCCTCTGTTCGGATTGAGTACCTTTAAGTTAGTTGGTATTCAGATCTCTTATAGGAAACATGTGTTACTAAATATTTACTGGACACAGAACGAATCGTGTTATGTTCCAGGTTTTCTGCTGTGATGACTCGCTTTCACATGCCCAAGTTGAACCCAGTAACCAAGTTATCCCGACAATCTTGCAAACAATCTTCTGATGTGAACCCATCCCCTCTCATATCGACAAACCCATTTACACATCATGTCGTTCTGTGTATTTATGGAATTTTCAGGTTCAGATACCGGGTACCGGTATATAGAACCATGGTTTATGAATATATCTAGGTTATTAGGCCTGAGCATTGAGGGGCACGGGGGGGGGGGGGGTGCAAGGTGCGAATGGAATTATGCAAAATTGTGTTTTTGGTCAGATTCAAGGGGGAGGGGGTGCAGTGTTGAACCAAATGATTTTTGTGTCGGTGAAATGTGCACATGGCGATCGCATAATTATCTTGCTCGAACTGAAAAGCCATTTTAATTCTTAATCGCGCACGCCTTATCCATATACCATATCACGAATAAACAGACGCTCTTTATTTGGCACGCTTAAGGAAATCGGGACCGTGGTAAATTAGAACCGATTTATTTTCAATTTCAGATTAATATTTTCCATGCGCAATATGTCAGTCTATTGTCAGATAATTTACAATGCTCAGTTGCGATACGGACGCTAGGTTTTACTGTGGTTTAAACTTACACAGCGGTAGTGGCACCAAAAACTCAACCGCGACCACGCGGTTGCCCGCGTTTTCAATACCGCGACTGACCGCGTTATTACACCGCGGTCAGGCGTTATTACACCGCGGTCAGGCGGTATTACACCGCAGTCAGGCGGTATTACACCGCGGTCATACCGCATGTCAACCTCGTTAAGGAGGGTCGATTAATTAGAGCATAGCTGTACTTCATATAATGAAAGTGTCAATGACACTGTACCTCAACTTGTAAAGGGAATAATTTAATGTGGAGCGATTAGGGGTGCGGAAAGTTGAAATGTCTAAGTAATACTAGATTATCAACATGAAGAGATACATATACCGGTACATGTATACCGGTATATAAAAAAGTTAAATCCAAGATGGTTACAGATGTAAAATCCAGGTGGCTATGTTTTCCAATAAAATTTAAAAACATTTGATAGCTTCCATCTGGAGATGATCGGATGAGGGAAGTGGACTGTAGGGTGTGCCAAAGGATTTTGTCATGCAAAGAGTAAAATCCAAGATGGCTGCCAGTGGACACATTTTAAGACCAAATGAACCTAAAATGACTTGTTATCTACATGCCTGTGTCAACAGCCATGACAAATTTCATGATGATCCGATTAAAGGTACGACCTGTAGCCCATGCCAAAGGATTTAGTCATACAAAGAGTAAAATCCAAGATGGCTGCTGGCGGCCATGATTTTGGCCGAATAACCTAAAAATTACTCGATCTCATCTACATGTCAATGTCAACATCCATGACAAATTTCACAATGATCTGACAAAAGGTGCGTTCTGTAGCACGTGCCAAAGGATTTAGTCATGCAAAGTGTAAAATCCAACATGGCTGCTGGCGGCCATGTTTTTGGTCGAATGACTGGACAATGACTCGTTCCCATCTACATGTCATATTTAACAACCATGACAAATTTCATGATGATCTGACCAAAGGTTAGACTTGTGGTCTGTGTGAAAGGATTTAGTCATGCAAAGAGTAAATTCCAAGATGGCTGCCAGCGGCCATGTTTTTTGGCCGAACGACCCCAAAATTACTCGTTCCCATCTACATGTCAATATTAACACCCATGACAAATTTAATGATGACCAGACGAACAGTAGCCTGTGCTAATGGATTGAATTTTGAAATCGAAGATGGCCGCGGGCAGCCATGTTTTTTAGTCCGAATGACCCCAAAATGAATCATTCCCATCTACAGTCCAATTTAAACAGCCATGACAAATTTCATGATGATCAGACTAAAGCTACGATCTGTAGCCCGTGCTAAAGGATTTAGTCATCCAAAGAGTAAAATCCAAGATGGCTGCTGGCGGCCATGTTTTTTGGCCAAATGACCTTAAAATGACTCGTTCCCATCTACATGTCATTGTCAACATTCATGACAAATTTTATGATGATCTGACCAAAGGTACGACCTGTAGCCCGTGCCAAAGGATTTAGTCACGCAAAGAGTAAAATCCAAGATAGTCAGCTGAGATAGCTGCCAGCGGCCATGTTTTTTGGCCGAATGACCCCAAAAGTACTCGTTTCCCATCTACATGTAAATATTAACATCCATGACAAATTTCATGATGATCCGACCAAAGGTACAACCTGTAGGGCATGCCAAATAATTTAGTCATGCAAAGAGTAAAATCCAAAATGGCTGTCGACGGCCATGTTTTTTGGTCGAATGACCCCAAAATTACTCGTTCCCATCTACATGTCAATATTAACATCCATGACAAATTTCATGATGATTAGACGAACAGTACGACCTGTAGACCATTCTAATGGATTGAATATTGAAATCCAAGATGGCCGCTGGTAACCATGTTTTTTTATCCAAATGAATCGTTCCGGTCTAAATGTTGATGTCAACAGCTATGTGAAATTTCATAATGATCTGACCAAAGGTACGACCTGTAGCCTGTATTGTTGACTAATTACGCACACACGCATACATGTACACACCGACGACAAAGCCATGGCAATAGCTCAAACTTTACAAAGTAAAGTTGACCTAATAATGTGGGCGGTGTAAGGCAGCGTTTGTTTGCATATGGTATCTTGGTGTTGATGATTAACGAAAATACCATATGGCACTAGTCTCCCAGATGCCTCGGGTTTATGTACCATAAGCTTTCTCACCAAGCTTTTTACCCTGCTGGGTAAAACAAGTGTCACACTTAACCACGGTGCGGTTATCATTGCCACCGCGGCCGAAATGCAACTACCGGTACATCGCGGCTCCACCGGCTAACTACAGTTGGGCCGCTGTGTATTTGCCATTCGGCCATGGTGTAGTTACCGCTGTGTACATTCATTAAACTGAAAAAAGACAATACAAACCAGAAATCTAACCACGGTGTACATGCCATGCGGCCCCGTTGTAGTTGCTTTTCGGCCATGGTGTACATGTGTACTTGACGTTTGGCTGCGGTGTACTTGCCGCTCAGCCGCGGTGCTCAACTGCAGTTACAAACTCTGACACCACGGTCGAACGGCAAATACACCGCGGTGCCAATGGAGACTTGTTTTGTCCAGCAGGGTACATCAGCCAGGGCAACCCAGAAGTTAACGGTCTAACGGTACAACTTGGGCATGTGAAAGCAAGTCATCACCTGGAACATAACACGATTTGTTCTGACTTAACCCGAGGTCAGCCAATAATAGAATGTTTGCGTCATGTGAGTGTTTAGTGATTTATATAGCCACACAATGTTGACCGAAACGAAACCTTGCTTGAGTCTTGACAGTTAGTTTTGCAAATGTTCGTATACTAATATTATATCACGACATACTGTCCATACTGAAGTATTGCATTATTATGTATTTTTCGCAACATTACATTTTCTACCTGGTTTTTAGGCACGTCATTGAAATTTGCATGCATCTTTTTTTATCTCGATTCCATCATTTCCTAATTTCTGATGATTGGTTGGTGATTATCACAATATGCCAGGGGCAGGTGAACACTGTGCATGCATACTGTACTAGTAACTATCACAAGTATAACATACTGCGGGAACAACTTAGTGTATGTTCAGACGACCACGATACAATCGTAAGTGGAGGAATAGTTAGTTTGAACAGAGGATTGCAATCTCATCGTACATTATGATAGCATATGTTGTTCTAAAGAATGTGATTGACTACCCTACGACCATTGCCAGCTACGATTTTTACGTACACACGGCTGTCGGCCTGTAACGATATGCTTGGTCACGATACAATATGTATCGCGATACGGGGCCAATGATACAATACGTATTGTGATAGGCAAAATTTTATCCCACGAGTAAATAGCTATTCAACACTCCAAATTTGCAGACTCTCAGATTGAGTTTTAATGATAGTTTTTCTAATATTACTGTGGACTTTCATAATTGTTATATGTGTATTGTAGTATGTAGTAATGTAGTATGCTCGTACACATCCGGAAATACCAGTACAACATGACATATTGATACTGAAGACGGTAAAAGAGTTGAAAAGTTTCTCACTCATCTGTTTATATATCATATAATCACAACAGCTGGCTGAGAATGATGTCGTTTCAAATGGTGTGACATGTTGGTCGTAACACCAGTCTTGTATGAGGTCGAACATAATTTGCAGATCGTTTTAGTTCTGTCTGTCTTAATGCATGGCTTTCCATCCTCAAAGGGTTACGTCCCAAAACCGAAATACTGCCAGATTTTCTACCTGTAGACCGCTGTTGGATTGACAAGTTTTAAGCTTTCTTGAGCAGACATCTTTCCACGGCCCACGTGTTGTTGTTTTGCGCAGACGATATATCCAATATACTAGTATTTGATTGATTGAAATCACAGCAGTTCATCAAATTAAACCAATCAGAGCATGGCTTACAGTCTGAGGCTAGGTTACGTAGGTCAGTCATATCACTTCCGCAAACGTTTGTGTCAAAGGTCAAAGTGCGAGCTCACGGAAACAAACGAAATTTACAGATTTACTTCCAATAAAACTTTGTAAGCATTCACAGCTTACGGAAACGAACGAGGGGTCCCGATTTACTTCGGATGGTAACTGCATAATACGGAAGCGGAACTGTATCGTAGTGTATCGAAATTACAGACAAATGAATCGCGTATAGAATCATGAATGACGAATCGCGATGAATCGAAATCACGATGAATCGTTACAGGCCTATACAGCTGCGATTACATCGGAAGTGGAGGTAACCAAGGATATCCACATTTTGCATCTAGAATCAAACAGCGCTTGATATCAATTTATGACCAACGATTTTGATGTTAGCATGCGCAATCGAGCTACCGGTTACTTCCTGCGATGGAAATCTTTCCGCTTACGATTGTATCGTGGTCGTCTGAATGTAAAATTATCAATTTCATGCATTATTGCATAATATTTTTAAACATAACTTATTTAACATCTTCGACTTGCTTTAAATTTAATTTATTTTCATGAAAAGGACTAATATGGTTGTAAATATAGAAGGCAGATGACTCTTCTACCCGAGAGGTCTAGATTTCTTGGACACGGTCGTTAGACGCAACGTCAAGCTCGGTTAGTCTTTGGATGGTTGACTGGGTTGGGTTTCCGGGTGATGCCAATGTTCGGTGCAACTTACTAGTACGCACTTCTCACTCTCTCGTCCTGTTACACTGGGGGCTCGTCTGGCCATTAGAGGACTGTCATGATACAACCTCCAGGTCTCAGCCATTAGATGCTTTGTCTGATCACCGAGGTTAAGTAACGTCAAGCTCGGTTAGTCCTTGGATGGGTGACCGGCTTGGAATTATCAGCCGATTATAAATGGTGCTGCTACATTTCGGTGCGACTCCATCACTTCTTGCTCTCACAGTCTCAGTCTCATTCTGTTACGGTAGTGTTAATTATACTGTACAATCGTCATGCTAATTTGCTATTGCTATTAACTTTAATTAAGTATTTTGCATGTTTTTAAATAATACTTGATTCATACATGTATCTGTTATGTAATTCAGCAAGCGAAACATTAAATTATATTTGAAATAGCAATTTTTTGCGGTCATTTGTGAAATAACCATGGCACAACTTGTGGTAAATTCATTTTGTTTTTATTTCAATTCAAGCTCGAAGTCACTGTCAGTCACCTGGTCACTGTGCGTTTTGTTTTTATTTGGTTTTGTCTGCAATATTTCGCCAGTCAGTGTCGACTTTGGCTTTAAGAAATCTATTCTTAGAATGGATTTCAAAAATATGTACACATTGCTTACCTCAGTTGTGTTCATAATCGTAGGTGTTGAGTTATTTAACATGTTTTCAGTGTGAATGTTGAGCGGCGAAACAATGTCTGCATCGTGCACGCAGACATGTTTTTTTTTATGTGTGCGTACTGATACAAACTTATCAAGCAACAAACTCATATTTCTTTCGCTCGTTGTGAATAGAAATACATGATATACAAGCCATTATCAATAACATGATTGGATTGGTTCACACCATCAATGAATCAAATGGCTTAAAATAGTTAATATCTTTGGAACTATATTATGTCTCGACCCATGCCTCATCACCCAATATTTGATTTGGGACACACTAAAGTTGTATGAATCTATGATGAATTCGATTTATTTAAAAGGACTCTGCGATCTATCAATCTATCGGAACTTATAGTTTTCGTTTGTCGGCTTTGCACTTTGAGAATATTCCATCCAACTTTTAGGCGGAAACACCGATAGAAAATTGAAGAAAATATCTAAACACCCAGTGGGGCCTCTAAAATCCTCTTTCGGGGCAAATATTTTTAATATTTTTATAAAATATGTAAACAAAATTTGTTCATGCAATTTGATTATTTCACTTTTTGTTAAACTTCAGTGCTCAGATTCACAATTTTTAATATCTTTGGCTTGTATTAAAGACATTATTTGCCCATATATAATGAAGTACATGTATAACTAACATGTGCCGACAAGAATTATTTATCAAAGTTTTCGCTCTTGGTCATTTTGATAAATTACACTAACTTCGCTGCCGATCGAGGCTGATCGAGGTGGGAATTAATCAAAACAAAATGGCGGTCGTTGCCAACAATAGAATTTTGGACTCGGCTGACCCTGGCTGACCCTTCGGTTATGAATAAATTATCCATTTTAGGTAATTTTATCTATGTTTAGATTGGCCGAAAAAGTCGATTAGTATATCTCATATTCGCATACGTATACCCTGGTCGCTTCGCTTCCGCGGCTTCGCCGCGGGAGAGCGGGCGCTATAATATAGTCAAATTGGTCTAGTAACTCTAGTCCACTTGCTTCCGTTGATTAGGGTGCCAAGGATGTGCCTACTCTGAGGTGTGCACTTGAATGAAAATAACTTTATTATAAATTTAATTATAGGGTATAGTCCAGGAGATATTGGTCGACCTCTGCACCCCACAGGACTTAACTTCACCCAACTAATTTTCTTTTCTAAGGTCTCCTCTAATTATTTTCACTTGTTAACAAGAAAAAAAAAGTGGCCGCAGAGACTCCAAACAAGATGACGTCCATCATGGCGGCCATTTTTCATATGCACCAGGTCTCTTTGATCGCCATTATAGTAAAGATGGTAGCACATGCGGTCTTGTTTTCCGCTCGATTCGTTATGCCAATATAAAATCCTTACAAATTAGCCAAAAATCTGACACCAAGATGGTCGCCGAAATGTGAAAATGTGCTATTTATCTGACATGTTACCACCTTTCGTTTGTCACTGTGTGAAAATGTTGGCATCTTTGCGTCATGTTGTACATTTATCGTATAGATGAGTCATTGACAAACACATGGGGACCATAATATACATTCATTGCGGGATAGTTTTGTCCGATATCACGTTTTCCAAACTGCCGGTATAATAGGCCAAAGCCGAATCTACGTTAATAACGCGATGTAATGTTTCGAATCAATGAATGTTATTGCTATTATAACAATACCCATGCATATATATGTGCAGGAGATACTCAAGCTATGATTCCTCTTATACCTGAGTTGAGAAATATTTACCCAAATCTAAGATGGCGGCCAAAATGGCCACAAGAAATAAAAAATCGCCGAAAATCGCTGATTTTAACATCACTGAGCATTATTGTCATGACAACTTCACACCTGCTTACTATTGTAAGTTGTGAACATTTAGGCGAAGAACTTTCCTTGTACCACATCCGAATAAAAGTCCCCCAAATCCAAAATGGCGCCCACAATGGCGGACAGATTTTGAAAAATCACCGAATTTCTCTCATATTTACATCATTGGGCATTATTGTCGAGACAACTCCATCCATGCTTTCAGTTGAGTTGGAAACACTGAGGTGGAGTAATTACCTTACATCTCATGCAAGAAATGGTTTTCCAAATCGAAGATGGCGGTCAAAATGGCGACCGAAATTTGAAAACAAGCCCACATTCCTTTACTTTCTTAGAATGGGCGTTATTGTTTCGCGATTTCTACACACCATTACATGTGGATATGTATGAATTATTCATTAGGGTTTGGCAATTGATACCCACAGTCAATGTGGCGGCCAAATTGGCGGCCAGAAATTGAAAAGAAGCCGATATTATCACATACTAATTTCAACTTTTTGTCATAATATCGATTTGTATAGACGAAGCGGTACATAGTATAGGCCATCTATTAGTTCCAACGTAAGTCGTAGCCTGTTGGAAGGATGAAAACCCACAATCGCGATGTGGCATTTCAAAATCCATTCTCCACTAAGGGCTCATACTGGCCGTAACCGTATATAGGTGCGCCGAATAGTCATATTATGACTTCCAAGAATCAAAACAACAGTACCTGAGCTTATTCTGAATTGCCACATTCAGCATTATGTTGACCCGTTTCCGTCTCTTCGTCAGATTAATCTATCTCGCTCACAACAACAGTTTACTACACTTCTTTATAGAAGGGTCCCACTAATCGGAATGTTTCAAACATTACATATGCCGGTGTCCAGCTCACGTGTTTGTTTCGAAAGCTTGGAATTCTTAGCGAGCTTCATTCGTGGTATATATTATGGTATAATTCAGATGGGGTATATGCGTCATCTTGTGCGATACACTAGGAAGGTATTCGGTCGATACGTATACTAGCTTTCAGAAGGACCTATCTATCTGCGTATTGTCAGCTTTGGTGACATAATGGGGATAACAACGTCTACACCTGGTGATATTCCCAAACAGCCACTTCACAACATATGGTTTATCAATTCACATACTAATCTAATGCACTGACGAACCCGGACAACTTCTGTGTATGGCTTCGAATGTTTAAAGCCCGACATTTGACGGATGCATTTCTGCTAAGGCGTAGAAGACCATAATGCATAATATACCCAAACTCCTTGAACATGATCATAAGAACAAGCAGATCCAAGCAGATGATAACAATACACACGGTGCTAGTTTGTGGGTATGTGTCATGATAGTGGAAATGAAATTGGACCATGACTGCACCGCCCCTTATTTTGTTATGTTTTAGATTCAGACAGCATCTCATGTGTGGCTTTGCTTTCCTTGTATGCTAAGATTGTATGTTCCCATCCGTTTGGAAGCCGTTCTTAAACAACTGGACCAGGCGTGTGCCATTGGCTACTGCTGTATAAGCACCACCAAGACTGGGGTATAGTCTTAAAGGCGGTACCTTTGATAGTTGGTTGATATGTCATAGTCACGCTGGGTGGTATGGTTCAAGAAAGTACAAGTGCCATCAACAAAAGGGTGAAATGTTCAACGCGAAGAACATCCACAGGAATGTTACGATGATGAGCTCTTGCATTCAGTTCAACAAACGTTGGTACACCAAGTGGTTTCTTGGTAACATCAACATTGCGACCATTCTCCTGCATGAGGCATTAACTATTATATTCTAAAGTTATATATATAAAGCTATATGATCACAAAGGTCGCGTTCCACAACGTCCACAGCCATTGCCATCGAGACTGCAAATTGTTCTTTAAATACATAGTGAAATAAATGCACCACAGTTCCTGACATTTTTTTCAATAATACCGCCCACATAATGACACTAACCCTGAGAAAGGATAACAAAAAACGCTCACATTCATGCTATAAAAACATTATCCTTTTAGTCCATCCGACTGTTTTGAGGGAGGCTAGCATAGTATTATCCAGACAAAAATGTACGTAGTTGAATCAGAAAGGCTTCGGAACGGATGCGGAAATACAATCTTACCAAAAAGTAACCGACACGCATGACATGCACCATGTGTAGGGGTGGTGTTTACCGCGGCCATTTCATTACCACTATCATGGCGCATATCCACAAACTAGCACCGCGAGCATTGTTCTTCTCTGCTGCTGGGAGATATGCGACGAAACAACTGCGGGGCGTCACGCAGTTTGCTTCGGATCATGGTCAAGAAGTGTGAGTAGTCTGTACAATATGGTCTTCTCCTTAGCAGATAGACATCTGTCCAAGGGAATGAGACAGCTAGCAACTTTCGGAACACTGTCGAAGTTGTCCACATATGCCAATGCGTTCGCTGAGTTTGTGAGTTGACGAACCATCTATTGAGAAGTGACTAGCTAACTGGTTCGCCAGGTGTACATGTCGTTATCCCCATGGGGTATGAGACACATACATAGAGATGACCTTCTGTAAGCTTGTATACTCATCGGTCATATGCCTTCCTAGTTCAAGATGACGCACAAATATCATATTTAGCAAATATTTAAAATCGTAAGCTAGACACCGGAAAATGAATTGTTTGAAACGTTATGATTAGAGGGACCCTACTCCCAGGAAGTGGTGAATACTTTGTCGGTATGAGCGACCTAGAATTATCAGACAAAGAAATGGAAGCTGGTCCAGATAATTATGGACGTGACGTGGCAAATCAGAATCTGTTAACAGGTAATTGTTCTGATATAACTATTCGGCGCACCTTCGCTTACGGCCATTATCGGAGCTAAGTGGAGAATGGATTTCGAAATGCCGCATCGCGATATTAATTGTTCTTTTTCATCTTTCCAGAATGATACGAGCTATGTCATGCGTTGTGATACCTTTAAGTTGAACTAGTAGATGGTTTATGTACAGTTTCGTCCATACATGCCGATATTATAACAAAAAGTTTCAATTTTAGCCGCCAACGTGATATTTTTGAATAAATGAATCCCAACAGCTGTCCAGTTTCTAAGAGTGAGGTGGATGTTTTTGAAATTCCACCTACAGTGGTAACGATAACAGACGGTTCATTTACAGAGAAAAACCCATCGAATTCAAATTATTCAAATAGTAACGTACTAGAGTTCTTTTTAGAGTCCCCATCTGCACATTATGTTGATCTTTCGGAAAGTTATTTGCAAACCGACATTAAAATATCGAAAACTGACGATACCGCATTCGCTGCTGACCAACACGCGTTTCCAGTAAATAATTTTCTTCATTCTTTATTCGAGAGAGCTGATTTATTATTAAACGGTGTAGAATGTGGAATTGGTCGATATTATGCTTATAGATCTTACATAGAAACTTTCTTAAGTTCTACAAGAGAAAATCAATTAGAGAGAACAACTTTATTTATACCTCAGAAAGGTGGCACTTTGGATGACGTACCGAGGGACATTAGCAGAGGTAGGCAGTTACTTGGAATAATTAAAGACGGTACTAATGCAAAAAAAAGTCAATTATGCGGTAAACTATATTTGGACATGTTTAATCAACCAAAATTGTTAATTCCAAACGTACCCATACAACTTAGACTGCATAGATCAAAGCCTACTTTTTGTTTACAAGGTGGTGCTGGTGATTATAAGATTGAGTTGTCAGATACTAAATTGTTTGTACGAACCGTAGAGCTAAGTGATGTCACTTCAAATGAAATAAGCAAAAAGTTATTAAGTGGAACCAATGCTCAATATCTTTTGAATAGAGTTTCGTTAAAAACATTTAGCGTGGCACCTAGGACTTTAAGCTTGATTTGATTAAAGACGATTTGTTTTTGGGTGATCCATTTCTTCCAAAGAGAGTGTTAATATTTTTAGTAGATAATACAGCATTTAATGGTACTATAACATCTTCTCCTTTTAATTTTAAACATTATGATTGTTATGAAATGGAATTGTCTGTTAATGGTAAAACCGTGAATGGGCATAAATACAAACAAACTTTCGATGATGATTTATATGTAGGTTCATATTACACATTTTTGAATTCTATAAATAAATTATATTGCGAGCAATCTTACAGAGTGAGTTTTTTTGATTATGCCAATGGTTTTACAACTTTCGGTTTTGATTTAACTGCTGATCATAATGCAGATAGTTTAGTTTGGCATCCTAAACAGCGTGGTAGTGCACGGTTAAGCACAAAATGTTCAACAGCTTTACCAGATACAGTAAATGTAATAGTATATGCCGAATATGATAGTTCTATAGAAATTAGGGGAGAACGTAGCGTTTACACAGGTGGAATATTTTAACATTATGTTGAGCAACTTGGATATCTCTGATGCATTAAACTCTGACTCAGTTTTGAAATCTATGGTATTAGGCGTTTATGCTTTAGACGAATTACCTGATAATATTAAGCCGAATAGAGGTTTAATTTGTAATACTGATCCATCATGGTTAGATGGTGAACATTGGATATGTATATGGAAACGCAATGATAATTTTATAATATATCTGAGCAGTTGAAAATTATGTTAGGTAGATATGGTAGATTGTATTATAGTACAAATTATATACAACATGTATCTTCTTTCTTGTGTGGTTATTTTGTATTATATTATTTGTATCATACTTGTAGAGGATTGGATTGTCTATACGTTTTAAATAAACCCGGTTTTCATAATGATACTTACGTTTATAATTGGTGTAAACAACATCTACCCGTGTTGTTTGATATTTAGATTGTGTATTTTTTTTGTTCTATAAATGAAATGCTTTTATTATATTTTTTAAAATTCAAAATGTCTTCTGACAGCGACATCGAGATTTCTCAGAAAGGAAAGAACAGAGGAAGTTTAAAAAGAAAACTTTTAGATAATTTGGCTGATATAGAGGACATAGGGAATCAAATTTCAATATTAGCTGATAAAAATGCTAAAATTTTGTACAGATTATCTAAACTAAATTCAGCTGATAAATTTAAACAGAAACGTGTTAGATGTTACAAATGTAACGGGGATCATTTAAGACCAGATTGTCCATTTCTTAAAAAAGATTGATTTTGATTATGTTTTTGATATTTGTTTGTATACTATGATTTATTTATGTTTTATTACATGATCCTACCTTTATTCCATTCAATAAACCCATTCTATAAATTGTGATATTAAACGTTCGTTTAATAACAGGAAATAGTGCCAGGTGACCTTTGACTTCCGGTTTGTCGACCTGTTAACATTCCGTACGCTACTTCTCAAAATACTATGGCTTCCAATATTTTTCCAACAAACTATTACGAATGAAGAGTTTGAAAAGTTATGTCATTAAATATACGCCATTAAATGCGTTAAAAAGTCTGTATTTATCTGGGACTATTTCGTTACGCGGGCAAACAACGAATAGTTACGTGAAACGTCATCGCATGCCTTATAGAAGCCGACGTTAATTTCGCGTCACATTTGTCGATTTAAGTTTGTTTTGTCGATGTTTTGGATCATGTAATAAATAGAATCTACAACTCGTCCCCAGTTTATAACGGAAATTACAAAACTCGTCCAGTAAATTAGGTCTGGACCTCGCCAAAGGCTCGGTCCAGACCTAATTTACTGGACTCGTTTTGTAAATTCCGCTATAAACTGGGGACTCGTTGTAGATCCTCTATGTATCATTTATAATCATTAAAGGAACTAAGTGTGTGGTTCCACATTTCGATTTCTACGAGACTCTGTAATATCGAGTTTTATGAGATTGAATCGTGTTTCCTACAAATCTACAATAATACAGAAGAAAAGTTCCAAATTAAAAAAATTCCATGTGTTTAGACCTATGGTTTTTACATGCATAGGTTTATTCACTAGCGAATATTTCATTTAACATTTCAAATTATCTAACATCATTTGTATTTTTTTACTAACCTATCATATTTAACCTAATATATACTTACTATGCCTAGAAATAGTTACTCATCATTATCTAACATAAAATACATTGCGGTATTCTATCTTAATTATGCCCCTTAAAATAGTTTTCTAGTTAGTGTGACTATAACATCTGTCTAGAAGCGTGTATTGTAGCTTAGCTATGCCTTCAAATAGTTACTAGTTAGTCTGACTATAACATCTGCCTAGAATTAGTTCATTTTTGATACACCTATATAAATTAGTCGGTAATGTATCGTTTAACATTCATTAAATAGTATTTACAAAATCCCGTGGGGGTGGGGATCAGCATTCCAAATGATTTTCCCTGTCCCCATCCTTCCTTATATTTTTCTTAACCCCCTCCCTTATATATAAGAGATATTACCGCTACTTTATACTACTAAGGCAGCTGGGAGATCCATATTCGCTCATTACTGGCTAAAGCCTGGAAACGAGTGTATTTGGTACGAAAACTAAGATATCGAGCAAGCAGATCAACACTGGAAAAAGTATATTTTTCTTTTATATGTCCCTTACTGGAGTATGCCTCACCTGTATGGGACAACATTCCCGATTTCTTATCATCAGACATAGAGAAAGTTCAATACGAGATGGCTAGAATTGTAACAGGGGCAACAATTAGCGCAAATAAAGACCTCCTCCTACTGGACACAGGCTGGGAACTACTATCATCGCGACGGAAAAAAACACAAACTCTGCCAATTTTTTAAAATGATCAAAGGAACAGCACCATCTATACTGAGAAATCCTGTACGCCCAGTTGATTCGTACGATACCGGTTATAACTTCCGTTTTGAGCACATAAGGTTGCCACCCGATATCTCATACAACTATTACATGAATTCATTTTTGCCATCTGCTATAAGTGAGTGGAACTCTCTGCCTGACACAATACGCAATTGTAATACAATCGATGACTTCAAAAAATCACTAAACGCAAGCACACGGCGCCCCCAACCTACTACTACCACAATAAGTGTCGCAGATCACATATACTCCACTCTCGCTTAAGATTAAAATGCAGTAGTTTGAACTCTGACTTATTGAGTAATCACATTAAAACGTTCCCTCTCTGTCATTGTGGCAAAATAGAAACAGGACATCACTTCTTATTGGAATGTCCTGAATATAATGGCCAAAGGACTGAACTTATATGCGCCATACCGACTGTTATTTTATCAGAACATACTCTTTTGTGCGGATCACAGGAACTAAATTATCGTGATAATATTAAAATATTTGATGCGGTCCAAAGATATATTTTGAAAACAAAGCGATTTTCATAAGGAAAAAGCATGGAATTACTGCTCAGCGTGAAACTTACCCACCCCAGATCGACTGACATCTCACGGCGACGGGTGTAGCAATGACATAAACAACAGTATAGGTACAGCATTGTAACCAATCAGCTGCAACTGAATTACATCATCACTTTACCCAGACAGTCTCATTCTCTCTCTATCTCTCTCTCTTCTTTCATTCTTTCTCTCTCTCTCTCTATATATATATATATATATATATATATATATATATGTATATATATATATATATATGTATGTGTATATATGTGTATATATATATATATATCTCTTCCTGTCTATCATAACATCATCATTACTATTATTATAATATTTCCATTCCTTCCGTCTGACCCCCTCTACACTTAATGAAGAGTGGGCGCGAAAAAAAAGCGAGCAAACTTAACAAAAGCCCTTGGGCTTGTTGTTTAATCCCTTTTCCAATCCAAACACTTTGTCAAATGTATATATGTTATTATGATTGGAATAAATATGTTTACAACAACCTGATAAGATTCAATGTGTGCCTGGACACCCTTCACGTATGAGATTTTACCTCCTTTTTGGAACATGCTAAGTTTAATGCATTATTAAGTGTTTCTGATATATTTATTGCAGCTAGCTCTAGAGTTTTTGGGTGAATTTAGTTCAGAGTTTGACAGATTTGAAATTATTTCTTGCTTGAATATTTGCCAGTCGGCTTTGCCTATGTTTCTTCTTAAAGGCACGTGCGGCCTTAATTGTCGAAAATATTCATTTTGTTCCAAACACCGTAAACAGAAACACATTAAAACGCATACAGTTCGGTTCATATATACCATGACCATCGCGTAAACAGCATGTTATCATAAAGACCTACTATATTTTACCTAAGCAAGAGCCTGATTGTGTTACAGAAGACAGCACAATGCTACTGGCTAATCACACACAAGTGACATAAACGCTCTTTATTAGTTCCATATAAGATATTCACCAACAAAGAACGCTCTTTATGTTTACCATCATAATATAAACAAACACCAGAAAAGTAACTTTTTATGCGTTTGTTTACATAACAATGGTCAAACATATGACCATAACATACTGTTTATGCGATATTTCTTATTTGTATACGGACAAAGTCTATCTACATTTTGATGTTCTTTCTGTTTGTGGCGGTTTTTGACGGGTGGAGATATTTTCACAGGATACCCACCGCCAAGGCCAACCGTGTCTTTAATTTAACTTTTGCTTTACTGATTTTAAATTTTGTTAATTTAAGTTCGAGTGGGAGGTGGTCGCTTCCAACATCAGACCCTATGGTGGTTTCGATGTTGAGTTTGGCAGCTTCCTCCGTAGCGAACGCGTGGTCTATTGTATCCCATATCCTTGTATTAGTTGCACAATGGGTTGGCTCTCCAGAATCGTTTAAGTGAATAAGTTCTAGTTCTTGTTTGATGTCAAATAGGATGTCTCCATGTTTGTTTGTTGTTTTGCTATTGAAAAATTGATGTTTGGCGTTGAAGTCGCCTAGAAATATACATTGTTTATTTCTGTTTGTAGTGTTTCTAGATTGGGTAGAGAGGTATCATGTGGAGGGTAGTACAGGGAGATAATGGTGACTTTTTTGTTGTTAATAGTGATATCTATAGCAATAACTTCATCATTAATAACATTTCCATCATTATCAATAGGTGCAATATTTTCTACAAGTTTGTATTTGAGGTCGTGTTGGATAAGGAAGGCTACACCTCCGCCGTGGCAATTGCGGTCTTTCCGTATTAAGTTAAATCCTGGAAGGTGGATTTTTGATTTGTGATCTAATTTTGTTTCATTAAGTGCTATTATATGTGGTTTGTAATCTTCAATATATTCAATTATTACTTGTTTGTGACCTCTGAGGCCATTAATATTGATATGAGTTAGTTTTAAATCTTCCATTATTTGTCTATTGAATGTAAATATTTTGAATGTAGATATTGATTTGAGAAGAATAATTAATCTTTAGTTCTGGTTTATTTTGTTTATTTCTCGTGTGTAATCTCTAACACATGAACTGTAGATATTTGTTTTAAAATGCTGGCTTACTTTTTTGGTGACATTTTGTAGAATTGCATTATCATCATTACTTGTTTTAAATTCTCGTAGGCATTCTACTATTGTTGCGGCGAATCTAATGGCTTCGCTTGATTCAATGGGTTTCTTTGCCACGGCGGCGTATGTTAACTTTCTTTTCTCCTTTATAGCTGCTTCATCTTTATATGCTCTGCATCCTTTGAAGGAGGCCGGGTGGTCTCCTCCGCAGTTGATGCATTTCATAATTGTTGAGTTGCAGGTTTTATAGTTGTGCTGTGCTGAACATTTTTTACATAGTTCGTTGTCTGCGGTGCAACCGGCTACTTTGTGTTGGTAACCGAAGCACCTCAGACATTGAGTGATATGTGTAGGGGGCTTATATTCTACTACCTTGAATTTATGTCTGGAGGACCCGAGTTGGATCCCCTTGAGCATGCGCTCTTTACTTTGTTCATCAGGGCATGTTACTTTAATCTTTCTAGTTGGTGCATCACCGTGTTTGGCGGAGTACATTCGTCTAGCGTCGTACTGGGGTCCAATATCCATTTGTATATCTTCAATCGGGGTCTCGGGGTCGACTCCGCGAATTACCACGTGTCGATTGATTGGTGGGTCCATTTTAACCCTTGTTGGGCGGAACGTGACCTTTGATAGAATGGGATGGTGCTTTGAGGCTTCGTTCATTAGGTACAGTTTAGTTTTTAGATCGCTTGGGTAGACTAGTAGATTTCCGCTTTTGGTTACTTGTGTTTCAAAGTTATTCTCCTTTAAGATATTTTTCAGAAAGAATGGGCTATTCTTCATGTGCCGAGATAAGAAATATGGAATCATATATAGTCTTTCCACGTCTGACACCAGTGACTCACTCACATTCATTCAACAGTTGTCATTGCTTTGTGTGAAAACACCGACCTTTGATTCCCAATGTGTTGTTACTACAATGTTATGCACTCACACATCGCAGTGATGAACAAACAGTAACACATATTAGTGTACACAACTCAATTAATTCTGATCACCAAACAGACCCAGGTCCCGTTAATTAACACTTAGGCACGACTCATGCCTTTGTGTTACCGCAGCGGCGACGTTTCAAGTTCTCGGTATACGTAAAATAACTACATATATGTCATTTGGTTTAAACAATATTTTATTTGAACACTAAACAGGACAGAAATACAAACAAAAAATACATAACATATAATCTCAAATTGTTCAAAAGAGGATTGAGCAACAAGCTTGGGGGGCTTTTGTTAAGTCCTATCCTCAGAAAATAAATCTTACCCCAATTGATACTATTGGGGTATAGCAGACGGGTTTTGTTCTGTATGGTCCGAATAATAAAGTTTATAGATGAAGGGATAGGAAAGAGAAAGGGAAAGGGAGTGCAGGTAGTAGTGGAAAAGGGGTAGATAAACTTACCATTAACATCAGGATAATATATGTCACGGAGAGTATTGTATCAAGTTAAATTGACCACCATTTATTGTCAGATTCCAATGAAGAATCTAAATTCAAAACAAATTTGATCACGCTACGACCCAATTGGAGAGAATTCGAAAAATAGCGGGTTATCAGAATTATTTCCATTCCATTAATGAGCTGTTTAGTTAATGTATTTAATAAGTATTTAATAAATGACGAAGTGTGTATGTACCATAACTAATTATTCAATTATAGAGGGCGAGGTGGTAGGGCTAAAACACGCGCAGTGACTATAATTTAAGACATTTACATATAGTTTATTAGTAACGCGCGTGTTTGGGCTTAAACCACCTTACCCGTTAGTCAGAAACGCCCAGTACAGATAATGAACTTCTGTACAACATAGGAAATTTTAATGTTCAAATCATCAGCGAGTTCAGGCGACCCATACAGAAGTACATCAGGTGATATTCTAATTGGTGGCAAATCAGCTAACATTTCAGTTCTTGCTTGAGTATATAATGGACATTTCAAGAGAAAATGATATGCAGATTCAATTTCAAAGCCACCACAAGGACACATCGGGGACTCTTTAAGGTGATTTGTGACAAGGTCTTTGTTCAGGTTAATGCATCCCAATCTGATTCTAGTATGATAAACTTGAGCTTTACGAGAATAACTATGATAATAAAATTTAGCAATCCATGAACGACCAGTGTTAATGTTTCATTTAAATTCTGTTAACGTTTCTGAAAACCTCACTGAGTCCGATAGGCTGTTCCAAGCACGTGTGGCAGATGGTAGAAATGTATACATATAGTAATTATTATTACTATCAGGCGGGTAGATGCTAGGGTGTCTAAAGTTGTAGCCAGTTGAGGAAGAATCAGGTGGAATCATATTAGATAAGTAGGATGGAGCTCTGTGTTTTGTCATATTGTAAAACTGAACTAATTTATGCTTATGCCTGCGTTGTGCAAGCGGTTCCCAACCTGTTTCAAGTAATAATTTCCTGTCGCTAGCACTTCTGGTTGCCCCAGTGACTATTCTTGCCATTTCATACTGGATATCCTCAATTCTATCACTCGTATACTTGGGGATATTATCCCATACAGGTGATGCATACTCTAGGATAGGGCGAATAAATGAAAAATATATTGTTTCAAGAGACTTTCTGCTTAATCTAAATTTATGTCTTTTTACAAGGTTAACTCTCTTCCATGCCTTATCGATTATGCTACAGACGTGACTTTCCCATGACCCAGAACTATCGAATGTGACACCAATATGTTAATGGTAACATGGTAATATACTTAAACGCTTTACTTATTATTCCAATATTTATTATGTACTGGTAAACTTCCAAACACGACCACTCTCGTCAGCATAGTGGTATTCACAAACACTTGTGCCGTGATCGTCGGTCCGTATGTCTGTGCATCTCAAATCAAATACCGGATATGTCATAACGTACGCCTTCAGGTCCACGCGTCTCCTCTTCTGTATGTCCGCTCGTCTGTTCGTGTTGTTTTCCATACATACCATACTGTTGCGTATTTTATATTTGTAGATTGCTTAGTGCGAATATTTAGGCAGTCGACCATCGATCAACCATCTCTTTAAAACGCCTCATTCTATATATGTCAAATTATATTTTTGTTTTGTTTTACACAATTAACCCGTATAGTCATGTTGATATAGAAACTCCCATCGGTGTTTATTCCCTTTATAGTCGCTATGTCGCGATGCTTGGGCCCCATAACGTAGAGAACTAATATATTAATATATTTATATTGACCCATCAACTACATGCGAGCAACAGCTCGTAAGTAATGATTCCCCCTATCCCGGGATCACTAATAGAGTTATATTTCTTTTGTCTTTTCCTTCTAGTATCTTCTGCTATCTTTCCAATCTCTCCCTCAACTGCACATGACCAAGATAAACTGTGTATCTCACGCCAACATCTTAAACATCCCGATCCAACATTTGTTCAGTGTGTAAATCATATCTGCGTACCGCCGAGCTATTTATATGTTTTGAAATTCATACAATATATATGGGACAATGGTTGATATAATACAATATCGTGCTCGGATTGGCAGCTTTCTGTCGAGAGCGTCTCGACCACCTAGGGGAGAACGCTTTGACCAGAATATGTCTGAAACTATCATCATTTACCTTTTCTTACGTTCAAGAAAATTGCCAGAGATTCAAATTGTAAGTCTGTTACTTTTGATATCATGTACTTGTCCACATTTAATACAAACAGTTTTGAAAATCATCCGCGAAAATAAGGCCCCTTGGCAAGTTAGTACAGATCGACATGTTATAATACACACACACAAGGCAAAATTATTATCTTACTTAACTGCAACTTCCATTATATTCTTATTACTAATGTTAAGCGGCGATATCGAACTGAACCCGGGTCCTGTCAACAAAGATGCGATGCAAAGACACTGTTCCATGTTACTTCTGAACACACAGAGCATCAAAAATAAAATGACAATACTAAATGCTGAGTCTGCTAATTTCGATATTTGCTTTTTCACTGAAACATGGCTTAAAAATTCAGTGGGAAATTCCGAAGTTTTACTTCACGGTTTTCATGACCCAATTAGAAATGACAGGAATAGCGAAACATCCGGTGGTGGTGTGAGTATTTATATTCGCGACTGTATTCCTTATAAATTCCGTAATGATCTGATAGTTCCAGGCCTTGAGTCTGTATGGGTCGAAATCAAAGTGTGTCGTAAAAGTATTATTCTTGGCTGCTTCTACAGACCCCCTCAATCACCAGTTTCGCATTGGGATACTATTGAACTTAACATTAAAAACGCAAACGATGACGTAAACTTGGTAATCGTAGCTGGCGACTTGAATTGAAATTATGTCGAAGACACCAATGGTAAGATTAATAGTATATGTATGCACTGTGTCATCAAACAGCTTGTGCATTCGCCGACTCATTTCACGAAAACATCTTCGTCGACCCTCGATCTGTTCTTCACAAACTGTGACGATTATTTATGTAACGCAGATGTAATAAGTCCATTTTTTGATGATCGTATCCGATACCATGCCCCAGTTAAACTCGACATCGATTTAACTTTACCAACTCAGTTATCTACTAAACGTTTTATTTGGAACTACGATAGAGCCGACTACGGAGGCATTAACAACATGTTATCTAATTGGCATTTTAAAAGTGTTAGCCATAATCTTCATGTATCTAAGATTAACAACGAACTGACAGAAATGTTACAAAATGCTTGTCTGAAATTTATTCCAAATAAAACAGTCTGCATAAGAAAAGACTGTCCTCCTTGGTTGACGTGTGGGGTAAAAAAAACTAATGCGCCAACGCAATAGACTACATGGAATCGCCAAATTAAACAATTCCTCACCTTCCTGGGTAAAATTTCGTATTGTTCGAAATCAATGTGTGAGTGCTGTCAGAAAAGCAAAAGTCGATTATGACTGTAATATTGACCACATTTTGAGTGATAAAACACTGATTCATTGACATGGTGGAAGAATCTGCAGAATGTAATTTCCCCCACCATAAAAGCAATACCCCCTCTTTTAAGCAACGACTGTTATCTAGTTTCCCCTTCTGAAAGGGTACATGCGTTGAATGATTATTTTTGTGAAATATCTAAAGTTGATGATAACTTATGCAATACTCACTTGAGCTCTACCATTCAATATACAGAAACTGCTCCCGAACTAGCGGACATAAAAATCACATCAGTCGACGTTTTTAACGCTCTTAAAAAGTTAAAAGTTTCCAAAGCCTGTGGACCTGATAATATTAGCCCACGTATGCTAAAACAGTGTGCCTCGTCTCTTTCTGAACCACTTTCCCATTTCTTCAATATTTTCACAAACAAGAGTTACTATCCGCATGAATGGAACAAATCCAATGTGACTCCTATTTTTAAAAATGGTGACCCAAGCATAATAGCGAACTACCACCCCATTTATCTTCTGAGCTGTATATCCAAAACTTATGAGAAGTGCATTTACAAATATCTTTGGACATACATAGACGAAAATAAGTTACTTTCTGTTTACCAATCTGGATTCAAAAAAGGTGACTACAGTATATCAGCTTACTGACATATATGACTATATTAGCAGATCTCTGGACGAAGGTAAAGAAATTCGATGTATTTTTTGTGATATAAGCAAAGCCTTTGACAAGGTTTGGCACAAAGGTCTCCTGTTTAAGCTTAAGAAACTTGGAATAAAGGGTAAAGTATATGAACTAATTTCATCTTATCTTGAATGTCGTCAACAGAGAGTTATAGTTGATAATGCTAGTTCTGAGTGGCAAAATGTTTCCGCAGGTGTGCCTCAAGGCTCAATATTAGGCCCACTGTTATTCCTGATTTACATTAACGACATAACCCAAAACATCACATGCAACATAGGTCTATTTGCTGATGATACATAAATTTATTTATGTGTCGAGAACCCTGTTTTAGCAGCTGAAATAATTAAGAGACATTGCCATTATTGTCGATTGGTCAAAAACATGGCTTGTAAAATTTAATCCCCTCAAAACTGAAGCTTTAATGATATCAAAGAAATCTACAAATATAGTTCACCCACCCCTAATCATGGCTGATTCTCACGTAACTGAAGTAGAAAATCACAAGCATCTTGGTCTCACTTTTGACAACATCGGTTCATGGGAAACACACATAAGTAACATAACCGATAGGGCATGGAAAAAGGTAAATATGATTAGGAAGCACAAATTCAGACTGAGCAGAAAGACCCTTGAAAATATATATCTTGCTTTTGTTAGACCCACTCTTGAATATGCATCACCAGTATGGGATAACATACCAAAATATATGAGCGATTATATCGAAGATATTCAGTATGAAATGGCACGAATTGTCATTGGGGCCACGAGAAGTACCAGCGATCGCAACTTACTATTAGAAACCAGCTGGGAAACAATTTCCTCACGTAGAACAAAACAGAAAATGATACAATTTTTCAAAATGACTAGTAACCAAGCTCGTCTTATCTATCAAACATGATTCCTCCCGATTCCACTTCATCTGGTTACAATTTTAGGCATGTTAGTATCCACCCGCCTGGCAGCAACAGAGACATTTACATGAATACTTTTATGCATTCGGCTACACGAGAATGGAATAGTTTATCGAATTCAATAAAATCGTCAAACACACTCGAAGAATTTAAACGTAAACTAAACATTAACCGTGCGAAAATTGCAAATTTTTATCTTCAGTGTTATTCCAGGAAAGGCCAAATATATCATACTCGTATCAGATTAGGTTGCAGCAACCTGAACCGTGACCTTGTTATTAGTCACTTGAACGAATCACCACTGTGTCAATGCGGTAGTTTTGAAACTGAATCAGCTTACCATTTCTTCTTTCAATGCCCCCTTTACGCCAGAATTAGATCAGAACTTCTAAGTAACTTACCAGTAAGTAAGATAACAACCGATGTTCTATTGTACGGATCTCTCGAACTTCCAAACAAATTAAATTCCGACATATTCTTGGTGGTACAGAAGTTTATTTCAGATAGTGGCCGTTTCTCATAATCACGTAAGGTGACGCGGCTAGATTCCATTCCATTTGCATGAACCGCTTTTTCTCCTCCGTGGTCGTGACGCATTCGTGCAAGTGATTTCCCCACTGAACGGATGTTTTTTGTGTTATTTTGTATCGAATGTATGTTGTATCAAACCTCTCTCTCTCTCTCTATTTCTCTTTCACACTCTCCCCTCTCTCTCTCTCATTCTCTTTCATTCCCTTTCTCTTCCTTAACTTCCGTATTGCAATGTAATACCGTATCTCAACCCTAAATAATATTCCAATCAATCAAATCTATATATCCCGTCTGCTTTACCCCAAGTGATATTTTTGTCACTTGAGGTAACATTTATTCCACGAGGAGAGGACTTTAAAAAAGCATTTTGCTTGTTGTCCAATCCTCTTCATAAATCTATATATTTCTTCATGTATATTATGTCTATGTCATATGTTTGATTGTTTTGAAATAAATATTGTTTACACCAAGAGAAAATAATATGCAGATTCAATTTCAAAGCCACCACAAGGACACATCGGGGACTCTTTAAGGTGATGTGTGACAAGGTCTTTGTTCAGGTTAATGTATCCCAATCTGATTCTAGTATGATAAACTTGAGCTTTACGAGAATAACTATGATAATAAAATTTAGCAACTCTGAACGACCAGTGTTAATGTTTCGTTTAAATTATGTTAACGTTTCTGAAGACCTCACTGAGTCCGATAGGCTGTTCCAAGCACGTGTGGCAGATGGTAGAAATGTATACATGTAGTAATTATTATTACTATCAGGCGGGTGGATGCTAGGGTGTCTAAAGTTGTAGCCAGTTGAGGAAGAATCAGGTGGAATCATATTAGATAAGTAGGATGGAGCTCTGTGTTTTGTCATATTGTAAAACTGAACTAATTTATGCTTATGCCTGCGTTGTGCAAGCGGTTCCCAACCTGTTTCAAGTAATAATTTCCTGTCGCTAGCACTTCTGGTTGCCCCAGTGACTATTCTTGCCATTCCATACTGGATATCCTCAATTCTATCACTCGTATACTTGGGGATATTATCCCATACAGGTGATGCATACTCTAGGATAGGGCGAATAAATGAAAAATATATTGTTTCAAGAGACTTTCTGCTTAATCTAAATTTATGTCTTTTTACAAGGTTAACTCTCTTCCATGCCTTATCGATTATGCTACAGACGTGACTTTCCCATGACCCAGAACTATCGAATGTGACACCAAGATGTTTGTGACTACTTACTTCAGTTATTTCAGATCCATTCATGAAGAGGGGCGGGTGGTCTATGTTTGTTGCTTTCCTTGATACTACTATGGCTTCGGTCTTTATGGGGTTAAACTTTACTAACCACTTTTGTGACCATTCAAAAATAGTACTAATATCTTTGTTGATTATTTCAGCAGCGAGAGTTGGGTTTTCAACACATAAGTATATCGATGTGTCATCTGCAAAAAGACGGATGTTACACACTATTTTGTCAGTTATGTCATTTATGTAAATAAGAAATAATAGCGGTCCGAGGATAGACCCCTGGGGCACGCCCGCATATATGCATTTCCAATCTGAACTAACATTATCTATAAATACTCTATGTTGTCGACATTCTAAGTATGATTCTAAAAGTTTAAGTAAGTTACCTCCGAATCCCATTTGCCTAATTTTAAATAGGAGACCCTTATGCCAGACCTTATCAAAGGCTTTACTAATGTCACAAAATATACAGCGCACCTCCTTACCATCATCTAGGGATCTAATAATATAATCATACACATCAGTAATTTGGTACACTGTGGAATCACCTGTTGTAAAGCCAGACTGATTGACAGAGATGAGGTTATGTTCATTAATGTATGCGGACATATATTTATAAATACACTTTTCGTACGTTTTGGATAAACAACTTAATAGTGAGATAGGACGATAGTTCGATATGATGCTAGGATCACCGGTTTTAAAAACGGGAGTAATGTTTGCTTTTTTCCATTCGCATGGGTAATACATCTTTTTGGTGAATATATTAAAGACGTGCGCAAGGGGTTTACTAAGAGATGAAGCACAGTTTTTCAGTATACGGGGACTAATCGTGTCGGGTCCACATGATTTAGATACTTTTAGGGCTCTTAGGACGTTAAAACATCTACCGATGTAATGTCCAAGTCATTTAATTCGGGATCAGTATCGGAGTTTCTAGGAGTAGGTGTCATGTCAATATTATGAGAATTGTCATCAATTTGCGATATTTCGCAAAAATAATCGTTCAGTGCATTAGCTTTGTCGTAGGGGGATACTAGATAACAGTTGTCATGTGAAAGTGGGGGTATGGGTTTCTTACTATTTTGGAAAATAAATTTTTGTAAATTCTTCCACCAGGTCGAGGTGTCGGTTAAAGTGTTGTCGATTTTCTTGTCGTAATCACTCTTTGCTTTCCACACTGCGTGAACACATTGGTTACGAATTATACGAAAGTTCGACCAAGCAGTCGACGAATTAGTATGTTTCGCTTTCTTATGTAGCCTGTTGCGTTTTCGCATTAATTTCTTTATGCCACATGAGAGCCAAGGTGGGGCGTTCTTCCGTATACAAACAGTTTTTGTTGGGAAATATCTGATGCAGGCATCTGTTATTAATTGTGTCAATATGTTAGCAATCGTAGATACGTGTCGATCCGAACAGATTTTTCTAAAGTCCCAATTTATGAAAATTTTGTTCATGGCTGCATAGTCAGCTCGATCGTAGTACCAGACTTGTCTTTTGATCATTGATTGATTTGATATTGGGATATCGATGTCAAGAGTGATTGGGGAATGGTATCGGATTCGGGCATAACAAAATGAGCCAATAACTTCAGTTTTACCTACATACTCGTTAACATTTGTTAGGAAAAGATCAATGATAGATGATGACGTTTCGGTGAAGTGAGTTGGAGAGGTCACTAGCTGGGAGAGACCACATCGTGAACAAATACCATTAATTTTACCATTGCTTCCATCTTTATAGTGTTCGGTAAAGTCACCTCCTATTATAGTATCGCTTAAGTCATTAATCGCTTTTTTAATGTTCAACTCAATGCAGTCCCATAAAGAAACTGGTGCATTTGGGGGCCTATAGAAACATCCAAGTATCAAATTCCTGTTTTGAACCTTTATTTCAACCCATAGTGATTCAAGACCAGGCACGATTAGATCAGGGCGAGTTTTATAGGGAATACAGTCACGTATATAAATACTAACACCACCTGTTGTATCACTGATTCTATCGTTTCTGAATGGTTCATGAAAACCTTGGAGGAGGATCTCATCATTTCCAATTGAGTCATCCAGCCATGTTTCAGTAAACATACAAATGTCGAAATTTATTGATTCAGCTTTGAGTATGGTCATTTTATTCCTAATACTCTGTGTGTTTAATTGTAACATTGAGCAGCATTTTTGGGTCGGGACGTTATGAAAAGCGCCTGGGTTTTGTTCGATGTCACCACATAATAACAACAGGAGCAGCAACAGTATAACAGATAGGCCGAATACGAACGTTACAATTTTGGCCTTAAGTAAAAGTGGATAACCTGTATGTTGGTATATATACTCATTGTTATTTATATGATCTCTGTCTAGGTAGACAAGATCAGTGATATTCTTCAGAAATAAGCTCATTAGATGTGGAAAAAGACACAATATCATCAGAACTATACGCAATATTTTGTCAGTAGATATGCCATTTAAATTGTCAAATATGGTACAATATCTACTTAAGAGTGATATATACACTATACTTGGACATTATTATGACTTATTTATTAATTTTAAACTTGTTCTCGGTTGTTCTCGGTTGTTCTCGGTTGTTCTCGGTAAATAGTATCTCCGCAGACAATGGACAAGCTGATTCGTATGTACCTATCCCGCTTTACCCCCATAAGTTCTAATCCTGGGATCCTAACTGCTACAAAGGCTTATAAAATAGCTATCAAAATTAACTTTGTACACTTTTTAAAGGGTGATCAATGCTTTAAAGTGATAAAGGATCAAAACTCTCGAAAATATTATCGATACTGAACCTACCCATTTAAGGAAATTTGATAGATTTTACCCCACAGAGATTATCAAGTATTACAAAATGAACAAGCAACTAAAATTTAAACTGAGGATGAACTGAAATAATGAACAGAACAATTTACTCCCTTCTCATGGCATCAGCATGGTACATGAAAAGATAAAATAAAGACGGCAGAACTATCTATCAAGGCTACGTGCACATTTGTAACATGCAAGAAAAATCAAGACTATTAACAATCAATATAAGATATCATTCAATAATTAATCACATTGTGAAAGATGCCCAATAAACTGCAGATGTTCACATGGTTATTTTTAATGTTTCAATCACAAATTATGTATAAATACTTTTTATTTCCTTGAAATGTGTTATTGGTTTATTTGAAATTAATTATAAGCATGTTCAGATATACAATTACACCTCACACTCTGTACTCTCTTATCTTCTCTCTAAATTCTGACATAATCTTCTGTCCCTTTGTCTCGCCTCCACCTCATATTTCTTCTTTCTATGGATCTTTGTTATGCCTCAATTATTTACCCCTACTTGACTTGCAGTCAAGTAGGACTGTGCCATTGTCAAGGGAGAGGGCTTCAAATAAGCCTATGGCTTGTTGCCTAATCCCATTTTTCTTCTAAATTTGTATCTATTGTAATTATTTATCTGAATGTCCATAGAGGGAAAAATAAATACTGTTTGAACTAAACTGTTTTTCATGTACATGGGAATGCATCATGTCTGCACCAATCGAAAAAGATGCATGCATGTAATCAATAAAGAAAAAAACAAACTTCATTCCTTTGGACATGCCCCGAAGGATACACTCATCTGAGGCATGTCTCACCATTTAACATGATTCTCTACGAAGATGCCCTGATTGATAAACTCATCTGAGGCATGTCTCACCATTTAACATGATACTTTAGGAAGATGCCCTGATTGATAAACTCATCTGAGGCACATCCCATCTACCTATAGGACAAATTAATGCTGAACCCATGTACATGAGATAATGAATGTGTTTAACTGAGAAAACAACCGAAGCCTAACCTAACTTCTGAAAATTCTGATTCACCGGATGATGACACAAGTGATCTCAGACTCATTGATTTGGAACCTAACTCAACACGTTAACTCGAGAAAAACAACCGTAGCCTAACCTAACTTCTGAAAATTCTGATTCACCGGGTGATGACACAAGTGATCTCAGACTCATTGATTTGGAACCTAACTCAACACGTTAACCCGAGAAAAACAACCGTAGCCTAACCTAACTTCTGAAAATTCTGATTCTCCGGGTGATGATACAAGTGATCTCAGACTTATTGATTTGGAACCTAACTCAACACGTTAACTCGAGAAAAACAACCAAAGCCTAACCTAACTTCTGAAAATTCTGATTCACCGGGTGATAATACAAGTGATCTCAGACTCATTGATTTGGAACCTAACTTTATATTATTTTACAAGATGCATAGAAATCAGACCCCATCTTATCTTTCAACCATGATCCCACCGATTCGACATCTTCTGGATATAATCACAGACGTGTAATTATTCACCCTCCAAATAGTAACAGAAATAAATATATGGATACGTTCTTACCGTCAGCAATACGCGCATGGAATAATATACCTGTCTCAATAAAAGCATCATCAACCGTGGAAGAATTCAAGCGTCTTCTGAAGGTCGGTCATACTAATTTAGCTAAGTTTTATTATCATAGTCACTCTCGTAGAGGCCAAGTATATCACACAAGAATGAGACTGGGGTACAGCCATCTGAACAAAGATCTTGTTGTAAATTACGTAAGAGATTCCCCATTTTGCCCTTGTGGAGAATTTGTAGTTGAATCCGCGTACCACTTTCTTTTGCAATGTCCCCAATATAGTCAAATTAGAGCTGATATGATAGCCGCTCTACCATTTTCGCGAGCAGATGTGAATATTGATGTCCTATTATATGGGTCTAATGAGATGTCCGATGAAACAAATTCTATAATATTTGAAGATGTACAACTGTTTATTATCCAAAGTCGACGTTTCGATAATGTGTGAGCTCCGTGCGCAGGAGATCGTGTATGTGAACATGAGGTGCATAACTTGTATGTATAAATATGAAAGTCGCGTTTCTGCACATTGTGTTCGGGCATATCCGTCTGTCTGCCCACGGAGTGCATGTTCAACCGTGCTGACCTTGGCATATTAATGGAGTTACTACTGATTGTACTTACATGTACTAATTGTATCTAGATTATATTGATACGCACTACAAGTATAACAATTATTATAATATATACTTATTTTCATGCATCATCTCTCCTGGGTGCCGAGACGTATTTGGGGTCTAATTCCGTTTCTATATTGGACAATAAACCATGATTTAACGCCATAATGTAAAATTTAGATTATGACTGAGGGATTATTGTATACAGCATTTATCACACTTCTTTTCTACCTACTTTATTATCTTTCTTGTCTATTTCATAATCTTCTCCCTTCTATCACTCCTCCATCTTTCTGACCCATGCACTCGCTTAACTAACTTCCCAACATTGATTTGAAAACACAGAACAATATTCAAATTCCCGCCCTCTTTACCCTGTAGCTGTCTGTATTGACACTCGGGGTAACATTTTTGGAGGAAAAGATTTTTTATAAAAGCCATAGGCTCATGGCTTGTTATCTAATCCTCATTTGAACTATGTTTTATTTCTCAATATGTATAATTGTCAATGTGATGTTCTGTTCTTTTGTTCAAATAAATATTGTTGACACTAACCTAACTCAACACATTAACCTGAGAAAAACAACCGTAGCCTAACCTAACTTCTGAATATTCTAATTTAAATAAAAATGGCTAATATAGGCTATACATGTATGTACTTTACTATTCAGTGCAATTCAAGCAAATCCATTTTTCAGTATAAATGAGAGGTCCACCCGACAAACTCACACATTTCCAATGAAATTAATAGTTACATTTTGAGCACTGAATGACTACACCAAATTCGGGATCGCAAGTGTTTTTACACGAATCACAAACAGCTGTTAACTTTGATTTCTTATGCTGATGATACTCATTGAGGATTTCAGATGGTGATTTTTGATTTGAACGTTTCAATGACTTTAGTTTGGCACCAGCTATATTTTGAAGACCTGGCTTCCCAATGGATATCTCAATGACAGTTGTCAATTCTTGACTGCATGCCATACCATTTACAGTTTGAATATCAATAGACGGACATGTATGTTGTGTAGCTTCATAGGAAACACAAGGATCATTTGTTTTTTTAACAGGTTTATTGGTTTTTTTAAATGTATTTTTGTCTTTTTCTTAATAGACACTTATGAACTGTGTGCTTTAGAAACATGTTCTTTCAACATTTTATCATTGAAAAACCTCCTTATTTGTTGTTTATCCAGCCAGCATTTAGCACATGTTAAAAGATTAAACGAATGCGATTTTGATAAGTGCAGACATAATTGCTGCTGATTAGAACAAAAAAATGGTGATTTTCTATTTTCCTCAATGCATCGAAAGCAGATGATATGTGCTTTCTTAATAGAGACTGATGGTGCAATTGAAGGTGTTTTAATTTTCTCTTGTTCAATGGAAAATTGTTTCTCAATGTCAGTATCCGCTGGAACTACAACTTCAATTGATTTTTCACTTGAATCCAATGTATTGTTTTCATTGGGAACATCAGCTTTCAATTTGACACCAAGATCCAAAAGTGACTTGTACAACACTTGTGCTTGGTTAATACCCCTATTAACTAGTGGTGCTCTTTTTCTGCCACAATGACGATCATTGGCTTTATCGGGAAATTGTACATTGGGACAGTACGGATCATATTCTGTGGCAAATTCATCTGAAGTATTAACCAACTGGTATATAGACTTTTGTTTGTTGCCACTTCGATAACCACCGTAATGTGGTTTTCTCATGGCTGGTCGTCCAATCGACTCATTTTGCGGAAAATCAGCGGGCGACATGGATAGCTATGGCACAGAAATATGACGGACCAATTGTCACCAAACTCCACCATAATAAAGTGTCACACCTACTATGCCATCGCTACTGTGGTAGTTTAAACAGTATTTATTCCATGTAATTTCATTATATATACAATTACAAATATAGGATGAATCAAGATTTCATGGATCGGATCCGACAGCAAGCGTATGTGCTTATATGAGTCGTTTCCGTGGATGATTTACCCCATCCCACCATGCGGGAGCAGCCAATATCAAAGGATGAGTCTTTGTTATCAGGTGTTGATAACAAGCTCGTCGAGAAAGAGATTATATTATATGCACGCGTGGTGGGAAGGGGGTGACGATAGGATATTTCAGTTTTCTTGTATTAACGTAGAACTATGGAGGATGGTGGTGTTAGTATAAACGTAATATTAACTTGAATGTGTTAGTGAGGATACAGAGGAAATGCGATTTGTTTCAGATAGAAAAGAGGTATGAAATCGTATGACGGATGTATTAAATTAGATTATAGATTTTAGGGAGGAAAAGAAAGTATAGCATTTGGAATGGTATGGTTTGCTGTTGATGAGGACACCCCAATACACGGACAACCCTTGTGGTGTTTTCTTCTTCGCGGCGTATCAATCATCAGTCACATTTGTTTGTTTTTTGTTTTGTTTTGTTTTGTTTTTCCAGACTCGTATGTGGGATTGTCATTTAAGAAAAACGTTTGGTATTCTTTATGTACTTTTGAACTTCTATGGCTATTATAGAATTGGTTTCGTATGAAAGGTCGGATGACCCACGTAGAAGTATTTCTGTTGTTGGGTCACATTTTTCAGATAACGTATTTAACAATGCGGTTCTCTGTATAGAGTATGTTATACAATGCAGTAGAAAATGTTCGCTGTCCTCGAGATCACCGCATACACAATACGGGTTGTCAGTTAGGAAATTCGCGTATTTGTGGTAGTTTAAGTTACTACAATTCAACCGTAGTCTTACGTGTAGAATATGAAAATGGCGCGAATGTGAGCAGTTAAAGTGCTTGGGGATTTTAGTTCGGTTGGTCTCTAACGATTTTGTGAACGAAGCTAACGATTCCATATTTACGCTATGGTCGAGGTTGTTCCACAGCTCTGTTGTCGAGGGGATGAAAGAGCGTCTATGGGTTTCTGAGTAAAATTCGGGGATTCTGAGAGCGTCTGCTTGTCTGGTTTTTATTCCGGATATTGCAATATTCGTGGGAGGAACATGATTTTGCAGATATGTAGGAGACATGCCATTAATCATTTTGTAGAATAGTTTAAGTTTATATTTAGTTCGTCGCGCTTTCAAAGTTTCCCATCCAGTTTCCTTTAATAACGTGGAATTACTAACCGATCGGGTGGCACCTGTTATGATTCGCGCGGCTTCGTACTGTATTTTCTCTATTTCGTCAGACTACTGTGGTACGCGTGCGTCCGCAGCCAATGCATGCGCTAATGTTTCTAAAACGACACGAATAACCACGAATAACCATCGACACGAATAGTCGATGTTTAACATATAATTCAACCAGTATTAAAAATATTACATCGAATACAACCATTATTAAAAATATTACATCTAATACAACCAGTATTAAAAATATTACATCTAATACAACCAGTATTAAAAATATTACATCCAATACAACCAGTATTAAAATATTTTGAAATAAATATGTTTTTGAATGTTTATACGTATGATGGCCTTTCCTGTATATGTTCATATTACCGGAACACCGTGGAAAAAAAAATGAAGAAAAAAATATAACGGTACTTATTGTTAACAACATCAGTTTGCCCTAACAGCATCACAGCAATTCAGCAGGACACAACCGTATCATAGCATATTAGCAGGACCACTTTACCAGCGGTGAGGATATTGGCCTTTACATTTTCTGAAGAGAAAGATATAGGTCCAGGGGCCTGTACTATGGAATTACAATTGCCGTGTTTCAACAGGTGTACAATGCTATGGGAGGTACACAGGAGGTGTGAAGCGCAATATACCACTGTATTGTAATAGAGTAGATTATACCCGTCGTGTGCTCATTACCGATGGGTGATTGGGTTTGATCAGAATGGTATTCAATATAATACTCCAGCGATTTTGCATGAGAACCCAACTAGAAATTGAAATACATCTTAAAACTTGAATTGTTGGAACAGACGATAACCACTGATGACATATAACACACTGCACGAACGGTTGCGGCGCACTCACTGAGCGATTATTTAAAGGATACCGATTACCACTAATACAATTGAACACGCATTACCCATGCACTAGCGATAACATATCACTGAGTGTCTCCGATGAATATTTTTTTCATTGGTCAATCAAGTCACATGTGGTAAACCTATTATTTTATTGGTAACCATGCATGTAAACGAGGCGTTGCAAGAAGTCGCCTTTTCACTGTAATAATAAGAGTGGAAGTCTATGGTAATCGACACCTTCTGTGTGCCCCACATAATCTTGTACACGTGTTCAAACACGGCAATTGTATTCTATAGTACAGGCCCCAGGTGAGATTCTATTAAACACAGAACATCGAAATCATTGATCGTATCAACACTATTTCTATTTTTTTCCGAATACTTCTGATGTTGTATAATAGAAAATTGAAATGTTGTGATTAATTTCATTCATTGCAAGACCGGGATTAATATCTCTATGTCACCTGATAGTAGCAAGATGAAAAAGGTTGAAATGAATGATAATTTAAAATTTTGTGTCCGGAAACTGTATTTCAGAGTTTACCCTCTTGCCACAATGGTCTTGGTTGTCACCTTCAAGCAAAAAGGACCAATTGCTGCTTTATACTTATGTAACGGACAAATCATTGATATTTAAGTCGGTGGCTCGATGTGAGTATAGAGCAACAGGTGAGTGCCGTGGTTGAAGAAGAGGACATGGCGTTTGATAATTTCAACGTTGGCACCTGGAACTTAGATTTTGTACAGCTGTATGACAGTCTATTGACAGTCTATTGACAGATGGTGTTTCGGATCTGATGGGAATATGATATGGAACATCTGATATATATAAGGATTAACTGTTATGTGGACTGTTTTTATGGAGATGTAACCGTGAGGTAAGTGGTCATAACTTGTGTAAAACCCGATTTTACATACAAGTTATGACCACTTACTTCACGGTTACATCTCCATAAAAACAGTCCACATGGCAGTTAATCCGTATATTTATATACATTTAGCGAAAAAGCCACTTTTGTAAATGTATTTAAATCGAAAAGTGTATCGTGGCAAAACCAGCCCAAAATATCCCATAGCACCCTTGGCAAAAGTTAACAGGAACAATTTCTCTTTATATTGAAACCCGATGATTTATTAAGTCAATCCTGCGCGAGTCCAAATGCGCCCAAAACATTACGCGTTCGTCTTTCCAAAACCTATGGCGCGTCGATGTAATTATGAGGCTGCAGTTATGAGCTGTTGCGCGTTCACCGAGAAATAATTGCAACTAGCCACGTGGGCGCCGGCCAATCAGAATGCTGGATTTAGTGATAATCACACTTAGTATGTAAATATATACAAAACATGGAAACAACATTAAAGGTCATAACTACACAAACATGTATGTAAATGGAAATAACAAGTGCGTTGTGATAATTATGGTGCAATATGGTGCGATTGTGATGATGTTCCATCGTAGCAGTCAGAAGTGGTATATTGAGGCGCGCCTTTATTGCGATATTGAGCGCTCTTAATTTCGAAAAAGGCGCAATACCAAAAATATGTCGCGCTTATTATTGCGATATTGAGCGCAGAATATTGCGATATTAAGCCCGCATTGTCGTAATATTGAGTGCGACAAAATTTCACACAGACCCGATATTGTTACATTTATATTAGTGTGCATATAGAGAACATATAGTATACATATAGCATTTACAACTATAAGTATATGCAAATCTAAAACATTGTCTCTATTTATGCGAAACAATATATATAAGAAGCAATAAGTTGCTTAAAGTGTCACAAGTTTAAGCGCAATATGTCGCAATATTAAGCGCGTGATATCGCAATATCAAGCGCAAAATATTGCAATAATATCACAAGCGACATGCTTATAAGCGTTTACACATGCAATATCATTGCGATATTGGGCGCGATAATAGCGCGCTTATACTATACCACCTCTTTTGACTTGCACTGTATGTCGACTGACGTGTGCTTTGTCAGCATGTTCCCACGCAAATAAGCTCATATAGAACCTAATTAGAATACACGAAATAATCCCATATAGGGATTATTTGAATCTGAATTTAGCTCTATATGATACTAAATGGGACCCGATCAAAACAGTCTTATATGAGCTAATTTCAATTCGAAATAAGCTAATATAGGTATTATATCTACTTTTTTAATCGACACGACGTACCAGATGAGCGCTCTTTATACTATGTTTCACTGCAGTCCGCGTCATTCAAAGAAATAACTGGCATAAGACCTATATGAGCTTATTTTGAATATTTAGGTCCCATATGAACCTATTTGCACGAGGATATGTTGGCTATAACTGGTATAAGTCCCATATGACCTTATTTTGATTATTTAGGTCCCATATGAACATATTTTGATTATTTAGGTCCTATATGAACCTATTTGCACGAGAATATGTTGGATTTTGCTCGATATGGGGATGCATTGTCCGGACGTTAAATTTCTGAGTGAAAATTAATTTTAATCTGCCTATACAAATTAGCCTTGAAATTCCGTGATTTACGCTCCCTCAAATCCGGACCTAGTGCTAGAAAGGTTTATATCTGGATATACATGTATGGTCGTAATGACACAATTTATATAGGCATGATTTATGGTGAAATATCGTGAGGCAAATATCAGTCTAAATTTAGTGGCGTATAATGTATGCGAGTCCTTCTATTCCGCATATGGGCGACATTGAATGTAAGCAGCGTATACGTTTATTTGGGCCCGTTACCTATTTGGTCTAGTTTTGCATATAATTCACAATGCAGAAATATAAAGAGAGGTGATATAAGGTTCATATGAGAGTAAGTGTTATTTATTCACATTTAACCCTTTACCCAACAGAACGGCCCTGTGCCAATGCATTCTCTTATATATGCGAGTCGACCATAGGTCGCCTCGCATATATAAGAGAATGCATTGGCTTATCACATATTAAAAATGATAAAATTGTCAAAGAATGTAGAAAAATATTATAAAAATTGTTAAAAAATGTTAGAAAAAATTATAAAAATGTTAAAGAATGTAAGAAAATGCATTCTCTTATATATGCGAGGCGACCCATGGTCGACTCGCATATATAAGAGAATGCATTGGCACAGGGCATAACTGTAACCATCACAATGTGGTTAATGAACCAATTCAATTCAATTATTTATTCACTCAAATCGTCAAATATGACACAATAGAGCTCGGTGGAATACAGTGCATATAATTCCTGTGCAAATTACAAAAGTGGTGCGCGGTGAAAATTACACATATTATAATAATACAGTTGATTGAGAACATCCCATGGAACCGGTTCCAATGGTATCCATATTTGTATGGTGTTATTGAGATAGACCGAAGATATTTTAGGCTGTTGAAGCTTTATTTGGCCGTTTTGTTGGGTAAAGGGTTAAAATCAAAATCGAGCGAGCCAAACATGAAAAGCGATTTTTTTTTGCCGATTTTTATGTCAAGTTTGTGCCAGAAAATTTCAATAATTATGGTAATGTCATTGGCTGCAAAAAGTTAAATCAATGTGCATCAGAAATATTGGTATTCAATCTATATAAGACATAGATAATTTTAATCAACAGCCACAACTTGTGAGCGATGACACGTTGGGGCAATATTTACTTCTTTTAAAAAAACAATTTTGGTCGCCATTTTGAGCCAAAGTGACAAATTTGGTTCCATTCAGTTGGAATATTCATAAGTAATGATATGCCTGGCTTGCATTGCACAGTTCTGCAAATTACTTGTTGAAATATGACTAGAACCCCAATGGTGATTTATTGAGAAATGTTATACTGCGTTGTGTAAAACCGAATGTTTGAGGGATTGGCACGGCCTGGGACCTCATGAATGGCATATTTCATTGCTCCAATGAGCAATTAACATGAATAATACAAAATAAAATCACAATTCTCAGCCAATTCCAAATAGCAGAAACTGATATATAAGATATTAGTGAAAAACCGTAAAATTTTCCACTACCGGCTGCCATTTTGGCAGCCATTTTGGACGGGCAGTTCCAATTTTGTCATACAAAGGTGGAATTATATCTTAACGTCATTAAAATGTATCCACTTGTATACATATGATGACATTTTCTCACTATAATTTGCATTAAACTAACTTAGTGATCCGTCTGAAAAAAGGCGGCCATCTTGGACGCCATTTTGTCTGGTGACAAAAATTGAAGCTCAAAAGGGCGGTTTACCGGACTAGAATTGAAGAACACACACATATGTGAAACACATTAAAAGATGGCACTTTTGTTCGGCTGTCGTGATAAAATCGTTAATACACTCTACTACATTGCCCGAGCAACGTCCCACCATTATACATGTCGACGGAAAATAAACGTCCCACCATTATACATGTCGACGGAAAATAAACGTCCCACCATTATACAATACGGCTCAATATCGTGAATACTCAAGATACAAGATACAATAATTTATTGCAAAACACCTCAATGGGCAGTTGCAAGATACTGATGAATATCATATACATAAATAAGCAATACATAACAACATTATTATAACAAACACAGTTCTTATCAACATTCCCTCAACAATTTCTTCAAGTTTTATTATTCCGCCGAAGGAAGAATAACCGGACTATGTTGCAAACCTTGTTAATTAATTTAATATTATCATTTCTCATAATCAGTGCAAATTTATCTGCATCATTCAAATTATTGAATTCACTATCGTGTTTCTCAATTTCGCTGAATTTCTAATGGTATTACTGGTTGTCTATGCCTCCCTTTTTCTATTGCCAATATGTGGTTGCTCACTCGCAATCTAGAAAACATTTCGCGAGCAATTTGTGATCGTGTGTGAGTGACATATGGCTCAATTTTGTATTCATCTTTAAATATCATATAGGTTCGTAGTTTATTTTTCCCTGTCGGTCTATCGTCATTGAATATATCATTGCGAAACACTTCCATGTGTTCTGATTTCAATGTCTTAGTCAGCATCTGTTCACGCTGCCCTACTCAAGTGATAATACGGCCATATTTCATTGAATAAAATGCACGTTTTGGGAAATTTGATACCACAGTTGAGTAAGTTGACAGTGGTTAGCATTATTTTGTTGCAATTAATCGATTCTGATAACTGAAGCGTATTTTGAAGAAATGTTGTTGTTGTTGTATGATGATATGGGGACCCTCTGATCGGATTGAGTACCTTTAATAATCTGGGTTCTCTCAGATCGGTATTTTTCACGAAGATCCCACAATCTTAAAGGGACTTAATGCATTCGAAGTCGTTTATGCGAAATAACATACAAGTCTGTAAAATAACTATCAACTTAAATTACAAACAAAAATAGATTGACTTCGTTCTTATTTTCATTATTAAGCAGTAAATGAGATTTCGCTTGTCAAAACCATTGTTACAGTACGCATAGACAGTGGAAACCATTGTTACAGTACGTATAGACAGTGGATTTACCGATAAAAGTTCAATTTGTCCTAATAATGTACCAACATTTATCAAATCTTGACGGTAAACACACGGATAACGTCGGATAACGTCGAAGCATTGACACATATTCTGAAAATAATTTAACTTACATTTACTAACGATTAGCGATGTTTGTTGACAAATCACTGTAACAGTTTTGTTTACATAACACTGATTTGAACACGCGAAAGTTGGCTATTTATTAAGAAAGCCCAATCAATAACGAGGATCTCCTGAGGCACACCAAAACAACTACCAAAACCGACCCAAACCCACTGATTACTGACCACATATCCCATATTATATTGTCGTATATTTATTCACTGCACGCATGCACAATTCATAAATATTTTGAAATTTAACACTGTATATGTTCCACTCTATATGTCAAAACGACGACGAGTATATACCAATAAATTGAATTGAATTGGAGAACTATCAATAATGAATATAAGAACATATATATATGCATAGTTTATCTATTTCTCCATGGTTTTATTTTTCGTTGTGATGTGTTACATACTTTTATATAATTTCCAGAACGCATATTCAGTTTATCACAATGTATCTACACATGCAAACGTGTCCGGCTGCTATTGTATGCTCTATGAATCATGTTCATTGGTGATTTGTTCCCACCTATCTGATCTTCATGCGATAAACACGGACATTGAATCTGCATAGCCCATTGTCTCTGGTTCTGAAAGATACAAACATTTCCTGAATAGTTGAGCACGTATGTGATCATGTACATCTAAGCATCATAATGTAGTCCATGAGCCAGGACCGAGCATGGTACCATTTTGGTGGGCAAATTCTATCAACATTTATCTTAAAGCTTATAATCTGAAGTTTATCTGAGTGCTGGGGCGCTCTGTGGCAGTGTAGCTTAGTGTGCAAATTTGTGTTTCCATGACAACGGAGGGTGTTTTTGGCCAGTGTAACAAATATGCCTATAATGGTCTATAACTAGAAAGTTTAATACAGTAACTTTATCTTTGCATTGATATGGGGTGAAACCCTTGGTGTGCTTTCTTTTGGCATGGGAGATTTCATATCTAGAGGTCAAGGTCATACACAAAGGTCAAGGTCATTCACCAAAATATTAGCTTTTTTCATATCGGGTCATACATTTTCTACACACTGATTTTATATATCAGTTTTGGATACGTTATCTTTTCTCCTAAATAATCTGTAGCGTGTGTGCTACATGGAGAACTGCATTATTGTTGAAACCGACGTGTCAGTCATAATATATAGGCCTTTAAACTTGGTGACCATTTTCCAAAATGGGTCAAAATCAGTTATTTCCCAATATATCATGCTTCTGTGTAGTCCATCGATTGGTGCATGAAAATGTAAGAATTGCACAGATTATGATAAAAGCACGAAACTTGCAACATATGTTCCTTGGACCTTATTGATCATTTTCAGATATAGACGCAGTCGAGATTTGGCCCTGCTTAGCAACGGTTACTAGGCAACTACCCGAAAATATAAAATGCTCATATACATGTAAGGAGGTATTACAGTATTTTATTCAACTTTAGTTCTTTTGAATTGCATATTTGAGGTATATTTATGACATAGGATGAATTACACAGACTTATGACCTTGTTTCCTATCATAATGACCTTCACAACCGTTGCTATGCAGCTACCCAGACAGTGAAATGTATAATCCGCACTCTTCTGGATGGCATTTTGGGACCAGAATAGATGGTTCATTTGTCTGAAATACATTTTACATATGCTAATACATCACATAGTGTATATTATATAGAGATTGATAGTTTCTTCGGTTGGAAGGTATCATTGCGATCGTTCTTAACCCTTTACCCAACAGAACGGCCCTGTGCCAATGCATTCTCTTATATATGCGAGTCGACCATAGGTCGCCTCGCATATATAAGAGAATGCATTGGCTTAACACATTAAAAATTCTAAAATTGTTAAAGAATGTAAGAAAAAATGGTAAAAAGTGTTTTAAAAAGTGTTTTTTTAGGCCAATGCATTCTCTTATCTATGCGAGGCGACCTATGGTCGACTCGCATATATAAGAGAATGCATTGGCACAGGGTATATCTGTAACCATCACAATGTGGTCAATGAGCCGGTTCCAATGATATCCATATTTGTATGGTTCTATTGAGACAGATCGAAGATATTTTAGGCTGTTGAAGCTTTATTTGGCCGGTTTTGGCCGGTTTGTTGGGTAAAGGGTTAAGAGACCAACTCATATTTTTAATTTTCAAAAGCACCAATGATCATAACGCAAGTTGTGGCTGATGAACAAAATTGACTATTCTGCCTTATATACATTGAACACTAACATTTTTGATGCACCTTGATTAATTGTTACTATTTTTACCACTGACATAATAGAATTATTGGATTTTTATATCACAGATTTGACATAAAAATCGACAAAATTTCACTTTTCAGGTTTGGACATTTTTTTCAAGTAAAATGGAACTATCTTTGGTATCAAAGGTGTTAATTGTTTCACTAGGGGATTTCCCGTCTAAAATGACTAGTAAATAAATGTCCTTTGTTACTTACTGGTGTTCGCGTGCATGATCAAATTCTTATTTATATTAGAAATGGAATGGCTAATAGTATGCTTCTCTTGTCACGGCATGGCGGCGTGGGAACATTGTATTTCACTAAGAAATGTATTGACCACCCCCGCTTCAGCAGGTATGCATGTATGGGCGTAGCCAGTTTGCTCTTAGGCGGATTCGTCAGCAGATAGCAATGGCATAATTAATGCGGTTAGCCCAGCAGATGGGTGGATATCCAATATCATGGACGCCTCACACACCAACACCTTCAGAATTCTTCATGACGAACAGTATGAATAGTTAACTTTCATTTCCCTATTTAAGCTATATAATCGAACCACTGCACGGGTAGTTCGTGTGTGACATATGTATATACTTTGCAAGTATTGTCTAAGTGGATTAATTCCAATAGTTTAGTACCAAATGTTCTTGTCCTCTGGACGCCTACCAATTCTTCAGTTCGAGGGTATTCGGGGTACAACATTAATATTTAAAATAGCACTCAGTTCTAACGATGATTGCACGTTCGACCCTACAACACATGCAATTCCACGGCAAAATCAACGCCCTTACTTATATTCACACTCAACCTGATGACAAATTAATTTTGCGCCCTTTTCCAAATGGCTGCTGGCGGCCATGTTTTTAACAAATTTCAGAAAATATTGATGACTCCCATCTGGATGTCAACTCGAAGATCCATATGAAGGTTGGTGACGATCGGATGAGAGACGTGACCTGTTGGGTTTGCTAAAGGAATCTGTTGACGAAAACACTGATGCACGGGGGGACGACCAACCCATGGCAATATTATAGTTAAAATTTGACTTTTTCAAGTTGAGGTAAAAATAGATTGGAAATGAATAACTGCCATATAAAGTATCTGATCCGAACTAGTAAAAGACTCGAATGACTATTCAATAGAGACAAATACTGCTTCAGGAATGTTAACAGAATGTTAGTTGGAACATTGTAAGCATTAATTTTGCAAGAACTGATACAAACCTGTGGACTTTGATAGTTTTAGGTCATAGTTCCATCGCAAATTCCCCAACTAACCAGCTGTCTCTAATATTGTGGCATATTTACAGTTGACTGCTCTCTGCTTGTGTGAATGGTCTGCATACCGACTCTGTATTCATTGGGCTGGTTATTGGATGTAACTGTTGTTCCAAATGGCTGCTCTCAATTTTCCAGCACACAGCTAACATTCTGTTAAACTCATTGAAGCAGTGTTACTCTCTATTAAATAGTCATTCGAGCCTTTTACTAGTTCAGATCATGTACTGTTTATGGCAATTATTCATTTCCAATCATTTTTTATACTTGCGGAGAACCCTCCTCGAAAAATTTCCCTTCTAAAAATATGATTAAAGTCAACTTTGTGACATTTTATTGTTATATAATATGCTTGATGTGAACCCAGGTACCATAGATTCCTTCAGGTGGTTTAACAATTAACTATATTTATGTGTAGGTCCGTCTGGACGTTCCACTTCCTGAGATAGCTCAGGTATGGAAACCCCTTAAGTCGGGTTTGATCGTGACTTTTGTATTTGTATAAATGCAAGGCTCGTCAGATTGTCAACTGTAAGCTTTTGCTTTTTCAACTGTTCCCCAAATAGTTATTGTCATTGACATGGGAACTATATTTTATCTGGAACTGTGACCCCTCATCTTGGCACCCCCTCTAAAAAGTTTCCACTATAACCAAGAAACAGTTAAGTGCAGTATCGTGCTTGACCTCTCACTGGGGACTCCGTCCAAAAAGTGTCCATTATAACTACGCAACACATATGTGAAGTTACATGCTTTAGTTACTAAAGTCACAAAATTGCAGTTATTTTGGTCTTGATGGTAATACATCGTGGCTTATGTACTGTCACAATTACCATAACAAGGTAGTACTTAAAATTCAGATTAAAATGTGATTAAAATGTGCCATATACCAAATTGAACATAGTGATTGGACCCTAATTATTTTGCATTATGATGGCGATTGACTTTCATGGCTAATGCACTAGGGGTAGCAGAATATGAAACAACTAACAACAAAATTGCCCAAAATATCACATTTTCCCCAATAACCTTGACCATGGCAATTGAGCTTGATCCTATATGTCTTAGTGGCCCAGACCATTAATGAGTTAACTATGAGTTAACATAGTTTCTTCAAACACAAGGTTCGGTGATTCTCAACAGCGGCCTTTTTTAATTTTTATTCAAATATATGGTGCCGTTGTCATGGAAACCTGAATTTATAACGACATTTGACCCCACCCACATAAAGTTTTCCCTATAACTAACCAACATATATTTATATAAGTTTCATGCTTTAGTCAATAAATTCACAATTCAACCCTTAAAGGACCCCAGATAAGTAAATAACTCTATGATATACACAAAATCAGGATACCTTGGGAAATAAATGTTTTTGACCCATTTTGGAAAATGGCCACACAGTTTAGAGGCCTATATCTCAAGACTGCCTTATCGGTTGCAACAATAACACAATAGTTCTCCGTGTAGTCTTTATACTCTAGATTATTTCCGAGTAAAGATAACGTATTCAAAACTGATATACAAACTCAGTGGGTAGAAAATGTATGACCCGACATGAAAAATGCCAATATTTTGGTCAATGACCTTGACCTCTAGAGGTGAAATCTTCAGTGTCAAATGAAAGCCCACCAAGGTTAGCACCCCATATCAATGCCAACATAGAGTTACCGCATTAAACACTCTTGGCATAGACCATTATAGGCATATTTTTATACTGGCCAAAACACTCCGTTGCCATAGAAACACACATTTTCCACACTAAGCTACACTGCCCCAGTGTGCCCAGCACTGACATAAACTTCAGATTAGGAGCTTTGTGAAAACCTTTGGTAGAATTTGCCCACCAAATTGGTACCATTTTTCATTATTGGGGAGCCTGGCTCATGGACTAATGCTGTATGCCATGCATTGCTACGCCCGTTAACAGGGTGCATAACAACAACACATACACGGTGGCGTGAATGTGCCAAATTTCAAATCACATTTCAGAAGACTCCATAAATTATCAGTGTTATCAGTCGAAAACCAATAAGATTAACAATCTGAGTCAAAAACGTCACATACGTCTTTCATTTGACAAATCCCTGATTCAACAACAGCTTTTGTTTGAGACAGTTAAAGATGCATTATCCGAATTATCGCTACTAAATTACTATTTCTTTGGCTTCGGGGGTAAAAAATGTTTGATTCGAGTTGAGGAACCCACCCATCAAAGGTCAGAGTTATCAGATATCGAATTTTGAAGTTCGTTATTTCTTGAGATGTTTAACTATATGTAAATCAGAAACACGTGGTCAAACGAACGGTCTCGGACAAAATTGCGGATGAAGATGGATAACTCTAAAATCAAGCGGTAATACGACCACATTTCGTGATACTTGAGTGATAATACGGCCATATTTTGTTGAACAAAATGTTGAAAAAAAACATGTTTTGGGAAATTTGATACCATAGTTGATAGTGGTTAGCATTATTTGGTTGCAATATATCGATTTTTATAACTAAAGCGTATTCTGAAGAAATGTTTTTCTTGTTTTATCTTGATGATATGGGGACCGTCTGATCGGATTGAGTACCTTTAAGTATGGTCATCGGGCGGTATGTCTGTCCAAAATTGACCGCCAAAATAACAATATCGCATGAAATTTAAAATTTGTACAACATTAATTAGCTAGTCATGTAAGAGCACACAAACGCTCCAATGAAGCGAGAAATAATGATTGCAGAGTACAAGGCACATTTCTCTAATGTATCTCACGAGAGAGCAAGCGAAAGCAGGGTTCCATAACATGAATAGCTCTGGACTAATGGTGATTATTTTTATCAGCAATACACACCGCCAACGCCTACCGTATCTTTAACTGAATTTATCATCAGGAAACCAAAAAAAAAAAATTCAAAGTAGAAAGTGTCAGTACCTCTCATAAAAATGGGCACACGAAACTGAATATCGACCTTGACCTGAAGTTGATGGTTTCAAACCTGCATATAAAATTTCATTCCATTCAGTTAACTGAAGTTATCATCCGGAAACCAATATCGCTGTAAATTTTCAGTAATTAGTATATTAACTAAAGTTAACCTCCCTGGCTTCCGGGTGTGGCTATAGCTGTGGGTAGGTCCACAGTGGTGTATATAGGAAATAACGATATTCTTATACAGGTGGTATAGACATATCATAAACTGTTATAGGACTATCATTATCTCCTGATATGACCTACACAGTTGCTTCAGTTTTTTCATCTAAATTGTATCCAAAGAATCGGGACAGCTGTCCATTATATAAATGAGATCATAATGGTGTTAACGCGACCATTAATGCCCTGTTTTCTTCAGACTAATCGGTAAAATATCGGGAGTTGTCGCATTCCTATTGCTATAGACATATTCACCACAATAGACATGTCAACCTCTATAGACATATTCACCACAATAGACATGTCCACCTCTATAGACATACCGGATGCAGGAGACAAGTGCTCGTTTTGAAAGTTAAACTGACAAGGTTCATTCGAGCTTCTAAATTCGGTCTAGGTGATTTGGGAGGAGGGAAACGATAGGTTTTTTCACACATAAGTGAAATAAATGCTCTTTATTTATACAACATCAGGCATTGGCTGACACGAAACGCTCTTTTCATTTCCACGCCAAACAAAATGCTGTTTAATGCGTCTTTCTGTTACACATAATGCTGTATCGAAAGGTGTAAACTTACCGGCATCAAATAATGCTGCTGTGTCCTGTTTTGAGTAGCCGAACTGTGGTTTAGTCAATCCTTTCGACCACGAGCATGAATGGAATCGGTCCAATGCGCAAATCCATATGTGTCTTGAGTTGCAATCAGCATTACCAGCTTTTCTCATCTCGAATCTCCTCTGACTCGACCTGATGTGTAAACAATGGACACAGTTCGAATAATGAACTTCTGACGATAAAAACTACACGAATACATATATCTACATGTACTCTCACACACCCGGCTTACTGGCATTAGGGAGACGGATCAAGTAGATCCATATTGTTGAATATGTCCAGGAATTTGTTGTTGCCGAACCTGTGACTTCTTCGCCACGGTAGGAATATTGAAGGTGCGCAAATGGTGCACACAATGCAATGGGTGGCCATTAGAGTCGGCTCCCCATCCGACGGCGTGCCAAGCGCAGTGTCGTCCCCGGTTATGACATTACGAGAGGAGCGGAGGTACGAAATTCGTATTTTCAAATTTTGCCTGAGATTCTTTTGCTTCTGAAATCGTTTTCAGAGTACTGATCGAGACCGATGCTTGGTTCGTGATGGTACTGGGAATGCAGCTGGCGACACACAGTCTGACATACACGACGTCGGATTCGAACCCTCGACCGCTCGAGACATCGATGATTGGTTCGTGATGGTACTGGGAATGCAGCTGGCGACACACAGTCTGACATACACGACGTCGGATTCGAACCCTCGACCGCTCGAGACATCGATGATTGGTTCGTGATGGTACTGGGAATGCAGCTGGCGACACACAGTCTGACATACACGACGTCGGATTAGAACCCTCGACCGCTCGAGACATCGATGATTGGTTCGTGATGGTACTGGGAATGCAGCTGGCGACACACAGTCTGACATACACGACGTCGGATTCGAACCCTCGACCGCTCGAGACATCGATGATTGGTTCGTGATGGTACTGGGAATGCAGCTGGCGACACACAGTCTGACATACACGACGTCGGATTCGAACCCTCGACCGCTCGAGACATCGATGATTGGTTCGTGATGGTACTGGGAATGCAGCTGGCGACACACAGTCTGACATACACGACGTCGGATTCGAACCCTCGACCACGCCGAATGTGTAGCTCAGATGTCGACACACAAACAACTCAATTATCCACGCCTGTAACTGACATTATTAATTAGATATCACATATGATCGACCTCGGCTGATAACCCACTAAACTCGGCTGATTGATATATATATTACGACAATTTCATAATGGACTTGAAGTAATGTCGTTTCATGGTGTGTTTCGTGTCATTTCGAACTGGTATTTGCTCCGTAATTTAAATGTTAATCGTGAATATCTACTCGGACGTATAACATGCGTGGTCATGCACAAATTAACCCTTTACCCAACAAAACGGCCAAAACGCCCACATAAAGCTTCAACAGCCTAAAATATCTTCGGTCTGTCTCAATAACACCATATACATATGGATATCATTTGAACCGGTTCATTGACCACATTGTGATGGTTACAGTTATGCCCTGTGCCAATACATTTTATTATATATGCGAGTCGACCATAGGTCGCCTCGCATATATAAGAGAATGCATTGGCCTAAAAAAAAAATTTAACACTTTTTACCATTTTTTCTTACATTCTTTAACAATTTTATAATTTTTTCTTACATTTTTGAACAATTTTTATAATATTTTTCTACATTCTTTGACAATTTTATCATTTTTAATATGTGTTAAGCCAATGCATTCTCTTATATAAGAGAATGCATTGGCACAGGGCCGTTCTGTTGGGTAAAGGGTTAACCAACATCATAATTACACCCACTTCATTCTCTATAGTAAATTTCCGTTGCGTTTATCAAAGCTAATGTAGTTATATAGGATAATTACATTAGGTCGAGATTTTATCAGTGCAGTGAAACTGACCCAAGAGTACTAGCGCAATGATATGTGTATTCGTTGTATAGTAACCAGCACTCGCTTCGCAGAACACTTTTATTTCACGAACGGCATTAAAGCCGACAACAGAATAGCAAATAAATATCCAAATAAAGACAATGCCCCAATGAATTGAACATTTCCAAGCTGTCCAAAAAGAACAACTGTTGTCATATTGCAACGTTTTATAACGAAATGCATGGCTAAACTTACACAACTTTTTTTTTTCGTTTTATTTACATTTTCCCACCACTAGGCATTTTGTAAGACCACAGGAGCTTGGAACTTGATAAATAACTGCTTTAATTAGGCTAATTAGCAATTTGTTGTCATAATGCTGGGCCAAAAAATAGCCTATTAACTGTTATTGATCAAGTTCCAAACTACTGTGGTAAGACCGTCACAAGTGGTTGGTAACGGACATAATTATTTTCTGGGCACTACAATTTATAGTACCATATGATGAAAGTGATTGTTAGTGTCCCTCTAAATAATAAGAAATATAGAACATATATGATCAAATGAATTCCCAATATTGTGTCACCAAGATGGCAGTTCGCTCAGTTTTATATACCAGTGTACATACATCAAAAGCAAAATAGTATGGTGTGTAGCCACAGGCGTAGGCAGTTTTTCCATAAGGCGGGTTAGTCGTGTGATTGCAAAGGCATAGTGATGCGGGGAGGGCATTGTGCGGGGCGATATTAGCATAGCAAGACCTGATGACGCACTCATCACACAACAATACGTTCAGACTTCTTAACTTCATTATTAATCAATAACATTTCTCTTCCATGAGCTTTAATCGAACAACTGCACGGGTGGTTCGTGTGCGACATATGTACATGTATATACTATGCAGGTATTGTCTAAGTTGATTAACGCCAATAGTTGAGTACGAACTGTTCTGGACGCCTGCCGATTCTTCAGCTCGAGAACCAAATAGCGCGACCCCCTACCAAGAGCAAGCGTCACAATAGTAGACTCCAACTGTTGTTGTAAAATATAGAGAACACCACAGAATACAAGGGTAAACCTGTCTTCGGTAACATGGACAAAGGTGATCATTATCTAGGTACACATTCCGAAGCGCCACTTGGACAATTCCATAGTTAGTAAAATTAAAAACAGGAGCATAATAGAGGTATGCCTGGTGTTTTGAAATTTGGAAAATATAGGAGTATGCGTACCAGTATCGTAGAATCACGCACTATCATAAATGAACTAGTTATACGTAGAGTATTAAAATATTCTTTAGTTTCATGATTGTCCCATACCGGTAGTTTCAGTAAAAGATGGGAGCGTGGTACATAGTTAGGTGTTACAAATTTAGAAATTAGGAACGTAAGCATAGGCCGCGAGTTTTCGAAAGGGTTAATTTTGAAATTTATAGTTATGTACACGAGTAAGCAGTTGTAGAATGTAAGTGTAGGTGTAAGTCTGAAGTAAAATGCTAAATTTCACTGGAATCGTCGTCAGTTATGTACCTGGTGATGGAGTGTTTAAACAACAGACCACCGCTTTTCGACCCCCTACTAAGAGCAAGCTTCACAATAGTAGACTCCAACTGTTCTAAATTGGATATTTTTTCCCAATAGTTCAGTACAATACGTTGTGGACGCCTGCCGATTCTTCAGCGCGATTCCCTACTGAGTAGAACAAGAAAACCATAGTCAGAAATAGTAATGCCCCCAATATCATATTATTAGGCATATATACAATATAGCAACTTGATTGTGGTGATTGTGAAAAATGTGTATATAGGTAACGCCTATGTAGTTATTTATATGTGATATTTTGTGTATGCGGGTATACTGTGCACTCGGTGAGAATGGATGTGCACACATTTTTAAAATCTGACGTGCCAATATTAAGTTTAATTTCAAATATGTATGATATGTGTTACAAACGGCGCATACGTTCCAATTGCTTGAAATTTTCATCGCCAAACACGCAAGGGCCATTCCATTGATACACCAATAACCATTGCAAAAAACAATTGACGAACGCCTTCACGATTGACACGTTATTATGTTGACGCGCTGCCAGCTTGCGCAAATACACTAAACTGCCGGATTGTCAGTTCTCTTATACGACATTTGAATTGCTTTAGGCTGGCATGTATCTTTTCTTTTGTATTTGTTCTCATTTCTATTGAAATAAAAGTATGAATAGTGCATGACTTAAAATGCAAAATAATAATTACGCCAAAAGCTCTCGATCTTTGTTACATGGTTCGAGTCGCAAAAGCCGAGTACTTTTCTAATCACATTTAGTCCATATACAACTACGCAAATACCAGTTCTAATTTCATTTGGAATGGTGGTCTGAATAGCGCATGAAATAGCATGCAGAATAATAATCGGGCAAAAATTTACGATCTTCATAACATGGTTCAAGTACACCCAATTACGCAAATACCGAGTATGTTTTAATCACACTTAAACAATCATCCCCCGCGACAGGGTCATATATACTTGACAATATACACCATAGGAGGGCGTAATGATGATCAAAGAATGGCCTCAGGTACTGTACTCCTGATATCAACTTTGAAAATATGGCCGCTCCTATGGGTTAATTAAAATACATGTATGGTTGCATGAGGGTTAATTTAAATATGGTCCGATGAGGGTAAATTAAAACATGGTCAAATCAGGGTTAAATAAAATATAGTCCCATTGATTGTTAATTAAAATATGGTCCCATGATGGGTAATAAAATATGGACCCATTGGATTAATTGAAATATGGTCCCATTAAGGTCAATTAAGATATGGTAACGTGAGTTAATTAAAGTTAAAATATGGTTCCATTATGAGGGTTAATTGAAATTAAAATATGGTGTCATCAGTGTTATATAAACTACGGTCCAACTGGGGTGAAATAAAATATAGTCCCATGAGGGTCAATTAAAATATGGTCGCTCCCCATGAGGATCATTAAAACATGGTCACAGGAGTGGGAGGGATAATTTCTGAACATTCTTCAATTCATATAGCATTATGATATATGCCCCGCGCACATAAATAAAAATGATGTTTAGAATTAGACCACATTGTATGTTAAACAACCAATGTGATGAGTTAGTGTTGGAACCTTTCTTAATAGCATCTCTATTCATAGCTTAGATATATTCGGCATACAAAGAAATGAAAAGTCAATATTGACAAACAGTACGAAGGAGTCACGTGGGAGTTTGTTAATAATTACCATCCAAACTCATTTAGAATATAACATACCGATATTTGTCGCGTATAACTAAATGAAAAGTTCACTAAACGATATTAAATAACATGTTAAACACCGATATAAACAAACAGCTCGAAGGGTCCATGTTCGAATTAACTTTCTTATACAATCGTCAAATCCCCGTACGAAAATATCTAAGTACATTTCTAATAATATTACCCCACACCTCCAGTGATTACTGAAAAACACGATCAGAGAAAACGTAATTAAATTTCTTCGATATTGAATTGGATAATGTTTGTCTCTTCTGTAAATCAAAATATATCACGTGGAGCACGGTGGCCCAGTTGTCAGCGCGTCTTCGCTATCAACACAGAGAGATGAGTTCGTAGTCCGCCGGTGGTTTGTATTTTCACACAACAGTGGCTTGGCCGCTTTGAGCGACGTGCGAGGTCGCTCGTATTGTGTCGACTTCGCACCATTCGTGCGTTAAAGATTGTCATACTGATGAGTATCAGATCGCAGCACATGTACACAATACCATGGCTGCAGCCGGTTCATTGGTTGGCTTGTACACTTGAGTGGGATAATAGTGTAATGTTTGAAAGCATCTTATAACAACGTTAAGCGCTATATAAAACTTCCATTATTATTTGCTACCTTTCTCGAATATGGCCGACATTAATGTCATTTTGGTAACACATAATGTCATGTATGTTGCGATAACGTGCTTAGTGTAGACAGTGCATGGCCGGACAATAGAGCATTGTCCTTTCCAGGGCGAGTTCGTCCGAACCCATCGAACCCTAGCTAGTTACCCATGTGTGTAGATGAGAGAACATTGTCATATATTCAGTTCGTTGGGTGCATGCTAAAGACTTAAAATAGGGTAGGTAATCTCCAACCCATCGAACAAATTTAAATTGTCTATCTTATTTATCGTTTGCTTTTCTGTATTTGTTCATTAGTAATTGTATATTTCCTGATCGAGTAGCATTTTCCCACACAATCTGTTAAAACGCATAGCATATCACTTTAGTTCGTAGAATGTTCAAGACTTCAAATCGGGTAGTGGGTCCCAAAACAGTGGAAATTCGCCCTTCGTATTTGCCAGCCGATTATTCCAAAGGGTCCCATGATTCAGGAACCAGCCCATCAATATAAATTGTTCACTTCCTGGCCGCTGCCCTCTGTCCACACCCTCAGTTAAAACTGACATTGTTTGATTTATTTATTTATATGTAAAGTAACAAATGATATAGGCCGGAACATTATTATCTTGGTTGGTCGTCTTCCTGTTGCCCCTGCCTGGAGATATATAACGCATAAAGGATGGTGTGGATGCAATTCAAGATCCATTTAAAGATGTATGAGATCATATCCCTCCAGTTCGTGGTGTTTTCATGACTTAAAATAGCGTAAGTGATCACAAAAACAGTTACAATTATATTTTTGTTATTTGTCAGCCGCTTGCTTTCGTGAACCAACCTATCAATAAATATTGCATCGTTTCTGATATTCCACCACAATCTCTGGTGATATTGAGAGCATATCCCTTCAGTTAGTCGTGTGTTCAAGACTTTAACCCTTTACCCAACAAACCGGCCAAAAACGGCCAAATAAAGCTGCAACAGCCTAAATTATTTTGGGTCTGTCTCAATAATACCATACAAATATGGATATCATTGGAACCGGCTCATTGACCACATTGTGATGGTTACAGTTATGCCCTGTGTCAATGCATATATATAAGAGAATGCATTGGCCTAAATAAATATTTTTTAACACTTTTTACCATTTGTTCTACATTCTTTGACAATTTTATCATTTGTAATATGTGTTAAGCCAATGCATTCTCTTATATATGCGAGGCGACTCGCATATATAAGAAAATGCATTGGCACAGGGCCGTTCTGTTGGGTAAAGGGTTAAATAGATATTGGGTAACCTCTAAGACAGTGAAAATTAGCCTTTTTCGTTTTCTGCCCTCTTTTTGTAAAGTTCCACAGGCTTCCATGAACCATGCCATCTATAAAGAATAATACATTTTTCACACACCCTCAGTTAATATGAAAAGCATATTCTTTCAGCTCGTGGCGTGTTTAAGACTTCAAGTGGGATAGTGAGGTCCTCAAAACAGAACATTGGCCTTTCGTATTTGGCAGCCGCCTTTTGTAAAATGCCCCATGATTTGGGGGAACCGAACCACCCATATCAATTGTATGTTCCTAATAGCACTACATTTCATTCACACACGAAGCTAATTCTGAGAACATATAACTTCAGTTATTAAATATTAAATAGGTTAGGATGTGCTCCAAAAACAGTCAGAATTCGCCATTCTCGTTTTCCAGCCGCTTTTTGTAAAGTATCCCAGACATTCTGGAACCAACCCATTCATAAAATATGTGTATTTCCTGATATACTTCTCTAAACCGGCATTTAACATTTGGAGCATATCCTTTCAGTTCTTAATGACTTCAAATGGGTAGGGCCCTCAAAACAGAAAATTCAATTTTCTTATTTACCAGCCGCCTTTTTTATAAAGTGCCCTCTATTATTTTGGGAACCAAATTACCGATATAAGTTGTATATTGCCTGATAGAACTCTCAGTTATTGTTGTATGGGTAACCAATAAGTGGTAAGTGGGTGTCTGACCAGGTAACACATCATGTATGGTTAGCGATAATCACACCTACCAACCAGGGATGACAGCATAAAGTCAAAATGAAATGCTGGATGACGGCCCGAAGGCTTTTTGATATGTCAAATTAGGATAAGCTGAAAGAAAAATGACCTGAAACCAATTAGTCATATACATTTAATCACAAAGTGAAGTTGGTGTCAAATGTATGGATAACAAGAGAAAGAAGAGGGAATCTGCAAAACATATGAAAATAGGGGGGGTGAAACAAAAAATAAGGGAACAGTGACCCAATTTTGTGCAGATACCTGATTCCTCGTTCATTTGTCATAAATTTAGGATGGAGAGCAGTGGCACGGAGCGGTTTTACTAAATTTGGAAAATAATTTTGAACGTACGCACCAATTAATAAAATCCAAAGGTCAAAATTTATATTTCAGAAATGAGATCATCAAAGAAGGAAGAGAGAAAAAAGTCAATAAGATCTTCATAAGTTGCAAGTTGCTATCACGTGCCATACTAAACGTATGAACATCAACGTTTCGACCTTTACATAGCACTACCATTCGTTCACACTGTCAGTTAACCCTTTACCCAACAAACCGGCCAAAACCGGCCAAATAAAGCTTCAACAGCCTAAAATATCTTCGGTCTGTCTCCATAGAACCATACAAATATGGGTATCATTGGAACCGGCTCATTGACCACATTGTGATGGTTACAGTTATGCCCTGTGCCAATGCATTCTCTTATATATGCGAGTCGACCATAGATCGCCTCGCATATATAAGAGAATGCATTGGCCTAAAAAAAAAATTTTTTAACACTTTTTACCATTTTTTATTACATTCTTAAATGTTTTATAATTTTTAATGTGTTAAGCCAATGCATTCTCTTATATATGCGAGGCGACCTATGGTCGACTTGCATATATAAGAGAATGCATTGGCACAGGGCCCTTCTGTTGGGTAAAGGGTTAATATGAAGAGCATACAGTTTCAGTGTATTGTGTGTCCAATAGTTTAAATGAGTTATGGGGTCCCACAGAACCAAATATATTCGCATTTGTCGTTTGCTATCCGCTTCTTGTTAAGTGCCAAATGATTTAGAAACCAACCAACCCATAAATATTGTATATTACTACCCTTCGTCCACGTCATTAGTCAATGGTGAGATCAATCATTTAAGTCAGCGGTGTGCTCAACAACAACCGTTCAGTTGGGTAGGGGTCCTCAATACAACACATTGGTCTATCTTATATTTATGAGCCGCTTTGTGTAAAGCGACACAGGCTTTTGAGAAACAAGCCACCCATTTATATTATGTAGTCCCTGATAGAAAATAACACAATAGAGAGCATATAGGTGACCCGCCATATCAAATCCAGTCGTAAGTCGGGATTGTTTTACCCTGTGCCAATGCACAGGAGTGGGAGGGATAATTTCTGAACATTCTTCAATTCATATAGCATTATGATATATGCCCCGCGCACATAAATAAAAATGATGTTTAGAATTAGACCACATTGTATGTTAAACAACCAATGTGATGAGTTAGTGTTGGAACCTTTCTTAATAGCATCTCTATTCATAGCTTAGATATATTCGGCATACAAAGAAATGAAAAGTCAATATTGACAAACAGTACGAAGGAGTCACGTGGGAGTTTGTTAATAATTACCATCCAAACTCATTTAGAATATAACATACCGATATTTGTCGCGTATAACTAAATGAAAAGTTCACTAAACGATATTAAATAACATGTTAAACACCGATATAAACAAACAGCTCGAAGGGTCCATGTTCGAATTAACTTTCTTATACAATCGTCAAATCCCCGTACGAAAATATCTAAGTACATTTCTAATAATATTACCCCACACCTCCAGTGATTACTGAAAAACACGATCAGAGAAAACGTAATTAAATTTCTTCGATATTGAATTGGATAATGTTTGTCTCTTCTGTAAATCAAAATATATCATGTGGAGCACGGTGGCCCAGTTGTCAGCGCGTCTTCGCTATCAACACAGAGAGATGAGTTCGTAGTCCGCCGGTGGTTTGTATTTTCACACAACAGTGGCTTGGCCGCTTTGAGCGACGTGCGAGGTCGCTCGTATTGTGTCGACTTCGCACCATTCGTGCGTTAAAGATTGTCATACTGATGAGTATCAGATCGCAGCACATGTACACAATACCATGGCTGCAGCCGGTTCATTGGTTGGCTTGTACACTTGAGTGGGATAATAGTGTAATGTTTGAAAGCATCTTATAACAATGTTAAGCGCTATATAAAACTTCCATTATTATTTGTTACCTTTCTCGAATATGGCCGACATTAATGTCATTTTGGTAACACATAATGTCATGTATGTTGCGATAACGTGCTTAGTGTAGACAGTGCATGGCCGGACAATAGAGCATTGTCCTTTCCAGGGCGAGTTCGTCCGAACCCATCGAACCCTAGCTAGTTACCCATGTGTATAGATGAGAGAACATTGTCATATATTCAGTTCGTTGGGTGCATGCTAAAGACTTAAAATAGGGTAGGTAATCTCCAACCCATCGAACAAATTTAAATTGTCTATCTTATTTATCGTTTGCTTTTCTGTATTTGTTCATTAGTAATTGTATATTTCCTGATCGAGTAGCATTTTCCCACACAATCTGTTAAAACGCATAGCATATCACTTTAGTTCGTAGAATGTTCAAGACTTCAAATCGGGTAGTGGGTCCCAAAACAGTGGAAATTCGCCCTTCGTATTTCCCAGCCGATTATTCCAAAGGGTCCCATGATTCAGGAACCAGCCCATCAATATAAATTGTTCACTTCCTGGCCGCTGCCCTCTGTCCACACCCTCAGTTAAAACTGACATTGTTTGATTTATTTATTTATATGTAAAGTAACAAATGATATAGGCCGGAACATTATTATCTTGGTTGGTCGTCTTCCTGTTGCCCCTGCCTGGAGATATATAAAGCATAAAGGATGGTGTGGATGCAATTCAAGATCCATTTAAAGATGTATGAGATCATATCCCTCCAGTTCGTGGTGTTTTCATGACTTAAAACAGCGTAAGTGATCACAAAAACAGTTACAATTATATTTTTGTTATTTGTCAGCCACTTGCTTTCGTGAACCAACCTATCAATAAATATTGCATCGTTTCTGATATTCCACCACAATCTCTGGTGATATTGAGAGCATATCCCTTCAGTTAGTCGTGTGTTCAAGACTTTAACCCTTTACCCAACAAACCGGCCAAAAACGGCCAAATAAAGCTGCAACAGCCTAAATTATTTTGGGTCTGTCTCAATAATACCATACAAATATGGATATCATTGGAACCGGCTCATTGACCACATTGTGATGGTTACAGTTATGCCCTGTGTCAATGCATATATATAAGAGAATGCATTGGCCTAAATAAATATTTTTTAACACTTTTTACCATTTGTTCTACATTCTTTGACAATTTTATCATTTGTAATATGTGTTAAGCCAATGCATTCTCATATATATGCGAGGCGACTCGCATATATAAGAGAATGCATTGGCACAGGGCCGTTCTGTTGGGTAAAGGGTTAAATAGATATTGGGTAACCTCTAAGACAGTGAAAATTAGCCTTTTTCGTTTTCTGCCCTCTTTTTGTAAAGTTCCACAGGCTTCCATGAACCATGCCATCTATAAAAAATAATACATTTTTCACACACCCTCAGTTAATATGAAAAGCATATTCTTTCAGCTCGTGGCGTGTTTAAGACTTCAAGTGGGATAGTGAGGTCCTCAAAACAGAACATTGGCCTTTCGTATTTGGCAGCCGCCTTTTGTAAAATGCCCCATGATTTGGGGGAACCGAACCACCCATATCAATTGTATGTTCCTAATAGCACTACATTTCATTCACACACGAAGCTAATTCTGAGAACATATAACTTCAGTTATTAAATATTAAATAGGTTAGGATGTGCTCCAAAAACAGTCAGAATTCGCCATTCTCGTTTTCCAGCCGCTTTTTGTAAAGTATCCCAGACATTCTGGAACCAACCCATTCATAAAATATGTGTATTTCCTGATATACTTCTCTAAACCGGCATTTAACATTTGGAGCATATCCTTTCAGTTCTTAATGACTTCAAATGGGTAGGGCCCTCAAAACAGAAAATTCAATTTTCTTATTTACCAGCCGCCTTTTTTATAAAGTGCCCTCTATTATTTTGGGAACCAAATTACCGATATAAGTTGTATATTGCCTGATAGAACTCTCAGTTATTGTTGTATGGGTAACCAATAAGTGGTAAGTGGGTGTCTGACCAGGTAACACATCATGTATGGTTAGCGATAATCACACCTACCAACCAGGGATGACAGCATAAAGTCAAAATGAAATGCTGGATGACGGCCCGAAGGCTTTTTGATATGTCAAATTAGGATAAGCTGAAAGAAAAATGACCTGAAACCAATTAGTCATATACATTTAATCACAAAGTGAAGTTGGTGTCAAATGTATGGATAACAAGAGAAAGAAGAGGGAATCTGCAAAACATATGAAAATAGGGGGGGTGAAACAAAAAATAAGGGAACAGTGACCCAATTTTGTGCAGATACCTGATTCCTCGTTCATTTGTCATAAATTTAGGATGGAGAGCAGTGGCACGGAGCGGTTTTACTAAATTTGGAAAATAATTTTGAACGTACGCACCAATTAATAAAATCCAAAGGTCAAAATTTATATTTCAGAAATGAGATCATCAAAGAAGGAAGAGAGAAAAAAGTCAATAAGATCTTCATAAGTTGCAAGTTGCTATCACGTGCCATACTAAACGTATGAACATCAACGTTTCGACCTTTACATAGCACTACCATTCGTTCACACTGTCAGTTAACCCTTTACCCAACAAACCGGCCAAAACCGGCCAAATAAAGCTTCAACAGCCTAAAATATCTTCGGTCTGTCTCCATAGAACCATACAAATATGGGTATCATTGGAACCGGCTCATTGACCACATTGTGATGGTTACAGTTATGCCCTGTGCCAATGCATTCTCTTATATATGCGAGTCGACCATAGATCGCCTCGCATATATAAGAGAATGCATTGGCCTAAAAAAAATTTTTTTTAACACTTTTTACCATTTTTTATTACATTCTTAAATGTTTTATAATTTTTAATGTGTTAAGCCAATGCATTCTCTTATATATGCGAGGCGACCTATGGTCGACTTGCATATATAAGAGAATGCATTGGCACAGGGCCCTTCTGTTGGGTAAAGGGTTAATATGAAGAGCATACAGTTTCAGTGTATTGTGTGTCCAATAGTTTAAATGAGTTATGGGGTCCCACAGAACCAAATATATTCGCATTTGTCGTTTGCTATCCGCTTCTTGTTAAGTGCCAAATGATTTAGAAACCAACCAACCCATAAATATTGTATATTACTACCCTTCGTCCACGTCATTAGTCAATGGTGAGATCAATCATTTAAGTCAGCGGTGTGCTCAACAACAACCGTTCAGTTGGGTAGGGGTCCTCAATACAACACATTGGTCTATCTTATATTTATGAGCCGCTTTGTGTAAAGCGACACAGGCTTTTGAGAAACAAGCCACCCATTTATATTATGTAGTCCCTGATAGAAAATAACACAATAGAGAGCATATAGGTGACCCGCCATATCAAATCCAGTCGTAAGTCGGGATTGTTTTACCCTGTGCCAATGCATTCTCTTATATATGCGAGTCGACCATAGGTCCCCTCGCATATATAAGAGAATGCATTGGCCTAACAATTTTTTATCATTTTTTTAAAATAAATGTTTCTTACAATTTTTAGGACATAAAATAAAAAAAAACATCCATTACCCTGCAGGGAGTCCCACACAAATATAGAAGCATATAGAAGAGTGTCGTCTGCTCATGTTTGTCTGGGGCTCTGTATGGGTAAAATTATAAAATTGTTAAAGAATACAAGACAAAATTATTAAAATTGTAAAAAAATGTTAGGCCAATGCATTCTCTTATATATGCGAGGCGACCTATGGTCGACTCGCATATATAAGAGAATGCATTGGCGCAGGGTAAAAGAAATCCCGACTTACGACTGAATTTGATATGGCGGGTCTATTAACCCATAGAGAGCTCCACACAGCCTGGAGCAGACGACACTATGTAGTGCATGCTTCCATCTGTGTGAGGCTCCCTGTGGGTTATATGGCGGGTCACATATTTTCAGTTCGTATTGTGCTCAAGACTTTAACTCGGGTAGAGTGTTCTTGAGAAATAGAAATTTCGCCTCTCCTATATTTTCCATGCAGCCGCGTTTGTAAAGTGCCACGTGTACTATTTCGGAAAACAATCCATCCATAAACATTGCGTATTTCCTTATAAAACTACACTTTGTCCACACCTTCAGTTAATTTTGAGATCATGTCCTTTCAGTGACATATAATAGTGTATGGGGGACCTCGAAATATAGAACATGTTTGAGCTAACATTTGCCACCTTGGTCAGACTAGTTATAAAATACAATACAATATCCATATTTACGTGCGCTCGCGCAACAGTATGGCGATCAGACAGATTCGTAGCTTGGTAGCTTGGTGTCACCCTACTCCGTTTCACGCCATGACGTCACCAAAAACGACGTAAAACCTCGTGGCGTTCTGACATTGTTACTGTGCCGCGTTTTTGATATGTTTATTTTATGTGTTGTTTTCGATTATTTGTTTGTCGCCGATATCGCCATTTGTCGGGATTCCCTGTTTCTATACTTAAAACTGACATACTCATAGTGAGCCTCGATTTCGATTTTTTCTCCCAGGTCAAAATACGTCAGAGTTATGACAATAATAGATCGACCTACATTTTCTCCATCAGAACCCTACATCAAAGAGTCTATACACTCCTTCGGGACCTACATAGACCTACATAGGGTATTTTTACTTATAATTGGGAAGTTTTATCATTTTTGGTTCGTGCGAAGACCTCTTTTTATCGTGCGGGAAAAGAGAGACATTCAAAACGCGATTTCGTAATTCGACGAATGACGTAACACAAAACACAAACGCATCAGTTGCTCCTTTGGTCAACTTTGACTATCGGAAAATGAAAATGAAAAAAATGCCGCTGAAAAAAATGTATTCGATATTAAAGTCTCATCCTTTCGGCAACATGGAATTGGTTTTAATTACTTAAATGATTAATATAGTAATTTGCCTTTTATCTGTGATGAAATGAGAAATGGTAATTGTCTTTTTTTGCTAACATTAAATTAAATAAATTAAGTAAAATACAGTGAAATTATTTTTAAAATTATTGTTTATTACATTTTTGCGCACGTTGGCATCTCTCTGAGTGCATTCTAGTTTCTATATATTGGTCGATTTAGAGTGACACTATCCATCTCTATGACAGCAACAATTATAATTTCACCCATGCAGAGCCCCAGACAAACATGAGCAGACGACACTCTTCTATATGCTTCTATATATGTGTGGGGCTCCCTGCAGGGTAATGGATGTTTTTTATTTTATGTCCTTAAAATTGTAAGAAACATTTATTTAAAAAAAATGATAAAATTTTGTTAGGCCAATGCATTCTCTTATATATGCGAGGCGACCTATGGTCGACTCGCATATATAAGAGAATGCATTGGCACAGGGTAAAAGTTGTTCTGTATATATTAGTATGTGTTGTTGTTGTAACTGGGGGTTGGAAGACTGAGTGCATCTTTGACCATACTCGTGGTGTCTACGGATCCGGGTTTCATCGCATGAATCATGATAATCATTCATAAAAGTATGTGATGTTATCATAGATATGTATTTGTTCTACCAAAACTTGTCCCGGTGGGGGGGGGGGGGGGGGGGGGGGGGGGGGGGGGGGGGAGATGTAGCTAAAATCTATTATTTCGAAAACCGTTCAAAATATCTGTCAAATTATTTCTATTTCTATGTTTCGTTTTCGTTGTATGCGTTCAGCGGCGCACAGCAGATACATGGCCGTCGAATGAACAATATTCTCCACAAGAATACGACAATTATCCCACTATATCGATGTTTATGCTTCCTAAAACTAGCGCCATCGGATATTTGTTTACAATAATTTCACCGCCTGTCTGGACTGACAATCTCATAATTATCTCTATAATTGTAAAATATACGCTTACGCGAGAATATTGTTTTGATTGTTGGACCCTTATATGACTGGAGCTTTTTGGCGACAACCCTGTGCCTTATAAAAATGTAAGAAATAATGATACAAATATGATAATGGAAGGATAATCCCCAAGTTATCTATAAAAGAGTAAAATATTTTACCCTGTGCCAATGCATTCTCTTATATATGCGAGTCGACCATAGGTCGCCTCGCATATATAAGAGAATGCATTGGCCTAACATTTTTTTATAAATAAATGTTTCTTACAATTTTTAGGACATAAAATAAAAAAACATCCATTACCCTGCAGGGAGCCCCACACACATATAGAAGCATATAGAAGAGTGTCGTCTGCTCATGTTTGTCTGGGGCTCTGTATGGGTAAAATTATAAAATTGTTAAAGAATACAAGAAAAAATTATTAAAATTGTAAAATATTGTTAGGCCAATGCATTCTCTTATATATGCGAGGCGACCTATGGTCGACTCACATATATAAGAGAATGCATTGGCGCAGGGTAAAAGAAATCCCGACTTACGACTGGATTTGATATGGCGGGTCTATTAACCCATAGAGAGCCCCACACAGCCTGGAGCAGACGACATACTCGAGAAGATTTACTTATTGTGATTGTTTGGCTCGGTATACACGGTAACCGGATTGAAATAAAAAAATTTAATGGATCAACAAATCTGGCCAGATTTAAGCAACCAAACTTTCATTTGAACATTTTATTTACATGATTTTCAAACAACTAGATTGGGGCAAATGTTTTGGCAAACTATGAAGCCGTCTCCCGATATCATATGATAACACACAAGTCATTAATATGACGAAATAAACGTATTTACAGGGTGATAAGTTTTGAAATACATAAATGTGAATTTCCTTTCCTTTCCTTTCCTTTCCTTTCTTTACAAAAGTTAAAAACAAAATAATATTCAAAAACTTCAAATATTCAAAAAAATATTTTAATTTATATTTAAAAAAAAAATTCAATTATTTAAAAAAACTTTAAGACACTTCAAATTTTTCAAAAATAATATTTGTTTTATAAACTTTAAAAACTTTTAACTTTTTATTATGTTTTATATTTTTATTGTTAAATAGGCTTACGCGAGAAGATTGACTGTTTTGATTGTTGGGCCCGGTAGATCACTATAGCTGCTTGCCAATATTTTCTCTTTTTTGAACCAACTCAGACGGTCCGTGCCTACTCCGTCAAATTCGACCCATGCCACTGATTTCTCATCCAGGTACATCTCAACCACGACCTGAAAATTTAAAACAAGTCTATGAAAAGGACTGGTCAATATATCGACAAAAGCGTAACGAAGTTATAGCCGCAGTGTGTAAAGCTAAAAAGGACCACATAATAAAAACTGAAAGGACTTTTAATGACCGAAATTGTTTTGACTCATCCATAGATGGAAATCTGTTCGTAATATCTTATTCACATCGAAAAGTAAATCTATCCCGACCCTAGTGGTAAGTAGTCAAGCAGTCCCCAATAACGTAGACAAAGCTGAACTGTTCGACAATTATGTTGCAATATCGCTACTGTCACGTCACCCTTAAAAACTGTTCAGCCATGGAGACTAACTAAGGGTGCATTTACATTGCTGTATATCTGTATACAGTTCTACACGCATACTAGTGTAAACAGGTTGATATAGAAATGCACACATAAAGAAAACGGTATTCGTTCGTGTGCACAAAAATCGTGTCCGTTATAAGTCACGGTCAACACCGAGGCATTGCTACAAGCAAATCTGATTCGATTAATTGTCATTTCAACCCATGTATTTCACATTGTGTATGCGAGAACCTGTGTGTTGGTGCGTGTGGTGACACAGTACTTAAAGTAACGTTTTTACTATATACAGTATACCTTATTAATATTTGTTCTCCTTGGAGTTTTGTAATACCTAAGTACACTCAGATAACAACAGGGCGACCGCAAAAGCATAGCATTACAAGGCCGCTATCACTGATGTTGTCAAGCGCAGCATATAATCTAGGTCGTGCTGTTATTATATGCTCACAAAGTTGTGATTAGATGGGGAAATTCCGCACATTTCTGTGATAGGTGTCGTAGAGACGAAGTAGCCCTATTTCTATTTGTGTACGCTGTTGTTTGTGCATTCCTATGTGATTTGTTCTCATGCGACTTTCATGCTTTTCTCGAACCATTATCAACTGGTGTAAGAATAACTGCTTTGGTCTGCTGGTAGTTGATTCATTTGTTTTTGTCTGGCCTAAACTGACACGACTCATAGTGAATTGGCAATTACCAGAGTACTGATGAGCGCGCGTTAACTGTCAGTAATCATGTTGTGATCACAGTAATCTGCGACACGTGACTTCACACAAATTTGTATACAGATCTACAGCAATGTAAACAACCTCTAAACTTAAATTTGCATCGGAATATGTTCTAACAGGACTTGCATCAGTAAACGCGTCAAAGGTTTCTGGTCCGGATGTGATAAGTACCAAACAATCATTAAGTATCCCCCTCTCTGAGCTGTTTAATGCATGTATAGATGAGCCCCGCTTCCCACAAGCATAGAAACGAGCTAACACTGCCCCAATACTTAAAAAAGATAACCCATCGGACGTTTCAAATTATAGACCCATCGCTTTATACTTAGTTGTATATCAAAGGTGCATTTTTGACAAAATATGGAATTGTTGTCCACAAACGGACTCATATCATATCTGTATTTGTTCGTGGGGATTCCATCGTGTTTCAGCTCACCGATATATACGACCACATTTGTTCATCTTGGATATGGGGAAGATATACGGTGCGTTTTTGCGACATTAGTAAGGCGTTTGACAACGTTCGGCACCCTGTCTCTTATATAAATTAGAAAGAATATGCATCACTGAAGACTTGCTGAAATTAATAGAATCATTTCTTCCTATTCGTGAAAAGACTTATCGAAGGGGAATATTCTGAGTGAAAACTCGTGAATGTAATACCTCTACTCTACAACACAGATAACCATCAGCATACAGGAGATGACAGGTATGAATTCAGAAGAATAGACTTGAGACCCCCATTTTCTGAAATGTCATCGTATATCAACTCGTCCTTACCCGCAACTAAATGGAATGGAATGCACTCACTGACGAAATGAAAAACTCTGATACTTTGTAAATGTTTAAGTATAAAATGAACTCTGGTTTACGACAGAAGCAGTCGAATGTAGATTATAGTTATTCCAAACACCGTAAAGCTCATATAATTCACAAACAACTACGTCGCAAATTGTGCACAAATATTTAGGTCCGATTTCCAACAAATTGATACATATTCTTGTTCATGATGCGAGTAGTCTAATCGTGTGTCTTAACCCTTTACCCAACAGAACGGCCCTGTGCCAATGCATTCTCTTATATATGCGAGTCGACCATAGGTCGCCTCGCATATATAAGAGAATGCATTGGCTTAACACATTAAAAATTATAAAATTGTTAAAGAATGTAAGAAAAAATGGTAAAAAGTGTTAAATTTTTTTTTTTTAGGCCAATGCATTCTCTTATATATGCGAGGCGACCTATGGTCGACTCGCATATATAAGAGAATGCATTGGCACATGGCATAACTGTAACCATCACAATGTGGTCAATGAGCCGGTTCCAATGATATCCATATTTGTATGGTTCTATTGAGACAGACCGAAGATATTTTAGGCTGTTGAAGCTTTATTTGGCCGGTTTTGGCCGGTTTGTTGGGTAAAGGGTTAAAGGGGTACTGTACACAAAGATAGGCGATTTTTTTTATTTACTCCCATTGAAATAACTTTCAAGTTAGATTGTGTTCGTGTTAAATGAGTTTCGTATAAACCTAATTTAGCGAAAAAAATATTGATTGTTGGAAACAAAAATATTACGATTTCAAACTACGCGCCATGTTTTTGACCTTCACCGGAGAAGACGCAGGTCGCAGGAAGAACCGGAAGTTCATTGCTCACAGCTTCGATTGATGCATTCAATCTCTTCCATCGAACAATCTCACTCCCTATAAAATACTTGACGCTTTATGGCTCTTGTTTCTTTCTCCTTTTTTCCGAATCGGTTATAACGGGCCTTCTTTTGAAGGTAACATGTTTTGTTTGCAACTCAATAATGTTCGTGAACGGCCGTCGATAAAAGACACGCAACATATGCGATTTCAAGAACGGTAACTCGTAATGGCATAATTCTCCATTTTATGACTCCAGCCATAAATGAATTTATATTAAATAATTAAATTTTACTTTTACGATAGCCTGTTAACCGGATCGTTTTCAGTAGACATCGTCGACTCATATTAGTTATTTTATAATATAATATTCATATTAGATCGCTATTGTCACCGGGAATTTATTGAAATTGGGGTACAGTACCCCTTTAAAGACGTCAAATTGGTGCCAGTTTGGTTCAGAGATTTGGGTACTAAATTTGACAACAATGGGTTGGTAACCATAAAATTTATATATAGTCATTAAGATGGCTCAAATATAATGAATAGAGCATGTATATTGATGTTAACAACGCAAATCCATGACTCGTGGGCGAAGTCAAACCCAAAACATACTCTGTTCATTGAACACTGTCCATCCTTCCAAGTTAAATTATTACACAGAAAACGGCCACTATATTACTTGAATAGACATGGTCCATTTCAACCTTCAAACTATCCCTACATACGAATTATGAAAGCAGGAATAATATAATACGATAAATGAAGAGCGAATGTCTCACTTATTTTTAAGTGGTTCAGAGCACACATGTATGTGGTCTATATATCGTTACAGTTATGGGCGTGTAGTAACCACACTACTATGCTATGTATATATACTTACCTTATCGACGTATATTATCCACACTGCCATGCAACGTATATATATTTACCTTATCGACGTATAGTATCCACACTGCCATGCTACGTATATATACTTACCTTGTTGATGTTTGCTGCAGTCCAGTTTGTGAGAACAGAACTTCGGTACATGTCTCCACAGTTTGGGTTTCCCGGGCAAAGATAGGTGTCATCGGTCCACGTGGGGCCTATTTTCTTGCCTGTTGCTTTTTTTGCAGAGAATATACCGATCCAATATTCTGAAATAATAGCAATCATGGTCGATTTGAGATGCACTGTCAGATTTGACAACAAAAGTAGTACACATATCCGAAGTTAATTTAGCAAAATGAAAATGAAAATTACTCACCATCGTCAGAATGGCAATAGCATCTACATGTAATCCGACAGCAGAATGGGTGAACCCTGACATTTTGGTCGCAAAGATAATTATTGTTGACTATTGTCTGACTTTCAATCGGTGCGAACATCCACCGACATTGTAGGTTGGATATATGAAGGTAGATATAAGTACATATGTTCCAAATCCATGTATTAAATGACAAGGCAGTAGAAGTAAAGAAACCATTTGTGCATGCTGTTCTGTTTCTGGTCATGATCATAAGGATTGTACAAATCCTAAAAAATAGTTCGAATTGTCAAGGTTCAAACGCTGCAATGGATCTTTCATGTCCCATATGGGACAATGAATTCAAGATACAAAGATGTAAGGCTGAAAAACATTTATCGTATATAGATACTAAGAACATAGTTGGTACCATACCATCAATTACTCAAGTCACATACTCAGCTGCCTTTTCTCGAAAAATGTTTGTTGATGCCGGCACTCAGACAGAGGGTCAAACAAAACTTGTCAGTATCTCACTAGCAACTCAAGTTCAAGATAATTAAATTATTCCTGTTCCAGATCATGTCTCACAGGCAATGGATACAGCTCCTGCGGTTTTGTCATTTGCTACAAAACCAACTTAGGAAGATGATTCCATTGTTCCAAAACAGAAATCTCCAAAATCCGTCAAAAGTTTTGACTCTCAGAACAACAGGTATGACAGTCAACTTGATGAATTGATTAAGATTCACGCCAGAGTCAACAGATATTATAAATATCTTATCAATCATTCATGGTGCTTGTTGGACAGCTACTTAAAATATTATGGTCTTGCTATTAAAATTAAATTATTTATTTTTGCTGATTAATTTTATGCAGGTTTTATAACTTGGCTGTTCCCAAAGCAGTTTGCTATTTTTATGATATTCTGTTTTATATGTGTTTGCACAGTGGTCAGTCTCTTAACCCTTTACCCAAAAGAACGGCCCTGTGCCAATGCATTCTCTTATATATGCGAGTCGACCATAGGTCGCCTCGCATATATAAGAGAATGCATTGGCCTAACAATGTTTTACAATTTTAATAATTTTTTCTTGTTTTCTTTAACAATTTTATAATTTCACCCATACAGAGCCCCAGACAAACATGAGCAGACGACACTCTTCTATATGCTTCTATATATGTGTGGGGCTCCCTGCAGGGTAATGGATGTTTTTTATTTTATGTCCTAAAAATTGTAAGAAACATTTATTTTAACAAAATTGTTAGGCCAATGCATTCTCTTATATATGCGAGGCGACCTATGGTCGACTCGCATATATAAGAGAATGCATTGGCACAGGGTATTTTAGGCTGTTGAAGCTTTATTTGGGCGTTTTTGGCCGGTTTGTTGGGTAAAGGGTTAATGGTTCCCATCCCAATTGAGCACTCTCGTTCTGATTTTTGGGTGTTTTTATTTGTCTATATTTAGTTTTATTTTATCCCAATTTACGGTTACGTCTATACACAGTTGCTTCGCTTAATTCTGATTCAGTTTTCTCAGTCATGATGTGGCTTAACGGCTAAAACGACGTAAAATCCTAACCAAAAAACAAACATGGCTTTTCAGGTGTCGGTTTAAACAGTATTTATTCCATGAACAATAAAACATAAATTACAACATATCAGAATATAACATCATGGACCGGATTCGACATCAAGCGTGTGTGCTTATGTGAGTCGTTTCCGGGAATCAGTTTTTATCCATCCCACCAGCGAGAGAGCGACTGTCTGATTTATATAATATTGTGTCGTACGATATACTATCCTTAATCCAGATCATTTTTATTACTGTTGTTCCATGTAGCCGATTATTACTCTCGCGAGGTGGGGTGTGTATATGTACGTCAGGTAATGGCATTGTGTAATTGTGTATAGGCATGAAGAACAAATTAATGTTTATAGATAATGATGGTGTATCTCTTCCCTATGTTTCTGTATAGATTCAGATATGTACATGTAGAATAAACTTCGTGTCGCAAAAGCGTCCAAAATATTTCTTTTCACTTCTTTTCATTAACGTGTTATTATATATGGTATCATTTCCGGTGTCATTCTCCCCATGTATCACTGAGGGCCCTATAAAATGAATATTTAAATCATCCTAGGATTTTACTTTAATATCAGGACCATTTATATGGTTGGTATTCCATACATAAACATTTACTGACTTGCAGTTCTCATAATGGCATTTTAATGGTGGGTTGGGGTTTCGCTTCATTCCTGAATATATGGACCGTACCGTGATATTGCATTTATTTGTGCAAGAAATACAGTGCAAAGGGCTAATTTTATTATGAAACCAAGCCACTGCATGTAGAATCTACTGATCCAAGTAAGACAAGCAGGGTCATGTTACTACATGTAAGTGTTCAGCTTTTCGCATTATTTGTATAATAGGCTTGTAACTCGGGTACACAAAAGTCAATTTTGAAGACAGCTTCCCAAAAATATCAATAAATCATCTTCGGTATTATCCTAATGAAACAAAAGCATGCTATCGGCAATTTGTATTATAACTTCCCCTCCATGATGACAGATATCGCAATTTTAAGAAAACAAATTACGCTTTCTCAAAAAGGTTTTTCAGAAAGATGATAATAAAACCATATTTTATAATTCGTATTCAAATGTATATCAATTTTTTTCGAAATGTACTCCTATAATTAAAGGTACTATATGCCATTCCATTTCTAACGTCTGTGTATTTCCAAAAAGCATAACCCTCCCCATAAAAACGCCATTAATCATGCACATTTCTTCGATGTCTTAAAATCAAAGGATTGTTATCCTGATGAATACAACAAAACACTATCGGAAAGCCACCCCTATTATGATAACAATGAACCAACTACCATAACAATCGCATAATAAATAAGCCGAGAAATAAACAATCTCGAAGCATCGAACTATGGTCTTCGGATTGTCTCAAACTGCGGGTCGCCAATTCAAGCGGATTATATGACACTTTTGTCCCTCATAAACGTGGGCCTACAACGTCTTTGTGATATTTGAACGCAGTATAACCGATTGTGGTGGTTTACATACAACGCACAGAAATGTAAAACCATTGTATTCAATGATAAAGTGAAGAAACTGCCTGTGCATCCAAGGAGATGGAAACTTGGTGACGGGTATATTGACGAAACTGATCGCAAAACCCATCTTGGCATTACGTTGCATAGAAGCGACTTCGCTCGTGAGTTCATCGACTGTATAAATGTTCGCGATCTGTCATAAGTACCGTTGTGGTACGAAACGTTCGTTGGGGTACTGTTGGAACGGAATTAAATTCTCTACAAGATGGTCACAACACCGAAGCGATATCTCGAACAATAACACCGTAAATCACGGTTATTTATTGTCCGAAGTACATGTACGCGAAAGTGAGTTGTGTTAAGAACTGACTTGTTCCATCTGCTTTCATGCACATTGGGGACCGGAACCATAGTGGTCAATAACTCAAATGGATACAATTTCTTAGTTCCGTCTTGTTCTATTTCAATATTGGCAATGTCTGAATCGTTCTGTATATAAGTCTTCTTGCCACATGGAACAATATAGATCTAAAATATGTTCGAAGCCGACACCTTATCATATTTAAACAGTATAGACAGGTTTATTTGAAACTACCCCGACCTTCACAATGCAAAACAGAATATAATATTGTAATTGATTGGATGGATAACCACCCAGTAGCTTGGTGGCTATATTCCGTTTCCCAAAAAAGGTTCATATCAGATTTAACCCTTTACCCAACAAACCGGCCAAAACCGGCCAAATAAAGATTCAACAGCCTAAAATATCTTCGGTCTGTCTCAATGGAACCATACAAATATGGATATCATTGGAACCGGCTCCTTGACCACATTGTGATAGTTACAGTTATGCCCTGTGCCAATGCATTCTCTTATATATGCGAGTCGACCATAGGTCGCCTCGCATATATAAGAGAATGCATTGGCCTAAAAAAAATCTTTTTTTAACACTTTTTTTACCATTTTTTCTTACATTCTTTAACAATTTTATAATTTTTAATGTGTTAAGCCAATGCATTCTCTTATATATGCGAGGCGACCTATGGTCGACTCGCATATATAAGAGAATGCATTGGCACAGGGCCGTTCTGTTGGGTAAACGGTTAAGATGTTACTCTTCTATATTATTCATGCAGTGACATAACTGGTTATTTATGTTTGACATACACACATGTGTATAAGTCGTCAGTCTTCCGACGTTATAAGGGGTTGGTCTCACTTTACAGACATGCGGCAGGGGTTAACATGAACGTGTGATCGACTGTGTTGTTACAACGCTGACAATTAGGCCGATCCAAGCTAAGTGTTGTATCCAGGACACATAATATTATATTACATGAATCCGGTACGTTTTTTCTCCACTAGGCATTTTTAACAGTTTTACAAATGGTACAATTGTTTAGTTAGAGTATAAACCTTATTATCGGCATAATCTAGACACCACTTATCATAAGTGAGAACCGCCCTGTTAGATATCTAAAACGATGGCCATCTGCTGGCAGTAATTAACCCTCATACACCTGTTTTCGCGATGAAATATTTCGATATCCGGTAATCTTTTGTGCTCAATACAACTTCTCTTAGTTCTCTACCACATGCCAGGAGTTTTTTTGTTATGTGGTAAGATATAACCACAACATACCGAAAACAATAGTTGTCTGCAAAACGGAACGATCCCGAATCATCACTTCGATTACCTTTATTCCCTTTCAAACTATTTCTTCGTTTATTTCACAAAATTGCTTTGACTTCCATAACAAAATGGCACTTTGCATTTTAGTATAGTTCTTCCACGGAAAAATGTTTACCCCGGATGAAAACGAATCCGATAGAGGTCACAAGACAATGGTAGTTCACTAATCGTTACTTGAAGGTGTCGACGTCAGTGAGACTATATAAAGAGTCGACTTGACGTGTTAACTGCTGGTTGATATATCGGGTCTATTTAATTGACGGGAAAAATGTCGTCTTTTTGAGTATATTTATCGATCCATCCATCTATTGATTAATTATAAACGATGTAGGCCATCACCACGTCATCATCTACCTCAAGACACTGGCTTGAACTCCAAGCGTGAAATTAAGAACCGATCGTCCTTTTTTCTCAATCGTTTTTTTTTATATTTATCGATATGGGTTTTTAATGGTGTGGTGCCCAGGGACACTTGCAGAGAACAGCTATTGAGACCAACCCAAAACACAGCACGCGACACAAGGACTAATTATTACTGTGTAGCTTTGTAGACGTCGAACACAAGAAAAGCATAATAACATAAATGTTTTGTTCCTTTTCCGTTATTAGTGGCTATGTTGTCCAAGGAGACACATTTCGATGAATAGCTTGTCGATGAGTAGTGGTATTTATTATGGTGTGTGCTATATATGTAAAGTCCACATGTCTATATGTAGTATTGTGTTTACAGTGATGTTGGTACTCATTTAAATACATCATACTGGAAACCAACATGACAAACGTAGTATACTTGGGACAAAAGGGGCTTCCGAAAGTGTAGAAAATCAATTTGTTATTTTGGTGAATAGAGTTTATTGTTTAACTCTTATTTGTCCTAAGTTCCAAAATGACATATTTTGCTTATTCAACACCATATAGTTAGTTCTAGTTTGCTCTAAGTGCAAAATTTCACACCTATAGGTCTACATTTCTCAAAACTTTCGAGATATAATAGTCTTGTGCGGATTGATCTTAATAAAAATGAATAGTTAAGACATTAAGGTATCAAGCGATGTGAAGTTTTTCACTGTAAACCATAAATTTTAGTCGTGACAGCAATACAAACTTTGAAAATCGATTTACTCAAAATCATAAAAAGTGCACTTAGGACTTTTGGAACTCAAGTCGCGATTAATGTTCAATGGTAATATTAAGCCAGGCCTTCGACTGCGAATACTAGTTTTAAGAGAAATGACAACCTTGTCATGTTGAAAGCAGACAAAATCAACACGACTGTTATTTTGAATACTGATGATTACATAAATGAAGGGCTTATACCCAGCTTCAAGATGGGGTACTCTACGCAGGGGGGGGGGGGGTGAAAAAATTTCTTCGGCACGTATGCCGGGGTGGGTGGGTGATCAAAGCCACCAACAAGCTATTTTTTCCGCAACTAAAAAATATTTTCCTGCTTGTTTTTTTAGTGTTTTGGCAATGAGTTGGGCTTCAAAACCACTTGGAATCAGTTTGAATGACAGAAATAATGTAATTCTAACTGGTAAACTGACTGCAGGCAGTTATCGTGTTGTATTTTGTTGCAAATTTTGAAATCCAAGATGGCCGCTGGCAGCCATGTTTTTTTGGCCGAATGACCTCAAAATGACTCATTCCTATTTACATGTCCATGTTAACATCCATGATAAATAGTATGCACAGAAATTCATATACAGCTGGTGGTGGGTGGGTACAAAAAATGATTGAAAGGGAAAAAATGCCATACGTGCCTGAATTTTTTTTCCTACCCCCCCCCCCCCCCCTGCTCTACGAGGAAATATCTATTGATATCAAAAATATTCATACCAAAGAACTTACTCTAGTACATGACATACATGAGCATGGATCTATTGATGACTCTACATACATGACGGTTTGCGCTCCAAACGCACATACTATTAGTCGCTTTTGAATTTTTCTCAGTATCGAAATAGGTCGATCCATATCTGAACTACCTTTCTATGAACATTATGTAACACAAAAAGACGCATTGAAGTAATGAAAAATACAACTGCGAATATGGTGTTTGGGTCCCAAACACAACCCTGCCATTTGAACGACATGGTACAGAAAAGAGCGTTCCGTGGTAGTCTATTCCTGATATGGTATAAATAAAGAGCGTTTTTGTGACTTCTGGCGAAAAGTTGAAAATGGCTGTGACATTGGCAAGTGTTTTTCAGAGCGTATGAAGCCGGTATATCAAAAGTTCGTTTATTTGTCGACCTATCATATCGGTCGCTCCAAATTACGTAGAAAAAAATTGGAGGTTCGAATGAGCCATATCTGTTTAATAAACGTGAGGAGATTAGCACACCGTGAATGAATGAGTTTAATGCGAAAAGCCACAAATTAATGTGGAACATGCATAATAACATATATACACTATGTACATTGGTATGAATAACATTTTCATCAGAATTTCATGTCCATACATAATAAGTTGTATGTATGTTGTATGTATATCATATGCATACTGTATACATATATTTGCACACAAGCATATATCTATGTATGCGGAAATACGTGTATATAAATTCACATGGATAACTCTATAGATCAGTGTACTATCTAAGTTGTATTCTTTAAAACATGTTTCAAATAAATGCTTACGTTCTTCAATGTTGATATATTTTCAATCGCAAGGAGTCCATAAAACTTTTCTAGTGAAGGGTTTAACCAGTAATAGTCAGGGATGTATTTTCTCCTGAGTGTGACCAAATTATCGCAGATCAAGAGAATATGATACTCGTCACATGTTTCGGAACTGCACATTTTGCATAGTAAACTCTCGTGTTTTCGCCATCTTGAAAGCTCGTTTGGCAGTTTATGGTTTGCTGTCCTAAATTTCACCAATGCTGGTATGAGATGTTGTGGTAGATAAATAATATATATGTACTCCCGAAAATTCACAAATTATGTGCTATACTATAAGGGATAGATCCCGCTTGTATAGCTTTTATAGCGGTAAAAAAGAACGGTCTACCAGGAAGTCCTATTATTTCACAATGCAACGAAATACATTAAAAGCACTGAAAAGATATGACGAGTTTAGACTACTTCCTAAAGCCGATAGTTCGCCTACAGGAGACGTACTTAACCCTTTGAGTGCCAGGTCCGATTTTTGTATCAACCCATATACCCTGTGCCAATGCATTCTCTTATATATGAGAGTCGACCATAGGTCGCCTGGCATATATAAGAGAATGCATTGGCCTAACAATTTTTCATCATTTGTTATTATTTTTTACAATTTTAATAATTTTTTCTTATATTCTTTAACAGACTTATTTTGTAGGTTTAGTGCCAGGGAATCTTACGTTTTTCATGGGCATCAAAATTATCACTATGAACACTTGGTGATAGTTTTGAGTTATAACATGTCCCTAAGGTTATATTCAGTTTGTTTTTAAATTCGCTATAGCATGCTTAAGCATACCCAAAACAATTTCAACTAAAAATTAGACCGTAAATTAGGGCCGATGAGATCGGCCCGTGGCACTCAAAGAGTTAAGCCATACCCGACAATTGATTGAAGTGATCGAAAAAACTGTCATTCGCAAAGATGCACTACTTTACTTTAAACATATTTTATTCGTACATAAATATACAAAAGGGATCGGAGCACAAGTTATTTCAACTTAGGTAGCCCCCTCTCCCGTACAAAATTGACAATACATTGTTATAAAATGAAAAGAAGGCGATAACAGAAACATGGTGAGAAAACAATTTGAGTTTGCATTATGTCGAATAACATCTTTCAGCGTATGTGTTTATGGATTACAATTAGGACTAGCATAAATCTATGCATATCTATATCTATTTGGATATGTAAAATATATATTTCAAGGCTATATATGTATTAAACATTTGACTGTAAGGTTAATTTGAGTTATATAAAGTAGAACATTTGACGATTGGCCCGATGACTCCCTTGGCGGTCACGCTGGAAGAAATTATCGATGTGTATACAAATGGTGGATGTGGCGATAGGAATTATCGATGTGTATACAAATGGTGGATGTGGCGATCGAAATGCGGGAGGGGTGTCTAGCAATGTTTGTGTTTGGTGTATGTTGATCGATGATCGGAATGCGGGAGGGGTGTCTAGCAATGTTTGTGTTTGGTGTATGTTGATCGATGATCGGAATGCGGGAGGGGTGTCTAGCAATGTTTGTGTTTGGTGTATGTTGATCGATTTGTGGTTGACATTGGATTGTGGCTATTTAATGTAAACAGTCGTTTAACTATTGCTGGGAAAGGGGCTGCATTAAGTCGTTATAACTTGTGTCCCAATTCCTTGTGACAAATAAATACGCAATACTACCTGCAGTCATTATCATTTCACAGATTGCAACCACTGCAATCATGATCCATAAACACTACGAGCAGGACCATTCAACAGTCACTTTAATTTAACAAAAGAAATATTTGTGACCCGCCATATCACATCCAGTCGTAAGCCGGGATTCTTTTTACCCTGTGCCAATGCATTCTCTTATATATGCGAGTCGACCATAGGTCGCCTCGCATATATATAAGAGAATGCATTGGCTTAACAATTTTTTACAATTTTAATAAATTTTTCTTGTATTCTTTAACAATTTTATAATTTCACTCATACAGAGCCCCAGACAAACATGAGCAGACGACACTCTTCTATATGCTTCTATATATGTGTGGGGCTCCCTGCAGGCTAATGGATGTTTTTTATTTTATGTCCTAAAAATTGTAAGAAACATTTATTTGAAAAAATTGTTAGGCCAATGCATTCTCTTATATAAGAGAATGCATTGGCACAGGGTAAACAGAGCAGTTAAATAATAACGTATTACTCGCCGTTCAGATTACAAGTATATGGGAACAATTCTAAAGTGATGTGAAACACTCCGGTGGGGTGACCAAATAGAAATGGAGAATAATCTTGCTCAAAGTATTATTTTTACGAATATTAATACAAATTTACAGCACACGGTCATTATTATATATTAATTAAATATATGCAGTCACTTTCGATAGCGAAGTCATTTGCAATAGCTTGTCGTCGATTGTTGCGTCCCGAATCGAGATGTAAATATTTACAATTGAGCGTAGTTCAGACAATTATTTCTATGGATTCGTATGGTCGATTTCTTTGAGATTTTCGGCGATGTTAGTAGAATGCTGCATTCCCATAGTTGGCATAGCGCCTGAGTACTAAATTATAAGTTTCATGCACCCGAACAAGTCCATAATATGTCTTTAATATATATATTTTTGTCAAAGATAATCAGTATTTTCTTGTTAAAAATGGGATATGAATACATAAATTGTCAACGTTATATCTAAATGGATGTTAACACAAAAGCAGTATATCCTGCATAGGTTATTTTGTGGTTCACTCAGCCGCTAGCATGTGTTGATATATCGATAGCTTGTCCTCGCCGCGTGTTTCTTCCATCTCCGTGTGGCATTTGCTTACATTTTGTTACCCAAACTGTTTCCTGCGACCAGGAGCTCAACCCTGCTACCTCGCTGTACAGGACCGGTTCACAGGGGGTGGGTTTCACCAATTCCTAAATTGGCAAACACAATAGGTCGAAACACATAAAATGGCAGTGTAGAGTGCTACATGGAACGTCTCGCTCAAAGATCGGACGTTATATTGGTATTTATCCATCTTTATATAACACTAGCAGGTGACCCGACTTCGTCCGGGCTTTGACCTTGAATTGACAATTTTGAAGGTCAAGGTCAGGTCGGAGTCACTATTTGACGCGTCCAAAACACTCCCCGGACAAAATTACCCGTAGGTATAAAATTTCGTCGAAATCCGTCCAGCAGTTTTCCCGGCCATAGCTAACAGACAAACAAACAGACAGAAGTCCCAAAATATATATTAGATCATTTGTGGGTATCCGTTTCAAGGTGAAGGTCACATCGGGCGGAAAAACTGACCCGGTGAAAATCTCCCCCATTCACAGGAACCCCTAAGTACGAACACATATATAAGAATCACACAACACGCTCATGTCTGTACACATAAACGCTCTTTATCAACGACACTGCGGATACGAACGCTCTTTAACTATCACGCGATTAACCCATGAATTTCCATTGCGATGGCGGGGGATTGGAGAAGCGGTGCGACGACACTCCATCCGTTATTTTACCCTTAGATAGGAAGTTTGGGTTCAATCCGTCCGGCAGTTTTCCCGGTCATAGCTAACAAACAAACAAACAGAAGTCCCAAAATATATATTAGATTTTCAAACGACTGCCATGCAAGGATTGACCTGTCCAAGTTTTCAATCAGATCACAAATATATACGAGCGTATCTCTTCGCTCCAAGAAAGGTGTGAATACAGACAATATACGCACGGTTTTAACAATATGTATGTTATAAATCATGTCTGAATATGAGAGGAGACTTAAGTATGCATAGCAATATCTGTTTTCATTACGCAGAAATATTTGTGACCCGCCATATCAAATCCAGTCGTAAATCGGGATTTTTTTTACCCTGTGCCAATGCATTCTCTTATATATGCGAGTCGACCATAGGTCGCCTCGCATATATAAGAGAATGCATTAAATTGGCCTAACAATTTTTTACAATTTTAATAATTTTTTCTTGTATTCTTTAACAATTTTATAATTTCACCCATACAGAGCCCCAGACAAACATGAGCAGACGACACTCTTCTATATGCTTCTATATATGTGTGGGGCTCCCTGCAGGGAAATAAATGTTTTTTTATTTTATGTCCTAAAAATTGTAAGAAACATTTATTTAAAAAAAATGATAAAAAAATTGTTAGGCCAATGCATTCTCTTATATATGCGAGGCGACATATAAGAGAATGCATTGGCACAGGGTAAAAAAAATCCCGACCTACGACTGGATTTGATATGGCGGGTCACAGATGTGGCCGCTTTATTACTCATCATAATATATTGGGTATGATGTTGTTACACGTATATCATGCATTAAACATTTTACTTAACATTATGACCCAAATGAAGCATCATTATAGACCCAAGCCAACAAGCTATTTGGTGATTGCATTATTTTATGAACTTATTAATTATTTTTTAGCAGTTCTTGGTATCTAAAGGTGGGGGGGGGGGGGGGGGGTAATATTTGCAACCTCTCAAATGTATTCAAACCCGTTGATTTATCTTATCTTAACTCGTTTAGGACGGGAAACGGATATATCCGTTTCACAAAACATTACCTACAGGACGGGAAACGGATATATACGTTTCCCACTTCAGCGAATGATTCTCTTATAATAATTATTATTCAACAGTTCGGACTAGTTACAGAGGAGACACTATCCAAAAGTAAATGAATACGTGTCGATGATACATTGTCGCGCTAGTATCGTGCCAGGTTGTGAGATCAAATGAAGTATTGGCATCCTTGTTATCTTAATACAGTTTATTCAAAACATACAAATATTTTGGGTGTTATACTGGGAATTTCGTATGCGTCTAATGTCAACAAAATTACTTCTTTGCCAATTTCTTCTGGGTAGCCACTTTTTTCGCATATACCACTTCCATACTATTCATGCTTCAAAGGGCCAGGGTTACGTGATTTAATGTACTTAGCTTGAAACGAACTATGGGAGTGTGACAGATGTGTGAAGATTCTTTGAATTACAACGAATTTACCCAAGACATTCGATTCAATTGTCGCAAGTAATCTTAATTATAATTAAGACTTCAGAATGAGCCAATGGCCTAATATAATAATTAATTTCAAACCATTTCAGTCTACGTTTGTAGAATACCAGACGATTCTCAATTAATAAGAGAGAAATGAAACACAAATATTGGCTCATTAAAAGATTCATAAATAATTAACACACCAGGGCTATAGCAATTACGCAAATTCAGTACATGTCTACGAATAGCGACAGATGGATTCTCATTCAGTTAGTACTGGATAACCAAACCATCGCGTAAGAAAATCACATTGTGACTTCTTCATAGCAGCCAAATGTGACGAGCGAGCACCCGGGGCGACTTAACTCGTTTAGGACGGAAACGGATATATCCAGATATATCGATGTCCCAAAACATTACCTACAGGACGGGAAACGGATATATCCGGATATATCGATGTCCCAAAACATTACCTACAGGACGGGAAACGGATATATCCGGATATATCGATGTCCCAAAACATTACATACAGGACGGGAAACGATATATCCGGATATATCCGATGTCCCAAAACATTACCTACAGGACGGGAAACGGATATATCCGGATATATCGATGTCCCAAAACATTACCTACAGGACGGGAAACGATACATCCGGATATATCGATGTCCCAAAACATTACCTATAGGACGGGAAACGATATATCCGGATATATCGATGTCCCAAAACATTACCTACAGGACGGGAAACGGATATATCCGGATATATCCGATGTCCCAAAACATTACCTACAGGACGGGAAACGGATATATCCGGATATATCGATGTCCCAAAACATTACCTACAGGACGGGAAACGATACATCCGGATATATCGATGTCCCAAAACATTACCTATAGGACGGGAAACGATATATCCGGATATATCGATGTCCCAAAACATTACCTACAGGACGGGAAACGGATATATCCGGATATATCGATGTCCCAAAACATTACCTACAGGACGGGAAACGATATATCCGGATATATCGATGTCCCAAAACATTACCTACAGGACGGGAAACGATATATCCGGATATATCGATGTCCCAAAACATTACCTACAGGACGGGAAACGGATATATCCGGATATATCCGATGTCCCAAAACATTACCTACAGGACGGGAAACGGATATATCCGGATATATCGATGTCCCAAAACATTACCTACAGGACGGGAAACGGATATATCCGGATATATCGGTGTCCCAAAACATTACATACAGGACGGGAAACGATATATCCGAATATATCGATGTCCCAAAACATTACATACAGGACGGGAAACGATATATCCGGATATATCGATGTCCCAAAACATTACCTACAGGACGGAAACGGATATATCCGTTTCCCATTTCATGCACTTGTTATCAGCGAATGATTCATTTATAATTAACAGATAACTAACATGTTGTCACTGTATAGGCCGATAGCTCAAGGACAATGTAACCTATTTTTGGCGCCACGTGTGGGTTGCGTGCCATGATTCGTGACGTCATTGGCGGCGGCGCCCATTAAGCCGCAGACGTGTATATATGTTTTGGTTTGACACTCACTCTTATTGCTGCACATTATATTGCTAGGCTTGATTACCCAGAAATTCGGCGCCATTTGACCGCATGCACTCAACGATTTGAGTGACACATTTGCTTACTACTATCGCGTTCAGCCTTGTACATGTAGTTGGGTCAAACTGCACGTCGTTTCTTTGTGTTGTTTAGCGTTTTACAATGCCATGGGCATTGGTTGTCAATAACCAAATTCAAAGTACATGCGCGCCAGACTACACGCCTGTAATAAACTTTTATGCGCCAGACAATAAATAAAAGCGCTAATTGCGCGTTGGCGACTTGCTAGATTGGTCCATGCATGGTAAATGAATCTTGACCCCTTCAGCGAAAGAAACCAGAATCGGGAGATATTTAAGTATATATTCATGGATCACATAACTTTGGAAACTAAATACATTTGATTCAAAATGTCGCAAAGATCTCGCCATATAACGAAATTTCAGGCTCCAAATGCATAATTTTAAGAAAATCTTTTGTTTTGTTTTTTGCATTAATTGTCAACGCTGCAAATTAATGCAGAACATGGATATATACATAATACAATGGGGTCACTTACATCATCATCATGAACATCCCCATCGTCATCATTTTTATCATCATCATCATCATTATTCCTCAGCATCATGACAACCGGTCGCAATTTTGTCGAATCTACCCAAAATGTTTTAAGATTTATAAACTTCGGATCATCACCTCTATAGCATAAGTTGGCACGCGGAGAATTATGCCATGACAAATGGCCTGACCCAACATTTAAATAAACGCATAAAATCAGTTTCCATGACAACCGGTCACAATTTGGTGGAATCTACCCAAAATGTTTTAAGATTTATAAACTTCGGATCATCACCCATATAGCATGAGTTGGCACGCGGATAATTCTGCGATGAAAAATGGCCTGACCCAACATTTAAATAAACACATAAAATTTTAATTGCTATAAAATGATATAAAAGTAAGCAGTTCTGTAAACAATTTCGTCTGTGAGTAATGTTTTCCCAAAAGAATCAGGTCCCAAACGAGTTAATAATTGTTCAGCTTCTATATGATACGATTCGCTGCTGGATATCATGTGAGGCGGACTAAGATCAGTATTACGCTGTGCGCTAACCTAACAGCCTAATATTGATGTCGCTGAGCCTTCTACGTCACATAACATCGTAACCAGAAAATGCGTCCAGGGACGTGGCTATGAAGTATGTCTTTGTTCAGGGGTACACCACTTAAAATTACACCCATTGCCATGGACCAGCCTAGAGGTTTCGAATTGGGATAAGTCACTTCTCCCTATCCTATCTGTTTAGTAGGGAGAAGTGTACTGCAATCAGGGAGGCGTCATAAAGGCTGAAGTCCAATTTACATTTCAACCAAACCTTGAAATAGTGTGCCTGTCATTTGCAGAATGAGGTCCCCAGAGGGTGAATTTAGTGATGCTACCCCGCATAGTGGGTTAGCATCACCAAATTCACCCTCTGGGGACCTCATTCTGCTTACACCTCAGCAGAATGAGGTTCACAGGGGTGAATTTGTTGATGCTAGCCCGCTATGCGGGGTAGCATCACTAAATTCACCCTCTGGGGACCTCATTCTGCAAATGACAGGCACACTATTTCAATTTACATCTCAACACAGGCCTGCTGTGATTCAATAAGTATTATGCAATACAAGGGCTCAGTTATAACCTCCATAATACTAAGTAATTAGAATTCATCGAATGTAATATGTGGATTATCAATGATTCAATTGAACGTGCTTTCGTACTATAGTTCCGTGTCTGGGCGACAGTTATGCTGTAAATGTGGACCTATAATGGAGGGTATCACCCCCTCCCCCTGAATCCTGAATACCAGTTAATTTGGGGGGGGGGTGAATCCTGAATACATGTTAAGAAATAATATGCGATAAATGACATACAAATTGACTGTTTTAATATCAGACAGATACAAGCAGAAGTTACATAGACACATTATGATCCATTATACCTGACATGATATTGGAGTAGAGTATTATGGGCGTTATGAGACCGTTATGATACGATTAATGATACTTTATGATGACATGGTGGTCGAATATGCACAAGAAGCTATTCTACCCACTCATTCATACAGATAACTAGCACAAAATATTATTTATCGCCATCAAAACCTGGGTCCAAGATGTTTTGCTTGAACCCGAATACCAGTTAATTCCGGAGTATGAATCCCGTGTACGGCTTCAAAACACCCGGAATCCCGCATACCGAAGGGGGGGGGGGGGGTGACACCACATAAGGTGGTACTTTCGATGAGGAAACAAGATGGTGATAGCATCCCAACTATATATATAATTTTAAAAAATGGACCTGCGTCAATTAAAATGAACATTTAATGTTAGTTGTCTTCGGCAACATCGGGGTACATGGATATTTAATAGCCGGATGTCGATTTTGATGAATTCATACCAATGAGAATAATTCAGTAGCAGATATATGGATCTGGCGTCAGGTGACGTCAAACTCGTCACCATTGGTGAAAGCTACCAGTTCAAGGGTCATTCATATACCCCCGATGGTTCGCGTGCTCATATACCCCCGATGGTTCGCGTGCTCATATACCCCCGATGGTTCGCGTGCTCATATACCCCGATGGTTCGCGTGCTCATATACCCCGATGGTTCGAGAGCTCATATACCCCCGATGGTTCGAGAGCTCATATACCCCCGATGGTTCGCGTGCTCATATACCCCGGGATATTTTCTCGGCTATTTCACAGAAGAATAGCACATGTATCCTTCATACTCATAGGGGGCTCCTTAGGCTAAAACAATGGCCATGTTGTGACTTTAGTGACTAAAGCATGAAACTTCAAATAGTTGATGCTTAGTTATAAGGAAAAGTTTTTGGAGGGGGGTGCCCGGGTGGGACGACCTGTGTCAGGATCAATCAGGTTGCCATGGCAACGGCATCAAATATTTCGAGAAAAGTTGAAAAAGCCCACTGTTGGGAATAAATGAGCCTTGTATTCAAAGAAATGATGTTGACTCATTGTGTCACCAATAGTGCATCAAACGGACTGGGCCACTAGGACATATAGGGTCAAGGTCAATTGCTAAAATCAAGGTCATTGGACAAATGTCATATTTTGGTCATTTTTTTTATTAATTGTCTCATATTTCGCCACCCCTAGTGCCTTAGTTATAAAAAAGAATCCCCATCATAATGCAAAAAAATTACGGCTCCATCACCATGTTCAATTTGATATATGACACACTTGATATAAGATGATAAATGTCAAAATGTGACGACATTAAATTTATACATAATCACATTTTAAGTACTGTTGACAACCCGATGAGCCGTGTATTTGAATAAATGAAATGAACCCATAGTGACATCAAACGAACTGGGCCACTAGGACATATAGGGTCAAGGTCAATTGCTAAGGTCAAGGTCATTGGACAAATGTCATATTTTGGTCCATTTTTGTATTAATTGTCTCATATTTCGCAACCCCTGTTGCCTTAGTCATAATAAAGAATCCCCATCATAATCACATTTTAGGTACTAATTTTTAACATAAGTCAAGATACATTCCCGTCAAGATACCATCAGACCAAAATAAACACGATTTTGTGACTTTGGTAACTAACGCTCGATACTTCAGATATATGTAGCTAAGTTTTAGTGGAAACTTTTTGGATAGGGGTGCCCGAATGAGGGGTCATGTTTCTGGATATAAATTATATAATATGGTTTCCATGGCAACGGCATCAAATATTTGTAGAAATGTTGAAAAAACCCTCTGTTGGCAACCCGATGAGCCGTGTGTTTGAATAAATGAAGTGAGCTCATAGTGACACCAATGTCCCATGAAACGAACTGGGCCACTAGGACATATATGATCAAGGTCAATGGCTAAGATCAAGGTCATTGGGACAAAAATTCAATATATTGGTCTATTTTATATTAATTGTCCGCCAAACCTAGTGCGTTAGTCCGGAAAGTAATCCCCATAATAAGCTAGATCACTGAGTCTACTATATTTGATTTCGTTCCATCCAGCCCCATGTATTCCGAGCATTCAGTTTCACTCTAGATGTACCAGTACAAATAAAGGAATTAATTTTACATGGCTTAATTGTCAGTGATTACTTGTTGATAATTAAATGATAACTCGCAGTTCCCAAGTTAATCGTTATCTAAAGTTCAACTTTCGGTAAGACTGAACTTCGGTAACCTCTGTTCGTTCAAGAAAGTTAAATGCAATTATCCCAATAATAATATATTTTCTTTAATCATAGTCTCGATATCACATCTCACTGAATCGCAAATATATTATGTCCAATATTACCAAAACAGTGATTACAATGGACTAAAAATATACAAAGATATTAGTATATGTATAGGTTTTGTTTTTCAGATATCCAGAACACCTTAATACTGACCACGTGGGAGTGTGAGAGTGATGTAAAATTCAACATTTATACATTTAAGTACATGCATGTCGCTATGACAGTATTCCTGTGTGAATGACGCGAGTATATCAAATAAATAGATAGTCTGTATATAGAAACGGGCACATCCACCCTGGCTTGGTCTTTATTTTTTTATTCAATGATTTGTTTCTATTTTTATTATTATTTCCAATGATCTCATGTCAACAACTAAACGTTGCGATATTCACAGTACTGCCGAATAGGGAAGAGTCTCATTCGCACTTAAAGGTTTCATAACATAAGCTTTTGGTGGATGTGCCTTCAATGAATACATTAATATTACATATACTATTATATAATTATGTATATACCTGTTAAATGTGCTTTTGTCATGTATTTGTATTTAATTTTGTATATCTCAGATGCCATGTATTGGTTTATTGAGATTAAAGAATTGAATTGAATTGAAAATTGTGTGATATTTCAAGGAATGATACATTTATAAAAAAAAAAAACCTACCGTTTGTATGAAACACATCGTACTCAGTATCAGAAACAATATCCGCGCCTGTTATGTTATACGGAGCGTTCCTCAGGATGCAGTGTTTGTTGATTTTGCCGTAAGCCACACCGGCACAGTCACGTCTTCCACTGCACGCAACCAAACAGTGTCCCACGAGCGGGTATTCTCCCGTCAATTCCAAGTTACCCGACGATGCAGCCCAATTGCTGTTAATCTCTGATGTATAACGTTTTGATTTGAAGTTCGCTGCGATAGAAACTTCCAACGACAGCCAAAAAAAAAGAAATGGAAACAGCCACATCTTATCAATTGGGTCCAAAATTGTTAGAAAATATACACATTCCCATGAAACAAATCAACATTCTTCTGTGCAAATCAACATCTTCTGTGCAAATCGTGTTAAGCTATGTTTTAAATGCCCCAGCACATTCAAAGCGTCGCATATTATATTCGGCGCCAGGTTGTATTGTGACTACAGCACGCTCGATGTATTGTGGATAAACACATCGGATGTCGCTCAGCGATGACCAGCAAATCAATGGTAACTACACTGTTAGATAATGCCCGGCAGTTTAACGACCGCGCCAACATCGCTGCCAACATGGGACGTAAAAGTACCGTTAGGCCGTAGCATATTACACGGTATAAACGGTATTAAAATAACTGACAGACTGTAACAAGTAACTGTCAGGCCGTGGTATTTTTTACGGTTCAACGCCGTTATAAACTCCACCAGGATACCCCGAGTCACCACACCATATTTGGTTGAAATCGGACACCATCTGACAAACAGACAGATAGACAGACCCTACTCCGTTATATATAACTTAGTCCAACCCACTAGATTGATTGATATATCTCTATATGTAAAACCCAATTGTCGTCTTTTATTTTTGCGAACTATAATGTGTTTATGATGTTCATGTCATTATGGAGTTTGGTGATGATCGGATGAGTGAAATGGACTGTAGGGTGAAAAAAGATTAGCCTTTTTGCAAACACAACGAGAGATAGAACAGGTGGATGAACAGCCATAAAACACCAATTGGATGCAAGAGTCGGAACAGGTGGTCGTGACATCAGTTCATGGACATATTTATTGTCAACACATTTCCAAGCCATTCTACCCGGGCTTTGTAACGATGGGTACGGCTTGTATGATTGTCGACATGATGGGAAATGCGCTCGTTTTATATGAAAACCAAGAGCATCACTGGTCGGAGGTAAGCTTTCAGGTGACCTAGCTTTCAGAAAGATGACTTCCCGAGCTGAATCCACCTTAATTACTTGAACACAATAGATCATACACACAAATGTCATAACGTGCAAAGAAATATCTCCGTTAAAGTGTCAATGCCCAGTCCATTGAGCAAATCGGGGTGTTTTGCTACACGCTCCAGCAGGTTTTCTTCCCACGTCCCACGAAGAATGATGTTATATCACTACCAGGGAGTGCATGGAAGGCGGGCATGTTTTGAAAGATGGAAGATTCACGGTCAAGGTTATCCACGATTTCATGTTTTGCTATGTATTCCCTTTTACTGGCAGATCCAGCTTTCAGTCAGAGTTCTTTACATGGTATCCGTGCAAAGTGAATAATAAGAAGAATCAACATGTCTGTATCCCCACCGCCGTGTACGTGGTATCGAAAACCCGAGGGTATCGCCAAACCCGAGAACATGGGGAAGTCATTTTCACTTATATGATATGGGGATATGTTTGTTTCTCATCGTAAAACAGACACCGAATAACGTATGTGTATATCCACATGAAGCAGGAGTAGTTATCCACCCGCAGTCAATCAGTTTTCCCAAATGAAACCATTTAATATATTTTTGCGAATTGTTTCAACAGTGTTTTTGCTTTTGCTTACTCAAATTTTCGAGAACATCCACCTACTAGTATAGTTCTTGGACTTCGACGCTGCCAAAACAAATGCCGGTATATAGCTGAATCTGTCAATGAAGCATATGAAACATAGTATTGAACAGAATTTAAAAAAATCAGCGTCGTTCTCAATATCCGCGCGATATCCTGCCAAATATGCACTGCATAGAAGATCCGCGTTTGGTCACATCTTCGTCTGCGACGTTGACATCTATCTGGGCCGACAGTGGTCCCTCCATATCGCGCTGATATTGAGAACGACGCTGATTTTTTAAATTCTGTTCAATACTATGTTTCATTGACAGATTCAACTATATACCGGCATTTGTTTTGGCAGCGTGGAAGCCCAAGAACTATACTAGTAGGTGGATGTTCTCGAAAATTTGAGTGAGCAAAAGCAAAAACATTATTGAAAAAATTCGCTCTCCAATAATCCCAAAAGTGTCCACATATTTCAGCTTTCCCATTCCGACGACCAGCGCTTGTCAATCGATATAATCTTGAGAGTTTTCTGTTTTGGAGCTTTGTCTTTCTGGAGAGAAACACCAAACAATGACGCAAATGACCGTGGTTTGTTTTTAGTCAACGGATCTCTCAAACTAGCAGTTGGTTCAGCGGAAAACCGTTGTTTTCAACTGCTCCTGTCCCTTTACAAAACAACAAAGTAAATATTCGTCAATTCCAAATCCTTAGTCGCGATATTCTGTAGCGAATCGTTGTCATTTTTAAAGATATTGAATCTTTCGAGTGTTGAAAGCAACTTATCTTCGTCGAATTTGTCGCGATTCTGTCTCACTGTATAGGACTCACTGTGCTTTAATTCGTCAGATTCACAGAGGTTATAAATCTCACGAGTTTAGTTAGAAAGACACGTTCACGAATTGAATACGAGAGCCCACCTGTTAAGTGCTGTCGGGGTGTTTAGGAATTCTTACAATACATCCGCACCTCTTGCCTGTACCATTGAGCCACTCTTGGCTTTGATCAGGGTCAACCTCTGTGAGTGGCCTGCTTGAACATTTTACCACAAAATTCCCATTCTTGAATTCGCTTGGTAGCTGGGGCATCTCATTTAAGTAGACCGTTCCCCAACGAGCGTAGTTTATATGACCATACCTCATGAATATTGGCAGCATATCACGAAAGAAAGGCAAATGAAGCTCCCAAAATTTTCTCTCTGAGCAAGTGTGTATGTCCACCAAATTTCAAAATTAGGGTTTTTCTTCTCCTTCACAAATTCGTGCACATAATTTCCGATTTCTTCATTGCATATTTCAATAAGTTGCGATATTTTATTCTCAGAAGAAAGCAATTCTATCTGATCAGACAAATTGATTGCCGCATCACCATTATCTGCCTCTGCCTTGTTTCGGATGAAAGATATAAATTCTGGCATGAGTAACCTCCACATTGACTGTAGTGTTATTTTGTGTGCACGACTGTAGTGTTTTCCATTACGTATTTGTTCAGCTGCACCCGATCATAAGATGTTAACCCAAACTTCCAACAATCCTGAAGATTGCACATGTTGCCCGATTGCCTGTAAGAAATTAATTGCAGTGTGAAATCCACCCAAGCGAACGATATGAAAGTCTTGCAATTTCTTTTTGGCCCATTTTAATTCCATCAATTTACAAAAAAAAGTCCCTTGTCAGCCGTGATAACAACATGCTGCTGGTCCAACACCCGCGTTATGAATTTACAACGTAAAACGACAGTATTGAGAGTGTCAATATCATGAGCAGGCGCTTGAATGACTGGACAAAAACCAACGCTAGTTAGCTTGTGGTTAGATGTAGATATATTTTAGTTGAAACTGTCCAGGAGATTACAGATTTCTTCAACTCCCGCGTTCGCAAGATGAAAAAGCCAGGGCAGCAGCAGTAGCTTTCTTTGTGGTCTCAGGTTCAGTATCATTCTTCTGGAACCACGCTTGGTTTGTTTTTGTCTATACTGAGGTTGGAGTAGCTTTGCCTATAGCAATGTTCGGGGGTATAAGATTGTTCAAGACATCAGGAATTCGCAGAGTAGATTCAGCTGATACGGTTAAATCCTTCAAACTGAACGTGTAACAATCACCCCTTTGCCATGTATCCACCTGTGTATCGTGGAAACCATTCTCGCCATCGAGGATTGAATCGCTGATATTGTTGTTATCACAAGTAAAGTCAGCGAACCTATCATTCACCAGTTTTGGGGGTATTACAGCACCCGTGCTAGGGTCCATTGACTGAATTGTTTTCTCGGCGATAGCGCTGTCGATTTGTCAAGAATCATGGAATGTTACTGTAGAATATAAAATATATTGGTTTTTCGAATAACCAACTCAGAATTCCGTTAAAATAACAATAACAACCAACACCTAATTAACCAACCGGCGGCCGACTCGACCGTCTCCGACCACAACCCCCAGTGGGTTGCAGAAATGTCTTTTTGTAATTGACATATAGTTTATCACAAACCAAAAATCAACATTAATCAGCGTTGATTAACGACAATAAACGAAATTGAAATTCCCCAACTACACCTTTTACCGGACTCAGCCTCCAGCTCACAGTTTGACTTTTAATCATCCCAAAAATTCCCATTCTATAAATAAAACTAGTAAAGCACCCATAATAATGTCAGCCCCCACGAGAAGCGAGAAACTCCCCACCAGTTATACACGCTGCGCGCGTAATGAAAAAGTATGCCCAGCTTTGTGAAACAATTGAACCAGATCTTTCGATCGGGTTTCGCGGTGTATCCCAATCAAACATGTTTAGGGGTCAATTGCTTGCCGCCTCTCACACAGTATATCAAATCCTAAGCCAATCTAAGTATGAGGGTATTTTGCAAATCGCTCTCAACTGTATTATCAGAGGTTGTGGAGTCGAGAAATCTGGAACAAGTCCTGTTGCACTCTATTAATTTATATCGAAAGAATTGTTAATTGGCGCCCGCAAGGTACCCGATCTCAATTTAAGCGCAACATGCACCATTTCTAACAACTCAGCATCGACGACGTTCATAGAAAAACACTGATCATCATCGTTATCATCGTCGCGGTCATTTACTTGGAGCAGCATGCCTATTTGGGGACGTGCTTGAATTTATGAGGAATAAGAAGTGTATTTCGCTCATCTATAGGACGATTCTGCGTGACCACAAACTCAGTCACAACTTACATACTGTTCTATATTCTCTCTGAATGACGCTCTCCTATTTAGAAATGAAGCTGGGATATCCACATTGGCCCCAGCTGCCAATTCGCGATATATGTCAAACACAGTAGATATCTCCAAAACGTTCCCGGCTCCCGCTGCTAAATGTAGTTGTAGTTAAGAGGGAGGCCGCCGTCTGTAGCCGCCGTGTTTGATTAAACAGTATATATTCCATATAATTCAAATAGAGTATATCTTACATAATGTGAATCATGAATATTGGTCTATGGTGGGGATCCGGCATCAAGCATAAAGAGTATTTCCCGATGACGTGTGAATAATCCCACGCTGTGGGAATGGTGACATACTATTAGGTATTTGTGTTCATGATAATAAATAGGTTATTCATCAAAATTGTTGTTGATGGGGAAACGAATGTGTTAATAGTCAGTAAAATCTAGGGACCATTAGCTTGTTAGACTATCTAGTTTCACGTTGTGATATCTGCCCGTGGGTAGGATGAAATATGTGTCTGAGATATATAGACAGGTGATTGACCATTTACCATTTTATAAAATAATTTTAGTTTATGTTTTTTTCCGTCGTTATTTAAGGGTTTCCCAACTAGTTTCTCTGAGAAGAGATGTATTACTGACAAACCTAGTTGCGCATGGCACAATACGAACTACCTCGTATTGTATATATTCGATGTTGCCAGATTCTTGCTGGCTACAACCATCCCAGACAACACAAGAATATTCAAGGATTGACCTTATCATTGTGAAACAACATTTTTCGACAGCTGCTCTGTGGAGATAGAATCTAGTGAATATAGTGAAATGCGTTTCCACGCGGTTTTCGTCAATTTTTCGATATGGTGTCCCAGCTTCCTGTTTTACTCAAAATAACTCCCAAGATGTTTATGGATATCTATTTCTTCAATAGGTTGTTTGTTCGTTAACAACAATGTTCACGCTGCCTTGAGCAAATGTCGCAAATTGCGAAAGAAAAACAAAATTGGCTCAAGAAAATTTGCTAGTGGCTAAAGAAAGTGGCTCAAATAATTTAGATTTGTCGCGTTTAAAGTAACTGCCGTCGGACAGATTAAGTTTAACAATCAGACAATATAAACCCGCCGCGAGACAGTCTGAATGAAAGCATTCTCGGCTTATGCCACAACGACTGGATGTAATTGTATCGCGTACACTGAATGGTTTCTTATTTCTACTCGATAAGAACACATTAGTGAAACAATGACCATGCATTTATCATCAAAAGTAACATACTCTTTTAATACTCGTTAGTACACTGTGTTTTGTTAGCGCATTTTACCAAAGTACATGTGAACAAAGCTTGATATTCAAATCCTAAACATGAATCCTAAACGAGAGTTAGATTTCAAAGAAAGTGCGGGACGGCCTTTTAAAATGAAAGACCGATTTCTTTGGAAAGTTTTCTTCAGCACTTGTTGAAAATCTCTAAAGCAGGTTCACTGACAATGAGGACACTGATATGTTGATAGGTTTGACAATAAGTTTCGATCCTGCATCCAAATCTAGACAGATTGCAAATGCAACTCGTAAACTACTGACTGATTAGGATATTACACTGGAATATCTTACATCAAGTATAGAAACATTTCAAAGGGAAGAAAGAAATGAACGACATCGATAATCGTGTTTAGTTTATTCTTCGTGCTGTGAAAGAAAGGACACATATCCTATAATTTCAGAATTTGCAGAAACACTATATTGTGTACCAGTGTCGACCGTGGAATGTATCAACATTTAATCATAGATAAACGGCGAAACAGACTTTCTGTTCCACATTTAGACTTATTAATGAAAATTGCAATTGGAGGCCCTCCAATGTTAGACTTAATTTTTTTGTAATTAGCTTAGTTGTTCTTTGAATATGTTTAAATCAAAGTGGCTCCAAAAAGTACGATTGAACAAATATGGCTCAAGTAAATGAAAAGTGGCTCAAAAAATATCACAAGTGGCTAAGGTGGGGGCTCAACAAATTCCAGACTACTAAACTTGACAAGACATTTATATGACCACGATTCAAGTCTATTGATATTATGCAGTGAAATATTCGCTCTTATGTTTTGGGCCGTCGATGACAAGTGCGAGTGAAGTGTCGTCGGCGAAAAGCCGAAACTCACATGCCATATATTCGACTATGTCATTGATAAAGAAAAGAAAAAGTACAGGCCACAGGAGCTATCGTTGTGACACTCCCGCGGTTATCTTTCCCCATGCAGATTGGCCAGAGGTTAAAACAACACGTTGCTGGCGGTCAGATAGATAAGATCTGAACCATTGGAAAACAAATTGGAAAATAAAATCAATGTATTTTTGAAATTGTTTGTAATCCTTTATGCAGACGACACTGTCTTGATGGCAGAAACTCCTAAGAAACTTCAAAATGGGCTAGATATATTCCATAAATACTGCCAAAAATGGAAACTTACTGTAAATGTGGAGAAAACCATAATTCTTCTAATATCAAAAAGAAGTAAGCCAAAAAACGCCAAATTTATGTACGATGGAAAGGAACTAGAAATAGTTAAAAAATTCAATTATCTTGGCATAGTTCTTACTAAATCCGGTTCATTCTCTGAAGCAAAAAAATTACTTGCAATTAAAGACACAAAATCAATGTTTTCTGTAATCTCTAAGTCAAGAACACACTGTTTATCAGTCAAAACCCAGTTTGAGTTATTTGATTTACAAGTATTACCGATTCTCACATACGGATGTGAAATTTGGGGCTTCGGTAATAACGATATACTTGAAAATATTCATAGGAAATTCATTAAACATATTCTGAAACTTAAACCTTCAACACCAAACTTCATGATTTATGGCGAAAGCGGAAGATCACCGATTGACGTAACAATCCATTTCAGAATGGTGAAGTATTGGGCTAAAATAATGAACATGAATGGAAACAGATACTGTAAAAACCTATACAACTTAGCTAGAACATTTCATAAAAATACTCTGCCTAGCTTTTTGTGGATAAGAAAGATCCGACTTATTCTGATAAATTGTGGTCAGGGGCACCTCCTACAAACTGATCACCTGTCGTTTCCAGAAACAATCTTAGAGTATGTGAAATGTAGTCTGATTAGCAAATACAGAGATAGTTGGCAACACGAATTAGACCTATCAAGTAGAGGTAAAATATATCGCATATTCAAGCATGACATTAACTTTGAAGAATATTTGAATACATTGGACGACAGAAATAGAACCACATTGTGTAAATTTCGCACAAGCAATCATAGATTACCAATTGAAACCAGCCGGTGGTCATGCCACATTGGATGCGACGACATGTGTACCATTTGCGATGATGGGAGGGTCGGTGACGAATTTCATTATTTGTTTGAATGCAAGAAATTTACTGAACAACGTACACGGTATTTGCCAAGAGAATGTCTGGGCCGACCAAATACAATAATCATGAATGATATTCTGAACATGACGGATGTAGCTTCCTTGCGAAGTTTGTGTGCTTTTATCCGTATTATTAACCAGAGCCGTAATTTCGCTAAAATCCGGATTGAGAATCCAAAGCCGATTACGGGGGGCGGAGCTAATTTCGGATTCTAGGTCAGATTTTGAAATCCACGTGGTCTCCGAAACTCTCTCCCAGCGTCAAACATGGCTCATGTATTTGACACAAGTATCATTTGTATCTTATATTTATAAAGTGCATGTTTGTTGTGAAAGTCATGCTTTTCTTCTATGTATGTATACACGGCACATAATTTGCTGCCAATCCGACTTAATCGCATCTTTTTTTCAAGTTAAAGTGTGTTTATTGATGATGGCAAGCATATCTAAACATGACAGCTCTAGGCCTCCTGAATAAAATTCCGAAGATGTTGTGAAGAACACACGGAACTTGTCAGTTGAACGGGGACGTGACGACAGGGGTTGATTGGGTGTCTCGACCCCCACCCCGAACTTTGGTACAATTTGCTAAGCTGTGCAGTCATTCATACGTGAGGAAAATCAGGATTATTTTGACTAACTGTTTCAAATAATGATACGTACAAGCCAACAAACAAACCCGATTTTAAATAAATACATATACGAACTTATGACTAACTCGGGAGAGGGGTGTCCAGTTATCTGTATATATGTTCAACTTGTTTTGGTAGTCATGTTGCTTTGCCATTACTAATTATTTATTTTTTCAGTGTAATAACATATGGGAGAGGGGGTACCATTAAGTGAGTCAGTACTTGTCCCCCAATTCCTTTGTATGTATAAACAAATGTATGTGTTATCTAAATTTGACATATATTTGAAATAAATATATCTAAACTAAAATTTGGTACATTCCAGCAGTCGGAAATTTCATGCATGACACAACATTAGTTGGACATTAATTTGACACCATATATATAGGTTGGCATTGTTCTCATTGTTTGATTTTTTTCAACCAGTAAAAGTTGGTAATTTTCCAATCTTAGTGTTTGTCAGATTGGATATTTCCAAGGAGAGCAAATTGAATTCTGCGAACCTGTGAGATTGATGTTTGGTTCAATGGGGGGGGGGGGGGGGGGGGGGGGTGCAGTTGACCGGAAATTTGAGGAAACTTCTAGCCACGTCTCTAGAACATGTGTCTGTTGTCTATACAGAGACTATTGCGCAAAACGACTGCATTTAACGAAACAAAACATGTTAAAATTGCTATAACTTTAAGACTAGATGATAGTACATACGTGTATCTGATAATCCATCGATACCATATAATCCTACTATTTCTTGAATAAGAAGAAACATTATAATAACGAACACAGCAGAAGACATATCCATGCAGGTTCATATAAATTCGGTCAATGGTGACGTATCCGCTGAATTCGAAATCGACATGCGTTCGGGCGGTATTTTAAGGATGGAATTATGAAATGGACATATGAAAGTGACAATCAACAATGGTTTGCAATTGCTTCGCTATCAACCGAAGTGCTCCCCCAGCGTTACTATCAATAGCGTTATTATTTGGCTAATTTCAGTAATATTCTCCCAGTTTACATTCAATAAAACAAATTTGTCTCCGCATTTAAAATTCTTTGATATAGATCGTTTATATTCTGCAATAATTTGTACACAAGAGACGGATTCTTATGTTTTGTTGTGTTTTTAAACTCTGAGGTGGCGGAATCTCGGTTTGTTTACATTACGAACATTTGAGTCCGTAATCGGAATCCGAATCCCTATCGGATTACCACGAAATTAGGATTACGGTCTGTTCGTTTACTGATTCTGGAAATTTGTGGTCTGTTCTTTTGCCGAACCAAGTCGTACGGGGACAAACCTGTAATCTGAATCCAGAATCCAAATCGGATTTTAGCGAAATAACGCCTCAGGGGTTTTCTTAACGTGACATTGTTGTTATTGCTTTATTGTTTCTGTTGTTGTTTTTGTTGCTGTCGTTGATGATGACTAGGATGATTATGATGTATACGACTACGGTGATGGCGATGCCGGTGACGATGGATCTCACGACGATGACAACGGAGATGGAGATGACGATAATGATGATGAAAAATTGTGATGATGATCACGATGATGATGTAAATATGGTCACTGACGATGCTGAGAGTGATCATCACGATGATGATGATGATGCTGATGATGCTGATGATGATGATGATGATGGTGGTGTGATGGTGATGTCGAGTATATGTGATGATGATGATGTTGATGATGATGGTGATGATGATGTCCATGATAATGATGATGATGGTGGTGGTGTGAAGTACATATGATGGTGGCAAAGATGATGATGATTATGGTGACTATGTTGATGACGGTGGTGATTGAGAAAATGAGAGTGGTAGTAGTGGTTGTGGTAGAAAATGAAAATGCTGCTGATATGAGCACGGATTTGCTCTACAAAAGTCACTAAGTATTTATACCCAGTCATACTGATCAGGCTGCATGTCAACCGGAGAGTCTATGTATATTATGTACATACATGCATATTCCATGTTTCACCCTATTTATTTTTCGTATACTATGTCCATTTATATTTCTCAATATCCATTTATGTATTCTGGATCAGAGAATAAAGCATATATATCATGAGTAAATTATTACGGATTCCTATAAAATGAAGTTTGAAGAGTAGGCCTTCGTGCCAAACTTTGTCGAGAGCTTTGCTTATGTCGAAAAATAGTAACCCTACATCATGTCCCTGTTCTAATGATCTACTAACATAATTGATACGAAGCTGAATCGGCCGGCACGAACTCTGACTGATGTTTGGTTAAAATGTTGTTCGGGGTGAGTCATAAAGTGTTTAGTAATACATTTTTCAAACAACTTACTCAGGCAGCTTAGTAGTGAGATTGGACGATAGTTTTCAGGATTACTGCGGTCTCCTTTCTTGTGTATCGGGACGTTTGCCCGTCACTCATTACTCAGGTGGAACATATGGTTCACGCAAAAAAAAAAAAAAAAAAAAAAAAAAATCTGCGAGAGGGGCGTGCTGAGACTTGGGAAGTTGTTCAGTAGGCGCGCGTTGGTAACCAGCCGGGACCAGTCGCTTTATCGGGCTGAAGTTCTTTTAGTGTATTGACTTCTAATTCGGAAATTTCAATGCTTTAATATCATTGTGATTTTGGGATGTTTTTATCGTCCATAATTCACCGCAATTGATACAAAATTCTTAAACGGATATGTGTTTTTGCTCTAAAACATATATAAACTATATAACCAACTTGAATAACTGTATACAAACACAACAAACTATCTCGCACTTTAGAAGCTCCACTCCCGTTTTTGCACATCATGAATCGTAAAAAGTTTGTTTAGCCTAATAAAAGGGTGTCATCAAAGTAACGGATGTAAAACAGAGGAAAATGACAGAATCATCTCACAAAAGGCAAGTGTTGAGCCATGGATAAATAAAATAATTAATTAGTGTCGTCAGTTAAACTGTTTATGTCCACTCGGGGGATTTGGCATCTATTAGACAAGGGCAGAGCCTCGCCCAAAAGATATTCAAATCTCCAACGGACATAAACAGTTTAAGCAACGGCAATAGATAAATATTTTATGTTTATCCGTTCAAAATTGACATAGAACTTTATCTGAGAATATGACGGTATGTTTTATGGTGCCCATATTCAGAATGAGCAATGGGTGATGCCACAGTGTCCTGGGCCCACAAACAAGGTACCCTGCCTGTCTCACCGGAAGCTTACATTCCGCTAATGATGAACAGACAGTCTGCCGTCAGAGCAGTTTTAGCCAGTCAAAAATAAAAATAGTATAAATAAAATTGTAGAGAACCCTGAATCTCATGAATTGCTTACAAAGCACAACATGTGCAACTTTTAATCCCACTCGCAGTCGTGGCCAGGTTATTTTGTTTATATAATCTTCGGAGGTGCCGTTGTTGTCAGCGAGAGGTATCGGAATCCACCGAGATCGCAGCAGCCGCACGAATTACTATATTTTACAGATTCCCGCGTTATCATAACAGCCACGTTTATATCTCCGTGGCTGATATTTTAGTATTATATGCATATCACAAAATTCCCCGGACTATGTATAGGTTATATCAATCAATAATGATCTCTTGGACCGAAGAATCATAGTTGTGGCATGTCCGTCAAAATTGGGAGGTATAGAACCTGTCCGAAAATTAAAATTGGCCGCGTTCCCGTTGTATAATTGTAGCATGTCCGTCATCAATGGGAAGTAACGAACTTTTCCGAAAATGGCCGAATTTCCGCGATATCTTTCCGATATGTTGCCGCATATGCATATATCATATGGTGGCAGTAAGACAGTCTAGCCTGACTGCGCCACCCATCGAATATACAATACAATATTTGTTAAATGTATTATGCATTGATATATGTATATTAAAATAAAATATCCTATCCTATGGTGTCGAACCTGGAACATTTCGCTGTACAATCCGCAAATATCCCCGTGTTATTTCATGAGTTAATTCATAAGTATCGTCAGAACGGAGGACGGACTGACGGTCGTAACGAACCACAAAGCCTTTCTATCCATCAAAATAAGAATAGTGAAAGAAACAATAGCTCACAACCTATCCGTCACATAATTTTCCCACATAATGAAGGTGGTGCACAAATGTATGGATGTCAAAAGAAAGGGGAGGTTGTCTGCTATAGGCATATTAAAGAAGATTCGAGGCTAAATGTGATGATGACCAAGGTCCCAATTTCTCGCAGACAAATTGCTCCTCATTCTGATGACATGAATTTTGAGGTGGAAGCTGGATCCCGGAGCAGTTTATTGGAATTTTGAAAATAGTTTTAGAACGTACCCTTCAAAATCAGAATCATTTAATGCCAAAAGTAGAATTTATAAATTTTTGAAACATTCTCCCAATGAGTTAAAAAGATGCCAAAATGTTTTGATAAGACCATCTTCAGTTGCAGTTTGCTGACTATATGCCATGCTAAGCGCATGTCATATCATGTTTCGACCCGTTACCTGCAAGACATGTGTACTAAGCCAGCTAGAGTCCGGGCGTCGCCCGTGATCTTATCTAAAATACCGACAGAACATAGCTTCCAGGGGGGGGGGGGGGTGATGAGATTGGACCCGTACCGTGGAAGTTCATCACTAATAATATAATTTGGATATGTTAATGGTGTCAGCCACCATGGTGATCCGTTATATAATCAACAACCAGTTGTTCGTACATATAATACACATGCAATGCTTCACATATATATAGGTATCGAGTGAAGTTGGCAGTTATATCTAAATTCGTGTAAACAGTGAATATATATTGGCAAAAAGGTAATATATATAATTACCAAAAGATGATATATTTAAAGAGAATTTATCAAAGGTAATTATAAATATAATGTATATATATAATTAGCAAAATGTGGTCAAGTTACCACACACGTAAGTAAGTTATTGTACAGATAGAAGCGCATCTTTATCGTGTTTTGATATCTGTATAGTAATGCCCTAAATAATAGACTCCTTAACCTTTTACCCAACAAACCGGCCAAAACCGGCCAAATAAAGCTTCAACAGACTAAAATATCTTCGGTCTGTCTCAATAGAACCATACAAATATGGATATCATTGGAACCGGCTCCTTGACCACATTGTGATAGTTACAGTTATGCCCTGTGCCAATGCATTCTCTTATATATGCGAGTCGACCATAGGTCGCCTCGCATATATAAGAGAATGCATTGGCTTAAAAAAAATCTTTTTTTAACACTTTTTACCATTTTTTCTTACATTATTTAACAATTTTATAATTTGTAATGTGTTAAGCCAATGCATTCTCTTATATATGCGAGGCGACCTATGGTCGACTCGCATATATAAGAGAATGCATTGGCACAGGGCCGTTCTGTTGGGTAAAGGGTTAACCACATCAGAACTATGGGTATTTTTTTCAGAATTTAGTCGGAAATATGGCTTGTTGCCATTCATCGGAAACCTCTCATTGAGAAGTAAATTTAATGTTTGAGGCAGTGTAATTTTTTTTTCTTTTTGATTGGGTGCACATGGGATTCGAACCCCGGCCCGACGACGAGCACGCATTGCCACTCAAATTAAAGTCCGACGTCTATACCACACGGCCACCGAGAGACGTAAATATAACATGCTACTGTGCCATATCCCCTATGGTTACTCTCATTGAGAACTTTCCGATGAATGGCAACAAGTCATATTTCTAATAGTTTGCTGACATCTTTGAACAACACATCAAACAATTAATGCTAAAATTGTCATCTTGTCGTAACTGTCGACGCACATTATGGCGTCGGTTTCCAGGTATGTGATAGTAGCCCCGGCATCCGAATCAGACTTTTGCCATAAACAGTGCGCTAGAGCACAAGTTTGTGTGTAAATGATTCCCCAGTACAGTAATACTCTAAATAGTAGACTCCTTAACCACAGGAATAAGTCGGAAATATGGCTTGTTGCCACTATTGTTCACTGAGAGCTTTCCGATGAATGGCAACAAGCCATATCTCCTTCTAACTCCTGATAAATTACACATAATTATGCTGTTGTTAAGATTCGATTATTTATGGAATTGTTGTATTTCCGATTTTGCAAAAGGATATATTCATGAACACTCAAGACATGACATTTATATACTCATTTTATTTAGCAAAAAATGAGGGCACCAGAGGTGTCCCTAACTCTATTCTCTGATATTTCCGGTACGATTAGAACACTTCATTGATTCTGTGCATTCCACTCATTTGCATAACAATACATTTCCCGGTCGTATATCATTAATTCTGTCACATTCTGTCACATCATGGTGTTGGTGGCATAATACACATCCATTTTAGTTTATCGTTGCAATTCCGAGAGTAATAACCACAACTACCGGCAATTATAGCCAAACACCTTTTGTTTCCTTTCTTTTTTGGCTCGCCTTTTGCCCAAAATTCTTTCTTCACAATCAATTTGGAGTACGGTGCATAGTATGACCAGAATTGAGGGTTCTTATCATTAAATCGTTCACCGTCAATCCAGAAATAGTCTGCAATGAGAAAGATTTTGGTATTTGATCATACATATTATATTCGACAGGCCCCAAATTTAAATCGGAAATTTGTTAGCTCAAAATATGAATTCATACCAAAAATATTTACATAGCATGTCCGCGATACACTAAATTTTGTTTGCTGATTGGCCAACTGCCATGCAATTGTTAAAATCCCAATAATGCCGAGATATCTTGAGTGTATCACAAACAGGAAATTAAAAACTGTTGACAGTGTTTTTCATTATCGGCCCGCGGTCCGGTGTTTTTGGTAAATTCGCCATTTGGAACGCCCCGAATAACGTAATCAATGGCCTAGAGAACGCCCTAACATATTGGTAATAATTATTTATATCGATCACGTTATCGTAGCTAAGAATTCAATCCTATATCGGGCTGACTCCATGGGCTCTTTGCGATAGTCTCAAATTATCGGCCATTTTGTGAAAATAAATAAGAATACACTCAGATGTTTTAAGGGAATAAATAATCAAAAAGCTATATAAATAAATTTAAGAAATTAAAGTAGTGGGTGTCTATTATTGGGGAACACACAGTTCCACTGCATACGTTTATAACCGGATCTGAGCAACCATTTGTTCTCGAATATAAATCTAGATTCGATGGTGTTCAATATCTTATGTATATGTCGCACAATATTTATTTGCAAAATTTAATCATCAACTGGTTAAATTCATGTTAAAAAATATCAAACAAGACAAACGTTACAATCTACGCCACGCAACGCAAATATACTTAATATAAAATGCATATAGAAATCAATTAGTCATATGAACCGGTTGTAAATGTACCTACCGTTGCTGTAATTACCATGTATATGTTTCACATGTCACTATAATAAATAAATATATATCTAAATATCTAGTGTAGTAAGTGTTAGGGTCGTAACCGATTCATCCTGATTTCGATGAATCACGATTTCCTATTCTAGATTAAATTCATGACCCGTTTCCCTGCCGATTCGATTCCGTATTTTTAAATTATTGCAACTTAGAATGCTTCCGTAAAATGATTCGACAACACTCGTTGAATATGTTTCTTATCAAATTTAGATGTGAACTGTATTATGATTACACAAGGATTTCTAAATTGAACAGTTTAAATAAAATGATAAGATAATATTATGTGTACAACTCCATTGACCTGCTGTCAGCCTGTATCACGGAAAAACTTGGAAACAGTGTCATACTCCAGAGTGACTACATCGCGATGTTCATCGAATCGTCATGCAAAAACCACCGATTCGAATCGAATCGTGAAGTTGTGAATCGTAACGAACGTAAAAAGTGTTGTCAAACTTAAGTACGAAACAGAACCTTATCTTCTTCACACACCATCAACAGAAAATAGAACCCTTTTCACTAGACTGCGAATAAGTAATCATACATTGGCTATTGAAAAGGGGCGCCACACGCAACCGCCGACGGCAGTGGAGCAAAAGATTTGTATATTTTGTTCCGATAATGCTATTGAAGACGGAAAACATTTTCTTTTAGAGTGCAGCGCTTACCGCACACAACGTCTCGAGCTCACAAACCTTATGAAAACACAGTTCTCAGACTTTGAAAGCATGACCCAAACTGAACAGCTTGTCAAAATCGTATCCAACAATGTTTCAAAACATGCACTTCAATTTGTCATATGATCCGACAATTATTCTACGTACGTGATGAGGATCGTATCATAAATCAATGAACAATACAGAATAGATGATCCATTGCACATTCAGCTTGACTTATATTAATATCATTTATTATATATACTGTTCAATACAACATGTACAATTATATGTTACTATGTATGCAAACTGTCCTTATATGGATGTTTTTGCCAATTACACTTATCTTATCTTATCCCTTTACCAAACAGAAGGGCCCTGTGCCAATGCATTTTCTTATATATGCGAGTCGACCATAGGTCGCCTCGCATATATAAGAGAATGCATTGGCTTAACACATTACAAATTATAAAATTGTTAAAGAATGTAAGAAAAAATGGTAAAAAGTGTTAAAAAAAATATTTTTGTTAGGCCAATGCATTCTCTTATATATGCGAGGCGACCTATGGTCGACTCGCATATATAAGAGAATGCATTGGCACAGGGCTAACTGTAACTATCACAATGTGGTCAATGAGCCGGTTCCAATGATATGTTTATGGTTTTATTGACACAGACCCAAGATAATTTAGGCGGTTGAAGCTTCATTCGGGCGTTTCTGGGCGTTCTGTTGGGTAAAGGGTTATCTTATCTTACCTTTACAGTCATAGTTGTTATCGATAAGCCACCTTATGACTTCTTTATACATATTATTGTTTCCATTGATGTTCAGCAATCGGCTGTTGGGCGCATCTTGAGTGCATTTGGTCCGAGCTATTGTAGATGAAGCAGGCTGAGTGTTATGGACTTTTATGCACCACTTAGCATTTTTACCGACCGGCGAGTACCCACTAACACACACTGGAATATGGAATTGGATTGTTTATTTTCAAAGTGAACATCGAAGTTACAACAAGCTACAACGTATACACATATATACAAAACAATACATAACATGTATTTAAATCAATACATTCTTCCACCATATTGTATGGTATAAATAATGACAAACAATACATAACATGTATGTACATCAATAAATGCTTCCATCATATTGTATGGTAATAGTACTAAAGGCAAATATATAAAGCTAATACATTCATGAATATGTTAAGTCATATATATTTATTTTAAATATAGTATAATATATTACTAGCGTCATGGTAACTTATTTAATGCCAATTTTAAGGAAATGCTCACTCTTTTCAATATACTAATATTTAGCAGTGACAACAATCTCTAGAATTAATTTGTTTGCGATTTTCCCAGCAATACTTCGGGATATAGCTTTATCGCATGTTGTTAAGTTATGTACACAAAATAACAAAATGGTATTTAATCACAGGGTTTTTGCCACATAATGGGAAGTTTCGGGTCTTTGTGCATATTTTAATTCCACCTGTATTGCGCCACCTGTAGTCTGTGGTTGGCTGTTCTAAATTACAGTAAATAAGTAGCCAGACGAGAGGGCATATATACTACATGTAAGTATTGGCTCAATCTGACAAAATCCTTTATTTTTCGATAAAATATGGCACGGCTTGGTGTAGACATATGTGATATATTATAGAGTCGAGTTTGAACAATGCATAATGTTATATCTACACTGGTCGGCCACATAAACACATTAAACGAGTTAAGTTAAATGGAAGATATGTGACCCGCCATATCAAATCCAGTCGTACGTCGGGATTTTTTTTACCCTGTGCCAATGCATGCTCTTATATATGCAAGTGGACCATAGGTCGCCTCGCATATATAATGCATTGGCCTAACAATTTATTATCATGTTTTTCTGTTTCTTACAATTTTTAGGACATAAAATAGAAAACATCCATTACCCCGCGGGGAGCCCCACATATATATAGATGCATATAGAATAGTGTCGTCTGCTCATGTTTGTCTGGGGCTCTGTATGGGTGAAATTATAAAATTGTTGAAGAATACAAGAACAAATTATTAAAATTGTAAAATGGTCGACTCGCATATATAAGAGAATGCAATGGCACAGGGTAAAAAAAATCCCGACTTACGACTGGATTTGATATGGCGGGTCACATATCTTCCATTTAACTTAACTCGTTTAATGTGTTTATGTGGCCGACCAGTGTAGATATAACATTATGCATTGTTCAAACTCGACTCTATAATATATCACATATGTCTACACCAAGCCGTGCCATATTTAGATTGCTACTGTTGGACTAAAACTACATTACCCAACAGATAGCGGGTTGGAAAATCAAACAATGAGAACAATTTCAACCAACAGTTATGTGGTGTTAAATTTCCAACTAAGGTTGTTTTCAGGCATGTTTCAATTGATGAACATTTTAGGGATGGGGAAGTAGCCTAATCACATCACCCCCTGTCACCACTACCCTGTCACCACTACCCCGAGCAGCGATATTCATTAGAGGAATTTTTATATGTGCGGTTTACAGTAATGTCTTAAATAATCGACTAAATCCTGAAAAGAAAACCCATAATTCTGCTGTGGTTAAGGAGTCGATTATTTAGGGCATTATTGAATTTTTATTATATAACTCCTAACCACACAACGCCATTCAAAACTCAAATTCCTTGATTTGATAATTCAATCCAGGCGATGCACATCCAATCGACTATCGCAGATACACCGAGCCTCACCCAATAATATGTTGAGTATATATTATATACTCAACATATCCTCACACATAATCGACATATAATGTGAAACAGGTACAAAATAATCACATTATGTTACCCCTTTTAATCTCATGCGGAATTAAAAAAACCTCTTCTCGTTTCAGCATTAATTTAGGGGCACAAGTTTTATATTGCTAACGGGATTCATATCCACAACAGTCAATTCTCACCATGATGTGGTGGTCAAATTATCAGTTTGGACCACGTTCAGCTTGGACCACGTATATCACTTGTTTTCACGACAATACGCGTCAATAAAACATTAGTCTCAATATATCGTATGGTAGAGTATTTGACCAATAAAAGAATACGTACCGCTGACGTCACAGTGTCGCGATGTCCATCCAGGATGACAATCGCAGCGATAATCGTTCTCCAGATCATGACACGTCCCGTGGATACATCGGTTAGGGTCACAGTCATTTATATCTAGAAAGTAAATGTACATCTAATTAATCATGACAAGTAGTGCATAAATTGTCCAGTAGATGATGGATCATGTAGGCTCTGACAAATAAAATAAATCGCTCTTCAAAAGCTTTCGTTCTTATGCCTTCTTCAGTTGATATTGTTCAGGCTAAAACACATGATGGCATTCAGGTACATGTTACATACAAATAACAATGGCGGATATTTTACAAAGACCTTTAGCTTCGTTGTAAAATATCCGCCATTGTTATTTGTGTTTCAGTGAATGACATCAGTTGATTTAGTACCAATATTATCAATCAAGGTAAGACTTCCAAAAATACATCAAACCGGTATTATTAATACCTAGTCAGCAAATATTCGGTGCAACATCGAAGATTGTTCACCCTGACTGAACAGCGATACATAACACCCATAAAGCGGTGGTTTGTTGCTTAAGCACTCCATCACCAGGTACATAACTGACGACGATTCCAGTGATATTTTGCATTTTCACGACAGACCTACACTTATACTTATATTCAACAACTACTTACTCATGTACATAATTCAAAATTTCATAATTAACCCTTTTGATAATTCGCGGCAAATGCTTACGTTCCTAATTTCTAAATTTGTAAAAAACCTAATTATGTACCACGTTCCCATCTTTTACTGGGTATGGGAGAATCATGAAACTTTAAAAGTTTGAACTCCCTACGTATAATTATTTCCTTTATGATGGTGCGTGATTCTACGATACTGGTACGCATACGCTTGTCATATGGTTTACTTCTTTTTTCCAAATTTCAAAACACCAGGCATACTTCTAATATGCTCCTGTTTTTCATTTAACTGACTATGAAACTGTTCAAGTAACGCTTCGGATTGTGTACCTAGGTATTGTACACCTGTGTCCATGTTACAGGTTTATCCCTGTATTCTGCGGTGTTCCCAGCCCCCCCCCTGGATCTCTATATTTTTACAACCCATACAAGTAATTATGTTAATATAACGTTCCCAAACCTTGCTCACAGTAGACATAATCTGTGACACTCACGCATGTATAGCCAACGAAGTATTGATGATATCGCCTGAGTAGCTTTCGATGTTGTGAACTTAGATGCCAACATATCCTTGAAACAAAATTGTTCAACATGCTTTTGTTTTTATGCATTATTCGAGATGTGTTGTTGGTCTAATAATTTGCTGACATCTTTAGACAATACACTGTACATAAAAACAACCAATGCTAAAACTGTCATCTTGTCGCAACTGTCATGCAAATTATGGCGTCGGTTTCCAGGTCTGTGATAGTAGCCCCGTCTTCCAAATCAGATGTAGTCAATGATTGTATTATTTTTAGTATTGAGTACTGGATGGTGTTTACATAGCTAACAGTCTCTGTTTATCGAAAAAGATTAGCAGATTCGCTGTTTGGTTTATTGTACTACAATATAAATGATTATTAATAATTGATTGCTTCCAGGCAGCTAAAAGATCCGCATTCAAATGTAGAATTAGGAAACACAATTTTCCATTATTTGAAAGTCTGTTGAGTACGAAGAAATGTAACGGATGGCAAATTAGCCAAATACAAATTGTCGTTGTCGAGTAATTTTCGTACAGCTTTCAACCAAACGTATCAAGTGAAAGTTATTTTATATGCACACCAGCATACCCATTTAAGTTATTGTACAGTCACTAGTCAGTAAGTGGCTTGACTTTACTCCCCGTATCAACATAATGTTTACACGATCATGTGTGGCATGCGTTTACCAATCCACTATCCCTCGATTAATATGATTACGTCTTGTACACGGTAATTCGTAATTTAATATATGCCTTCAGGCATAAATTAAATTTATATCAAATTGCTAACTTTTATTTTAAGATAACATATTAACCTGAACCTTTACATAATACATCTTCGATTCTATTTCTTATGTTTCTATAATTACCGAATTAGATCGTTGTTATTACCGGGAATTTATTGAAAATGGCGTACAGTACCCCTTAACTCTGCATAAAACAAGACCAGAGCCAACTAACAATCCAGAAAGTTGACTAAGTTAACAAAGGTCGTCAGACAGTGACTCAATATTACATAAACTGATAGCATTTGGCAACTTCTAAATGAACTTATGATAACTCTTTCATGACGGAAGCTGTGCTGGTGCAACATTAAAGATCATGTGCCAAGATAATGCACCGCCTTACAATGTCAACAATATTGTTAGGCCAATGTATTCTCTTATATATGTGAGAATCACTGTGTGAGATTCACATATATGAGAAAATGCATTGGAACAGGATGTTCGCAAAATGTCAGGGTGCTCCAGTCATGGAAGAAAAACAAAATTAAATAAAAAATAATTTGCATAAGAACATCTGGGAACATCGACGACACTGATACTTAGTTTAAACATATTTTATTGTATCATTTATGTACAAATGGGATTGGGGCACAAGTTATACAACTTAGATAGCCCCTCTCCCCACATAATTACACACGTTATTATAACAAGATGGTATATATATATATGTTTAATTTTTTTTTTTTTTTTTGTGTGTGTTACCAGATCCGGGTTCGAATATGTGAGTTCATTTAGTTTGATTACTGGTTGTTGACATAGAGAAGATGTGTTTGTCAGTTTTAATGTTATCTTTTAGCTCTGCATGGGGTACTAAGATGATGGCGTTCGTGCGTGACGTTGACCCAGGGGTGGTGAATGTGTTAATTGGTAAAGCGGTTAGTAGCGACTATATATTTTTGAACTTCTGCAAATATTAATTTGTTTTTGTTATTACTAATGTTTGTTAAACCTTTAAGGAAGCCGGTGGTATTATATACAGTGATACCCTTCGTTCTAAGCCTATTAAAGAACCGTACGCGTTGTGTCTGTTATAGGGGACATAAGAAAAAGTAATGGTGGGCGTCTTCGATTTCGTTTCCACAATCACAGAATGGGCTAAGAGCTATGTGGTTTTCAAATTTGTCATGATTTAAGTCGCTGCATTTATTTCTCAATTTGGTATGTATTATATTGTTTTTTCGGGAACCGGTATAATAGTAATTTGGGGGGTTGGGTATGTAGTATATAATTTTGAGGAATATCTTGAATTCATGTAGGCTTTCAGCTTTGGTTACAATGTCGGGGAGTTTGTTCCAAGTTAGGCACATTTTTGGCATGAACGATTTTCTGAAATGTTCTGTTTCACAATAATATGCGTAGAAGTCGCCAGGTCTTCTGAAGGAATAACCCGATACCTCGCCGGCTCGCGGTGGTAGGAGTATGGTTAGATAACTAGGTGCGTCAGCATTTATTATTTTGTAAAGCGTTTGTAATTTGTGAAATTCGCGTCTTATTTGCAGTGTGGGCCAGCCAACTTCAAGCATTAAATCTTTAATGGGGACAGAACGCGTTAAACCACTGACAATTCTTGCTGCATCTTTATGAAGGCGATCGAGTCTTTCAGTCTGTTGCTGTGGCGCACAGTCCCAGACAATATCGACGTAGTCCATTAGGGGGAGTATATAAGTTAGATAAATACATTCAAGTGTCTTTCGGTCAAGTTTATATTTTAGTTTTCTGAGTTGGGATAATCTTGCAGAAACCTTTTTCGCTACGTTATCCAGATATTTGTTCCATTTGAGATTATTTTGGAGTTCCAGACCAAGATGCGTGTGCGAATCTACAAAGGAAACATCGTTTCCCTGGAATTTCAAGTTGAGATGGGGATTTCCGGATACTAGGGAGTAAGATAGCGCTACAGTTTTTAGTGGATTGAAGGACACTAGCCATTTTTGAGCCCATTCGTCAATTTTATTCAAGTCGTTATTTAGATCACTTGTTAGGATATCCATATCGTAATGAGAGGCAGACAAGCATGTATCGTCTGCGAACATTCGCGTATCGGACTGGGTGACGTCAGGTAGGTCGTTTATATAGACCAGAAACAGGAAGGGGCCCAATATTGATCCTTGGGGCACCCCAGCTGGGATACGTTTCAAGTCAGAATATGTATCATTTACAAGGACTCTTTGCTTTCTGTTATGTAAATAATCCTCCAACCAGGCCAGAAGTCGTCCCCTAATTCCATAGTGACTCAACTTATACACCAGCCCCCGGTGCCAGACTCTCTCAAATGCCTTTGAGATATCACAAAATACAGAACAAGTATATAAGCCTTTGTCGAGAGTCTGGCACAGGTTGTGGTATAAATCGATGAGTTGGTATGAGGTACTGCGTCCCGGTAGAAAACCAGATTGGTGGTGGTATAAGAGTTTGTTATCAAAAAAGAAAGTATTTAGATCGTTTAAAACTAAATGTTCAAATATTTTGGCCAGGCAAGGTAGTAGGGATATAGGTCTATAATTTTTACTATCAGAGGGGTCGTCTTTTTTATAGATTGGTGTTACGTTAGCAATTTTCCAATCAGTTGGGAATTCAGATTGTTTTAGTGAAAGCTCAAATAAGATCCGTAAAGGCGATGCAATGGCTTCGGCAGTGTTTATTAGCATTCGCGCACTTATTCCATCATGGCCATGGGCTTTATTCAATTTGAGGGTTTTGATACTTGTTATGATGTTTTCTCTTGATACTTCAATTTCCGTTATCGTGTTTGAGCAGCGAAGTTTAAATAACGGGGGGTTGCTGTCTTCTCTCGCTAATGTTGCGTTTGATATGAAACTCTCGTTTAGAATGTTCGCTTTCTCGAAATCATCAAATGCATAAGTATCGGCATGGGTACTATTTCTTACAGGTTGATTATATATTGGCGGGATAGTCGCTGTTTTTTTCTTATTAAATAAATAATTCATAAGATGCCAAAAGTCTCTAGGAGTTGGCGATTCTCTAACTTTCTCTTCGATTTTTTCATCAAAATTTGCTTTAGCATATTTTTTCATATTATTTACGCGATTTCGTGTCTTTTTATATCTTTCCCAGTGGTATAGGGTATTATTTTTTATGGCCTTGGATCTCAGCCTATCACGTTTCCGTATTTCTCTACGTATTTCTGAAGTGAACCATAATTTGTCTTTAGGTCTGATTACAACAGTAGATTTCGGAATTGAATCGTTCATTACTTCTAGAAAGTTGTCATTGAATGATCTAACTGCTTGGTCGATGTTTGTCGCTGCAGTTGGCTGGAGGATATGTTCCCAGTCTATGCTATTTAATATATTATTGGCCTTTTCGAAGTCAGCCCGTTTATAATTCCAAATAGTACGATGGAATGAGGTTGCTGGGGAATAGTCAGATGATATAGTGGCATAAACTGCAAGATGGTCTGAAACTCCAAGATTTAATATATCGGCATCCAGTACCCTCAAAGAATCACTAACTATCAGTGGATCAAGAAGAGTTTGGGATGTTCCTGCTATTCGCGTAGGTTTTTCAATCACATCACGCAGTCCGTAGTAATCGATTATGCCCTTTAGTTTTGACAATGGGTTCAGGAGATTTGAGTTGAAATCGCCAGTGATTATTAGTTTATGGTTTGCATCAAGCACGTCATTTATCAAAGTATCTAAGTTGTCCCAGTAGTTTTGATTACTCTCGCGTTCGAACCTATAGGAAACAATTAGAAGGAATTTGGTGAGTTTTGATGTAATTTCAAAGCAGAGTACTGATGTGTCAAATTCAAATTCGGGTCGCCGGCTAAATATAATATGATTTGCAAACATTACACATATCCCTCCACCATGAGAGTCGCGATCGCTCCGCACACGTTCAGAGAAGTCAAATAGTTTCAGTTTGTTAGAGCTATAAGATGCATCAAGATGAGTCTCGGAAAAACATAAAATATCGTAGTCGGAAATCAAAGTGAGCAATGCTTTCTAATTTGTTTTTTATACTTCTAATATTGTAGTGTAATATATTGAGTGTAGCTTTAGTATCATCTTGTGGGCCGGGGTGAACCTCAATATCGCCACCAATTACAAGGAGCAAAGCCATGAAATATATAATAGTGTTGATTTTCATTCCCCAAAAAGCATATTCGTGCCCACGTTTTATAATTAGTTTTATATTCAGTAATCTTTTATTTAGATCGAAGATACCAATTGCAGCTCTATGTTGAATCAAAGAGTTAGGCATGAGATTTTAATCTGGATTTCCAATTGTATATTGAGCTGCATGTTGGTATCCACATCGTGAAAATCGATTTGACTGGTAGTGAACAAGGATCTGGTAACACATTTCTTAACAACGGATGACTGTGGAGGTTGAGATGGTATGAATGAAACCTGTTATATGTACGAAACATGAAAAAAGCAGAGTGCAACATAATACATACATATACATATACAGAGATACGTAATGTCATGATTATGGTGGGGTGGTTTCATACATACATGGGGTTGCGATATATGCTCCTTGCGGTCCTCAATCTGATATCACTTTTTGTTTTTGAATCGACCTTGTAGTTAATTTAATTTTGTTTCCAGTACTTTTATATAGGGCTTTGGTGTTTCGGTAGTTTCGTGACTTTTTACTGTGAAGGTCTGCGTTATCATGACATTAATGGCATTAATTTAGCGTCGTTAATGGTGCGTCGGGTACGCAGCCCCTTGTCCATGTTTTTGGATATATAAATTTTAGTATCAATTGAATCCTTTAAGGTCAGAAAGGTCAAAGTGGTAAGAAATACTCCCACGCAAACCATGGCACACAACGCACAAATTGAGCTCGACTCTGTTTTTAGGATAAATTGTTGATGACGTGGTCTACCATAGTTTGTAGTATTTACAGCAAGGTGTGATCACGTGGTTTCGTAACGCAGCCATTGCGTATTTTGGTAAGGTTTGCCTCGTGGATTTTGATCGTGTTGTGTAATTAAGACTCTTCGCCTTCGCGCCTGGCTAGCTAATTATTTATGCATTTTTGCGAGCAAACTTTTCTGCGGCAGGTCGGTGAATTTCAGTGGTATATTCTAAGTTATGTTACTAGTATTAGGTTTTTGTTTTTCCGTTTTATTCCATTGTTTATTCTGGAATTTTTAGTTTTCCATCATGATCAGCATCAATGATTTTGTCTGAGAATCACAGTTTCTTGTCAAAAGTACCGAAAAAACAAGGCCCCAAACGAATTTACAAGTTGATTTAACTAATCGCTCTTAGTGATAGCATTTAGAAATTCAATTTCATGTACAAATTGAATATGTCTCCCAGAACTTACATGATATAGTGATAGTCCAACAGCTGTGCTGAGATCATGGAGATGCACTGCATATTCAAAATGAAATTATCATATTCATAATCATTTACAACTTGACTGGTCAGTGCAGATGCAATTAATTAGTTTACCGAATGTAGAATATGTTGGTTAACTCAGTGTCAGACTCATGTCAGTGGAGCAAACCACGGTATTCAGGTATTAATATCATTATTTGGGTGCAGTGATGATGACATGATAGCTATATATCATTATATGGCATTTTCAGGGGGGGGGGTGGCATCACATCCTTGGCATCGAACATTTTGTCCGGTTCATTGATCTTAATGTGATTTGGTGCTTTCGTTATTACCGGTACACGGCGGGAGCTTTCAGATGAATGGCAACAAGCCACACGTGACCACAAACCGGATCCCGAAAAACCACCCACAATTCTGCCGCGGCCAAGTGGTCAATCTCTTTGGGCATTACTATAGCAATGCCCAAAGCAATCGACCACCAGCCACAGCAGAACCACGGGAAACTCTTCAGGACTCAGTCGGAAATGCGGCCCGTTGCCATTTGTTGGAAAGCTAAGAACAGTGATCACTAGTAATAGTGATTTCACTCTTTCCCTAAACAATGTCTCGATGCCAGATCAATTAATAATAGTGATTCATAGGAATTTTCTCTAAAAGTAATAATCGTGCAGAAATTATTTTTGGCACCATGAGGAATGTAATTTTCTCAGAATTTTGTCAGTTTGTTCAAATTGATGTGAGTTTTATTTATTTATTTATATATATATTTTTTTTCTTTCCTCTCTACTAAACTCAATTAACTAGTACAGACAACAGGACAAAGAGATACTTTCGGATATAGTGTTTTTTCAATACCAATTGTGGTGGAGGGTGGGGCTGGTAAACATCTTGTCTTCTTTTTAGTTCCTAGGATGCATCGATAAAAGATTTTTGGGTATTCTAATTTATCCTATTTTATGTAATATTCATTCGGTGCTTAATATTATTGGTAAAATATATTATAACTCTTCCCGAAAACACTCCGAGCAATATCCACCAGAACTACTGTTCTTTGTAAATGTTCTTAGGGTACAGAGATTTTTATTTTTAAATATGTGTACAGGAAGTGTTGATGTTTTACTGCGGAATTTCAGATTTGTATACTTAAATATATTTTACACATGTAGTTATTATGGTACTAGTATGATTGTCATGCAAAAGCTTTTGTTCTAAATATAGTAACAATTTATGTCCCATATATTTTTAATTTTTTTTTTTTTTTTTTTTTTTTTTTAATTCATGTTACCCATGGTCACTTTAAACTCAATATTGTTATAGTAAAGTGAGTCATGGCAGCTTATGTGCTCATTGATGTACAGTGCTCGGGAAGAGGTACAACTTTTAAAATTTACCAATTCTTGAATTCCAGTTTAGGATGGTAGGGTTTTTTTTTTATTTTTTTATTTTTATATTCCTCGTTGAAAGATTATTTTTTAAATGGTAAGTTTGGGATGGGGACATTTTTATACTTACATGTATTTTGGTAAATAATGAGAATACATGTATGCGTAAAAAATTTAAACCATAGAATGTTAGGCATCTTATTAGATAAATAGTGAGGAACGATATGAATCAACCGTTACTCCCTTGGTTTAGACTTTCAGTAATTTCATTTGTGCGTATACTGCTACATGAACACATGTCCCAATTTTCAATTGGGAAGTTTGGTACGGGAAATTGTTTTGTTTCCATAATGTCATAAATCAAAGAAAATAAATGTGTATATTCTGCTGCAAATACCTTTGCCATATATAATCGATTGGTTTGTAGATAGCCTACTGGTTTTGGGGTATATTACTAAAAGATATTATGAGATACTATAGTAGTGTTGCCTGCATTGGTCATCTTGTGATGAGTGAAAAAAATGGTATTATATCTAAGTTTATATCTTCTATGAACCAGGATGTTTTTCCCACAGACTATTGAGGAAATGAGGCAGGGGGCTGACAGGCTGATCTTGTCGTGATGAGAAGAAACCAGGGTTAGGCTATCCGCTAGAATTCCCTTCCTGAAAATTTGGATGGAAGGAGCAGAAGAGGATGCATAGCCCTGGAGATACAGACTGTCAGCCCTGCTTATAAATGTTTCTTATTTGATTTGTCTGAATAAGTGGTGTAGTTATGGAATTTTCGAGTCGCAACTTAGTTTACTACTGAGGCCAAAGGTAATATATATATGACTTTTTAAAGATGATGTCTTAACATGATCTTATACCCTTTGTGTATGGATATATGTATAGGTAGTGGGGGTGGGGTGGGACTGTAGAGCAATCCGGTCTGGGTTTGATGGAATTTTGCCCAGACAGGGGGGTAGGCCTTCCCCTATGGCTCATCTCTTCCCGAAAGGTTGATATGGAAGAGACAATAAAAGGAAGCATAGCCCTGGGTGGTACTGTCAAACACCCTTGTCCTAGATAGATGCGTTTGAGTTTATTTCCTACATAAAAACTATTCATAATTTTTTGTGTTAGATTAGCATCCAACACTAACACTTTTGGCTGCTGGTACAAAGATATTTAATTTTTCCTTTCTAATGTGCTCTTCTGCTTTCAAAAGTATATGGTGCAAAAAATAAACTAGCTGTACTGCCATTCCATGAAGGCCCGATAATTTTGGTAAGGTATTTGCAGATAATACACACACATATAATTATACATTGTCACATTTTCGTCCAACCCTTTCTAAACCAAATGCTCATTGATGAGTAGATATCCGTGCGTTCTTCAAATTTCAAAAGTATAAGGTACAAAAGATAAATTAGCTGTATTGACATATCTGTCTATAGTCTTAATTATGACTTACAATTTGAAGTACTCATTTTTTAGTAGTTTCCGTAGGAAATATTTGGATAATAATTTACACAAACAAGGTCATTGGCCGAACTTATCTTCGTCCATTTTCAGTACTTTTGTTATCTGTATTTTGTTATATTGTCTGTAGATAACCTCTAAAACAATAATAGACCATTAGGATATTTATATTTTGAGAAAATCCATTTAATATAGAGAGGGTTGGACGATGCTTGTCGATATAGATTTATGCATTTTCATATTTACTCATTTCTTCATATATTATAATATCTTGACATACACATACATTATACTATTTACACGTTACAAGTAATAAATCGACCCTTCCATGGTTGGGGCTGTCCGGGAGTTTGCATAAACCCTGCGCCAATGCGCAACCCCAGACATACGAGCATCCCGCGGGTGGTCTCGCATATATGTGAGAATACAACAGCCCAACGCCATATACCCCGAGCCGTGTCCCCCCACACATGCAGGACCCCTTTGGAGACCCGCATATGTGAGGGGAAGGACCGGCACAGGACCATTAATGTTGGACCGGTGCAACTCCAGTAATGAAGGTCACTAACATTTAATCAATGTATGGATATATAGGAAAATTATATATTTAAATTCATGGTTTAAATCTTGCGCAGACCCTGATACTTACTGATGTCACAGTGAATGCCTGCCCACCCAGGATGGCAATCACAGTCATACCTAGCAGTACCTTCTACGCATGTTCCATGGTCACATTGTGAGGAGACGCAATCCGTGATATCTGAAAATGATATTTAAAGTGATGGTAAACACTCCGATAGGGTGATCAAATAGAATGGAGAATAATAATAACAAATGTCGTATCATTCACGTTACGTCGCTTACTCATCAATACTGAATTTTCGATGGTTAATTTTTCTCCACATCGGAACTATCATGAATTAATTATTTGTTTTAATCATATTTGGCGAACCACATTGATGTAGAAGTTATATAAATAGAGTAAACAATTAGTTGCAAAACCAATTGATTACTCTCTATATCACAGGACGTTTCCTCGTGCATATTTTATTAAATATCTTGTTTTAGTCAAGCAGGGAGTATCACTGTCGCATCGTACAGAACAAATGCGTGACAATATTTGCCGATGTTAATGGCGAGAATTAGATTGATTTTCATATTTATGATATGTCTCAAATAACGTAAACAGATGTACGGTTTATTGAGATTAAACTAATTCAAACTTACCCTCGGTACATAGTCCTGCGATGTTTTTGCTCCAGCCGTCATGGCAGTCACATCGAAAATTATTGATCAAGTCAACACAGTTACCGTGAACACAAAGTCCCTGCGAACACTCGTTCAAATCTGAAAATAGGTCAAGTAGATCAGATACGTCGTGGCAACATATCCTCGCGCAAATACGCACATAGTCGATCTATAATGTGAAATGGGTACATAATGTGATTATATTCTGAAATAAGCAAATAATGCACTCATACCCATTATTCCGTTTTATGGCGCGGGCCACACTGATAGTGATCCGATGAATGGCAACAAGCCATATTTCCGACTAAATCCTGAAAAGATACCAACAACTCTGCTGTTGTTAAGGAGTCGATTATTTAGGGCATTGCTGTATTTTCCAGTTTGATACCAGGTGAGGTCCCCTGACCTTTGCAAGCTGATGTGTTGGAATTAGGCATCATCGCATGGTTTACCATACAACCTGGTTTACCTATCTGATTATTTAGAGAAAACTATTGCAATGCTGTTTAAATGGACATGGTTAATTCGAGCTTCCAATTTATGTCTACGTAAGTTGGAAGGCGGTATCAATTAAATACACGAAATATTGATATACCGACTTCATATGCTCTGAAGAATACTTTCCGTGGTCACCGACATTTTCTGGATGTTTTAAATTTTTCGCACAGAAGTGAAACAAACGCTCTTCTTTATTTCTGCCTTATCCGGGGGGGGGGGGTGAATTTTGTTTTTTCGGCACGTATGCAATTTTTTCTGCAACTAAAAAAAAAATTCCTCCTTGTTTTTCAGTGTTTTGGCAATGAGTTGGGCTTCAAAACCACTTTGAATGAGAGAAATAATGTAATTCTAACTGTAAACTGACTGCAGGCAGTTATCGTGTTGTATTTTGTTGCAAATTTTGAAATCCAAGATGGCCGCTGGCAGCCATGTTTTTTTGGCCGAATGACCTCAAAATGACTCATTCCTATTTACATATCCATGTTAACATCCATGATAAATAGTATGCACAGAATTCATATACAGCTGTTTACAGTGAATTTCCCCCCGCAAATCTCTGTTTTAGTGTTAAAATGGGGGGGGGGGGTGGGTGTCAAAAAATGGTCGGAAAAAACTGCCGAAAACGGAAACAAATTTGGCGGTGGGGGTGGATGGGTACAAAAAATGATCGAAAGGGAAAAAATGCCATACGTGCCTGAAATATTTTTCCGACCCCCCCCCCCCCTGCCTTATCAGAAGAGACTAAAATTGAGCACTCTTTTCTCTTCCATGCCTTGGAAATGGCTGCTTTTTGTTTGGGACGCAAACATTGTGTTCAAAGTTGTTTTGTGTGCATTCAATGCCCCTTTCTGGGACATATGTACCATAGTGGAATAGCGGGGTTAATACTCTGCCTGAAAGTCGTAGCAGAGTAATTTATTGGGACCATTTACAGCCAAATCAATAAGTGTGTGGGAACTGATCAATTCAGGTCACGTGAAAGCATTAGGCTTTATTACCGGAAGGAGAAGTATAGTGTATCGTAGGTTTTATATCTGTCATGTGACAGGGAAGTACGGGGTGGAATAAATACGTGTGTCGGCCTTAGACAGGTGCTGTTTGGTCGTACAGTCTCGAATAATTGAATAGCCTCACGACATACTTTCAAGCTTGCTTGGTCTTCGGAAATTGTTGTAGTATTCATATATTCGTACATTATATGCTGGATCCAATAAAGAATGTGAAACCTCTAAACTGTATCTGAACAGCGTTACCCAACGGGAGTCAACGATCTACGGCCTACTATAGGACACACGTTTTTGGTTGCCGTGTGCAGAATCCTAATTTATTGAGAAGAAAGCTGTTGCTGAAAATTTGGAAAAGCTGTTTATGAATTAGGAAAAGTGAAAAATCTTCTAAAAAACAGAGCTGAAGACAAAGCGAGAAATTCACTTTGGCAGAATTCAGTAACATTCAGTGTAATATAAACATTCAGTTCAAAAGAAACTCTGGAAGAAGAGATATACAGAAATATAAACATTCAATTCAAAAGAAAATCAAGGACGAAAATAAATACAGAAATATAAACATTCAGTAAAAAGAAAATCCAGGAAGAAGATATATACATAAATAAACATTCAGTTCAACAGAAAATCCAAGAAGAGTTATACAAATTTGACATTTCGAAGTTCACTGACAATTCAAGTTGATTGAACAGAAGTTCTATTGTATTGTGCTAGGGTGAGTACATTTTCCATAGAATGCATATTCGGCATTCTTAAACAACATACCAATGTAGTTTCAATTTATGGCATGTCGGTTTGCATGTATACCCCTAACAGCAGGGATCTCGTCCGTTACAGATGTAATTGAGTCAGGACGAGCGGTTGAAAACGATAGAATCCCATTTGTAGAATCCCTCAATCCGCACCTCGAGTACCAGTGATACCAGATACATGAATTGGATATGATGCACCATCTAAATTTATAGATTATTGTAATTTTTATAAGGAACGCATTAGTACGATATCGCGGGCTACAGGTCCTACTTTTAGTCTGATCATCATAAAATTTGTCATGGCTGTTGATATTGGAATGTAGATGGGAACGAGTCATTTTGGGGTCATTCGGACAAAAAACATGGCCGCCAGCGGCCATCTTGGATTTCAAAATTTAATCCATTAGCACGGGCCACAGGTCGTACTTTTCGTCTGATCATCATGAAATTTGTCCTGGATGTTAATGTTGATATGTAGATGGGAACGAGTCATTTTGGGGTCAATCGGCCAAAAAACATGGCCGCCAGCAGCCGTCTTGGATTTTACTCTTTGTTTAAAGTTACTTTTGTTACTTTTATTTTTATTTAAGATCACATACATGTTTGTTCTAGTCACTTTGATAGCATATATAGTTGATGGGGCATTATCGGGTTTTGCAGTCTTTGTGGTGTTCCGTTCAGAGTCTTTAGAAATGAGTCCGTGCAGATCCGAACTGTGTCACTGGGGGCCCACCGATCCTGCTAAATCCGTCCGAAATCGTATAATCGTCCAGTGCGCAATCACCAGGCTCCTGTGCGTTTCCGGCGAGAGAAAGTCTATACCATGCCCAGAAATTGAGCTCAGGGAGCATAAATGTGAGAAGTTTATATAAGAAAATTACGTTTCCCCCTCAAGTAAAGGCCATTTTGTATATGAAAAGTGGCTCTTCGTACTCATGAAATTCTTTGTATTTTTTCCCAACTTTATAATTTCCAGTGCTTTTTGCTATGACATCGGAGTTGTTAACCGACAACGCTCTTTATTGCCACCGACATTGCTAAACGGCTATCCCATGCGTACGATTAATCTGGTCGCTATATAGTTCGCCCGTGCCAGTCTTCGGCATATGAACCGCGTCGCATCCGATCATCACTGTGCCGGAACATAAATTAATATGTTAGTATCATAATGTTTCTCTTAGTGTGGTACAGGTTGGCATTTTACTATTGATTGAAGTGTGAAAATAGGAATTTGATTGGCTTATATAATTATGTCAATGCGCGCATACATTCTGCGTAGAATTGCATCAATATGAGTAGATAATGTGAATAAAACGGCCTCATTGGTAGCATTTTTACGGACTCAAAATGAGGCGATTCTCAGCAGATCATAAACATAAAAAAGTTCTATTTTAAGTTGATAATGTGCGCATTTTCGGTTGAAAAGGCTGCACAATTCGAAGAGGTTAGTTGAGTCGATAATGAGACTACAATTATTTCATTTTCAGTAAATTATCGACCAAAAATGAGCCGTTTCTAATTATATTATCTACATTAAACAAGTTTTGTTATAAGCTGATAAATGTGCAGGTTTTCGTAAGAACATGCTGTGTTTTAGGTAGATAATCTGCTTATAATTTTAGTCGATAATGTGCTGAGATGAGAGCATTTTAGTCATTTATCGAATCATAATAAGAAGATTCTAAGCAGATTATATACGGAAAATGCCACAAATAACCCAACTCATGACTTTTCAAGTGTGCGCTCTCATGTGTTTTAAACGAAATAACGGGTACGAGTCCTTGTCTGCTTATTTCAGAATAAAATAATCCTATGATTGACCAATTTCACATGATATGTCTAGTATATGCGTATTTGCGCTAGGATATGTTGAACTGGTGCCTCTCTATATTGTTTATTCGCAGGAAAACACACAATGAAGATTGCTATGTGATCCCATTAGGAGGGTCCAATGGAGTCGGTGTGTGGGAAGATGCACAATGATTTGATGAGTTAATCAGACAGGTAAATAAATTACTTACGTGATGGGTATATTATTCCTATAAAGAATTAAATTGTTTCTTGTTTCTTAGTACCAATTCAATAGTCGATTGATATCATGTCGTGGTCTTAGTACACATATTATCATCTTTGACTGTGAAATGATTGGCCAGTATTTTGCGAATTACCCCGTACATCGCGTTTTATGTCTGTTTTGTCGAGTAACTTATGGCTTTATAAAAGGTGCCAGACTGCCAGGGTGAAATAATTGGATACCCAAGTACATATATTAGCTGACAACTTCAGGTTCTATTCCCCCAAGTTTAAAATTATATTTGGCTTAGTGTGGTGTGATTAATCAAATATCAAAATATCCCATTCAGTCAGCATCCACTCTATACCAAATTCCGCAAACAAATTCATGGTATGTTGTAAATCATACGCAAACTCTGCCAACGTGACTGTATCATCGGCATTTAGTAGGACAAAAAGCCGCTTGCAAGTGTCATTCTGAAGTTATAAATTGGAGTCCATGCGCGAATGTTAGAGTTGGGAAAGTATATTTCTAGGTCATTCCAAAACACATATAACAGCATTTGTGAGAGGAGAGTCCCTTGCCTTAGGTATATGATGCTATCGAAAGCATGAATAATGTTTAACAATTTGCCGATTATACAGACGTATTGTGCACATAAACACTAACTCGTGTAGTATTAGAATACCCTTATATAGGGTAACCAATACAGGTAAGTGGGTGCCTGACAAGGTGACACATTTGTCCGGGTCAACGTAAATCACACATAGCCCTCCGGAATGACAATAAAACGTCAGAATGGAGCACTGGCTGACGGACCTTACGGCCTTTCCGTTTGTCAACATAAGTATAGTGAAAGAATTAATGGCTTTCAACCAATCCGTCATATAATTTCCCCACATAATGAAGGTGGTGCACAAATGTATGGATGTCAAAAGAAAGGGGAGATTGACTGCTGTAGGCATATTAAAGAAGATTCGAGGCTAAATGTGATGATGACCAAGGTCCCAATTTATCGCAGACAAATTGCTCCTCGTTCTGATGACATAAATTTTGAGGTGGAAGCTGGACCCTGGAGCGGTTTATTAGAATTTTGAAAATAGTTTTAGAATGTACCCCACAAAAACAAGATTTATTTAATGCCAAAGGTAGAATTTCTAGGTTTTTGAAAATTACCCACAATGAGTTAAAAAGATGCCAAAAATGTTTTGATAAGATCATCATCAGTTGCAGTTTGCTGACTATATGCCATGCTAAGCACCAGTAACATGTTTATCCTTGTGGAATGCAGTATGGGAACACATTGTGAAGTAAAGTGACAAATAGTTATATTAGAAAACCATAGTCAGAAATGGTAACGCCCTCAAGATCATATTATTAGGAATATATATGAATTATAATATACAATATTTTGGTTTCATGAATGCATCACCTCATAATTCCGTTAAAACAACTAATCCTTCAAATTATTACAAAAACTACAGCTTACTGCAGGTTTCTCATTCGCCACACCATAAATCCTCTAAATGCGGACAAAAAATCTACTAATCGGATTCAATACACACCCGATACTTCGCAATGCGATATTTTATTCTGCATTCCAACTGAGACATACATTATCAACGCAGTTAACTGTTATATTATGCATTGTTGTCCCGCAATAAAATCTTCAAGAGTGGCCCAGCCATTGTGCATACCTAAATATCGAAAGCAATTAACACGGTGATACAAATTACATACAGCAACGAGACATCCGTGAAGATACATCAGCGAAAACCCGAAATGTGTTGTCCTGCCAGATATCACCTTACATCGCCCCATTGGCACGGCCAGATCAGCGTAGCAGTAAACACCCATAGTATATGGCGTAATGATTCTTTCATATGTCGTGAATAATATACAAGCGCAAATGGTGTATACAAATGTTACAGACATGCCGAGTATCATAGTAGTTGAGCTTCTACCCGGTAGAGGATCTGAGGTCTAACCAGATATTCATGATTTGTTTGGGGAATTCTAGTTACTTATACACTATTTGGTTGAATAATTATGTGTTTGGAAATACATCTCATGATTGGTTCCTTTCTTATGACCATATTTGGAGAGATGACTTCATATACTGTGCGATGTGATAGTCATTACAGGGAGTAACACGCGAGGTTCTCGTGTTGGAACGAGTCTGACAACCGGGTTGGTTTTATATTTATGGTATTTATGTCACATGTATTTATACGGGAGCTGCGATGTTGCAGTATTAGTGTAAACAATATTTTATTCTCAAGAATAGCACATATAATACATAATATAAGGACATTAATAGTTTAACATTAGATAACAGGATTTGGCCATTTCCTTAGTATATATATTGCATCATGGTTTGATTGGGTCTCAATGATGAATTGCCTGTTCCACGAGCACCCGCAACCTACTCCGTGGGTAATTGTTGCATGTCCACCCCACACACACTCACACCTCTGGACTGTAATGTATGAGTATACGAGAACACAATTTTTTTGGAGGCTTTTGGTTCACGCCTTACACAGTTCATAACCATATTATGTCAGTTAAATCGTTTGGCATCGTCGATGAACTTTGTACGGCGATGAATATATCGGCACTTTTGGTATAAGATATATCAACATACCCATACAGTAATATTTTGACTTCCAAGTTCACATTAAGATTAGCTAAACAACGGACTGGAATATTGGACAGCGGGGAGTAAGAAATGATCAGCAGTGTCTAATTCTCCACAGTAGCAAAATGGGCTATTATTCAGATGATTGCAAAACAGGTCATATTTCAGGTTACTGCAGTTCGTTCGCATGGGACAGTGGTAGATATGACTTGGTCTTCAGTACGCTGTATAATAACTTGACGGTATGATAATGCGATCGGTTAAAAGAAAATTATCAAAGTCAGAGTCTGATTCACAAGCTTTCGCTTATGGTGGAAGGTTGTTACACGATTTGACGGTAGCTGGCAGAAATGAATTTTCGTATCTTATCGGGTTAAATCTGGGAGTGCTGAGACCCTTTTGTCTGAAATTATAATTGGTTAGACTTCCAGATTTAATAGGAACGCGAGTATATAAGTAAGGAGGCGTGGTTCTCTTAATCATTTAAAAAAAAAATGCACAAGTTTAGTGTTTTCTCTCCAGATAGATAGTGTGTACGTCTCAACCGGTTTCGCGTAATAATTATTCTTTGCTGCAGTTTTTAGCACCCTCGTGTTGAATATCTTCCCGAGAGGTTGAATCTTCAACGTAGCAATTACCACATACCGAGGAGGCATATTCCAACACCAGTATGGACGGATATATGACAAGTATATACGCTCAAGGGTTCTCCTGTCCAGAATTATTTTATACTTCCTTAGTATATACATTCGACTTGCGGCTAGATTTTCAATATTAGTGATGTGATCTTTCCACGTACCGTCTCTGTCAAAAGTAAGACCTAAATGTTTGGGAGTTTATAATTAAAGCCTTAAAGATCATGTGCCAATTCATTCTATTGTATATGCAAGTTTCCGATTGGGAGCGTCGCAAATATAAGAGAATGCTATGGCTTACAAGGTCAAGAGACATATTGTTAGGCCAATGTATAAAAGAGAATGCATTGTGTCAGATTTTTCGCAAAAAATTAGGAAGTTCCAGTCTTAGAACACACTTAGTGTTAATGTAATATTGAGGTTACGCAAAAATATTTTAGTAGTTTCACAATGTAGGCAATGTGCTTTCTGTTGCACAGTTTCTGAGTATGGTTGTCTCCAACAGCGACTAGTAACATAGCATGCATCTAATACATTTTACCATTTTATGTGCACTATTGTTTGTAGCGTTGCAAGTCTGGTCAGAAACATATGGATAACAGGCGTTACATTATGGTTTGACCTCTGCGTCGCTTACAATAATGGACTATCTCTCGGGTAATCAATTCAATAGCTATTGCGATATCGGCTCACGAAAGCAAACACATCACGCAAACTCGAGCTGGGACTACCACCTTCTTCACCTTGAAACGGGTACCCACAAATTATATATATATGTGTAAGTCCTTTATAGACTCGAACCGATTGAGCTCAAACTTGCTACCTACGGGAAGTGTCATGGACGGGTTAAATTGTGACTCCGACCTGACCTTGACCTTGAAAATGATCAATTCAAGGTCAAAATCGGGAAAAATGCACAATTAACTCATGTTATAAACAAAAAATTAATATTAACTCATTGAAAAACAAAAATTTAAATTAAAACAATTAATTATAAAAATTAACTAAAAATAATAATTGAAAAAATTAAAAATTGTAATGTTTTTGACGAACGCCGCCAATGGCGGGCTAACCTGCTAGTATTATCTATTTCTAGATTTAGTTACTAACTTTATACCTGTATATTGTACAAAGAAATGTTTGACAAATGTATCTGTATCAATATTACCATAAGGGTCATTAAAAATTAGATACGACGAAACAAAAGTTTGAAGGGTGCATGTGATTGTGAGGAATAATAGGATCATAGGTAAATTTAATTCATGGACGCTTGTTAATTTTCATTGGACTACATGTATAAGGTAAATTTTTATATTTCAAATGATGACAGGAATGTGGAAAGTTGAACTACCCAAGTAATACTGGCTATCCGCACGAAGAGATATACATGTATATAAAAAGCAAAATAGAAGATGGCTGCTGGCGACCATGTTTTCCAAAAAAATTCAAATCATTCGATAGCCTCTATCTAGTGGTCACACAGAAGATCAATATGAAGTTTGGTAACTATCAGATGAGGGATGTGATCTGTAGAGGTGCTAAAGAAAAGAATTCAGTCATACAAAGAGTAAGATACAAAATTGCTGTCTGTGGTCATGTTTTTAACGAAATTCGGGGGAAAAAATAGATCACTCTCATCCTGGTTATCCAGAAGATCATTGTGGAATCTGGTGGCGATCGGACAATGTATGTCGTCTGTAGGATCAACCAAATTATTCAGCCATAAAATAGTAAAACTCAAGATCACCGCTGGCAGTGATGTTTTCACAAGGAAATTTTGAGAAAAAAATATGGCTCCCATCTAGTGGTGACTTAATTGTTTTGAATCAAATTTTCGAACTTGGAAAACATTTTAAGCCAAATACGCTAGAAACAAACAACTTTCGATCACATTTCTCCCCCACATACAATAATATATTGAAGTGGCATTGTGGTGTATATATTATACCAACGCATTTTTATTGCAGAAGACAAATTAATTTGTTTACCCCCCCCATAACCTTGCCTAAATCAAAGCAATTATGAACCTAAAAACAATGCATATATGTACAATTTTTGGTATATTTCACAGGAACAAAAATTATCAAAGAGTTTTTGCAAGTGAATCAAGATCTCTTTGAAGAGGACAATATGACAGACAGAATATCACTTGTACGAACCAAGATATTCAATGAGCGATCAAAGTTAAGAAAGGCATACAAAGATAAGATGGCTTCCATGACAATGTAAACCTTAAATATATGCTGTTAATATATTCACCGTCACAAACTGCCATAAATAGAAAGAATAGTAACATATAGACAGACTGTTCTTATACCAATTTTATATATGGCATAAACAGTATGTTATTGTCAATGGTTTTCCTTTGTTATGTAAACAAAAGCAAAAAACGTTACGCTACATGGCTTTTGTTTAGATCCGGATATGGTAAAAAGAAGGTTATTTGTTACTGTTTTCCTAATATGGAAATACTAAAGAGCGTTTATACCATTTTTGTGTGATTAACCAATAGCATTGCGCTGTGTTATGTAAACAGAAGCACAACTTCTGTAACACGAGCAGGCTCTTGTTTTGCGTACACCATCGTACGTCTTGACGACAATATACTATTTACGCGCTGATTATGTTTGGCATATGAACAAAACTATATATATTTTAATATTCCTTCTGTTGATGGAGATTTGAACAAATATGAATATTTCTGACACGAACGCCTCCCGTCCCTTTAATTCTATTGTTGTAGCCTGTAAATGTTTGTGTTGAAGTCTCGAATAATCACTGCGTCATTTCTTGCTAATAAAGTACAGCATTATGTTCGCTGATGCATAACACATGTGTGTTGGCAAGATGTATACCATTAAAGGTACTCAATCCGATTCGATGGTCCCCATATCATCAGATTCCAACAATAACAACAAGACTTTTTGAAATGCCGCTTCAGTTGTCAGAATCGATTAATTGCTCAAAAATAATACTAACGGCAGTCAACTATAGCATAAAATTGACAAAAACCTGTAATTTATCAACTTTTTGTTCAACAAATATTGCCGGTTTGTCAAATATCTGACACAAAAAACTCACTTGATTTTAGAGTTATCCATCTTCACCCGCAATTTGGTCAGAGAACGTATTCTCGTCTGCTGTTGACTGGGCCACTGAAAAATATTAAAATAAAAGATTTAACAAGAAATTCAATTAATTGAGGAAAAACACCCACCGTCCTGAGTGGTATTGATAAGCTATTGGGGGGGGTCTACCACTTCGCATGCAAAATAACACGAATGACACCAACAGCTTGGATGTGAGAATAATCCACCATATATGGTAGATATTCAACCAGACTGTGCTTAAGTTTCTCAATTGGTGACTGATGTACATATACAGTACACACAAATAGTAATAACAATTAACGTTGTGATTTTGAAATTAACCATGCTAGAATATTGACGGTAAGGTGGTATTAACTACTACGAGCATAATAATAGTACTATTCTTTTATAATATATGTGGGCATGATGTATGGAAATATTAAAGGTACTCAATCCGATAAAACTCATCTCAATTACTATTTCAATGGCTTGGGGGTCAAAAATATTTGATTCGAGTCGAGGAAGTCACCCATCAAAGCTCAGATTTGTTAGATATCGATTTTAGAAATCTATTATTTTTCATTATCGGGAATTCTTTCTGGCCCAGAAGACATTCAAAATTGCGTACCCTGATTATAGAGTTATCCATCCTTGTCTGTTTGAATAGAGTTTTGGCGTAAAATCTCGAGCAGGTTACCAAATTGACGGCAGTTATTAGTACTCATCTCGAGCAATTAACAAATTTCAAAAATCAATATCTAATAACTCTGAGCTTTGGTTTCCTCGACTCGAATCAAATATTTTACCCCCAAAGCCAAAGAAATAGTAATATAGGACCCTCTGATCGGATTGTTGTTGTTGGAATCTGTTGAGATGGGGACCCTCTTTTCGGATTGAGTACCTTTAAAGGACAAACCAATAGTTACAATACAATTATAACTGGTTTTTTTTAATTAAGAGCAAGAAGAGCTAATTGTGCTTAAGCACAATAAGGGGTATTCCTTATTGCGCTTATAAGCTCAATAAGGGAATCTTTATTGTGCTTAAGCGCAATAAGGGAATATTTAATTGCGCTTAAGCGCAATGAAGAATATTCAAATTTCGCTGATAAAGCCTAATAATGAATATCTTATTAAAGAATAATATATTATATATAGTACATAAACTCCTTATAATACAGATGGTGTAGTCCATCTCCATTCTCCATGGCACAATGGGTGGAACAAATATAGGATTATTCTACTATTTGCAGACGCGCCCTTTTCGGTATTGTTTTCAAACGATAATCTTGCATTTCCACAACTACCCCATTTACTGCACAAAAATCAGTAGCATAAGGGTGATCTAATGAGAGATATATTAATTGTGTTTAAGTGGAATGGGAAGTAATTGCGGTTAAGCATAATAAGGAATGTCTTATTGCATTCTCATTGGGCTTAAGCGCAATTAGAGATTCCTTAAGTTATTGCGGTTAATCAAAATTGTCTATTAAATGTCAATTTTGATTCCCATAGAGATCATCAATGATGTCTATGCGCAAGGGCGACGTGCCAATCTTCTCTATTGGGATTCCAATTGTTGGCTCATTAAATATGCACATATGCTTAAGATACAGTCGCGCATGAAGCGCGCTCATGTAAGTCGGGTTTTGGATCCCAGTTAATGAAAATATTATTGAAATAATCGGTTTTCCCCAATAAACAACCATATATTCAATATACATGTTTTGGAGCAGAATTAGGCAGTCCATATTGGACGCCATCATGGAATTTATTTTTTTTGGTTTAATTTTCACACATATTTATTAGTTATGTGGATGAAGTTCTAATTAAACCTCACATCCTTATATTGGTTACAGTAATGCCCAAAGTAATTGACCACTTAACCACATCAGAATTATTGGTAATTTTTCAGGATTTAAAATCCTGAAAAATTACCAATAATAATGCTGTGGTTAAGTGGTCAATTACTTTGGACATTACTGTACGAGGATTGATTTATCATTACACCTCAAATCCTTATATTGGTTACAGTAATGCCCAAAGTAATTGACCACTTAACCACAGCAGAATTATGGGTATTTTTTCAGCATTTAAAATCCTGACAAATTACCCATTATTATGCTGTGGTTAAGTGGTCAATTACTTTGTACATTACTGTATGAGGATTGAGTTATCATTACACCTCAAATCCTTATATTGGTTACAGTAATGCCCAAAGTAATTGACCACTTAACCACAGCAGAATTATGGGTATTTTTTTTCAGCATTTAAAATCCTGACAAATTACCAATAATTATGCTGTGGTTAAGTGGCCAATTACTTTGGACATTACTGTATGAGGATGGAGTTAAACCTCACATGAGTGTGTTGGGGATTTGGACCTTGACTTGGGACCTTTTGTTTTTAACGCGACAAATGCGCATACACCTTATACACAAATTTCTTATGTAACCAGAGTTTTTCTTGGATAAGATGAGTTTGAAGCCTGCTTACATTTCAAAATGTCGTCAGTTTTATATTGTCTGCAGCGGAAATTATCTATCTCTATAGATAGCACCAGGATTATATAGAAAGGAATAGCAATTGATATACGTATACGGTATGCTGTAGTAATACCATAGACAAATAAGTACAAGTATCACATGATAAAATATTACGTAACGTGACTATACCGATGAAAGAAATAAATAAATTGGACCGGGATTAGAGGTTGGGTTGGTTATATGTTGATAATTGGATATGGAATTCATACCGATGAAACAATACAAATTAGTGGAGCGATAAAGACCAATGTTGACATTTAGTCAGGCTACGCGGGAGAAAATAGGGGTTGATACGATAGACCGAAATAAATTTGTCGGTGATAATGACCAATGTTGACCTATAAAGTAACGCGACTGTACTGTCGGATAATTATCAGGTGTAACCGGTCAAATATGGACTCTAGTGACCAATTTAGAACAGCTCAGAAAACATTGGCAGGGCCCTAACACCGCATTTGCCATTAAAATCGATTTATATCGATAAAACTGTCATTTTTCAAAATTTTAAGCTGAGACTTGGAGTGTGTGGGTGGGATACCTACATATTCCTAAAATGACAGAGTACAGCACGTAATTATGTTTTAGATGGAAGAAATGATTTTTTTTCAATGATAAAATTTAAGTTAACATGGAATTTACAATTAACATCGATTTATGTCGATAAAACTGTATTTTTCAAACCTTTAGGCTGAGACTTGGTGCATGTGCGTGGGATACATATATGTTCCTAAAATGACAGAGTGCATCGCGTAATTATGTTTTAGATGGAAGAAATTGAATTTTTTTCGATGATAAATTTTAACATGGAATTGTCCAATTCAAATCTATTTATGTCGATAAAACTGTTATTTTTCAAAAATTTAAGCTGAGACTAGGTGTTTCTGCGTGGAATACCTATATATTCCGAAAACGGCAGGGTTAAGCACGTAATTATCTTTTAGGTGGAAGAAATTGATTTGTTTCGATGATAAAAATCCAGCGTAAAATAATCGCCAATGGAGGCTTCGCTTCGCATGGTTGGCAATTATCACGATACACAGGGAACACTTTGACGTTCGTACTCATATTTCACCAATTTTTGTACCTGGCTTTCCAATCCTAAGTTTCAAGGGGAAATGTCTAATTTTACTCTATTTGTCGTTATATACATATTATACATATTTATCACACCATTTATTATTCATTTTCATAAAAATAAAAAAAAAAGCCGAAGATGACATGTTTAAACTGTTTGAAGCACGAATTTGGCGATAACTTATCAGAGTACGTTATACTTGTGATAGTTACGTTACGCACACGTGTTCCAATATCCTATTGCGATAATCGCTTAACCCTTCAGTTTTCAACGGCATTTCAATTGGTTGAAATTAAAATTTCTCAAGTTCCAGTTCAACACGAATCTAGTGACCTAATTGGCAGAAATACTTTAGCAGTAATTCTTAGTTTTATAAGTCATAACTCTAATTTTATTGACGATACGAGCTCAACATCATAATATGTCACTGTTTATGGCGGTGTTATCCAAACGTGTGCTTTGATAATGGTTATAATTTTATTTTGCGATCAAACGTCAGTGCAGCCCAGCAGAAACGCATAGGCACTAGTTCAATTCAGCAGAAACGCATAAGTCCTACGATTATAGTACACCCACTGAACGCGCTTCGCGCGTTGGTCAGTGGGTGAAAAAATCGATATCTGATCACTCTGAGCTTTGATGGGTGGGTTCCTCGACTCGAATCAAATATTTTTTACCTCCGAAGTCAAGGAAATAGTAATCTGCGAGTGTTAATTCGGATTGAGTAACTTTAATGTGCAAAGATGATACCTTGCATGACATACTGAAGCAGTGGTTGTTACTTTGGATGAATGCTGTGGAGATTTTTCCTCGGGGAGGAATAGTCCACTCGCCTGCCGCTCGCGGACTATTTCTCATCGGACCACTAGTTTGTATAGTGTGTCTCCCTAATGTCGCGTTATATGCGATACGTACTATACTACACGTATTTTCCATGGTGACAAAATTTATAATAGGTTATGTGGTAAGTTAATACTGTGAATGGCATACCGAAACAATGACTGTTTACTGAGCCACCATATAGGCGACATATATAGATTATATACATGCATGTGTCTCCACAATATAGGGTTACCACATGCAGCCATTCTCCGCGAATGACACGTAGGATTCAAGAATATTTATTTCGACTCGTATTCGATGATGATTCATAAAAATATAGTCATGGAATTTGACATTAGTATTATTAACTCAAAATGTGTACACCATTTATAAAAGATGTGTAAAGACAATGCACGGTCCCAATGTATAATTTTTGAACCGATTGGAAACGTAAATTTAGAGAATTCAGTTACTAAGTGGTCTATAAGCCCGATCTCTGCTCAATTCCATTTCGATGTCAATAAAACGTTTATCGTTAAGGCGCCGATCTGTGACCGTCATTTAGCACCGTTAAGACGACATATATATTTCGCAGATGTCAGGTTACTACACACGTGCGTGATACAACAATCTTATAATGAAATTATGAAAGTGTGTGATACAACAATCTTATAATGAAATTATGAAAAATATACGCTCGTATTTTCTGGATGGATCATGCATACATACGTTGACAAAGGTTTGTCCGTAATATGCAAATAAGATAGTCATGATTACATACTGAAAATAATATTGTTAAACCACCATTATGGCGCAATTGTGTATACATTGTATATGTCTCCCTAATGTCAAATTCCCACAGACAAACGTTTTCTTTAACGCAGGCGGTTATAATATCAAGATAGTTTGTCCATTCCGTGGTTATTCGCGTGTACATTGACATAAGGTATGCCGTGCCGTTATCGTCCTGAGGTAAGACGTTGCATGTCAATTTGAAGTCAAAATTAATTTAGCCGACACATAAACGATCGATATCTGTCTCCATAATATCAGGTTACTATACACTCAGCCATTTTCCATGAATGGCAGATGTTATTCTACAATATTTAGACACGTATTCGATGATGATTCGTGCAAACATAGTCACGATTTCAATGTAAACAGTTTTAATCTTTTGGCAAAAGTATATTTAGTCAAGTTACTAAGTGGTCTATAAGCATGATCTCGTCTCAATGTCATTGGTTATCCATTCCGTATCGGTAAAACGTGTATCATTGGTGCACTAAGCTTTCACTAAACTGAGACAACAGTTTACCATTTACCACCATTAGGGCGACATATAAACTATTTTGTATATGTCCCCCACGTGCCAGGTTGCAACATACACGTCTTTTCTATATTCATGGGTGATACAGATTCAGTGGTGACAATGTCGGTTCCTATTTTATGGATGTTTCATAGATATGTTATCAAATGATGTACCATTAATTATATGCAAAGCTGATATCATTGATGATATACTAGAAGAAACAATTGGCTACAAAACCGCCGCTATGGCGACTGAAACTACATTGTATATATGTCTTCCTAATGCCAGGTGTCCAGATACAATCGTTTTCTTCAAGGCAGGTTATATTAACATGATAGTTTGCATTTGCTGTGATATTCATGTGTATATTAAATAGGTAAAATATATGTCGTCATTGTGATAAGTTAAAACGTTACATGTCATTTTGAAGCAGTGGACATTTATTCACTCAACCACCATTAGTTTGATGTATATGTGCACATTCTATATTAGTAGATGTCTCCTTATTATAAAGTTGTTAGAAACGAAAACATTCATTTAAACTTTTTGCTACGAATGGGGCTGATGTCTGGTAACTTAATGCGCTATTCACCTGTCCACAACATTATTCTTCGTGTAATCAATCTAAATTAATTGAATATCTCCATTGTTAATTTGGACAATGAACGGAATAAAAGGAGAGGGCTCTCTCTCTCTCCTCTCCCTTTCTCCCTCTCTCTATATAGCCGTTCAAACCGCCCCTGATATACGATATAGAACACGCCAATCCCTCGTTAGTAATTTATGGAAACCGACGATAGCTCAACAGTTTTCTCCATTCGTGACACGAATGCATAGCAAACCAGCCCTGCCCTGTGGGAAGTCGCATCTAACAAGCTGGCAAAAACAATGTTTGCGATTTTTCAAGCAAGTATATGATCGGATCAGTGGGATCACATGGTACAAATCTGAAATTTCTGTAAGCACTTTGTACGCACCATGCACAGTCACGATCACCGCTCAGGATCAATGTAATCCATTTGCATAAACGTGCGTGAATCATTACTGTGCTGAGCTGACAGGCTACCTCGAGCACACAGCCCTCTTCGCTAAAACATGGAAATGCAGGTTTATTGTGAATATTGTTCTTATAGTTTGTAGTTTAATGACATAAATACGTTTTTGTGCTTAAATTAAAATAGTTTCTAAACATACAGGTATACATACTACCGCGAGGACAATGACTGTTTATGTTTGATTAACATTACACTGTTATTATTTTCCGTGTGAAAACGGATCATAGTACCGTTTTCACCGTGGTACATTGTTCCGTAAGCAAATTGATGGAACTTTGTACCGTAATTTGAACACTGGGTAATGAGTCACGTGGTTACCGGCTCTTTGTTTTGAATATCTCAAGAAGATAACTAGAGAATCGCCATAAAATATGACACTTAATATGTTGGAATATATGAATTTTTCAGGTAAGTTAACTTCTATATTGTAAATATATTGTTCGATTCTCATTCTGGTTTATTATATATACATTTATTACACCTCGGGCGTCTGAGTTTAATAATATTGTTATTTTAAATATTCAAAGTGTACGATGGACGCCATTGAATACTATATATTTACACTCTTTTTTTGAATACCGCTGTTTGGTGAGAAATCTGTATGATGGCATACCTATATAACGGCTCATGCTGTCTCATCCGAATCTGATTTATAACGCCACTTTCCGTAACAGCTTTGCAAGCTCTCGGCATGATATACAGTTAAATCACAGCAACTGGACATCGGCTATAACTATGAAAATGATCGCCGGCGTTGATACACGTTGACTTGGAATCTACTAATTGTGAATCACGCAGATGCAGTGTACATAAATACATAATAGTTATCTGTATGGGGTGTCCAAATTAGTCTGTCCGTGGACACCGGTGCATGTGTCGTAAATCTGCTATGAGCTACAAACAGTCGCGCGACGCCTGCATCCATGTGTTACCTGACATGTACATGCCATAAATATGTGATTAAATTAAGTATCTATTCAACGTTGAGTCTAGCTGGGCTGTCATAAACGTAAATTGATATCCCTATATGTTCCAAATATATACATGGTCTTTTGAAAATGCACGTTTGCCATGCACGGGTGTTGTCTTGGTCAGCTAAATTGCTATTTATATTGTGCCCTCGCCTACCGATATTCCTGTATTCCGTTTGAGTCACATGGGCGACAAAGTTCTACTTATATAAATTATTTTATTGTTGCAGTTTATATGTTTCATTTACTTTGGGATATCGAAAATTTCTCCAAGTTATTATCGATACAACCCCTCATGAACAAATTAAACTCGGATTAACGAAAATGCCCTTTCAGTTAGAAATGGGCCTAGGCCTGCAATATATTTGAATTTTTATTAATGCAATATGGCTCAATACCGTATGGATTCAATATATATTTGTGGTATTTATTAAATTTGTTTCAGATTTGGCACAATATATACATGTAACTAACATATGTACAATTTCTATATGTACCGGGCCACAAGATAATTAGATCGACCCATGAGGCCCAATAGTATGAGATTCTGGCGGTCAAATTGTGTTGACTGTCAAGAGGATATTTTAACATGATCGTACGCTAGGGGACATGCATGAAATAGCAATTTAGCTGACCAAGATTATATTGGTTAATCACACATAAATTATATAAACGCTCTATATGTTTATCATATCCGGATCTGAACAAAAACCAGAGTGATAAAATTTTTACAAACATACTGTAATGCAATATTTCGGATTGGTATGCGAACAAGTCTGTCAATATTTCACTATTCTGTCTGCCTATGGCGGGTTTTGACGGAGGTGAATATTTTAACAGCATAGGCCAACGTCGCCTGTATCTTTAACCCGCAAAACAAAACTGAAAAATATTTTCAATCCAGGAAATCCACACAATTATATATGCGCAAATGATATGTCTAGAAATTATAATTGAGAACGTCCTTTAAGGTACATGTATGTTGGCATATATACCGCCTTTGGGCCATGTTGTCCTGATATGGAAATAATAAAGAGCGTTTATATAATTTGTATGTGATTAACAAATAGAATTGCGATGTGTTAACTGTTATGTAAACAGCAGCACAACTTCTGTAACACGAGCAGGATCTTGTTCACGTAAACCACCGTAGGTATTGATGGCAATATGTGATGATACCGGGCCTGTTTGGTCTCATTTCAGGAACGATAACTCTATCCGAAGTACACGACCTATATGCAGTACTCCCGTCTAGACAGTTTGACCTATATTCTCCGCCCACGCATTGCATCATGGTCTATTTGTATGCCGGTTGTGCATGTCCGGACATGACCCGTTGGTTATATCCAATGGGATAATGTTAAAGTGACACTCGCATTGAAAACTTCAAAAAATTCAAAACTTCAAAAATTTCAAAAACTTCAAAAATTTCAAAAATTTCAAAAACTTCAAAAATTTCAAAAACTTCAAAAATTTCTAAAATTTCAAAAACTTCAAAAATCTCAAAAAAGTTCAAAAACTTCAAAATACTCAAAAATTTCAAAAAACTTAAAAAACTTTTCAAAAAGAAACAAAAATGAAAAACAGAAAAAAATTCATAAATTAAAAAAATATGAAAAACTTAAAAAACTTCAACTTTTTCTAAAATTCAAAAATAATTTAAAATTAAATTAAAATTAACTGTCTTTTAATATATCTAACCCACTGCCACTTCTAAGGGTTCCACACTACACCTGAGGGGATATTGAGTGGTCTACACACGTCTCCTAAACCCTAGAATAAGATCCAGCCCATAAGAAACACTGCCTCCTGCAATGCCTGTCATTCGAATCTGACGCAATCACTACTTCTGGCGCAATGCCTGAGTCATTCGAATCTGGCGCAATCCCTACTTCCGGCGCAACGCCTGAGTCATTGGAATCTGACGCAATCCCTCGTGAAACCTACCGGCTGACTCCACACCCATCGGCTAAACGTTGTATCACATGCTTATTATTTGATCATATCGTGGAAATTCAATGTTTTGTCATCACTCATGAGATATAACCCATATCCACTGAAAAGGGGTGGATATCCTCTATTTATTTATAATTTTTTTCTTTGTTATCTTTTTTTTTATCCCTCTTTTTTATCTACCACTTCCTGTTTTTATTCGCTCTTCTTTTTCTTACAACTTCTAATCCCTCATAATCTTCGAATATCCACTTTCATCTCCAAGTTTTTGAAAAAATTCCTTGTTTAGTAGCACCTCCAGATGGGCTCTATAGAATTTGAACGAGGCATCCATCTTGGATATTACTCTTTTTATGACTAAATCCGTTAGCACGCTCTACAGATGGCATATAGGTAGCACGCTCTACAGATGTCATATAGGCCTCTTCACATCTTGTTTTCCATAATTTATTCATTCCTAATCGCTCCATTGACTGTAACAAATTAAATTACCCCCTCCCCCTGTATTTAGAATACATCCTTGATTATTAATATTTCCTCCTTTCATGGTGTGCATGTTCCTTGGGACATCTTTGCTAATGTGAAGCCACACCTATTATATATATATATATATATATATATATATATATATATATATATACAACTTTAAAAGCACGTGAAAATATTACTCATATTATAGACTTCCCTTTGAAGACCTTTGTATGTGACAATGATCCGTAATATTGTTTCTAAGTGACACTGGCCAGTGAAACTGATACTACGGGTATGAACTAGCCAACTTCACATCGTAACAATAATAAAAGGGACACTTCATCTATATCAGTCTCAAAACGTGTTGGTACACATCTGTGTGGAAACTAAAACCAATCACTCTTCGTCCGTCATCCGTACATAATTGTAATATAATTTTCTCAGAAACCACGGGATCCCTTTGGCTGAAATTTGGTCTCAACATGGGATCAGAAATTATCCATGGAAGACAACAGTGTCCGTGTGGGGAGAAGCTTCGTAGTGTTTCGCTGTCGCCATGGTGTTTGTTTGGGTATAGGCATGGGTGGTGAGTGTGGTTCTCATATGGTCTGAACTAGCCTTTACTGACTGAGGTAATTTAGTGCACATGTCATCACTTCACTGATAACCATTATATGGTCAAATCCCTACACTATCAAACGCAATGTTTCAATAATGGGTTTTCTTAAAATTTTGACTAAATATTGGTTATATTATACGCATCAGCGATCCTTCTTAATAACGCTCTGTATATTTTCAAACGCATTGCACTAAATGGGTTTGGAATAGCCATACAGGAAAGGAGAAACTGAGGTCCTGGGTAGGTCGACTGCATATAGCAGTATATATGGGGTACAGACATGGACAGCAATGGGTTCCTCGTGGCTTCTGGTCTACACATGACATATTAAAGTTAACCACACCCATCGGCGCGCCTTTATTGGGCTATGAAGCGCCATACAGGCTCGAATCATGGCCTTCGCCATGTGTTTCTATTTGAACCCACATTAGTAACTAAATAAAATCTTTCTCTCCAGGTTGTTTCACGCCATAACCTTGATTTGGAAAGCTTGAAGGGCTAATTAAGCTTCAATTTAAATCCCAACATTTTCTTATTTGAAGAACGTATCTGGTTAAACATGTCCACCATAGTAAGCTCATTTAATTCAAAGAGCTTCACACATAGTCCCACTAGTAATGATGTGTCGTTATTTACTGCAGAAATGGTCATATAGAATACAATACAACACATTTTGGTCACATACCTTAAAGGTGCACGTCACTTTCGCAAGATATCGAACTGACCATGTATAGAGTGGAATGACATGTCGGGTATCAAATGTATAATCAGTTCCAGTATTTCGTCCATAAGGCAGTTTTGGTTGTAACATCATTGTGTATGACGGTTCATTCATATGATACCTTAGCGGTTGCACACGATACTGTCTGTTGTATTTTATGTCTTATATCATGTATATTAATTGCTCCATGGATGGTAGGAGTATGGCATTGGTGTCTGGTTCTTCGATGTATTCTAGTCATAGTTCATTCATATTATTACTCTAAAATCTCCATTAAATGGAGAAACTAAAGACCCCATATTATGTAGACTAGTGTATAAATACTTACTTCATGCATTATTTTTATCAATTATATGTATTATAACTCCCATCAAGATAGGCTGTTATACAGAGGAAACAAAGCATGTACCAAGTGACAGTCTCATGTCACGAAAGGCCTACTATGTGGACACATTTTCTTATCAAAACGCTCTATTATGTAGGGGGTTATCAACCATTGGTCTGGAAAAGGCATACGAGCGGAAGGCGTGTATACACATTTATTCGATGTACTCTTTAATCGTCGATTTCTCTTTATTGTCGTTAATTTATAGCATTATTAGTAGGAATCTAAACTCGCCGTTATATTGAGAAAATAATGCGTCAATACCAGTCAATACTGCTTTATTGGCGGTAAATGAAATTATTGAATCATGTATCGCAGCTAAACAAGCGAGACAACTGATCACAACTGATTACAAAAATTAGTAATATTTCTGAAGCATTGAGTGGGTTGTAATACACAGTGTGAATTTTCATTATTGCTACCATTTAAGGAAACATGCCCCCGATAGGGCTACTATGCGAACACATGTCTATATTAATTTCACATATTCCTTACCGTTCATTCGTATATACTCCAAGCTCTCTGTTAATACAGAGGCATCAAAACATTGGTCTGGAAGAGACCTACTATGTGGATGCGTGTATACATATTTACTTGATGTATTCTTTAATCGTTCATTTCTCTTTATTATCGTTCATTTATAGCATTATTAGAAGAAATTTAGTCTAAAATCTCCATTACATGGAGACAATAAAGAGCCCATATGGTGTAGACTAATGCATAAATACTTACTTCATGTATTCTTTTCACCAATTATATGTATTGTACATCCTATACATTTAGTCTGTTATACAGAGGAAACAAAGCATGTACTACGTGGCAGTTTCATATGACGATAAGACCTACCATGTGAACACATGTGCATATTAATTTCACATATTCTTCTCAAAACGCTCTATTTTATACGGGGGGTATCAAACATTGGTCTGGAAAAGGCATGCTATGTGGACGCGTGTATACATATTGACTTCATATATGCATTCATAGTTCATTTCTCTTAATTGTCGTTCATTTAATAGCATTATTAGTAGAAATATAGTCTAAAACCGTCGGTATATGGAGAATATATAGCGTCAATACTGTTTTATTGTTGGTAACTCAAATTATTGCATCATGTATCGCAACTAAACAAGCGAGATAACTCATAAATTCTTAATAGTTCTGATGTCTATGGCAGTTCACACAGTGTATATTTTCATTGTTGTTACCATTTTAGTGCATACATTACTGATTTCTGTGTAAGAACGCCGGTCTCCATTGTTGTTATGATTGTGCCTATAACTGTCCATATTCTTAAAGCAAGTACGGTACCTCTATGTGATATGATCTATAAAAATTTCCATTTTCACAAGTAAATCACGTATAAACGCTCTTTAATGTATAGTTAAACTGAGTTTTCACATGCAGGGCTATGTCTTTGTGGACTATATACGTGGTATACTTCAGTATATACACGAAGTGAATGTGTTCTAAGTATGCGTATCTGATTTATGTATACGTCCGTGTTTCTTAAAGCAAATCCAATACATATTAGTGCGTTATATTATGATGTACATTAAGTGCCCTTTTCACTGTTAAATCAAGTAAAAAGGCCCTCTACTATAGTTAACTATTCAGTTCCACATACGCTATAAGATCTATGGTGGTCCGGTGTGTCTTATCAATATGCCATTATATGCACGAATGTAATGTGTTCAAATATGTGGGTTATGATGTATACTTTAATGTTAAAGTATATAAGCACTCTTTAAGATATGCATATGCAGAATGTTGCCTCTTTACACTGACAGAAAAAAAAGGAATATATAATTTTGAGTACTACTCTTCATAAAACGTTAGAAAACCATAATCTAACAACGAATATCGAAGAACAATGTAATTACTTGATAAGCATTGTAAATATTTCGTCTGTTTTAAATAAAATGGAAATATTTCGTCTATTTGAAATACAGTTGGAAGCAACAATCAAGTATTTAAATGAAATTTGGACCAAAATCTTATAATTTGAGAAAACGTATATAATTTCTATCGAAGTCTTATAATAAAGGAAGGCTTTGTGCGAATCCATTCGGTCTAATGTGTGAATGTGTTCATCATCGCAAATATAATGATGCAGAAATTAATATTTCCTAGAATAATGTTAACATAGCTTGTATTTAACCGAAATAATATAGCATTTGAGTTAAAATGTTTCATATTAGGACCATAACGAACCAATGCATAAAAATACAATATTTTGTTTTTCGTTCTCGATCAAAATAATGCAGGGTTGTCAATTATCAACAAAAAACAAATACTTTGAAACAAAAACGATGACATAAGAAGGAATATCCAAGAGCTAGTGTGAAAATAACCCTCACATTTATAAAAAACAAAACAATAAAATTAAAGTTTTCGAGTAAGTCCTTCAAATTTATTGAATGTTTTCGTCTATGTTGGATCAAATTTGACACAAAAATCAATTAGCTCACTAACAGTTCGCGCAATATCTCATATTTTGAGAAAACGTTTGCAATTTTAGACAACAATATTGCTAGTGAAGGTGAATATTTCATCCTGGAACTCATGAAATATGATAAAAATAGATGTAAAGACACTTCACGAGCCCTCATATATTTGAGTTATGAACATAAAGTCATCTCATAGTGCCATTGTACCCCATAATTTGGTCAGGAGAAATATGTATTTCATATTTGACCCTTCATCTGTGGTAAAAAATGAATTAAGGGACATGGGAGTGGTGTCCCTAGACATTAACCTAGAGCATAAATTGACTCAATTATGCAATTTTAGGCAACATTCTTGCCAGGGAAAGTGTATATTTCATGTTGGAACTCATCCAATGTGATAAACATGCATCATAAGACACTTAATGAGCTCTGATGACTTTGAGTTATGACAACAACGGCATCTCATACTAGATTGTAAGCCATAATTTGGTCAGGAAAAGTGTAAATTTCATATTTTATCCTACATGTGTTTTAACAATCAATGTAATTACACCCCATCGGTCGCCTAGACACAGCGTAAATGTTCTCAAGTTTTCAATTGTAGGCCACAATGTCGGCAGTGAAGGTAAACATTTCATGTTGGAACCCATGAAATGTGATAAAATGGATAAAAAGACACTTCCTGAGTCCTTATGACTGAGTTATGAACATAAAGGGAACTCATAGTGTATTGTAGGTCATAATTTGGTCAGGAAAATTGTAAATTTCATGTCTTAAGCTCCATGTGTTTAAAAAATATATGTAATTACAACCATTGGGTCCCTAGAGATCAATCCACAGTCCATATGTAGTCCATATGCAATTTTAGGGAACAGTTTTGCTAGTGAAGGTGAACATTCCATGCTGGAACTCATGAAATATGATAAAAATAGATGAAAAGACACTTTCTGAGGCCTTGGTCGGGAGAAATGTGTATTGTATTTTGACCCTTGATGCGTGGTAGCAATCAATGAAATTACACCCCACGGTATCCTCAGATATGAAGCAACATCATAAATGCACTCAGTTTTGGCAATTTAGACAACATTGTTGATAGGGAAATTGTACATGTCATGTTGGAACTGGTGAAATGTGATAATAATTGATCAAAAGACACTCGATGAGCCCTGATGGGTTTCAATTATGGTCATAAAGGCATATGATAGTGTCATTATACAACGGGGAAATTTGTGAAGCGCTAACAAAGCGTATCTGCACGGTGTTATACGAATCAAAATGATCCTGATATAATAAATGCAATCTAGATCATACTCAGTATCTTCGTATCGACTGAATATATCGTTATTCGATGGTGTTCCTGACATACCTCCGTCTTTACTTTTCTTATGCTTTTGTAGATTGTAGTTCGTCGATAATATCTTTCTGCACAAATGGCACCCGTGTATTGTCTCGAATCATGGGAAGAACTATCGTCCTTATACCAGCGAAAAGATGAGCAAATATGGTGTGGTATTATAAACTCGCCGCGTTCGTACCTCTATTTATCGTTTAGAGTAATTGTTCTTAGATAAAAAAAATAGGCGCGGCGGCAGTGGGGATGAGGGGGCCGCACGCGCGCCTATTTTTTTTATCTAAGAACAATTACTCTAAACGATAAATAGAGGTACGAACGCGGCGAGTTTATAATACCACACCATATTTGCTCATCTTTTCGCTGGTATAAGGACGATAGTTCTTCCCATGATTCGAGACAATACACGGGTGCCATTTGTGCAGAAAGATATTATCGACGAACTACAATCTACAAAAGCATAAGAAAAGTAAAGACGGAGGTATGTCAGGAACACCATCGAATAACGATATATTCAGTCGATACGAAGATACTGAGTATGATCTAGATTGCATTTATTATATCAGGATCATTTTGATTCGTATAACACCGTGCAGATACGCTTTGTTAGCGCTTCACAAATTTCCCCGTTGTACAATGACACTATCATATGCCTTTATGACCATAATTGAAACCCATCAGGGCTCATCGAGTGTCTTTTGATCAATTATTATCACATTTCACCAGTTCCAACATGACATGTACAACTTCCCTATCAACAATGTTGTCTAAATTGCCAAAACTGAGTGCATTTATGATGTTGCTTCATATCTGAGGATACCGTGGGGTGTAATTTCATTGATTGCTACCACGCATCAAGGGTCAAAATACAATACACATTTCTCCCGACCAAGGCCTCAGAAAGTGTCTTTTCATCTATTTTTATCATATTTCATGAGTTCCAGCATGGAATGTTCACCTTCACTAGCAAAACTGTTCCCTAAAATTGCATATGGACTACATATGGACTGTGGATTGATCTCTAGGGACCCAATGGTTGTAATTACATATATTTTTTAAACACATGGAGCTTAAGACATGAAATTTACAATTTTCCTGACCAAATTATGACCTACAATACACTATGAGTTCCCTTTATGTTCATAACTCAGTCATAAGGACTCAGGAAGTGTCTTTTTATCCATTTTATCACATTTCATGGGTTCCAACATGAAATGTTTACCTTCACTGCCGACATTGTGGCCTACAATTGAAAACTTGAGAACATTTACGCTGTGTCTAGGCGACCGATGGGGTGTAATTACATTGATTGTTAAAACACATGTAGGATAAAATATGAAATTTACACTTTTCCTGACCAAATTATGGCTTACAATCTAGTATGAGATGCCGTTGTTGTCATAACTCAAAGTCATCAGAGCTCATTAAGTGTCTTATGATGCATGTTTATCACATTGGATGAGTTCCAACATGAAATATACACTTTCCCTGGCAAGAATGTTGCCTAAAATTGCATAATTGAGTCAATTTATGCTCTAGGTTAATGTCTAGGGACACCACTCCCATGTCCCTTAATTCATTTTTTACCACAGATGAAGGGTCAAATATGAAATACATATTTCTCCTGACCAAATTATGGGGTACAATGGCACTATGAGATGACTTTATGTTCATAACTCAAATATATGAGGGCTCGTGAAGTGTCTTTACATCTATTTTTATCATATTTCATGAGTTCCAGGATGAAATATTCACCTTCACTAGCAATATTGTTGTCTAAAATTGCAAACGTTTTCTCAAAATATGAGATATTGCGCGAACTGTTAGTGAGCTAATTGATTTTTGTGTCAAATTTGATCCAACATAGACGAAAACATTCAATAAATTTGAAGGACTTACTCGAAAACTTTAATTTTATTGTTTTTTTTTTTATAAATGTGAGGGTTATTTTCACACTAGCTCTTGGATATTCCTTCTTATGTCATCGTTTTTGTTTCAAAGTATTTGTTTTTTGTTGATAATTGACAACCCTGCATTATTTTGATCGAGAACGAAAAACAAAATATTGTATTTTTATGCATTGGTTCGTTATGGTCCTAATATGAAACATTTTAACTCAAATGCTATATTATTTCGGTTAAATACAAGCTATGTTAACATTATTCTAGGAAATATTAATTTCTGCATCATTATATTTGCGATGATGAACACATTCACACATTAGACCGAATGGATTCGCACAAAGCCTTCCTTTATTATAAGACTTCGATAGAAATTATATACGTTTTCTCAAATTATAAGATTTTGGTCCAAATTTCATTTAAATACTTGATTGTTGCTTCCAACTGTATTTCAAATAGACGAAATATTTCCATTTTATTTAAAACAGACGAAATATTTACAATGCTTATCAAGTAATTACATTGTTCTTCGATATTCGTTGTTAGATTATGGTTTTCTAACGTTTTATGAAGAGTAGTACTCAAAATTATATATTCCTTTTTTTTCTGTCAGTGTAAAGAGGCAACATTCTGCATATGCATATCTTAAAGAGTGCTTATATACTTTAACATTAAAGTATACATCATAACCCACATATTTGAACACATTACATTCGTGCATATAATGGCATATTGATAAGACACACCGGACCACCATAGATCTTATAGCGTATGTGGAACTGAATAGTTAACTATAGTAGAGGGCCTTTTTACTTGATTTAACAGTGAAAAGGGCACTTAATGTACATCATAATATAACGCACTAATATGTATTGGATTTGCTTTAAGAAACACGGACGTATACATAAATCAGATACGCATACTTAGAACACATTCACTTCGTGTATATACTGAAGTATACCACGTATATAGTCCACAAAGACATAGCCCTGCATGTGAAAACTCAGTTTAACTATACATTAAAGAGCGTTTATACGTGATTTACTTGTGAAAATGGAAATTTTTATAGATCATATCACATAGAGGTACCGTACTTGCTTTAAGAATATGGACAGTTATAGGCACAATCATAACAACAATGGAGACCGGCGTTCTTACACAGAAATCAGTAATGTATGCACTAAAATGGTAACAACAATGAAAATATACACTGTGTGAACTGCCATAGACATCAGAACTATTAAGAATTTATGAGTTATCTCGCTTGTTTAGTTGCGATACATGATGCAATAATTTGAGTTACCAACAATAAAACAGTATTGACGCTATATATTCTCCATATACCGACGGTTTTAGACTATATTTCTACTAATAATGCTATTAAATGAACGACAATTAAGAGAAATGAACTATGAATGCATATATGAAGTCAATATGTATACACGCGTCCACATAGCATGCCTTTTCCAGACCAATGTTTGATACCCCCCGTATAAAATAGAGCGTTTTGAGAAGAATATGTGAAATTAATATGCACATGTGTTCACATGGTAGGTCTTATCGTCATATGAAACTGCCACGTAGTACATGCTTTGTTTCCTCTGTATAACAGACTAAATGTATAGGATGTACAATACATATAATTGGTGAAAAGAATACATGAAGTAAGTATTTATGCATTAGTCTACACCATATGGGCTCTTTATTGTCTCCATGTAATGGAGATTTTAGACTAAATTTCTTCTAATAATGCTATAAATGAACGATAATAAAGAGAAATGAACGATTAAAGAATACATCAAGTAAATATGTATACACGCATCCACATAGTAGGTCTCTTCCAGACCAATGTTTTGATGCCTCTGTATTAACAGAGAGCTTGGAGTATATACGAATGAACGGTAAGGAATATGTGAAATTAATATAGACATGTGTTCGCATAGTAGCCCTATCGGGGGCATGTTTCCTTAAATGGTAGCAATAATGAAAATTCACACTGTGTATTACAACCCACTCAAGGCTTCAGAAATATTACTAATTTTTGTAATCAGTTGTGATCAGTTGTCTCGCTTGTTTAGCTGCGATACATGATTCAATAATTTCATTTACCGCCAATAAAGCAGTATTGACTGGTATTGACGCATTATTTTCTCAATATAACGGCGAGTTTAGATTCCTACTAATAATGCTATAAATTAACGACAATAAAGAGAAATCGACGATTAAAGAGTACATCGAATAAATGTGTATACACGCCTTCCGCTCGTATGCCTTTTCCAGACCAATGGTTGATAACCCCCTACATAATAGAGCGTTTTGATAAGAAAATGTGTCCACATAGTAGGCCTTTCGTGACATGAGACTGTCACTTGGTACATGCTTTGTTTCCTCTGTATAACAGCCTATCTTGATGGGAGTTATAATACATATAATTGATAAAAATAATGCATGAAGTAAGTATTTATACACTAGTCTACATAATATGGGGTCTTTAGTTTCTCCATTTAATGGAGATTTTAGAGTAATAATATGAATGAACTATGACTAGAATACATCGAAGAACCAGACACCAATGCCATACTCCTACCATCCATGGAGCAATTAATATACATGATATAAGACATAAAATACAACAGACAGTATCGTGTGCAACCGCTAAGGTATCATATGAATGAACCGTCATACACAATGATGTTACAACCAAAACTGCCTTATGGACGAAATACTGGAACTGATTATACATTTGATACCCGACATGTCATTCCACTCTATACATGGTCAGTTCGATATCTTGCGAAAGTGACGTGCACCTTTAAGGTATGTGACCAAAATGTGTTGTATTGTATTCTATATGACCATTTCTGCAGTAAATAACGACACATCATTACTAGTGGGACTATGTGTGAAGCTCTTTGAATTAAATGAGCTTACTATGGTGGACATGTTTAACCAGATACGTTCTTCAAATAAGAAAATGTTGGGATTTAAATTGAAGCTTAATTAGCCCTTCAAGCTTTCCAAATCAAGGTTATGGCGTGAAACAACCTGGAGAGAAAGATTTTATTTAGTTACTAATGTGGGTTCAAATAGAAACACATGGCGAAGGCCATGATTCGAGCCTGTATGGCGCTTCATAGCCCAATAAAGGCGCGCCGATGGGTGTGGTTAACTTTAATATGTCATGTGTAGACCAGAAGCCACGAGGAACCCATTGCTGTCCATGTCTGTACCCCATATATACTGCAGTCGACCTACCCAGGACCTCAGTTTCTCCTTTCCTGTATGGCTATTCCAAACCCATTTAGTGCAATGCGTTTGAAAATATACAGAGCGTTATTAAGAAGGATCGCTGATGCGTATAATATAACCAATATTTAGTCAAAATTTTAAGAAAACCCATTATTGAAACATTGCGTTTGATAGTGTAGGGATTTGACCATATAATGGTTATCAGTGAAGTGATGACATGTGCACTAAATTACCTCAGTCAGTAAAGGCTAGTTCAGACCATATGAGAACCACACTCACCACCCATGCCTATACCCAAACAAACACCATGGCGACAGCGAAACACTACGAAGCTTCTCCCCACACGGACACTGTTGTCTTCCATGGATAATTTCTGATCCCATGTTGAGACCAAATTTCAGCCAAAGGGATCCCGTGGTTTCTGAGAAAATTATATTACAATTATGTACGGATGACGGACGAAGAGTGATTGGTTTTAGTTTCCACACAGATGTGTACCAACACGTTTTGAGACTGATATAGATGAAGTGTCCCTTTTATTATTGTTACGATGTGAAGTTGGCTAGTTCATACCCGTAGTATCAGTTTCACTGGCCAGTGTCACTTAGAAACAATATTACGGATCATTGTCACATACAAAGGTCTTCAAAGGGAAGTCTATAATATGAGTAATATTTTCGCGGGCTTTTAAAGTTGTATATATATATATATATATATATATATATATATATATATATATAATAGGTGTGGCTTCACATTAGCAAAGATGTCCCAAGGAACATGCACACCATGAAAGGAGGAAATATTAATAATCAAGGATGTATTCTAAATACAGGGGGAGGGGGTAATTTAATTTGTTACAGTCAATGGAGCGATTAGGAATGAATAAATTATGGAAAACAAGATGTGAAGAGGCATATATGACATCTGTAGAGCGTGCTACCTATATGCCATCTGTAGAGCGTGCTAACGGATTTAGTCATAAAAAGAGTAATATCCAAGATGGATGCCTCGTTCAAATTCTATAGAGCCCATCTGGAGGTGCTACTAAACAAGGAATTTTTTCAAAAACTTGGAGATGAAAGTGGATATTCGAAGATTATGAGGGATTAGAAGTTGTAAGAAAAAGAAGAGCGAATAAAAACAGGAAGTGGTAGATAAAAAAGAGGGATAAAAAAAAAGATAACAAAGAAAAAATTATAAATAAATAGAGGATATCCACCCTTTTTCAGTGGATATGGGTTATATCTCATGAGTGATGACAAAACATTGAATTTCCACGATATGATCAAATAATAAGCATGTGATACAACGTTTAGCCGATGGGTGTGGAGTCAGCCGGTAGGTTTCACGAGGGATTGCGTCAGATTCCAATGACTCAGGCGTTGCGCCGGAAGTAGGGATTGCGCCAGATTCGAATGACTCAGGCATTGCGCCAGAAGTAGTGATTGCGTCAGATTCGAATGACAGGCATTGCAGGAGGCAGTGTTTCTTATGGGCTGGATCTTATTCTAGGGTTTAGGAGACGTGTGTAGACCACTCAATATCCCCTCGGGTGTAGTGTGGAACCCTTAGAAGTGGCAGTGGGTTAGATATATTAAAAGACAGTTAATTTTAATTTAATTTTAAATTATTTTTGAATTTTAGAAAAAGTTGAAGTTTTTTAAGTTTTTCATATTTTTTTAATTTATGAATTTTTTTCTGTTTTTCATTTTTGTTTCTTTTTGAAAAGTTTTTTGAAATTTTTTGAAATTTTTGAGTATTTTGAAGTTTTTGAAGTTTTTTGAGATTTTTGAAGTTTTTGAAATTTTAGAAATTTTTGAAGTTTTTGAAATTTTTGAAGTTTTTGAAATTTTTGAAATTTTTGAAGTTTTTGAAATTTTTGAAGTTTTGAATTTTTTGAAGTTTTCAATGCGAGTGTCACTTTAACATTATCCCATTGGATATAACCAACGGGTCATGTCCGGACATGCACAACCGGCATACAAATAGACCATGATGCAATGCGTGGGCGGAGAATATAGGTCAAACTGTCTAGACGGGAGTACTGCATATAGGTCGTGTACTTCGGATAGAGTTATCGTTCCTGAAATGAGACCAAACAGGCCCGGTATCATCAAATATGCTATTTACGTGCTGATTATGCGTGGCATATGAACAAAACGATATATATTTTAATATTCCTTCTGTTGATGGCGATATGAACAAATAAGAATATTTTTTGCAATGAACTCCGGTCGTACCTTTAAGGAATGGGTTAAACATCTGTCAATTTGTTTTTGGCCTCTTTTTACGAAACCGCAAATGGGAAACGACGTGCAACATCGTGCATCGTTTATTTTTAATAATTTGTCTCGAAATTTTTAATATATGTGCAAAAAGTTAGTTTAAAGCTTTTCAAACATATGTAGTGTATGATAGAATACACAACAACACTAAATCAGCTACAAACCTGTACACACCGTTGAATATTAAAGAAGAATAAAACAGGTTTCAAAGTGTTAACAGGTAAAAAACATTAGACTGGTAGATCTGTTGAATTTTTAAAACTTTCTACTGAATTAAATTTCCAGTGTCACCAGTGGCAGTTCCAATTATATCAATTTGTTGTATTCATATAGTGTCCTGTTTCTGTTCCATACTTTTTTTCTGCTTCCTGCATTTGGTTTTTTCGCTTGCTGCTATTCCTTTGCAGGGAAGGAAGCGGAAAAATAAAACGATGCAAGCGAAAAAATAAAACAACGAAAGTGAAAAATATCATTGTTATGATTGTAAATTATTAATTCGCTTGCTTCAATTGGTTTATTGCTTTCGGTGATTTCTTCGCATGCTTTGTGTAGTATCCGAAGCAAGCAAAGAAACCGCCGAAACCTACCAAGAACCAAGAAAAACTTTGCGAAGCGAGTGAAGGAACCACCGAAAGCGGAAAAAAGCAACAAAATGTCGCACGAAGGAACTAAAGAAATTGAAAAAAATATGAAGCAAGCGAAGGAACCAAATAATTTAGAATATTTCGCTCGCTTTGTCATTTAATGAACCGAAACAAACGAGGAAGCGAAAAGAAGTATAGGGCAAACAGGATACCACATATTTGTAATTTTGTACAACAGTTCAGACACAAATACATTTAATCCATATCATGTGATTACTATTATGGGCCCCTTGTACATGTATACTGGATGGGTGAATCACCGATCCATCTATATTACTACAATGTATAATAGCCCGATTGACCAGGGCTAAAGAGTAAAATAGGCCGATCGGTCTTTCGCAGCCATCATGGATCCTGAGAAGAGTGGAGTCATTGTAAACTGTTCTATAATTCCAACCAATACTTAAAGAAAATTTATTCTGATTTCTTTCGAGTGATTACTGATTCGTGCTGTCATAGGTATTGTTGTGAACAATGCTCATGTCTTGACATCAGTTCGGTCTGTCAGGCTGTCTCTTTGGTGAAGTTGTGGCATGAAGACGTGTTTAACATCACGTTAGTATCTATGTGTGACTCTATTTCTTGTATTTTAAAATTGTTGTTTACATGTATCACAGGAGCTTGGAATTTGGTCAAAACCCCTCTTTTATTGGCAGAACCACCACCCGGGACCATAGGTCACGGAAGGAACGAAACACGAATTTGTTGCCACCCATTTTGAACTCAACTGTATTCCTACAAAAAATATATTTTCACTAAAAACTTTTGGTACCTCTTACACCTTAGATGCCAATCTACAACATTCCATAGGTATATTTTTCCAGTTCTTCGAAAACCTCACTTTATTTCGGTAATGTATTGTAAATTCACCAACGAACACAAATCTGCAACACCTCCATCACCCGTTGTAGAATCTGAGTAGCGGAAATGGTACCGAAATATGCGGAAACTTTAAAACTATGATCCGGAGACGGATAGCATGAAAGTACCGTTTATAATTTCGAACATAGCTGCTGATTACATGTTTATTACATGACCGAAACTGATAAATGGTGTCAAATACAATTTAATATATGTAATTCTGCGTCAATCATACGTCGTGGTTGGTATAACACAATTTTTAACCAAGAATTCGAAGAGCTCCTGATCAGGTACGTATTGTTGGTCCGATCATAATTAAATTGGTCATGGAGGTTGACATTGACATGTAGATGGGAACGAATAATTTTGGAGTGAATTCCCCAAGAAACATGGCCGCCGTCGGCCATCTTGGATTTCAGCGATAACCCTGCATATATAAATCAATGACACTGCCTAGAGCTTTGTCGATGCACCGATCATCGTGAAATTTTCATGGGTCATGACATCGATATCAAAATGAGAACGAATCATTGCTATATACTGTAGCATTGGTACGATCATCGTGAAATTATTCATAGAACCATGACCGCCGTAGGATTTCAGCCACTCGTTTCATCGACCATGAAAGTTACATTAAGTAATGTTTTTAATATTTTTGTGGGGTATTTTCGACTTTGAGAAAAACAATGCCATATGGCGGCTAGCTGTCTTGAATTTCCAATTCATGAGCACAGGCTATATAATCATATGCCTAAAGCCATTCTTTGAGAGTTTTGGTGATGATTCGTTACGAGCCACGAGTGACGTATACTATTTATATATCCTGGTAGTGATACAATTGACAATACTTATAGTTGCTTATTAAATAAAATTTATGTTAGCGAGTTTATCACTAACTCAAATTTATAAACTAGTTATTCGGTAAACCAGTTTGCCTTTCAACTTGCACAGATAAAACGTATACCGTAAAGAATACGCAGGATAACATGAAAGAATCTTATTACATTTTGTTACTATATTTGGCATATTATGATATAAATGGCGAGCTTTTGTACCCTACATTGACAATTTTGAATTTCGCGAAACTAAACACTCGTTCTATATATCGTTACCTAACTGAAGAAAAATGTTTTCTCTCGTCAACTAAGACATGTATTTGTTCGTCAGAACTAGTAAAAAACAGCATTTTATGTGGAAATAATCAAGATATTCTGGCAACGAATATGCACCAAAACGCACAAAGGAATCGCTTCATGCATAGGCATATATATACCAGGCCTCCCCGTGAGTCTATATATCTTTTTTTTTTCTTCTACTTTGTGATATTCGATCAGTGGGTTCATTACTATTACTATTATATGATGGATAGTTTAGGTCTATAAACAGATCGCGACAGAGAGAGAGAGAGATATATATATAGAGAGAGAGAGAGAAGAGAGAGCGAGAGAGAAGAGAGATGGGAGAGAGAGAGAGTTGTGGTCCCCTTATGACCAATCATTGCAACCAGTAGCATTACCAAGTCAAGTAGTACATAGGCCTACCGGTGCACAACGAACATAACAAAACCAATACCACGTGGTCGTGCCATAAATAGAAATAAATTACATTTAAAATATTTGTACTAATTACCATTCAGTCAAATGAAGAATATTTTCTTGGACAGTCGTCATTTTCATCAGATGATAACAGCAGACAGACAAATACAAAATTTTTCAAGAAAATACACAAAACATCAGGATAAGATCATCAAAAACGCGCATAGTATGACGCAAACATAAACTGATTTAAGTTTTCTGGCGCCTAAGTTCGAAAACCGCACGCACTTTCAAATATTTTTGAATTTCGCGGGCTTTAAATTTAGGTTTCGATTTTATTTCGTTCCGACTTTGTTATTCCGGAAAAATGGTTTTGTGCCATTTGTCATTCAGATTCTACAACGGGTGATGGAGGTGTTGCAGATTTGTGTTCGTTGGTGAATTTACAATACATTACCGAAATAAAGTGAGGTTTTCGAAGAACTGGAAAAATATACCTATGGAATGTTGTAGATTGGCATCTAAGGTGTAAGAGGTACCAAAAGTTTTTAGTGAAAATATATTTTTTGTAGGAATACAGTTGAGTTCAAAATGGGTGGCAACAAATTCGTGTTTCGTTCCTTCCGTGACCTATGGTCCCGGGTGGTGGTTCTGCCAATAAAAGAGGGGTTTTGACCAAATTCCAAGCTCCTGTGCATGTATATCCAAATACTAGTTAGATGTTGTCATTGTAAAGTGGCCATGATGATGTGGCCTCCGATGAGCAGTGGTGGAATTTGAAGCGGGTCAGTAACGCCGGTGAATGTTACACTTACATCCACCTTCAAGGCACATTGCCAATCATTAGCATTAAAGACAAATGAAAAACATGTACATATATTCCTAATAATATTAAGGTTTTGAATCAATTTGTATTCCACAGTACGATTCCTGAAACAGCTGATGAGGATATATTGAACATAACACACATGCAAGCAGAACAGTACAAACACAATAGAAAGGCTCCATCGCTGAACAACATGACTGACATACATGTAGATATATGCAGATACACCAGATACATATATGCGTGGATGTCTGAGTCGGTGAGTATATATGATACAGATGAATTTATGCATATCATCAACAAGTCTGGGTAGACGACTTATTTATACAGTAATGCCTTACGTAATCGACCTCTTAACCAAAGCAGAATTATGGGTAACTTTTCAGAATTTAGTCGGAAATATAGATTGTTGCCATTCATCGGAAAGCTCTCAAAACTCATATTGTTGGTATCTCATATGTATTTTGAAGACCTCTGTTTGTCTGTATGTTTGTCTGTATGTATGTCATTGATACACATCTACGATTCTTGACCGATCGGGACGAAACTTGGTACGTGTGTGTAGTTTGACCAGGCGGTTGTCGTATTGGCGAGCCCGTGCGACGCCCGTGCAGCGCATGCGCAGACGAGATATCGGAAACGGGTGGAGCTATCGACTTGAAATTTGGTATGTGAATGTATCTTACCCCGGATACGAATTTTATCGGGTTGCCGAGCCCGTGCGACGCCAGCTTCGCGCATGCGCATACCAGATCTCGGAAACGGGTGGAGCTATCGACTTTAAATTTGGTATGTGAATGTATCTTGACCCGGATACAAATTTTATCGGGTCGCCGAGCCCGTGCGACGCCAACTTCGCGCATGCGCATACCAGATCTCGGAAACGGGTAGAGCTATCGATTTGAAATTTGGTTTTTGAATAGCCCGGATAACGTCGGGCTGGGTAGAGCTATCGACTTGAAATTTGGTTTTTGAATAGCCCGGACAACGTCGGGCTCATCGACTAGTATTATATATAAATTGGTACACAGTAATGCCCAAATCGACCTCTTAACCAAAGCAGAATTATGTGTAACTATTCAGAATTTTGTCGGAAATATGACTTGTTGCCATTCATCGGAATTTCAGACTAAATCCTGAAAAGTTACCCATAATTCTGCTTTGGTTAAGAGGTCGATTACTTAGGGCATTACTTCTCAATTTATATATAATATACCAACAAGATGAGTTTTGAGTGTGTCGTGTTTTAGTAATTGCCAACAGGGATGATTAACAGCCTGAGGGTATATTAGACTACCGGTATTGTTAGTGCCATGAGACAGTCAATAATGTGTGCGTGTGAATGAAATGGTCACTGGAAATTGATATGCAGTGGCAAATTGACTGAGGGGGGGGGGGGGGTGTGCCGTTGACTCTAAAGGGGGATTTAACAATTATATTTATCATGTATAAGCAATAAAGAGCGTTCATTATCAGTTTAGACGATATGTAAGAAAATTGATACAGGGATCACCTGACCAGGCAAATATCATGACATAGGCACCTTTGACCTTAAACGGGAACTACTAAATTATATTAACATAAATTAGACGATCAATGAAGAGCGTTTATTTACTGGTGTGTCAGTGCATTCTCTAATATGTGTGAGTCGCCCACAGGAAGCCTCGCATATATGAAAGAATGCACTGGCTTACATGATCAAGGTAAATATTGTTAGGCCAATGCATTTTCTTATATATGCTATAGGCGCCCTCTGAGCGCTCGCATATATATAAGAGAATGCATCGGCACAGTGTTTTCACAAAACGTCAGGAAGTTCCACTCATGAAAGGGTTAGGACAAATGAAAAATATTCCGAATACTAAAGACTTTATTCACTGTATATTCCACAGTTCGATTCCTGAAACAGCTGATGAAAATAAATTGAACATGGACATAATGACGGTGCAATCAGTAAAATAGCTCCAGCACTGGACACCATACTGATAATGGCATGCCGCCACCAGCAGAAGTGGCAAAACACCCTGGAATGTGTGAATTGTGAAGAGGAACATATATGCAGTCGGTGACTCGGTGAGTACGATGAACTTGTTCATATTATCTGCTCCAGAAGTCTGGGTAGACTTAGTTTGGAGGTTGTCATGGTTTATAAATAATCTGCCAGACATGGCTTTACTAACAGCCCGAGGACATATTGACGGTCCGAGACACAGTCGAGGGCCACCAATAGGCCCGGGACTGTAAATCATTCCGGGGTGGGGGGGGGGGGGGGTAACAAACCATGACACCTGACAAAATCATGTTACTACTGTTTACTATTTTCTATATATACATATGGGTCATTCATCCTGGGGAATCTTATTAGATAGGTCCCCGGGATCCGTTAACCTCAGATGTCTTAAAAGGGCACTAACAAATAATTTAATTAGATAATTAATTATATACCAAAATGGTTGCAATCTGGCGGTGAAAATTGAAAAACTGAGATACATTACATTGACCCATGGAGTGTCATGGGATAGGTGCCGTTGACATCAGATGTCTTAAAGGGGCAATGGTCAATAAAGAGCGTCCCTTATCAGCTTAGAAGATATGTAGGAGAATTGGTACAGATGGGTTACCTGACGAGAGGAATATCATGGGATAGGCGCCTTTGACCTAATATGACTTAAAGGGGACTACTAATAATTGATATGATAAATAAAGAGCGTTCATTATCAACCCAGAAGATATGAGAAAAAATTGGTGCACAAAAGTAAAATGATGTGGGAAATGTCACGTGGTAGCTGCTGTTGACATCACATGACTTAAAGGGACACTAATAATTGGTAATAAAGAGTGTTTATTATCAAGTTGAAAGATAGATACACATGACATGTATGATGTACGAGTAGATTAGAAAGTTATTTTCAGATGATATGGGTGAAAAGTGAGGCGAGTGCAAGAAGTTAAAATCCTGATTATATTGATGCATATAACATAGTGACTTGGTATACATGTATGTATATTTGTGATATGACTATTTTCAGGATGGCTGTTGAATCTGATTTGAAGGGATGTACCATACCATTAACAACCGGAGACAAGGTTACAGTAAAGCAGTGTCAAGGGCTACTGGACATGTACCGGTGTACTGGCATACTTAAACTCCAACATGCCAAGGTGATTCTGTGAGATAACTTTGTTTCAAGGTGGATGACAAATCGTATTTCTGTGCTGGTACGGTATGTGAATATGTGACTTGTGTGGAATATCACCTTCTTTGTGCGCGATGGTGAATTGACGTGATGACGATCCGTACTTGTGTACCATCCTTGAATGTCTTAACCAGATGACCATTTGGGAACAGTGGACATACCAGTTGGTACCACTTCCACCTCAGCTAAATATTGTGTGTGCACAGTGCTGAACTATTCAACGTAATGATGGTGTGGATATATATGTGACAAATTGCTCAAATTATTTTGACGTGCTTCCAGTGAACATTCTCCTGTGGACCAACTGTCTGTACTGTATGTACCGGTATGGTATTTAAGAATAATTTGACACTTCAGCATATGGAACTGTTTGTCACGCATCACTCCATGGTTATATGCATTACCATACATGTATGTTGTGCAATTTGATTATACATTAATATAAAATTATTGTTTATACTTTATTCTTGGAGCATTTAGCCTTCCCTATCAAAATATCGTTGCATTAGACAAGTATGGTTACCAGTATAATGTAACATTATGCAATGGATTTTGTAACTTCAAAAAGCCCAACTATTTAACATATTTTATGTATAGCAACAAAGAGCGCACGTGTACCACATATGGGGTCTCTGATGTTATAAATTCTTGTTAGTCAATAGTATAGTGTGGAATTTGTCAGAAAAATTAAGTTGCAGACATTGACTTGTAAATTTATGAAAGACAATTTTCCGAAGTAATTTAAAAAAATGATGAAATGTCTTGTATTTATTTTTAAATGTTTAGCGGTATTCCATCTGAAGTGGGTTATCCCTTGGATCTGGAATCCATTTTTTAAAAGGGCATTGGACATAGGACCCAGTTTAAAGATAATAAGTCATATAATTGCCTAGTGTGTAGGAAAAATACATTTTAGACAGTAAATTCAACTAATGCACTGTTAAAACAATGACATTCTCAAACGGAACAAAGTTCCGCAAATATACAACGGAACAAAGATCCGGAAAATTGTTGCCGGCACATAACTGCGTCAAGACACGGCACACTGCACCATTTTGTCGAGGCCATATGTCCCATATGATTACGGAACATTGTTCCATAACCATACAGCACATATTGCGGCAATTAAATGATACAATGTTCCGTAACTGTACAGAACATATTGCCGTAATAAAATGATACAATGTTCCGTCACCATACAGAACATATGCCAGTAATGAAATGATACAATGTTCCGTCACCGTACAGAACATATTGCCATAATGAAACAATAAACAATAATACAGAACATAGTGCCGACAGCAATTTTCCGGATCTTTGTACCGTCTGAAAACGGAAAATTTTAACAGTGTACCCTTCCAACCACCCGCCCACACCGCGAGCATTTCCATATCATGACTATATGAATTTTATGGATTCCACCTTTTTTCTTCTAAATTATCAACCAGTCAGAATTAAGTCCACCACACAATTATGTTTGTAACAACTTTGGTTCAACTTGCATGAGTAATACAATGTCTCTGGCTAGTTTCAGTATTTTTGCCAACATCACGTAATATTCTCTCGAGTAGGGGGGCGTGTCTGGTGTCTGTGTGTATATTACGCAGTTCGTGCGTATAGTGATGTTCTGATAACACATTTCCTTTTCTTATGAACTTATTATTTGAAAATCCATAAAATTAATTTGCTGACTATTTCGCTCTATAATTGTTCTTATGATTTACTGCGATTAAAACAAAACGTGTATTATACTAGCAGGTTAGCCCGCCACTGGCCTGCAATCGTCAGAAACATTTTTTTAATTTGTAATTTTTTTAATTAATTTGTTTTAATTAATTAGTTTTAATTAATTTTTTTTATTTAATTTTTTGTTTTTCAATGAGTTAATTCAGCCTTTTTAATCAAGATAAATTATGGTACCCGTCCCTAAAAGAGGTATGATTTACGGTACATCGGGCGGAAAAAACTGACCCGATGAAAATCTCCCCCATTCCTAGGAACGACAGACATAAGAATCACACAAGACGCATTTTTTGTTTTCCAATGAGTTAATTCTGCTTTTTTAATCAAGAGAAATGATGGTACCCGTCCCTAAAAGAGGTATGATTTACGGTACATCGTGCAGAAAAACTGACCCGATGAAAATGACAGACAAAAGAATCACACAAGACGCTCGTGTCTGGATACATACGGTCAAACGTGTATCCATACATAAGAATCACACTACACGCATACGCTCTTTACCAACGACACTGCGGATAGGAACGCTCTTTAACTATCAACGCGATTAAACCCGCATTGCCAATGACGGTGATTTTGGTGACTGGGGTGGAGAAGGAGTGTTCGGACGTTCTCAGAAGCTGTGCTATGCACTGCCCGTTGGTTTTTATCATTAGATAGGAAGTTTGAGCTCAAAGATGCTTATCGTGATGGTGCGCCATTACTAGAGTTTATATAGGCAAGTTGCGCACTACAAGTTGCCATTCAAACGGGAACGGCAAGATCATGCCAAAAGAAAATGTTGTTTCCGTGCATCTAACCTGGACGTGTACATATATTTTTTACTGAATGTGTATATACTATTTATTGTTGTGTATATTTGAATATTGTATATGGGCTCTCCAGTGATGGAGATTACAAATAGATATCAGTGCCAGATAAATTGGAAATTGGGAACTCTTTATCAGTCTTGGAGAACGTCCATAATAATTCCAAATTTCTCTGGCACCCTTTGATGAGTTATCTAGACGGAGCAAAAATCAAAATAACTCAAAATATTCTAGATGATAAAGGGTTTAGCTCCATGTTACCCTTGCGAATTTGTCAACTATGGGGTAGAAAGGTCGACTGACTATAACCTGAGCGTTATGATATATTGTCAATCAAGTTTTATCAAACAAACAGTATAGGCAGATATATTTTCTACCGGCCCTGAATGCGTGGAACTGAATTTCTGAGAACATAAATCAAATTGTATTTAAAGAACAATTCAAAGACTATCTTAAAGGCGACATCATTCCGATTCGAAAGCATTTCTATCTGTGTATAAACAGGAACGCTCAAATATATCATTGTAGACTCCGCACAAAATGTAGCAACCTTAATTATGACGTTAACAAACACTTCTTTCGTGATTCTCCTAAATGCCACGCTGTCACAGTTATGATATATGTGCTGAAATTTTTTCACTTCAACCCATTCAGCATTTGAATATGGCGAACAGGGATAGTCCCATGCAATTGGCATTAAACTTGAACTTCGCCGTCTCTCATATTGGGACAGAGTATCAATATAATGAAATCGAATGCCTTTAGAGTTGTATTATATCGCATTGATCGTGAGAACTATATATAAAGTATAACCGCCATGTTACGGCTCTGGAACAGAACTATCTAATTACCATTTGAATCGGGGTGCTGGGTATGTTCAGATTAATCAGACAGAATGCGTACTTTATGTAATTTAGAACTCGGCGATGAATACTATAGGATATGATATATGTGACAGCATGCTTAAAAGTTTTCCATCAACACAGTGAGATCTTCGCAATTCCAGGTTACAAACGTACATGCGATTTAATTGGATGTTCGTCAGGTCGGCACCACACAATGAACATTTCTCCACTGAATAGGATCGTTATTCTTTCGATTATGGTCGCAACAGATCAGGTGACGTAATTACAGTGATGTTCACTAATGCAGCAAACTCCGCGTAACGATATGCAATATATCTTATTGTATGTCGCCATTATGACTATGACACCAAAATAACCTATTTGTATGCCAAATGTTATAAAGTTATTATACAATGTTGTGTATAGTATGTATTTTTCTTGTACGAGTCCAGGTTGTGGTGAAAAGTCATATTGGACTCGACACTAGCTCGAATATGTGTTGTTCACGCCTGTCTCACTGTGGAGAGGTACCGGGGGGGCTGCTATATGCAGTGGCTAAACGGGTCACCGCTTTAGCTATGTACCAGTTTTGGCCCGACCTGAATTTGAAGGGTAGTCCCGTCGGCTGGCTGCTGGGCTAGTTGTCGATATTTTGCTTTTTGTATGGCAACTCAAATAAAAAAGCAAACACACAGACGTAAGATTGATGACTTTCCAAGTTCCAATGATGCTGTGGTATTTAGACAGTATATGTTTCTTGGCTTCGACCCAAATGTGAAACGACCTCTATCTTTGTTATCGATAAAACGCTACAAAGCATTGCTGGTCAATTGAAATCTGTCAAACCAATCAGGACTGGGCCAATTAGTGGCTCTCTCTTGATTGAATGCTCAAAGAAAGTTCAATCTGATGCTCTGCTAGGGTTAATAACTATTGCACAAATACCAGTATTGGTTACTCCTCACAAGACATTAAATAGTAGCAGAGCTGTGTTGTGGTCCCGCGATATAGCTGATTCTTCAGAATCAGAGATATTGGTGGAGTTGGCACCACAGGGAGTTACAGAAGTCCGTCGCTTTACAAAAACTGTTGATGGTATTCGAGTTCCTCTGAATATTTATCTCATGACCTTCAATCGGTGCGAACATCCACCGACATCGAAGGTTGGATATATGAAAGTAGATATCAGTACGTACGTTCCAAATCCATTACGATGTTTTAAATGCTAGGGCTATGGCCATGGCCAGGAACACTGTAAAAGTAAAGAAACCATTTGTGCACGCTGCTCTGTTCCTGGTCATGATTATAAGGATTGTACAAATCCTAAAAAATGTTCGAACTGTCAAGGTTCACATGCTGCAATGGATCGTTCATGTCCCATCTGGGATTATGAATTAAAAATTCAAAGATGTAAAGAGAAACATTTATCGTACATGGATGCTAAGAAATTGGTTGGTGCCAGACCATCAATTCCTCAAGTCACATACTCGACTGTCGTTTCTAAGAAAAAGTATGTTAATGCCAGCACTCAGACAGAGAATCAAACAAAATAAGTCAGTATATCATTAGCAACACAAGTTCAGGAGAATTATATTTCTCCTGTTCCTAAACCTGTCTCGCAGGCAATGGATACAGCTCCTGCAGTTTCTACGTCTGCTCCGAAATCAACTAAGGATGTTGCTCCAGTTGTTCCAAGACAAAAATCTCCAAGGTCTGTAAAGTCTTTTGACTCTCAGAGACAGAGGTTAGACTTCGAGTTTTCAAAGTTTGATAAGATGCTTCAAGAAAAGGGTCTCAATTGGACATGGAAATATCAGAATGTTGGATTTATGCTGGCTGTCGGGCGAGGGCACACACTGAAAAAAAAAACTTGGTTAAAAGTAACTAAGTTACCTTAGTCAGAACCCCCGTCTCAAAACTAACTAACTTAGCTTAGTCAGAAATGACTAAGGTTGCCCTTAGTCATTTCTGACTAAGGCCTTAGTCATTTCTGACTAAGGCCTTAGTCAGAAATAAATAAGCCCTTAGTCAGAAATGACTAAGGCCTTAGTCGGAAATGACTAAGGGCAACCTTAGTCATTTCTGACTAAGCTAAGTTAGTTAGTTTTGAGACGGGGGTTCTGACTAAGGTAACTTAGTTACTTTTGACTAAGTTTTTTTTTCAGTGCGGGGGGAAATTCACTGTAAACAGCTGTATATGAATTTCTGTGCATACTATTTACTAGTCAGAAATGACTAAGGCTTGACTAAGTCATCACTGTATCCAGATAGTACATTTAATTGGGCCTAATTATTGGGGGTATCATAGCCCTGCAGCCTCAGCTGAACATCGCAACTGCAGATTAAAATAACTGAAAATAATGACTTACAGGTATCAACATAAATTTTATTAACTATTGAAACAATTAGACAATATAAACAATGTTTTATCTTGAAAGAAAATTATTCATCACAGAATACTAGTATGCATTGAATATACATTCAATATCTGACCAGTCGATAATTGTTTCAAATTGAAACAGAAATTTATGCTTACATTAAAATGATAACGAACGACCAACATAGAAGATTAAATCGGAGGAAATGAAGAGTTTTTTTAGAAGAAAAATTATATGATAAATATCTTCAATTCTTCACCACTATGTGTGGAACTGAGCGCTTGTATCAAGCCACGGTGGGGTTTCCGACACACATCGTGACTTGCCTTCAGGCTCGTCACAATAATTTCAGAAACACCGCCTTGGCTTGATACAAGCGTGCATATCCACACAGTCATAGCACTTGGTGAATACCTCTATTTAACAAATGAATGTGTTTTCAGAAATGCATGCAATTATGAACGCTTTGTTGCGGTCACATTTTGAGTGAATCGCGGAAACAAACCTTGCAACATTTGATTTAAATGTCACAATTTTGAGCGCAAAGTGTCACCATATTAAGCGCAAAATATTGCAATAATATCACAAGCGACATGCTTATAAGTGTTTCCACTTGCCAAAATAGCATGCTTAATACACCACTTCTTTTGACTGGTACTGTACTACTGTATATATCAACAACAGCTACCGGTATTTGGGATTGGTCCCTTCAGGACAACAGCAGATCCAATAAACATGTAACTGTGCGCAATGACTTGGCGACAATGTTCCATGAAATATCAGTGAATCAGCCGAAGATAGTTTGATAAGATTATCCATCACTACACGGCATCAGTTTCATTGTTTTTTTGACGTTGGAGCTATGTGAATTACACTGGTGCGCACGCCGCATATCCTCTCTTGTAATTGTACATGCATGTCAATGTGCTCGGAAAGAATCAGATTCTGAACAAATACCGTACTGTCAACTGCATTTTCACCATTCTAAATTCTAATATTAATAGCTGCTCGTTGAGTCGTTGTTATTATTGTCACTATTGCTTGACATCGAAGCTTCATCCTTGTGTTCATCTGAATGAAGTCAGACCTTTGATTCGATTGAATAGATCATGTCATGATTCATCGATTAATTGGCATGCATCACTGCTCTCGATGAATTTAGTGGAAATTGTCGATGATTAATAAGCCTTTTTTCGCAGAATTCAAACTTGTGCGGTTATCAAAGGAGTTCACCGAAATCAGACCGTCTTTTAACAACTGTCCGCAATCGAACAAGTAACAGTCTCGATCACCAAACCAAGCCGGAATGAACTTCAACTTGGGGTAGTCGTCCACAATGCCACAGCGAAAAACGTTCACCACACGTTATGTACTGTGCAGTATTGTGTACGGTACATGTAACCTTGAAGGAGTCATCAGGCACAAATCTAATTTTGGCAGCAAATATTTCAGCCGCCGTTCTTTCACATGTAGAATAAAGATTCAAGCTATTATTGACAAATTGTCCACTTGTTGAAAGCAGCTGAATAATATTAATAAATTAGTTCAACAACTGTCAATACACGATTAACGGTTTCGCAGATTATTTTCCTAACTTCTCTTTTATCCTGGTTTTATCCGCTCTCCAAATACGCCATGGTTGTTATTTATGTAATATGTCGTCTCTTTTAGTTCTTTCGACGCCAATATCACGTCTAAATCACTCCGATGTTAGTGATTTTTCCGAATTAAAAATGTCAGAAAAATAATGGGTTGGCGATTATCGCAATACGATAGGGGAACACTTTGACGTTCGTACTCATATTTCACCAATTTTTGTACCTGGATTGCCTGTCCTAAGTTTCACGGGAAAATGGCTAATTTGATTCTATTTGTCGTTATATACATATTTATCACCCCATTTATTATTCATTTTCATAAAATAAAATAAAAGAAGCCGAAGATGACATGTTTAAAATGTTTGAAGCATGAATTTGGCGATATGTTGTTACCATAGTACGTTATACTTGTGATGGTTACGTTACGCACACGGTGTTCCCCTATCGTATTGCGATAATCGCCACCCGCGTGACAATAATTTACGTTAAATTTACGTACTCGTCCATAGACGTACCGACCCGATTAACACAGGATGGATGCGATATTATATACATATTAAATGTCAGCAGAGTAAGATTCAGTCATACTGTATGGAGTCATTGTCGTATATAATATGTCGCCGATAAGTATACTATTGAGTTTTGACGGCATGACTTAATCAAGAAAATATTAACCTTAGTAACTAAGGTGTGACTAAGGTCACACTTAGTTACTTTTGGCTACGTTAGTCAAAAACAACTAAGTTACGGGTTGACTAAGGCTATGACTAAGTTTTTTTTTTCAGTGCACCTAGTGGTGATCCAGCCACCCGATTGTCAACTTGACGAGTTAATTAAGACTCACACCAGGTTCATCAGATATCATAAATCTCTGACCAATCTTCTCGTGGACGAGTTTAACATACTCAGCTACTGGAAATATTTTAATATACGAGAGTTTTAATACAGTATTTATATTTGATGAAAACATTTCATGTATGTTTTATGTTTGCTGTTTTCGAAACAGTGTTGCTATGTGTTTTGATATTCTGTTTTATATGTGCTTGCACAATGGTCAGTTTCTAAATGGTTCTGGCCCCAATCGAGCACTCCCGCTCTGATTTTGGGTGTTTTTAGTTGTATATAATCTGTTTTGTTTTAGTCTAATTCACTATCATTTCTATTCACAGTTGCTTCACTCGATTTTGATTATCTGTTTCTTCTCGTCGTGATATGGCTTTATTGCTAAAACGACGTTAAACCCCAATCAATCAATCAATCAATCTAATTTATACAAGATACCGGGGTGCCAAACTTTGTCAAACGCCTTACTGATGTCGCAAAAAAAAGAAGTATCAAGTGACGGCTATATGCTTTGTTTACAAGCGGACCCAGAAGAAGATATGCATTTTGTCAGTATTTTTAATTTATTTTATTTTAATTTATTTAAATAAAGAAAAAATATTCGTAATTTAACCAAATTTAATTTAATTTGGATTGAGGTCCATATGAGCCGGGGTCTGTAAAAGTCAGGGCCCGTAAAAGCCGGGGTCCGTATAAGCCAGGGTCCGTATGAGCCGGATGTCCGTAAAAGCCAGGGTCCGTATCAGCCAGTGGCCGTAAGAGCCAGGATCCGTATCAGCCGACATCCATATAGCCCGCATTGGAAGCTGGTTCTGTTATAGTCCACGCCCAAATGGTCCGAATAATATTCCGATAATAAATTAGTTTTTAAAAGACCTTTGGATACATCATAAACAGGACAACTGCGGGTGATCAACAGGGGAGCATTCTAGAGTTTGTCCGGCGATGGAAAACGACATATCGCCGAAACTACTATCAACTTTTGGGCATGCTTCGACCATTTAGTCCTCGGACCTGAGATGATTCGGTGGTACATATGCACATATCTTATCACTGCGGTATTGTGGTGCACAGTATGGTGCGTTTGTCGTTGTTCTCGCCCTCTTTGTATGTGTCGTATATGAAAACTTAATGGCAAGTAGTCACCACCACCGGTTGTATATTCGTCTGGCAACACTGGAATGTCCTTGATATTGCTGGGTTAATCGGGAGGTTTCTCCCGATTTAACGTTCTGGCGGCTCTATTCAGTCTCGGTTGTGCCGGAGGTCAGTAGCACTGATAGTGGATACTCGAGAAACTTGTCTTTGACTATTTGGGCCGTCTTTCATCGGTTACAGACGACTCCTTGTTTGATGTTGGTGTGGGCTATCGTGACATTATCAAATGTCTGTCTTCCTGAATTGTCAGGCGGGGAAATGTCCGCATTCGCAGAAACGTCTTCGGCGAAGTGCCGAAAAGTCACAAGTTACATGTATATCAACATAACGTATGTATTCGAATTGGCGTCATTTTGGGCTACCGAAAAACGCAGCAAACCCGGACGTTCTGTCTTAATATTTTGCGTTTTGCATCACAAATTCGTCGATCTCATTGACTTGAGCATCTGCATATGTCGAGATTGTACAGCTTGTTGGTATTTGTTTTTTCAAAAAAAAAATTGGTTGATATCAGAATCACGGGTACGAAATAATAAACGCTCCCTATTTAAACAAATGAGTATTAAGAATTCAGAGCGCCGTAATTTCAGATATAAATAAACTAAATGCAGGCGTAATTGTGCTTGATGAAATGTACGTTCGTATACATCTTGTGATCACGCGTTATAATCGAGTCGGTCTATGGGATTGATAGAACGTTCTACAATACGGAAATTGTCCCACTATTTGATGAGGAGACATATAATAAATAGACAGAACACAACGCGCATCATAATCGAGACTCTTTTATCGAATGAGTTACGGATGGCGCAAGGATATATTTCGCGAGAGCGTAGCTCGAGCGAAATATAACTTTGCGCCGTCCGCAACGAGTTCGATAAAATATTCGAGATTATGATGCAAGTTGTGTTCTGTATTTATTCTACACCGTTCAGTCAGATAAGTTCAATCCATGAATGTCACCGCCATTGTTAATATAGCTAAATTTATTGTGATTTAAGTCTGACAAATAACCAGTAATTATGGGGGGATCACCGGAAGCGGATGATCGACGTAATGTACGTCATCTTTCTTGGCGACAACGTCAACAAGAATAGTTCCGGCTTGTATTCCACTAGAGGTATACACTAATATGTATTCAATGGCTGGGGTTCCGTTGAATACATGTGACTCTCGCCAATTTTTCTAACATATACTAAATATAAGAATCATTGCTCTACACATAATGTTCATTCATCGTCTCTATCATTTGGTGGTGTATCTCGTTCGACCTCAGCAGCACCACTCGCATCACCCTGGTCACCCAAGTGGTAGTCTGTGATTTGAATAATATACTGTGCCCTTGGTCGCTCATTTGACGCCAATATCAGTGACATGTTCTGGTCGGCATTATTGGAAAACTGGTCGAGGAATAAGCCGGAGGTGGTAGTGTCATGTCAGAATCCATAGTTGAATTTAGATTTGACCACCCACTTGTTTTTCAATGCCACGGTTGTCGATCGTATTATTGACGTCGAAGAGAACATCACCATACATCTTGTGTCCTAAAATAAACGCATATAATGAGAATTATATACTTGATTGATACTTGATAACTCTATACCATATTTCGTAAAACTGAGATATTTAATACAAGTGTGACAATTTGAGTAATGATTAGTAATTCTGTTTTTCTTGTGATGATATTTTTGCACTGACTTTGGATTTGTCGACATCTTTTCATCCGGACAAATGAAATATGTTCTTGTAACAATAATATGTAACTATATATATTACTAGCAGATTAGCCCGCCACTGGCGGGATTGGTCCCATGGCTTTGGTCGATCCATTAATTTTTGTATTTCAAGGTAACCACGCGATTTGACCTTGAATTGACCATTTTGAAGGTTAAGGTCAGGTCGGGGTCACGATTTGACCCGTCCAAAACACACCCGGACAAAAGTACCCCTAGGTATAAAATTTTGTCGAAATCCGTCCGTTTTACCCGATTTGAACTTAAATTTACAATTTTTAAGGTCAATATCAGGTCGGGGTTACGATTTGAACCGTCCAAAACACACACAGGACAAAACTATCCCTAGGTATAAAATTTCGTCGAAATCCGTCCGGCAGTTTTCGAGACTATACAGGACATATGGATATATGGATATATATACGGAAGTCCAAAAATATATAGTAGACTAGCATGTTAGCCCGCCACTGGCGTGGTTCGTCTCATGGCTTTGTTCGAAAAGCAATTCCAACAGCTTCCGAGAAACGTGTGCTGCACCTTGGTGTAAAATTTCGTCGAAATCCGCCAGTTTTACCCGATTTGACCTTGAATTGATCATATTCAAGGTCAAGGTCAGGTCGGGGTCACAATTTGACCCGTCCATGACACTTCCCGCACAAAAGTACCCATAGGTAGCAAGTTTGAGCTCAATCGGTTCGAGTCTGTAAAGGACACACACATATATATCATTTGTGGGTACCCGTTTGAAGTTCAAGGTCACCTCGCGCGGAAAAACTGACCCGATGAAAATCTCCCCCATTCTTTGGAACCCCTAAGTACGAAAATAAGTACGAAATTTCGTCTAGAGACGGTCAATGGAGCTGTATTTATACTCGTCGTGTATATATACGCTCTTTATCAACGACACTGCGGATAAGAACGCTCTTTAACTACCAAAGCGATTAACTCCACAGTGCCAAGGACAGTGGCAGTTTAAGGGTGGAGGAGTGTTCGCATGGGCTCGCGAATGGTCCGATGACCATTCCCTTTTTTTTTTGTACCTTTGATAGGAAGTTTACACATTTAAAAAAGATATATCGCATGTGTCTCCCTAACAGTGTCGCCCTAATATATTTTTATTTTTATTTCCCCAAAACCTATATTAGGGAGACGGTCTCCATAATAAATAGTGTTTACCCTCGCAAGTACTAAGTGAGCACATGCGCTCGATCTGAGCGTTATTTGTTACTGTTTTCATGATATGGAGATAATAAAGAGCGTTTATATCGTTTCAATGTGATTAACCAGTATAATTGCGCTGTATATTGTAAACAGAACCAAAGCGTTTGTGACACGAGCAGGCTCTTGTTTACGTACACCATCGTACGTCTTGATGACAATATACTATTTACGCCCTGATTATGTTTGGCATTTGAACAAAATTATATATATTTTAATTTTCGTTCTGTTGGTGACGATTTCAACAAATTTGAATATTTCTGCATCGACCGCCACCCGTGCCTTTAAAAAGTGCTTTGCGCCTTGTATATACCACGAATGTAAGGACTATATACAATTGTAGTCGGCTGCCTTGTGAACACTTTGAATTAAAAAAAACCTCGATCTGTCTAGATTGTCGTTCTTCGTGTTGATGCAGTTGGTCTGACCATTCACAGACTGCGAGGAATTGTCACATGGAATTTATGATCCGCATAAAAGCAGTGTGCCCTTCATTTTGATACTTCGAATGTGAATATGCTGCTAATATTTATGAAATTAATTAATATGACACATGATCGCGTTCCTGTCACTGAGTTTACACTGTGTTGACTTTAGCGTGACATTATAATATCATAGCAATAGGGGGACATATGTACAATAGTGTATGTGTCGCCCTAAGAAATGTCAAAAGCAAATACGTATATTGTTTCAATAAATTATGAACATTTTCAGCTCTGGCATAAACAGTATGTGATTGGCAATTTATTCCCTTGTTATGTAAACAAATTAAGCAAAGCGGTTGTAACACGAGCCGACTCTTGTTTACGTACACCATCGTACGTCTTGGCGACAACATACTATTTACACCCTAATTATGTTTGGCATATGCACAAAACTATATATATATAATGATTTATTAGCTAACGTTTTATATCAATGACAATTGGTCCCTTTATCTGGACTGTATACATATACTTATATATATATCTATTTTTAATTTTCCTTCTTCTTGTGTACACTTTCAATAAACAGAATTAGAATACCCTAGTAATAGGTATACATATATACAATAGTGTACATGTCGCCCTAAGAACTGTCAAAAGCAAATACGTATATTGTTTCAATAAATTATGAACATTTTCAGCTCTCCATATTAACGATATATGTATAGGCTATATACACATACACGAATCATCCTCCCATTCGAGAAGTATTGTTAAATCGGATTCGTTCTTTGCTGCATGTAGTAACCTAATATTAGGTACACACATATAAAATGCGTATATGTCGCCCTAATGCGGATTGCTTAAATGTCCATCGCTTCATTGTGGCATGCAACGTTTTAACTCAGCACAGCACCGGTATATGTTCTACCCATATACATGTACATACACGAATAGTAAGTGAAAATGAGACAAGCTATCATGCGCAGTAGAATCGCCTGCGTTTGTATGTGCTAATCTGACATTAGGGAGACATATAAGTACTATAGTATATATGTCGTCCTAATGGAGGTTCAGTGTACATGCAAGTTCTAGTATCTATTTAATGTATCAGTTTAGAACAGTATAGTGGTATATATCTTGCCAACATTATGTTGAACCAATCCTTAAAGCGTAAGCCGACATTATCATTATAAAAATCGCCGGTGCCACTCATGAAGAAATAAAGTATTACAGTTACCTGGCATTTTGGCTAAACATATATGTCGCCCTAATGGTGTGAAGTACATATCCACCACTTCAATATAGCATGCGTGGATTAGTCACTGTTTCCTGTTTATTTTTCGCTTTATATCGCCGCATGTATAAAATATATGACAAAACGCAAATACATTTCCGAAAGCTCAGTCGTGTTCCAGTATGCGGACTTGTGTACAGGTCAGTCGCAAAACGGTTTTATGTAAATGATGAGATCTTTTAAAGATTAAGATACTTGTCCATGAAAGTTAGTTGCTCTCTTCGTTTGTGAGTGTTCATACTATTTCGCCGAACGCAGACGAAGATATGAATAGAGTGCTGCTGTTTCAAAACAATTGGTTGAATTGATGCACTTGACACCCACCTTAGTTCATTTGCAGCTATTTCTTCCACTTACTGGAGACACTAAAGTCTTGACCCACGAAATCTTAAATTTTATTATGGAATGTAATCTGTGGTCAGTCATTAAAGATACGGGCGGCATTGGCGGAGGGTATGCTGTTAAAATATTCACCTCCACAAAAACCCGCCATAAACAGAAAGAATAGTAAAATATAGACAGACTTTGTTCTTATACCAATCTGAAATCTGGCATAAACAGTATGTGATTGGCAATTTAATCCCTTATGTAAACAAAAGTAAAAAAGTCACGTTTCTTGGCTTTTGTTTAGACCCGATATGGTAAACACAAAGAGCGTTATTTGTTACTGTTTTCCTAATATGGAAATAATAAAGAGCGCTTATATCATTTCTGTGTAATTAACAAATATAATTGCGCTGTGTTATGTAAACAAAAGCACAGCGTATATACATATATATATATATATATATATATATATATATATATATATATAAAATGATTTATTAGCTAACGTTTTATATCAATGACAATTTGTCCCTTTATCAGGACTTTATACATATACTTATATATATATATATCTATTTTTAATTTTCCTTCTTCTTGTGTACACTTTCAATAAAAAGAATTAGAATACCATAGTAATAGGTATGCATACATACAATAGTGTATATGTCGCCCTAAGAAATGTCAAAAGCAAATACGTATATTGTTTCTTTAAATTATGAACATTTTCAGCTCTCCATATTAACGATATATGAATAGGCTATATACACATACAAGAATCATCCTCCCATTCGAGAAATATTGTTAAATTGGATTCGTTCTTTGCTGCATGTAGTAACCTAATATTAGGTAGACACATATAAAATGCGTATATGTCGCCCTAATGCGGATTGCTTAAATGTCCATCGTTTCATTGTGGCATGCAACGTTTTAACTCAGCGCAGCACCGGCATATGTTCTACCCATATATACATACACGAATAGTAAGTGAAAATGAGACAAGCTATCATGTGCAGTAGAATCGCCTGCGTTTGTATGTGCTAATATGACATTAGGGAGACATATAAGTACATAGTATATATGTCGTCCTGATGGAGGTTCAGTGTACATGCAAGTTCTAGTATCTATTTAATGTATCAGTTTAGAACAGTATAGTGGTATATATCTTGCCAACGTTAGGTTGAACCAATCCTTAAATCTCGAGCCGACATTATCATTACAAAAATCGTCGGTGCTACTCATGAAGAAATAAAGTATTACAGTTACCTGGCATTTTGGCCAAACGTATATGTCGCCCTAATGGTGTAAATTACATATCCACCACTTCAATATAGCACGCGTGGATTAGTCAGTGTTTCCTGTTTATTTATCGCACTATATCGCCGCATGTATAAAATATATGACAAAACGCAAATACATTTACGAAAGCTCCGTCGTGTTCCAGTATGCGGACTTGTGTACAGGTCGGTCGCAAAACGGTTTTATGTAAATGATGAGAGATCTTTTATAGACTAAGATTCTTGTCCATGAAAGTTAGTTGCTCACTTCGTGTGAGAGTGTTCATACTATTTCGATCCAAACGCAGACGAAGATATGGATAGAGTGTGTTTCAAAACAATTGGTTGATTTGATACACATGACACCCACTTAGTGCACTTGCAGCTATTTCTTCCACTTACTGGAGACACTAAAGTCTTGACCTAAGAAATCTTAAATTTTATTATGGAATGTAATCTGTGGTCAGTCATTAAAGATACAGGCGGCATTGGCGGAGGGAATGCTGTTAAAATATTCACCTCCATCAGAAACCACCATAAAGAGAAAGAATAGTAAAATATAGACAGACTTTGTTCTTATACCAATCTGAAATCTGGCATAAACAGTATGTGATTGGCAATATTTTCCTTGTTACTAGTATGTAAACAAAAGCAAAAATGTCACGTTTCTTGGCTTTTGTTTAGACCCGATATAGTAAACATAAAGAGCGTTATTTGTTACTATTTTTCTGATATGGAGATAATAAAGAGCGTTTATATCAGTTGTGTGTGATTAACCAATATAATTGTACTGTGTTATGTAAACAAAGCACGGCGTTTGTAACACGACCAGGCTCTTGTATACGTACACCGTTGTACTTCTTGACGACAACATACTATTTACGCCCTGATTATGTTTGGCATATGAACAGAACTGTATAGTTTTTTATTTTCCTTCTGTTGGTGGCGATCTGAACAAATATGAATATTTCTGCATCGAACGCCACCCGTACCTTTAAATAGTGCTTGTGCCTTGTATATACCACGAATGTAAGGACTATCTACAATTGTAGTCGGCTGCCTTGTGAACACTTTGAATACAAAAAAACCTCGATCTGTCTCGATTGTCGTTCTTCGTGTTGATGCAGTTGGTGTGACCATTCACAAACAGACTACCAGGAATTGTCACATGGAATTTATGACAATCAATGAAGAAGATCCGCATAAAGCAGTGTGCCCTTCATTTTGATACATCGAATGTGAATATCCTGCTAATATTTATGAAATTAATTAATATGACACATGTTCGCGTTCATGTCACTGAGTTTACACTGTGTTGACTTTAGCGTGACATTATAATACATAGTCATAGGGGGACATATATACAATAGTGTATGTGTCGCCCTCAGAAATGTCAAAAGCAAATACGTATATTGTTTCAATGAATTATGAACATTTTCATCTCTCCATATTAACGATATATGAATAGGCTATATACACATACAAGAATCATCCTCCCATTCGAGAAATATTGTTAAATCAAATTCGTTCTTTGCTGCATGTAGTAACCTACTATTAGGGAGACACATATACAATGCGTATATGTCGCCCTAATGCGGATTGCTTAAATGTCCATCGCTTCATTGTGGCATGCAACGTTTTAACTCAGCACAGCACCGGTATATGTTCTACCCATATACATACGCGAATAGTAAGTGAAAATGAGACAAGCTATCATGCTCAGTAGAATCGCCTGCGTTTGTATGTGCTAATATGACATTATGGAGACATATATAGGGAGTACTATAGTATATATGTCGTCCTAATGGAGGTTCAGTCAACTTCAGTGTACATGCAAGTTCTAGTATCTATTTAATGTATCAGTTTAGAACAGTATAGTGGTATATATCTTGCCAACGTTAGGTTGAACCAATCCTTAAAGCTCGAGCCGACATTATCATTACAAAAATCGCCGGTGCTACTCATGAAGAAATAAAGTATTACAGTTACCTGGCATTTTGGCTAAACATATATGTCGCCCTAATGGTGTAAAGTACATATCCACCACTTCAATATAGAATGCGTGGATTAGTCAGTGTTTCCCGTTTATTTATCGCTTCATATCGGCGCATGTATAAAATATATGACAAAACGCATATTTCCGAAAGCTCCGTCGTGTTCCATTATGCGGACTTGTGTACAGGTCAGTCGCAAAACGGTTTTATGTAAATGATGGGATCTTTTGAAGACTAAGATTCTTGTCCATGAAAGTTAGTTGCTCTTTTCGTTTGAGAGTGTTCATACTATTTCGACCCAAACGCAGACGAAGATATGGATAGACTGTTGCTGTTTCAAAACATTTGGTTGAATTGATACACATGACACCCACCTTAGTGCACTTGCAGCTATTTCTTCCACTTACTGGAGACACTAAAGTCTTGACGTACGAAATCTAAAAATTTATTATGGAATGTAATCTGTGGTCAGTCATTAAAGATATGGGCGGCATTGGCGGAGGGTATGTTGTTAAAATATTCACCTCAATCAAAAACCGCCATAAACAGAAAGAATAGTAAAATATAAACAGACTTTGTTATCATACCAATCTGAACTCTGGCATAAACAGTATATGATTGGCATTTTTTTCCCTTGTTATGTAAACAAAAGCAAAAAAATTCACGTTTCTTGGCCTTTCTTTAGACCCGATATGGTAAACACAAAGAGCCTTATTTGTTACTGTTTTCCTGATATGGAAATAATAAAGAGCGCTTATATCATTTCTGTGTGATTAACCAAAAGAATTGCGCTTTGTTTTGTAAACAGAAGCACAGCGTTTGTAACACGAACAGGCTCTTGTTTACGTACACCATCGTACGTCTTGGCGACAACATTTACTTTACTTTAAACATATTTTATTGTGAATTATTCAATTTACAAAGGGATTGGGGTACAAGTTACAGAAACTTACAAGACACCCCTCTCTCGATACAAAGTTGAAATTACAGTATTTGTTTACAAGATGACAGAGTGTTTACAATTGTGGTGTAATACATAGAGTAACTGAAAATAAAGAAGATAAAGGTTATAATGGTAAGAGTGTGGACTGAGTGTGTTAATTGTCAACCGTCTCCCTGGATACACATGAAATGAGGACGGGCCAGGACGTCTATTTGTTTTACTTAATATGTTAATTTATATATCTGATGGTATATTTTCGGGCGATTAATCTTGTTTAAAGCGTGTTGTCGCAGCTATGAATGACTGAACAATGCGAAATAATTTTATGTTTCTTTGAAAGGTTTCGTCAGGAATTCCCCTTAGCAGTTGGTTCCAGTTTGATATTCGGAAATTATGTTTCTCCAGTTTACAGTAAAGTACATGTCTCTGTTCGTCATATAATGGACAGAAAAGAAAGAAGTGCATGCCACTTTCGTATGCGTATCCACACTGACAATCTGGACTATCGGCAATATAGTTTTCGTGCATGTCTAGTCGAAGATCGCTACATGAGTTACGTATCCTACAGTGTAGAATATTACTTTTCCGGTTTCCTGATTCAAAGTATTTGGGTGGTTTCGTGACTGGGTCAACAATATTTAAGTTTTCTTTGAAATCTTGCAGATTTTCAGCTGCAGTTACATACTTAGGGAGTTTGTTCCACTCGGTCACGGTCGAGGGAAGGAAGGATTTTTTATAGTGTTCTGTAGAACAATAATATGAGTAGAACCTATCCGGGCATCGCATGGCATACCTTGACATCTGGTATGAACGTGGCGGTAATAAACCAGTAAGGTAGTCTGGGGCTTTATTATTTATGATTTTAAATAGCATGTGTAATTTATGTTTCTCTCTGCGGTTTTTTAGTGTAGGCCAGCCTGCTTCACACAGGACGGAACTATTTGAGCATGAACGTGTGAGACCAGTTACAATTCTGGCGGCATCGATGTGAATTCGGTCCAGTTTCTTCAGAAGATAATCAGGGGCGTTTTCCCATACGACATCAGTGTAATCTAATATTGGTAGAATATAGGCCTTGTATAGTTTATCAAGTGTTCTTCTGTCTAGCTTATATTTATATTTTCTAAGGATTGACAGCCGAGGAGTAACTCTTGTGGCGATAGACTCGATGTGCTTGTTCCAGTTTAAATTGCTTTGAATTTCAAGACCGAGATGTTTATGCGACTCGATGAGTTCCACTTTTTTGTTTTGAAAAAGGACATTTAAAGGCACATTATTGGGGGTCAGAGAGAACAGTATTGCTTTCGTTTTAATCGGATTGAAATTTACAAGCCATTTACGCGCCCATTCATCAATCTTAATTAGGTCTTCATTTATATTTCTTTCTAACAAATCAATATCATAGTGCATCGCCGTGAGACAAGTATCATCAGCATACATTCTAGTGTCTGAGTTTAAATTTTCGGATAGGTCGTTTATGTATACGAGGAATAGGAAGGGGCCGAGTATTGAGCCTTGAGGGACTCCAGCGGGGATAACTCTAAAGTTTGAACATGAGTCATTTATGAGAACTCTTTGTTTTCTATTAGTGAGGTAGTCTTCTATCCAGTTTAAAAGCGGTCCGGAAATACCATATTGTTTCAACTTATAAATCAGTCCCCTATGCCAGACTCGTTCAAAGGCCTTTGATATATCACAGAATACAGAGCACGTGTAGAGGCCTTTATCTAGGGTCTGGCAGAGGTTGTGATATAAGTCTGTTAACTGAAAAGTCGTGCTATGTCCAGGCATAAAGCCAGATTGATTGCTGTATAGTAATTTATTGTTTTGAAAGAATTCCATGAGATGTTGGATAATTATTTTCTCAAATATTTTACTAAGACTTGGCAGGAGAGATATTGGACGGTAATTTGTACATTCGGCAGGATCATCTTTTTTAAATATGGGAATCACATTGGCTTTTTTCCAATCAGATGGGAATTTCCCTTTTTGTAATGATTTTTTAAAGATAATTTCTAACGGGACTGCGATCGATTCGGTTGTTTCTTGAAGCATTTTAGGACTGATTCCATCAAAACCATGGGCCTTATTAACTTTAAGGTCTTTAATAGCTTTAATTATATTTTCACGAGTGAAAGGGACATCAGAGAGTGTGTTGTTACATCTACTGGGTATAGTTGGAATTTGATGGTCGCGGTCGGCTATCGTTGAGTTTAAAATAAAAGCCTCATTTAAGCAGTTTGCCTTTTCGTTGTCATTTGTTACATATGTTTTTCCATCTGACGAGACATCGCCATGTGGACTATATAGTGGTGGAATACTTGTAACTTTCTTTTTATTTAATAAATAATTTATTGTTTGCCAAAAATGGCGAGGGGAGGGTGATTCATTTACTCTATCTTCGAGTTTTGTTTCGAATTCCATCTTTGCATATTTCTTCATGTTATTGACTTTATTTCTAGTATCTTTGTATTTCCTCCACGCTTCTACTGAATTTCTTCTAAGAGCAATTTTTCTCAATCTGTCACGGTGTCTTATTTCTCTTCTGATATCGGAATTAAACCAAAATTTGTCCTGTGTGCGTATTGTAACCGTTACTCGGGGGATGGTTTCTTCCATTATGCTGAGGAAATGTTTACCGAAAAGGGTGACAGTCGTGTCAATATTATCTATTGGATTTAAGTTTAATTCCCAATCTATGGCATCTATCATAGATCTGGCCCTTACATAATCTCCAAATTTATACTTCCAAATAGTTCTTTTGAAAGAGACGGTATCATGTTTTTCGAAAAATAATGTCGCATAAACTCCATAATGGTCTGAAAGTCCTAGGTTGAGTGTATCGGCATCATGTACATGTATGGTCTTACTCACAATTATGGGATCTAAAAGGGTTTGAGAAGTGGGTGTTACTCTTGTTGGTTTTTTAATTACATTATCGAATTCATAATGGCTGACTATTTCGCTGAGTTTCGAATGAGGATCAAGTAGATTAGAGTTAAAGTCACCCAGTAAAATTAAATTTTCCGTCATTTTCATAGCCTCATCTATCGATTCTTCAAGTCGGTCCCAGTAATCAATGTGACAAAACTGTTCGGATCTATATGATAGCGCCAAAAGAAAGCGATTTGATTTATTTACCACCTCAAACCAGACGATAGAAGAGTCAAATTCAAGTTCGGTTCTCCGTTTATACACTAGGTGTTCAGCAAAATAAATGCAAACACCCCCGCCATCTGAATTTCGGTCTGATCTAAATGGGGAGCTGAAATGTTCAATTAATAGTTTTTCTGTAGAATAAGATTGGTCGAGGTGGGTTTCGGTGAAACATAGGATGTCATACTCGTTTATGGAGTCAACTAATTTTTCTAGCTTATTTCTGATGCTACGAATATTATATTGAAAAATGGTTATTTCCTTTGTTGTGTTGGTCTGAGGGGGTCCTGGATTACTGTGAACTGATCCCGACATTAGAAGGAGCGTCATTATAACGAGAAGTATCAGTGGCAGTCGAATATTTAATCCTTTTGGGATTATATAAATTTGTGTTTTGCTATATGTGTCTATTTGTGGCCTATTATTTGTTTTGTTTGTTTCGAAGTTGCCAATCGCGACTCGGTGCTGCATTGCTGACATCCCCAGTAGTCATTAGACCACGGTCCCAGCAATACAGCCAGACTCACGGTGGCAACCTACATATAGTTCATATGTCTCAAACGAGAGAAGGCTGACAATTTTAGATGGATGGGATAGATTAGCGGTAAAGAAATTACTGGATGTTGAACTAGAGGCTGTCGTGAATTGGTTAGATGAAACATTAAAACAGCATGACATATACAACACTGATTGGCAATGAGAATAATATATACAAATGGTCACTATTATGACAACAAACATGGTTGATGTGAATGAGAGGTTGGTGGGAACATGTACAGGTACATGGATGTGGGTTTCAGTCATGCGGTTGAGTGAGGAAAAAAGATTTTCCGTTTTGTTCGGAGTGGATATTTATAAAAAATTCAGGGTGAGGCCCCGAATGGAAGTCGTCATTTATATTTTTTTTTTGCAAATTATCAAGTTATAACTGTAAAGCACTTACTAGGAAACATATAGATACGTACGTATAAATAAATAGTTAAATCGAAAGGGCAAAAAACGCCTTCTGTCGCATATAAAGGGAACGGTGCCTCTCACAAAGTCAGCGGCGTGAGTTTCGGTGATAAGTATTACTGAAAATTGTTATACAAAAGCGCTCCCATAGATTCTTGAAGATTTGTTTACGCCGTGAGAGGTCGTGAGAGGTCAGTGTCGAGAGTGCACGTGCAAGTTAATAAGTCGACTGGCGTGATTTGGATTTTGCATCTGTGGAAATTTTATGTTTTTCTTTCAAGTGCCATGACAGTATATATGTTTCGGGGCCAGGATGAGAATTTATGGAGAGTTCGGCTTCAATTCACTGACATGATTTCGTGCACATCGTTTAAACTAGTTTGATTGTTTTTTTTGCGATATTTTCATTTCCAAATTCTGTTGGCTCTCAATGACTGTTGGTTTTCGGGGAAAATGTGGACACTTTGAAAATGGCTAGTACAAAATTTAGACAGGAGCAGTCCGGAATTGGACCGATGTTACAAAGTGAGATTGTGATATAGCTAGGCTACCTATAGATGTTGAAATAGCAGGTTAGTATATATATATAAGATTATATGGCACACAGACCAGAAATATTGCATGTCAAAATATTTCATGCTAAATTATTGCATGCATCGGCGATGCCGAGGGGGTACGGGTGTGTTGGCTTTCGTGACAGTTCACTGGGATGTCAGTATGACTGAGTATACACTATAGCTGTGTTAATGTCAGAAGTCAATGAATCTTCATCTTAATTATGTCAAATAATATTTTAAACAAATAATCAATTTTGATTTTGGACTTTCAATTCAAATTATTTATTTAAATATGGTTGGGTGGGGTTTGATAGATCATGCCATGAATCTCCACTCAGGCTGACACCCGTTGGTGTCAGCCAGAGTAGAGATTCATGGCACGATCCAGGGGTTTGAATGAATATATTCCAGGTTCTGTACCGGTAGTTTGGTAAATTTGTGTACCATAATGTGATTTGGGGGGGGGGGGGTGGGTAATTTAATTACGGTACTTTTATGTGGTTTGGGGCATAATTTAATTGCGGTGCTTTATGTTCAGTTTTGTCCCATCAAACATGGATGCCTGACCCCCCACCCCCCCCCCCCCCTCCCCAGCCACAACCTTACATGCAACAATTTCAGAAATTTGAATTTATTTTGCAATTGTACATTTGGGAATTTTTTAAGAGCTTTTAGGTTAAAGATATATGTTGTATGGTATAGTAAGTTTCATGCGTTAGCTTGTGTGACAAACAGTGACTTATTCTTTTCTTCCCTTTTCCCACCATTTGGTCTATGAGACATTGGATATCTGAAGTGATAGAATAGAGAGGTGCTTTCCCTTTCATGACATGAGCTATGCTGGTGTTGCATTAAATATACTGTGTCAGTGCATCCTCTCACAAAAGCGAGTCCCCACATGGAAACCCGCATATTTAAGACGATGCACCGGCCCACAGGGTCAATTGCCATTTTTAATTGGCATCCGACATTTTCTGATTTATATGAGAAAATTTTACTTTGTTTTTAAATTTATTGTTTTTGAGAGTTGGCCAGAATTATGCATCCATATATGCATGAATATAATATATATATTTATTTTATTTTATTATTATTTTTAATTAATTAAATTTTTTGTTTTTCTGTCATTCTACAGTTTATAAGGTATGACGCCTTGAGCAGTAAAGCACATTTTGTTTGGCCATTGTCCACAGACCAAAACAGGAAGAGGAAGAGAAGGAAATCACACTGGCTGTTAGGCCTGTATAGTCCATCTGTATAGAAATATTATTACTTTCATTGCACAAGTGATGCTATAAAGATAAAATAGTGGATTGGATCAACTTAATATAATAAATTAATAATTATAAAACATAATATGTGATATTGCTGAAAAGACTTATCAGCTCACCTGTTAGCACTGCAGGGCTTTGCTCTCATTTATTAATATATTTGAGCTTGAACAATAGTTAATAATTGTATGCACTGGAATTAATAATAATAAAAAAAAAAAATTAAAAAAAAAAAAAAAATTAAATTAAAATTTTTTTTTCTCCTTTTTCTTTCATCATCATTAAGTTACAGATATTTCATCTGCACAGATATGGTACTAGTACTAAATGATTGTCTAGTTAATTAAGAGTCTTTGATATAATGGGCTTATCAAATCTGGTATCTTTCATGTTACTTGATGATTGGTGGAAGAAAGAACTTTAGAGTTTCTTTTGTTAGGTAAATATCAATCTAAAAATATGTTGTCCTTGTGGATACCTGAGATATTAATATGCCTGATACTTTATTATTATGTTCGATACTAAGTGCATAAGTTGTGTGTTACTGGGAATTTATTGACACAATTTCCTATATGCAGTGCTTTCAGGTGAAAATGGTATTAAGCCATCACCAACTGAAATCCACACAGACCATCTGTATAGAAATGTTATTACTTTCTTTACACATGTAATACTATATTAAAGATACAATAGTGGACTGGATAATGTTCAGCAATATAATGAAAACAGTACATAGATTTCAGTATCACAATTAATATTAATACATGTATACTCACCAATGCTAAGTAATTATTTCTCCCTATTTCTCCTTAACTTTCTTTTAAAGGTGCATAATCCGATTTAACGCTCCAAAATTACTATTTCTTTGGCTTCGGGGATAAAAATATTTGATTTGGTTTGAGGTGACTACTCATTAATTAAAGCTCATAGTTAACACATATCGATATTTGAATTTTGTTTTTTCTTGAAATATGAACTTTTTGTGGCCCAGAAAGAAGTCGTCAAACCGACAGTTTCGCAAAAAAATTCAGATGAAGGTGGATTGGATGACTCTAAAACCAAGGCCAAATTTTGTGATAGTCAAGTAATAATACGGCCATATTTAGTTAAACAAAATTTTGATAGACAACATGTTAAGGAAAATTTATATCATATTTACTCGATTCTGATAGCTGAAGAGTATTTTGAAGAAATGTTGTTGTTTTATCTTGATGATATTGATATGGGGACCGTCTGATCGGATCAAGCACCTTCAGCATCACTTTTCTTCTTTAATAACCCACATGACAGGACAAGATTCTGGCTGGAGTTTTGCCTCCTCAATTTCATATACTAGTACCAAACTCTCAAGTGCCAAATAAAAGTACCAGTACTGGGTGGAGAGGTAATAAGAGTGGACTTTTACAAAATGAAATAACTCTACTGAGTGAAACAAAAATACGAATTTAAAACTTGGGATGTATGACACTGACCTTTTTATTTTGTAGTTATTTCAGGTACTAGTACTAGTGTCACTATTTAACACTGTGCTATTTTATGATAACTCCTTCAATAACTAAAATTTATGTTTCAGTTAACTAGCGCTTACGGCTAATGCCATTATGCCAGTAATTGGCTGGCAGCCAAAGTTTTGTTCGCATTTAATAAATTAATAGCATTTATTCAAAAAACAAAGGGAGGGGAGGAATTATATCTAAAACTTAATCAGTGTACATTGTGTGGTCATTCGGCACTCGTGAGTAGTATGCTAGGGGTCCAGGGTTGTGCTAATTGCCCCAGATGATTTTAAATCTTTCATACTGGGAGATGCAGCATTTACATACCTTGCGCCAGTTCACTCCCTCACATATATACGAGTCTCCCATAGTGAGCCTCGCATACATAAGAGAGATGTACCAGTTTACCGGGTCGAGGTAAATATTCTCAGGCCAATGCATTCTCTCATATATAGGTAAGGTGACCCATGGGCGATCCACCTACACATAAGATATTTACTATATTTTGTGTTTGATCGCACAATGATTATAATAGTCCGGTGTCAGATGGGGGTTGGGGGGAGGTCAGTAAGGAGAAAATTTCACTCGAAATGGTTATGTAGTAGAATTACAACTATTAGTATAATAGATTGTTAAATATAAATAATATGATATTGCTGCAAAAAACTTATCAGCTCACCTGTTAGCACTGCAGGGCTTTGCTCACATTTATTAACATATTTGAATTTGAACAGTAGTCCATAATTTTATGCACTGGGATTTATAAAATTATTGCCGCGAATAAATTGAGCTGCAGATATTTCATCTGCACAGATATGATACTAGTCCTAAATGAGTATCTAGTTAAATTTCATATAGTGGGCATATCAAATTTGGTTTCTTTCATGTTACTTAATGATTGATGGAAGAAAGAACTTTAGAGTTTCTTTTGTTAGGTAAATACAGTTCTAAAAATATGTTGTCCTCGTGGATACCTGTAATATTAATATGCCTAATACTTTGGTGTTATGTTCAATACTAAGTACATTTAAGTTGTTTGATACTGGGAATTTATTGACATAATTTCATATATGCAGTGCTTTCATGTGAGAATGGTAAGTTTTTCACCATTTGGATCTGTTTCAATGATATATTTCAATAGCATATAACCAGTCACTTCATGTATGCATAGAGTAGTTTGGGTGTATGTAAACTATGTATAGTATCATGGGCATTTGTGCTGCAGGTACAGCAATGCTCCAACTAATCGACCCCCCAACCAAAGCAGAACCATGGGCAACCCTTCAGGATCTAGTCGGAAACACGGCCCGCCGCCATTCATCGGAAAGTTCTCAGCGAGAGATCTCCAATGAATGGCAACAAGCCATACCCCCGACCAAACCCCGAAAAGCCACCCACAACTCTGCCCCGGTTAAGAGGTCGATCAATTAGAGCATCACTGTATATGTATGACGAACAGTACATAATGATTTGGATGTACCACAGTTGATAATATATCATTAACTTCTATGATAGGCAGTTTCTGTTGGCCTAGATTTATAGGTTATACATACTGATATTGTTTTATTCATATTTATTATGAATAAGACATTGAAATTTGGTAGGAAATATATGGTTTTAGTAATCATGTTATTATGATAATGTAAGCAATATTTAAGTTTTCTAAACTTCTTGGTTTTTCCTAAGTTTTCCTAAGTTGGCGACAACATACTATTTACGCCCTAATTATGTTTGGCATATGAAGAAAACTATATATATATATATTTTTTTTAATTTTCCTTCTTCTTGTGTACACTTTCAATAAAAAGAATTAGAATGCCTTAGTAATAGGTATACATATATGCAATAGTGTATATGTCGCCCTAAGAAATGTGAAAAGCAAATGCGTATATTGTTTCAATAAATTATGAACTTTTTCAGCTCACCATATTAACGATATATGTATAGGCTATATACACATACAAGAATCACCCTCCCATTCGAAAAATATTGTTAAATCGGATTCGTTCTTTGCTGCATGTAGTAACCTAATATTAAGGAGACACATATAAAATGCGTATATGTCGCCCTAATGCGGATTGCTTAAATGTCAATCGCTCCATTGTGGCATGCGACGTTTTATCTCAGCACAGCACCGGCAGGGTCCTCGCTGAACCGACATTTACTTTTGCCTAATAATTGGGCAAATGAAAATATTATTCCTGATAGTATCATTATCTGCAATCTTAATTGAGTCTAATGTTTCGACACTCGCGGTTTGATATCGATAAAGCAGCAGTTAGTTAATAACTATACCCTCAACTCTGTTGTGATTTATCATACAACAATAAACTAATCTCCGCACAATTCAATGGTAGAAGCGTTGCTTCATAAGAAGGGAACATCACAAGAGGAGTAGCTACATGTATGTAAACACCACCATCACACTAATTACAGGCGATCCCTCCACCCACCGATACTAATAATATCAGATTAACTGCATCTTAATGGAGGAGGTGTTAACTGTTGCGAAACCATATCCAAAAGTGTAATAATTTACTAAAATCAATGGCATTGATTGACCGATATTTTTCAACTTTATTGAGGAATTAAAAAGTGACCTGCCAAAACTTTTGCCAAATGAAAATATTATTGCCTTGGCAAATTTTGCAAGTGGCAGCGCGAATCCTGATTGCACCGGTATATGTTCTATCCATATATATATCCGAATAATAAGTGAAAATGAGACAAGCTATCATGTTCAGTAGAATCGCCTGCGTCTATATGTGCTAATCTGACAGCAGGGAGACACATAAGTACTATATTGTATGTCGTCCTAATGATGGCTCGGTGTACATGAAAGTTTTAGTATCTATTGAATGTATCAGTTTAGAATAGTGTAGTGGTGTATATCAGTCATTAAAGATACGGACGGCGTTGGCGGAGGCTATGCTGCTAAAATATTCACCTCCATCAAAAACAGCCATAAACAGAAATAATTGTAAAATATAGACAGACCTTGTTCTTATACCAATCAGATATATGGCATACACAGTATGTTTATTGTCAATTTTTCCTTTTTGTTATGTAAACAAAAGCAAAAAAACTTATGTTTCTTGTCTTTTGTTTAGATCCGGATATGGTAAACATAAAGAGCGTTATTTGTTACTGTTTTCATGATATGGAAAAATAAAGAGCGTTTATATCATTTGTGTGTGATTAACCAATATAATTGTACTGTGTTATGTAAACAGAACCAGGGCCTTTGTAACACGAACATGCTCCTGTTTACGTACAGCATCGTACGTCTTGACGACAACAAACTATGCACGCCCTGATTATGTTTGGCATATGAACAGAACTGTATATTTTTAAATTTTCCTTCCGTCGGTGGCGATTTGAACAAATAAGAATATATCTGCCACCCGTGCCTTTAATTAATTTCATAAATATTAGCAGGATATTCGCATTCGAAGTATCAAAATGAAGTCACACTGTTTGTATGTGGATCTTCATTGATTGTCATAACTTCCATGTGACAATTCCTGGTAGTCGGTGTGTGAGTGGTCTCACCATCTGCATCCATACGAAGAACGACAATCGAGGTTTTTTTCCAAAGTGTTCATAAGGCAGCCGACTACAATTATAGATAGACCTTACATTCGTGGTATATACAAGGCGTCGCCTCGGTGCTAAAGTGTTCTATATCCATTTTGGCGGTAAAATGAGATAACTGTACCGTTCGATTCGACGTGGCATTTTCTGTCCGAAAAACACAAGATATTGAGTTTAGCATATACCAGATATGAATGAGATGCTATGCAAATATGTTCCATCTCCCGAATTAGTTTTTGTGTCAGTACTGTAGTGTTCTATCTCCACTGTGGACCAATGCCTTGGTTTATTTTGTACCACGTGATCGCGTAAATTTTAGTGCTATAATGTTCAATCTACAACCGACAATGGTAAGCAATGGGAACTGGTGACCGTCAATATGCCTGACTGGAAATGGTGCTTTCGTACTCTTATATATATGAAAATCTTAATTCCAGCTAAATTCTTAGGTTAATATAGCACTGAAAATGACATAATGTGCGAGTTTTGTACTTTGAAATGATTTAAAATTGTTGAGCAAAGTGTTCTATCTCCAAACACATGTCAACGAATTACAAGAATAATACTGACATTTAAAGCAAGAAAATTAAATCAGAATAGTGTTTTCGTTTTCTGTGATACAACGAAAAGAACATAAGTGTGAAAATAAAGCAGACATATACGAAAACCAGATGGTCAAATTTTCAAATCAAGTTCCCCACAAAAAACTAAAAGTGGATATAGAACATTATAGCCCCGATGCGACGGGATTTAGGAGCAAAACACTATTTCATGACTGACCACATATTAAGTTGCATAATAAAATTTAAGATTTCTCTGGTCAAGACTTTAGTTTCTCCAGTAAGTGGAAGAAATAGCTGCAAGTGCACTCAGGTGGGTGTCATACAGGGTTGCTAATAGGTACCGGTATCATGTTGTTGTGAAATGAGGGTGCGAGCGGAGGGGTTCGGGTGCGTCGGAGTAATTGCTTTTATGTGTAATTATGGAGTTTATTTCATAATCATACGACATCTTGTGGGATAACATGCGTGTAATATGAATAACACCACAATATGGTTGATTTGGGTAGATACATAGTACTTTAAAGGTGCTTATTCAAATCTCTGGGTAAATGTTATGAATTTCTGAACCTTTCCAACAACATTTCGTTGACCGGTTCTAGAAAAGTAATAGAACCGTAAAGTAGACCTTCGGTTTGCAACATGACATCTAAGTCTGAAAACATTTTCGCCTGGCTTCGTCATATACCGTGCATGCATTGTGTCAGGCAACAGCTGTCTAATCAATTCAATTCAGTTCAATTAAATTTAATTTAATTACTCTTCATGTTGGATATTACAGAGTATGTGGATAATTACAACAATACATATATTATATAGTATACAGTGCATGCTTGATTCTTTTTAGTGCATATTATGTGCAGTATAATTCATAATATTCATGCAATTATTTAATAAAAAAAAACAATGGTGGTGTCATAACGTGTGCGTTTATAGAATGCATCAGGTGAGTATGAAGAATGACATAACCCTGTTAATGAACAGTGACAGCATTTTCGTTCTCGTTCGCTTTCCCGAGTTGAATAGATCATTCAGTTTAATAATATTCGGTTTTCAATAGAAATATGGGTTTATATATCTTTCTCGTAGATTCTGCAGTGCAGGGAATTTAATACTGACATATATAATGCTCCCATATTCGTGGGAAAACCCAGATATTTATAACCATTTTACCAGAGCACAGAGGTAGTTCGTGTTTTGAATCACGGAAAGGTGAGTTTTTGTATACGCACTCTCTATTTCTCTATTTCTCTCTTTCTCTCTGTGACGCCAAAATAGGTTACATCTTCGTGGACCCCTCACTGGGTGGTCAGCCTATATCGAATACATGGTAATATGCGCAAAACATTTTATTTTAAAAGATTCATTCGCTGATAACAAATGCATGAAGTGGGAAACGGATATATCCGTTTCCCGTCCTGTAGGTAATGTTTTGGGAAACGGATATATCCGTTTCCCGTCCTAAACGAGTTAACTATAATGCCTGAAATGTTTAGTTATTATACGCGTTAGACTTATTAACTGGAACAGTAGTCATCACTGTTACACAACAGAAGATATACAGTCGCGGACATAAATATAACTCATTGGAGATTAACAGGGACAAATTGACATAGATAATAAACATAAAATCATACAAATTTATTCAACCTGTTCTCTCTCAAGTGCGAATTTGAGTTAAGATTACTTAATTTCTGAAAATGTATGTTATTATGTATTATAACGGGCAGTTCAGGTATTATACATATACTTGCTGATGAAGTCAGGAAATAAACATAATAACTGAACATTGAATTTGTATACATACTAACTGAGTATACGCTGTAACTGTAACATATATACCTGGAATCGGGATCAAATAAATTTTGTTCATTCATTGTTCAGACAGCACAAAATTCCACACATTTAGCCAGCAATCATATTGCATTTGACTGTGGTAACGTGACCATGTATGTACTCTGTACGTTGTATGTATCCATATTTCTACATTTATTTGACACATATATTTGATATCAAATGCTTTCAACAATTGAGATATACATGTTGTGCAAAACTGAAGAACTCAGTAGATAAACAACTTGTTCTTTGCAGATTACCACGTTCTTGATGCTGATTGGCGTTGTTGTGGCCTTTTTGGTTATAGGTTAGTCAGTTATAAGCCCTTGATATATCTCGCTATCCGTCAGCATTTTCTATTCTTCTTCAGCGCCCTATACTGCAGAATACAATGTTTGTAATAGCAGCGTTAATTTGTGAAATACTAATTTTGTAATACATATTTTGTGTTATATAGTATTCGACTGAATTTGTACCTGTAATATTTCTTTCGTTGAAGATTGAATCTCAATATATGACCATAACTCTTTTTGTGCCAAATACATTGACATGCAATGACTTATATCTCTTTACCAGGATTCACTTGACCGGAAAATAAATGCATTTCGTGTACTCGAACGCTACATTTTTGTAATATGTAATAACTCGTATTAGAAATTGACAACGTACTGGCTAAGCAGATTTTATACTATGGCAATAATACAACTTTTGCAAAAGTTCAGTGTTATATTACAACTGCATAGGCTATATTGTTGATTTTTACGCCGTGGTCACGACGATTGACTGTGCGGATAATGGTGAGTGGGATTAGCTTTGTACATCTTTGTAATGTGGCACCAGAATATATATTTTTTTGAATTAAAAGAAGATAGCCATATCAGCTGCCTATATAATTATAATTCCATGTTGTCTTCCATTAATTTGGAAATAATCAGAAAATAATTGCAGTAGGAACGCGAAATCTCTAGCGAATGTAGGCATCTGGGGGTTACTGAAATTGAAGGTGTTGCGATTTCGGCCAAATGCTTTTTAAGGCAGTTATCTCCCTTTTACGATTATTTTTCAGTATTATTATACTGGAAATTTTGCAACCACCATTAATCGGACGGTTTATGGAGTAGCACACTAAAAGTGTGTAGGTATGTTGGGGCTAACGAGTTCTAACTAATTACAAGAGCCCTTACAATTGTATTTTTGGGGAAATCGGCATGTGGCCGTATCTCCATTATAACGGACAAACGTTGGAGATAGTGACATACTTATAAACGTCTATAGTAAATAGTTCTAAGTGTGCGACAATTTTTGTCAGTGTCGGTTGAATATTGTGGGTCTGGGGAGGGGTGGTCCGTTGTAACATTTTGTTTTGTTTCCGAATCAGATAAAACTTAGAGTATATCATCTATCATATAAGCTGATCGCTAAACTGAATCGAATCGTAAATCCGTTTGAAAGTGGCGGAGATTTGGGACCTTAATGTTTGAAATTGGACCAATATGTTTGTCAATAGCCAAAATGTTATTCGTCTCCGAATCAGATATTTGGAATTCATAACATACAATCTAGGAGAGCAGCATATCACAAAACTGAAAACAAACTTAAAATCCATTGGAAAATAACGAAGTTGCGGGGCCTCAAAATTCACATTTTGGGCTGGGTTGACAATTTCCTAACCCGGTCATCTAATTTCGAGGCAGCGGTAGTGTCACTTCCAAAACACTTGATATCAAAACACACACGTTATGGATAACATATAATCACCTACTTAATATTTTCCGTCCCTAAACTGCGATTATTTTAGCTCATGATTTCCCCTATTAGTATACCCCCATGTAACCAGGGAAGTATATTGTTTTTTACGTTTTCCGTTTATTTGGAACTAATCATAAACTAATTGCAGTAGGAACGCAAAATCTCTAGAGAATGTAGGCATCTGAGGGTTACTGAAATTGAAGGTGTGGCGATTTCGCCCAAATGCTTTTTAAGGTAGTTATCTCCCTTTTACGATTATTTTTGAGTATTATTATTATACTGGACACTTTTGCAACCACTATTACTATTACGGGGAACGGAAAATTTGCACCTATCTTTCCCGCCAAATCCAATCGGGATAATTAAAGAGCAAGGTAATACAGCAGCAGGTACGTCGGCGTACTGTAGGTACGCATACAAATTTTGACCGATATATTCTAAAAGCAACCTGCCCAACGGAGAATGCGAGTCGGGGTGAGTTAAGACTTTTGGAAAATTACACCGAAAATCGTAAAGGGGCAAAATTCAAACATCGAGATAAAAAGTGTGTGACGAATACATCTGACGGGTAGTGTTCACTCGCATCTAGGTGCGATTTTCAGATGGATCGGTTTTCTCGTGACAACACTATATAACATAAACATGTATACTTAAGGGCAAACCTATTTTAAGCCCCAAATCCAAACGTGATAATGAAGCATGTACGTCGGTATACTGTAGTTACGCCTCCAAAAGTAGACCCATATACTCTAAATGCAACCTGCTCAACGGAGACCTTGCATCGGTGGGGTTCAGACCTGACAAATTCCACCGAATAAAATTATTCAAAAAATAAAACATTGAGAGAACAACTTTTTGACGAGTGGACGTGGTTAGCAGTATCCACGCGCAACTTTAGTACGATTTTATAAGTTTTAGAGTGGACGGTTTACTTTCTGTAGCGTGTAACGTTGTTAACGGGTGATATATATTGCTCATATTCAAACTCTTCTGCACGCCACATTCAAACGACTTATGAAGGAGCAAGGCTAATGGATGAGCATGTACACCAATGTGCCATAGGTACGCCCCAAATGTTCACCGCTCTAATATGAAAGCAACCTGTCAAACAGAGCGCACGTACGCGCCCCGTGGAGGATCGAGGCTTTTGGCAAATTCCACCGAAACACGTAAAAGGGCATTTATATGTGTATACAGATATGGCATTCCTCGCGTTCACACATATATCTTTCTGACTGCACACACTCTCTTGGCTCACAACATTCGCTCACCAGTGGTATAAAGTTATATAATAAATAAATATATGCATATGTATAGTATATAGTAAATGTATTATAAATACGTCGGATGTTTCAGATAAACTCAAATCTCAACATAGATGGTATTGTGGAGATGGTGGTAGATAGTATTTGTTTTAACTGATTGGGTGATAATCGATAGCAGTCTAAAATATTAAGGTAACTTTGTCGATTTTTTTAAGTCGCCTGTTTGTTTAAAGCTTTTTCTATAAGGAACCAGGTTTTCAAGAATTCTGAAAGTTTCGATTGACATAGTGCTGCATATTTTTCGCAATTGTATCTATAAACCAACTCTTTGAGAAAAACATTTACAGACATAACGATTGGTTTAAATTTAGACCGATATATATATTGTTTAATTAGGAGCCAGAGTAGGTTTGTAGTATAGTTTTTACTAATGGGCTGTGTGCCAAGAATCATCGTCATATTTGTGGGTCCAATAAAATGTGGGATAGAGATTTATATCATTATGTTTCCACAATTACATATATCATTAATAAATGTCTGCACATAACAATCCCAAAAATGTGGTTGATATCTTCCTTTTCACTTTTACACCTATCTCATTTGCCATCTTGTCTTATATTATAAATGTGTAGAAAGTTATTAGTTGATAATATTCTAGAATTTATTCGGAATTGTAACCATTGTAGCTTGGTGACAGGCGTCGTGCGAAAGGGTAGTTTATCATATGTAAATAATGCACTTCCCATATCAGGAAACTGTGGTTGCCATTTTGTGCGCGCTTTAGTCGTAATGTGAGTATCGTTCAAAGCTTTGTAAAAATCTTGTCCTCCCCGCGAATTTTTAAGCAAATTGCTGAAGTTAGTGGGTAGAATGGGGTAAGAAACTCAAGTTATCTGTTGGCCAAGATTTTTTGAACTTAATTTTATCTGATGCTGTAAAGTGTTTAGAGTGATGAAGTATTATTAAATTATTAAATATCCTATGTATGGCTTCTTGTGAAAGAAAATAACCTTTACTATCTAGCATAATGTTTATATACATAATCCCTTTTTCGCGCCAAGAAGTGAAGTTTATTACCTTTCCATATTGTTTTATTGTGGATTATACCACAGCGTACATGTGGATATAATGCAATTGTTCACATTTTGTTGTAAAAATTTGACAAATGATAACAAAACGTCATGCCAGAATGGATTAGTTAATTTCTTTGCCTGTTTATCTAAATAGCCATGCTCATATGTAAGGAACACTGGGTCTTCGGATAATGGAATATCTGTGAGGGGCATCCATTTGGCGCTCTTTGTTATGAGGCGTCTCACCCAAGTTAGTTTCATTGACAGCATAAAATTATTGGCATTAATCATTTTCAAGCCACTGTTTTTGTAATCTTGGCATACAACTTTGCGTTTCACTCGATCGAGTTTTGAATTCCATAGAAAATTATAAAGCATAGTGTCCAAATTTTTCATAAATGTTTTGTCGGGATTTGGACGTGACACGAAAAGGTGTGTTAATTTTGGGAGTATAAGTGATTTTATTACAGTTATTCGACCAATAGGTGTCAGTAATCGGTGTTTCCATGCCTCAATCAGTCTTTTCACATCAGCAAGTTTTGTATCGTAGTTGATTTTTATTTCGTCAAGATGTGTATCAAAATGAATCCCTAAAAGATCAAATGAGCTATCAAATCTGATAACAAGAGCTGAGCATATTCCATCCCTACGCCCAGTATAAGAACCTATCCACGATGCCTGACACTTGCTATGGCTAATTATCAAACCTGAACAATTTGCGAATAGTGTTAATACATTGTATACTTCCCTTAGACTTTCTTCTCTACCATCTATGATACATTGTGTCGTCTGCATACTGTGTGATTTTGTATTCAAAATTGCCGAGGTTAATACCTTTGATGCGTTTATTAGATTTAATCATGATATCTAAGATTTCTGCGCATATCAGAAAAATATAAGGCGAAATCGGTCACCCTGCCGACAGCCACGGTTTAGTTGAAAGCTCTGAGATATATGTCCATTTATCAGAATAGATGAATTAATATTTGTGTAGAAAGTATAAATCCATTTTTTTATGTCATCACCAAAGTTAAAAAGGTCAAGACATTTATTGATAAATTTCCATGATACTGAGTCAAATGCCTTTTCAAAATCTAGCAGGAGAAGATCAGGTTTATCAGCTAATTTTGTCTTATGGATAATATCATAAATAAATCTAGTCTTGTCTCCAAATATACCGATTTTTAAAGAAACCAGTTTCGTCATGGATGATTATATCGGGTAGAAGATTTTTCATTCATTCAGCTAAACAAGAAGACGCTAGTTTGTATGTTATATTTAACTGAGATATCGGACGCCAGTTCTTTAAAAGATGTCTCTCTTTATCTTTTTTCGGGAGAAGAGTAATAAGTCCTTGTTATTTGGGTTATCGATAATTCATCAGTAACAAATGCTTCACGAAATATTTCCAAAACTCATACGGAAATCCATCCAGACCGCTGCACTTATCATTTTGTGATCTTTTCAATGCGTTTGTTAGTTCGTTTAGAGTTATTGGTCCGTCTATGCTATTTGCAGTATCGTTTGTTAATACTGGGTAAGTTTCTTCCCCCAGGAGAGCGCTAAACGGTTGTTATTTCAGATGCATATAAAGTACTGTAAACTGTTCTTGCTTCGTTCATTATGTCGGACTGATTATCAATGTTTTTACCAGTGGAGTCGGTGAGCATCGATAAAGTTTTAGAAATGCAATTGTGCTTTTCGAGATTCAAGAAATATTGTGTGGGTTTTTCACCGTTTTCAATCCACATGGCTCTAGATCTTATCATTGCCCCCCCCCCCCTCGTATCTTCTTTTCTAATTTCATAGAGCTCGGAGTCTATTTTTTTGTAATTTTTTCAATAATTCATCTCTTTCTGTTAAACCTTGGTCCTTGTTATCAACTGTTGTTTCCAATTTTACTTCAGTTTTGTCTAATTTGTCCTCTTTCTTTTTGCGTTCTCTTTTTCGTTTTGAAGCGAAATTTATTGTTTCACCTCTTATGTCCAATAAAGGGTGTCTAACAATAAACGTTTACTAATTTTACAGGTAACATGACTTGTATTTTCTTCACATATATGCAGTTCATATACGTATCTTAGTTTATTTCATTCTATTATAGAATGCACCAATACAGCATATTCATTGTCACGAAGCAAGGAGGTGTTAAATTTCCAATAACCTCGACCTCTCACAATTGTACTTAATTTTAATGTGAGTGATATTATGGAATGATCAGGGCGGTATTCCGGTAATATATCGGTCCCTGTGCCAACTAGGCTTAGAAGATCTTCAGATATCACAAAGTAATATAGTCTAGCCATTATTGGAGATTTTTTCCTCCATGTATATAGATTTTTGTCTTTGTTGTTAATTCTCCAAGCATCCACCAGTTCGAGTCTGTCGACAAGGTCGCCCACCGCTTCTTTAGCCCGGGGATTGTTAACATCTTTATAATTTAAATTATCAGCAGACTGATTTTGTACCATATTCCAATCACCACGCATTATTATTTGGGTGTTACCCATGTTAATAATCTTAGTTTTCAGCTGTTTGTAAAATTCAGGGTTATCTTCGTTTGGGCCATATAATGTTAACTAAAGTCATTCTCAGTTTGTCTACGGTTACATCGATTATTATAAAGTTTCCAAATTCATTTTTGATATAATTGTGTATTTGAAAGTCGAGGTTCTGGCTAAATATAATTGCCACACCACGCGATTGTGATGAGAAGGGTGCCAATATTGTTTTGAAACCCCAGTCTGTAGAAATGTATCATTCCATATCTTTTGTGAAATGCGTGTCTCGTAGACAGTATATTGAGGCATTTTGTGCTTGTAAATATCGGAACACGTCGCGGCGTTTCTCTGACTGATTGAGACCTCGGCAATTTGAAGACAGTATATTTATAGACATAATCGACAACTAGCATGGAGACTACTGAAACTTCGGCATAGAAGTACATAGGAGATCATGTATATATATTTATAAAATACAGCACAATAGTATATTACGCCACTGGAATAAGAATCAACCACACAGATCATGCATACTGACATACAAACATACTGAATATATAAAACAAACAAAACAAAATTAAGTGAAATCCGCCGTGGTTGAGGTTATGAGTGACCGCCCTGGGTCAGGTTCAACATTATGTATATGTTATTACAGTCACCTGATCCATATTTCTTTGGAGTCATTAAACTACATACGAGAAAATAGCAGAAAAACTTTAAAAAAGAATTGGTTTGGAATGTTGAAAGTATCTTTAAATGTAATTTACTCATGTATTACTTAACTATGGACCACTAATATTACTCTATCTTAATTAGATAGGTAAAATTCGAATGTAGGAAGAAAAATGGATATTCAAAAGTTAGTCTGGAACATACGTGTATCCTGTACCTCAATATCTCTATTTTAAAGTTATATCAGGGCTAAAATATAAAAATAGAATATCAGAAAAATCAATAATACTCTATTCCATTTGTGACCACGTGATGCGCTAGAGTTTGTTACATTCGATAGACTGAATGAAGTCCTTTTGTTATTATGATAGGTGAGTTGTCTGTTCTCACGCCCGACCTCGTGCAGGCAGTGAATAAGAGGTCAAATTACTAGATTGAACCATATCGTCGGTATTAGTATTTTGGCATTTTGAATCCGCGTCGACAAGACACTGTTTGGGAAAGCTATGTATGGGGATTCAATTACAATATAGCTTGATCTTCATATTCTATTAAATGGATTTTGCATGGATTATGTACTGAAGTTATGTATGTACTGGTATTTAATTAACACACGTGCTTATACGAGTTCGCTTAAGCTTTTGGGCAGATAATTTCAATCTTGAATATACTATGTGGTATTACTATCAGACTATAGGGGGTCAAAGTTAAGTCTTGGTCAAGTACCCCCGGGAAGATCCCAGATATAGCTTTATAATGGGTTGTTTAATTGAACACATCCCATTGAGTGAATCTGCATGGTGGTCTCTGACACAGGAAATGGTTCTTTGAACCATAACATTTGTTGAAATCGGGGGTGTTTACTGTTATATGGTAGAGTGGTTTAGCATAATCATGCCAGTATTTGCAACAATGATATTTAACATAGGTTGCTGTCAAACTATATGACATTAAATACAAATTCAAAAGATATTTACAAACATATTCATTGTAGATTGTAAGGGTTTATCCCTAGATAATTTCATCAAGATCTGCGTCAGTAATATATTTCATAATTGCACCATTTGTTTTCTTGGCAAATAATTTGCCATTTGTTATCCAAGAATTGGAGATTGTGTCTGCTTTATAAGCTTTCTTGAACAGTTCATAGTTCAATTGAGTTGCATCCTCAACAATTGTAATGCCCGACCATTTCAGTTGTTTTCTGCTGTCTATCACACCCAACTTGGGACCCCTGGAAGAAAACTTCACTAGAATTGGTCGAGGACCTCGAGGCTTTTGTCCATCCTGTCTATTTTCGTCCACTTTCCTTCCAATCCTATGGGCAATCGAGATGCTGGGTGGAAATTCAATTTTAGTTTATCATTGAAGATACACATGGCCTCTTCAGCACAGTCGTGTCGTCTGTCTCTTCCAGTCACCCTTTGATACCAAATATCCTCACGCTATCTTTTCTCCCCTGTTGCTCCAGATCATTCAGTTTATACTTATATACTTCCCGCTCTTCGTTCCATTCTCTTTGTTTTACTTCAGCATGTTTTGCCAAACATGTTTTACCATTTTTAATTTTTCCTCTTCCATGTTAATGATCTTCTCCATTTTTAAAATTTTCCCATTGAACATATCAATTATCTCCGTTTTGAAATTACTCACTATTTTCCCGAATTCAACAAGTTGTGACTTTTGTTCGGTAGAATAGTGCTCATGATTTTGTTTTGAAGAATCAGATAGGGCATTCACTTGTTGAATAAGTTATGTTATCTGATTTGGGATATTTCCAAGAATTGGCGATGGGGGTTCATTCTCTGGTTTGTTGTTTATAAAGTCTTCCATTTTAAATTTTGTTTGGGGGTGGGGGTTAAAACTATCTTCGTTATTTAATGTTGAATTTTGTGAATCGTTTTTAGCGTTCTTCTTTCTTTTCTTTGTCTTAGGCATTTGTTATTGTTTTAATTTTTTGTTTGTTTACGAAAATAGAATATTGCTGCCACAGGGGGGTCACATGGGGAAGGATTAAGACTATCTTAGCTATTTAATGTTGAATTTTGTGAATCGTTTTTAGCGTTCTTCTTTCTTTTCTTTGTCTTCGGCATTTGTTATTGTTTTAATTTGTTTTTTTGTTTACGAAAATCCAATATGGCTGCCACAGGGAGGTCACTTCAGTAGACTACTTACTGACAAAAGTCATTAGATTACAGTTCAATGCCATCCGGATATACTTCTAGCTTCATCTTTATTGCACCGACGATCTTTTAGCTGTCGAAGATTTCCTTTGTATACCGCGATCTGAGTTTAGTATTATCAAATCATTTTAGCTGTAACCGCGCACCAGAAGTGTTCCTAAAATGTATCATTACCTGGGATGAACGGTGCCTCAGTTGGTCAGGAGCATGATGCATTAGACTGTCATTACCCATCCACGCTCGGTCGAACCAAATGACATAAACCTTTGGAATGTATATCTAATTTAGAAATGTCAATTCAAGTCCGCCATCAGATCACAAAGCATAACCATGCTTTCGCATGAAGAGGAACACACATATACACAGAACACACACATGGAATGCAATATCATGGAAGTATATCCGATTACATGGAATCAGACCTCTAATTAAGAATGGAATTATAGAGATACAGTTGTCAGCTGGGACTCAATACAAAACGATCTTTGTGCGGGGCTACACACATACGCGGTGAATCGGGCATGGTATTTCGTGCTGAAATAACAACAGTTCCAGATAATTTCCGGCCAAATATTTAGCATGAACTTATGTAACTTGCTTGAACCGAATGGATATCTGTGTGCTTGTGGTCTAATAAATTGAAGTTGGCCAATAGTGCCACTCAGAAATGCATAGCTACAAACTGACGAATGTTCCACGAGTGAACTCTTAGAAAACAATCTGGGTACCTTGTCTTTAACTTACCATTTTAGCAGAGCGTCGTGTGGGTTTTAAACACATGTCATAAACTTGCCTGAATTCAGCCACTTAATTGGGTATAAATGGAAAGTACATGTATCGAGAATTAGGTGTAGTTTAAATAGATGGTGCGATTTTAAAATCGAGGTTGGGTGCCTTGGAGACGCTGGGCGAAGGAGGTTTCGATCAACAGTTTGTTTGTTTGGTAAGGATTTACGTCGTTTTAGCCGCTAGGCCACATTACGACTGAGAAACGGAATCAGAATTAAGCGAAGCAACTGTGTATAGACGTAACCGTATAATTGTACTAAAATGAAACTAAATATATACAAATAAAAACACCCACAATCAGAGCGAGAGTGCTCAATTGGGATCAGAACCGTTAAGAAACTGACCACTGTGCAAACACATATAAAACAGAATATCAAAAATGACAGCAATTCTTCTTTGGGAACAGCCAAGTTATAAAACCTGCATAAAAGTAATCAGCAAAAATAAATAATTTAATTTAATCCTTTACCCAACAAAACGGCCAAAACCGGCCAAATAAAGCTTCAACAGCCTAAAATATCTTCGGTCTGTCTCAATAGAACCATACAAATATGGATATCATTGGAACCGGCTCCTTGACCACATTGTGATAGTTACAGTTATGCCCTGTGCCAATGCATTCTCTTATATATGCGAGTCGACCATAGGTCGCCTCGCATATATAAGAGAATGCATTGGCCTAAAATATTTTTTTAATGTGTTAAGCCAATGCATTCTCTTATATATGCGAGGCGACCTATGGTCGACTCGCATACATAAGATAATGCATTGGCACAGGGCCGTTCTGTTGGGTAAAGGGTTAACAAGACTGAGACAGACCATACTACTTTAAGCAGCTGTCAAACAAGCACCCTGGGTGATTGATACGATATTTATAATATCTGTTGAATCTGGCGTGAATCTTAATCAATTCATCTGTTGACAATCGAGTTGTAGACTATCCAGGCGAACCTTCGCCCACTCGCCAGCCGCTATCCACTCACTATGCAAGGCGTCCCATCCTTCCAATTGGACAGTTTATCGTTAGACATCGTAGCGAACTTTGAATACTCAAAGTTAAACCTGTTGTTCTGATAGTCGAAACTTTTGACGGATTTTGGAGTTTTCAGTTTGGAACAATGGAATCATCTTCCTTAGTTGATTTTGTAGCATATGGTAAAACTGCAGGAGCTGTATCCATTGCCTGTGAGACAGGTTCTGGAACAGGAATAATATCGTTCTCTTGAACTTGCTAGTGAGATAATGACAAATTGTGTTTGCCCCTCTGTCTGAGTGCCGGCATTAACATACTGTTTGTTTCGAGAAACGGCTGCTGAGTATGTGACTTGAGCAAGTGATGGTCTGGTACCAACTATTTTCTTAGTATCTATATACGATAAATGGTTTTCAGCCTTACATCTTTGTATCTTGAATTTATAGTCGCATATGAACGATCAACATGAACGATCCATTGCAGCAAGAGAACCTTGACAGTTCGAACATTGTTTTTTTATCTGTACAATCCGTATGATCATGACCAGAAACAGAACACCGTGCACAAATCGCGTTTCTTTACTTCTACAATGTTCCTGGACATGGCCATAGCCCTGACATATAAAACATTGTAATGGATTTGGAACACAGGTACTTATATCTACCTTCATATATCCAACCTTCAATGTAGGTGGATGTTCGCACCGATTGCAGGTCAGAAGATAACTACTCAAAGAAACTCGAATACCATCAACATGTTTTGTAAATCGACGGACTTCTTTAACTCCCTGTGGTGCCAACTCCGCCAATATTTCTGATTCCGAAGAATCAGCTCTATCGAGGGTCCACAACACAGCTCGACTACTATTGAATGTCTTGTGAGGAGTAACCAATACTGGTGTCTGTGCAATAGTTGTTAGCGGTAGCAGAGCATCAGATTTAACTTTATTTTAACATTCAATCAAGAGAGAGCCACTTATTGGCCCAGTCCTGATTTGTTTAACATATTTCAATTGTCCAGCAATGCTTTGTAGTGTTTTGTCAATGACAACATTAGAATGTCTTTTCACATTTGGGTCAAAGATAAGAACCAAGTACTGAGATAATACCATAGCATCAAAGTAACTTGGCGAGCAAGACGTTGTTTTTTTGTTTGAGTTGCCACACAGAAAGCAAATATATCGACAACTAGCACAGCAGCCGTCGTGGACTACCCTTCAAATTTTGGTCTGGCCAAAGACTGGTACATAGCTGAAGCGGTGACCCGTTTGGCCACTGCATACAGCAGCCTCCTGGTACCTCTCCACAGTGAGACAGGGGTGAACAATACAGTAATCAACCCCAAGATGAACACAAAAGACAGGAGAGAACAGAAACATACATGATAAAACAACAGAAAACAATACTTCAAACATAAGACGAGCAATACAACATATAGCAAAAATTAAATCTGAAAAGCTGTGGAGAGGCGTGACTAGCCGATTGATTGAGCCGGGTCAACTTAGCCACCCGTCTTGAAGATCTAGGACCAAAGAGGACCGTGAGCTAAATCATATCCGCAGGTCGATGCCTCATGTGATACGGCGGCCCTAGTACCCAATGACTCCTACGTCATACTTCACGGGATGCATCCCCACGACAAACAGATGCCACATTAGACAATTTTTACCCCTCGCAGTGGGTGATATGCCTATTCTACACCAGATCCACACGGGGTTGATCAATATTACTCGGCACGTTCTGTGTGGCTCAAATAAGCATCCTATTACAAACATTGTATTCTATAGTATAGGGCACAGGAGGGATGGTCGGGAAATATAAGCATGCAACACACAGCCACGCAACTACTTTCTTTTGAATGTATTATCTTAACATTCCCAATGAGTCAACTATAAGACGTGAGCTTTTTCGTGAGTGTAATATAATTCGACTTTCTTGCCGTTAACATTAAGTGTTATTTATTGTATTTAAGCATGGATACATTGTACGTTATGATCTGGTGCACCTTTTATGTAATTGTCGTCTAAGTTGAAGATGATTAGACACTTTGGCCGGATTCGTCATCTCCAGTTTAAACCTCCGAGTTTAAACCTGGTTTAAACCTACATTGGCGGTCCAGTCAAACCTGGTCTAAGGGGGCGTTTTTGTCGTTCAGTTGCCAGCTAATTGACAACTCGATTCGGTGATATGATTATGCAAGCAAATTACCCTGTATACCAATCAGACCAAAAGATAGTCCGATATAATTGTTATTGACAAGTCATAAATTATCGTGACCGCGTGCACGCTCAATGGATTTATTCATTGAGAAACAAGTATCGCTCATTGACTATTAATCCGATCTCATTCTGTGTTTAAACAATTTAACAAAGGGCATGTCTCTCAACACGAGAATCACGCTCTGTTTATCACTTTCATTGTGATAGATTTCTGCAAGATGCTTCACCCGTAAAGACATAATTTGGTGTATTTACATGTAAATCTGTATATATTAAAGGGTATATGAACTGTCTATCTGTATGTCCGTTTGTCTGTTCCGAACTGTTCTCCAATACCCCTGGACCCATTTCAATTAAATTAGGTGTGGTGATTCGTGTGGTATAAATACGTTAGGTTTTAAAAAATTTGATTTAAAAATAAGCAAAATATAATTTAAGAAAAATTAAAATTGTGTTAAATTGAGTGAGGAGTTGAATCTAAAAAGAAACAACATTTAAAATTTAAATTAACATTTGTTTGTTTTAAATTTAATTAAAGTTTTTTTTAAATTAAAATGTCCAAATGATCAAAATGTGCGCAAAGCCCCTCTGGCGCTGAATAAAGTCGCCATAATCGAGTCAATCCTGTACCAAGAGGCCAGTCAAGTAAAGGCACTTTGCCTATGAGTGCACACCATAAGCGGCATATGAACTGTTGAAGTGGGCAACCATGCAGAGGGACAGCTTTTAATAAAGAAATATATTACATGCGTTGATTTTTTTTCAATGTCATAAATTTCCCGTCATGCAGAAAATCAAAAAGGTTCCCAGGTTTTAAACTGGTAGAATATTATGGGAATTTATGGGCGTAGCCAGAGTAGAGCTTTGTGGCATGATCTACATCAAAATAAGTTATCAAATTTGACTCATATAGCAATATAAGTTTAGGATTGCAAACTATGTGTATAGCATATCTGGTCATGCAGTAGCATCGTTTTGGTGTCAGAATTAAAACGTTGAACCCTACAAATGAATTCGTAGAAAACACCAGTATTTGTGATTGCCACAAGCCAAAAAAAACCCACAAGATAGTTGTAAAATATTGTTGCCATATCTGAGCAAAGCTCGCGTGCGAATGAATCAACTGTGACATGATAACACCAGTCGGCAGTCGCCACTTAGACACGCCCTCACTCGAGATTATTTACAGCTCCACCCTTGACTGATTGTTTGACAATTCTAAACCGCGATGAAGAAAAGACGGATTCGTCATCTCAAGTTTAGCCTCGATAAAGCTGGTTTAGCTGGACCACCGAATTAGATGGTTTAGTTGCTGGTTTAAGCTTATAAAATGCAAAAACAATATTGAAATTGACAAAAACTTATCCCCATGCGCTTTATGTGTGTGACTACTCCTCGCTTATATATTTCCAATCAAAATATGACCGCTGTCGTAATTATTGATTTTCGCAATCAATAAAACGAGGCGGTCCGCATTAGGAAAGTACGTTTAATTATATCGACGATACAGATGCACTACTGTTAAACCACTGGTCTGGTTGGACCTGGTTTAAACCAGAGATGACGAATGCGTCACTTAGACCTGCGGTCTCGGGTTTAAACCACGGATTTTGCTGACTCACGGCGGTTTAAACCTAGAGGTTTACGTAGACCAGGTTTAAACCTGAGATGACGAATCCGGCCTATAACACCAGCATACGTAAGATGTATACACCAGAAACTAATTGGATCGGGCAGATGAGAACATTAATGGAGGTATCCGTGACCAGATATCAACTTTCTAAAGTGGAAGTGTTAACACCTTGAAGTTTTGTCAGCCTACCAACAAATGAATGATCGCCTCTAACGATTAGCGTCTATGTTGTTGTCACCAAGAAGAGGTTTGTAATAAAGAGTGTTCTCGGTTGTGGTCGTTTATGCCAGTTTTCAACGTAAAACTGATGGATTCTTTTGCGGATTTCCCCCGTGCATACAAATGTCGGTGGTTGCAAGTGGGTTTTTTTGTGTCAAATCAGACCGCGGATCTTTACGACAATTAAAGGCCAACTTAATTTTTCGAACCCCCAAATGACATTATATAATATATATGCCATATTATATACCATTTGAAAGAGGAAGCTCTAAAACATTGATTTTTTAACTTATTCGATGTAATAAATTTTGAACATGTAGTTTTTGTTGAGATATTGACGTGTAATCTGCTAAAGTTTCTGCACAAACTTTATTATTTTCAATGGAAACTCTATATATTTAGATACATATTTATATCCCTTCTGTTTGAGTTTGAATGCTGTTGCATACTGGGAGCCATAACGGGGAAAATGATTTTAATCATATATTATGGAATACTATTAGAACCGTATATCAAGGCAATATAAAAAATAATCGGTGACACGAAAATTAAGTGGGCCTTAAACTCTTATCTAATTTCAGATGCATTGAATTTGAACGTGCATGTGCATTCTCATGGTTTTCTTACTAAGAGAAACCGGTGCTTTATATTTATAAAGAACTGTGTAAATTGGGTAGATGCTGAGGTAAGATCTAAATAACTGGTTCAGAGCACATGCCCCTGGGAGAAATACCAGATATACCAAAATATCACACGAAACCCATATTATATCATTAACAAATTCATTAAATATTTATGTCTATGTCAATAGAAGCGCGCTTCCTGCCAACTTGGCATCGCGCCAACAAAATGACTTTACTATTAATTAAGGCGGATTAATGATATTTCGAAAAGCCGCGCATGACACCAACACTAGACAATGCAAAAGTATTGAATTGTTCATTGAAGTTAAATTCATGTCCCAAGTTCGTTGCACTAACGACAATAGACACAAAAACAAAGAGGAAACTTGTGGGAACTATATTTCCCGTCGCCGAGCACGCAATACTGTCGTATACGATTGTAAAGCGTCTAGGCCAACGATGTAAATGTAAGCTTCGTTCAAGTGTTTTATTTTGTTAAAAAGGCATAAAGCTCTAGTTTTTTTGTCATGTGATATACAAGATCTTCAACTCATAAATTGTTGGGATATAAGTCCGATTTTCGGGGAAAACACACACACCGTCTATCACATTCCTCATACGATTCCTAAAATCATTCATCACCAGACACAATATATTTCAAAGTGTCTTATTGGCTGTAATATTTCCTTTCTTTCGATGTATAATCGATATTAGTATCCACCCCTTAATTAACACTATTTCCGATTGCGCAATAGCCCCCACGTGATAATCCGGGAAAAAGTCTCCCGAAAGTCATATTGGACTCCCAAGTGTGCAATATCACTTTTTTAGCGGGACTCTGACGTCACGAATTAACTCTATTGCGAAATGAATCGGTGAATTTGTGATGCGCGCGCAACACTGGTGGATATTGAGTTTGTTTTTCACTTCCGTGTTTACTGTTCCCAAATCATGTTTTCGGATGATCAAAATACAGGCTTTTATAGAGAATTAAGCGCCGACAAATACCAAAAATAACCACAAAAGTTTTATTCCCAAAATTTGGTTAAACATACAGATGGATAATAAAAATGTCATTATACAATGTTGTGTGCAGTATGTGTTTTCTTGTACTCGTCCAGGTTTGGGTCATATGAATCCCTGTCCGCCTAATGTCCTCAATAATTAAATAAGATTGTCAACTCAGTCAAAACATGCCCAAGCGTATGTTTTAGGGCATAGCATATTTTTTCGTTTGATGTATAACTTAATGGATGAAATTGCCGCCAAGCCGACATATCGTACGGATAATTAGCAAGTTCGTCAATGTGATCGTAATAATTGAATTGATATCCGTGTATCATCACTACCTGGACGAGGAAACTGACGACCACTTTTTGTCAGTATGTTTCGCTAGATTTGGATACGATATCTCGACTTACCTTCTTTTGATACTATCGATTTATACATACAAAAAGGAAGGTATCATGGCCAATAAGACACACCGAAATATATTGTAACCGAGACGATCGATTTTGAGAATCTATGAGGTATATGATAGATGATGTGTTTTTCCCCAAATCGGACTTGTGAACATTGTCACTGGTATAGTATACGATGGTATATCTGGTATTTTCCCCAGAGGCCTGTAGATCATAGTGCCGGAATATATGTTAAAATGACCCAGTGTATACACGTAGACATATGCACTCAAAAATAGCTATAAATGGTGACATCATTCCCCTTAAAATAACGCTAAGTGGCGAATATATTGATTTATTACATGATCATACCCGTATTCCATTCAATAAACCCATTCCATAAATTGTGATATTAAACGTTCGTTTAATAACAGAAAATAGTGCCGGGTGACATTTGACTTCCTGTTTGTCATACGCCACGTCTCAAAATACTATGGTTTGCTATATTTTTTCAAGCAACTATAATTTGATTTGAATGAAGAGTTTGAAAATATATACCATTAAATATACGCCATTAAATACGCCGAAGAGTCTTTATTTGCGACTAATATCCTTACGCGGGCAAACAACGCATAATTACGTGAAACGTCATGGCATTCCTTATAGAAGCCGATGTTAGTTTTGCTTCCCATTTGTTGATTTAAGTATGTTTTGTCGAGATTTGGATCACGATAAATAGAATCTACAATTCGTCCCCAATTTATAGCGGAATTTACAAACCTCGTCCAGTAAATAAGGTCTGGATCTCGCCAAAGGCTCGCTCCATACCTAATTTACTGGGCTCGTTTTGTAAATTCCGCTATAAACTGGGGATGAGTTGTAGACCCTCTATGTATTTGGTTTTACTCATTTGCCACAAAGCTTTTGTATAGCCATGGCTTTGAAATTGACCTTACATAAACTACTCAATTATATAGTGGGTTATTATGATAACATGCGACATTGTATAAATATGAGGTGTTCATTGCTTTGTATGAATTATGCGTAAACTCCCATTTATTTCAAATTGGCCATATTACGATGGATGCCCATATATTCATATCAAGCTTGAAAATCGGTCCCGCTGTTAAACCTTCTTGGCTCATTCGATCTTCCAAATTTTGTCTTCGTAATTTCGAAGGATGTATACTGTACGTTGATATATACACGAGATATTGACATATTGGCTTCAATTGCTCTGAAAATACTAGCCATGATCACAACAATGTTTCAGCTATTTAAACTTTTTCACACGTAAGTGAAATAAACGCTCTTTATTTATACCATGTCAGCAATAGACTAACAAATGAACGTTCTTTATTGTTTTATGCTAAATAAAGATCGGGATTCTGAATTAGATCACTTGAATTTGTATGTATGTGGCATATATATTCCGTATAAGAATATTATCGCTTTTCTCGAACGATGTTGGTTCGTGATGTACAAAAGCGAGCATAATTTGGGCTTCCAAACCACCAAGTGACTTTTTATAGAAATTCACGTTGACCATCTACAAGTCAACAAATGGGTCTAACAGTGGTGACTTACGAGGAAGATATGATTCGTGTTAAAATTTACTACAGTTACGCTATTGTTGTCAGGGGAGGGTCAGCCCAATTTTTTGTCGCCGATTTACAATAGTATACGTAATCATATTCTTGATATGATGAGGCCAACGGGGTGGTTTAAAGATGTCAAATATGGCACCGTTCAAGTCAGTAGTACACGTAGAGGCAAGTGGTACAACAATTTATAAAATATATTTTTGGCGGAGATTTCCACCAAATTGATACATATCCTTAATTATTTTTCAATGATACGAGGAATCTTAATAGTGTTGATACCTATCCTTCTAAATGATACGAGGAGGTGTAAAGACGCCAACCTGGTGCTGTTTGCATTTGATAAGAATGTGTTTAGTCGTCAATGTGCACCAAACTTATACATACTTACCCCCTTGTTCCCAATGTAAACATGGCTCTGAGACAATTATGATATAGGGACACTTATAAGTTAATAGTATGTGATCTAGGTTCATTGAGATACAATATGTCTCAATGTTGAGTACACAATAACGGCATAGGCTCAAACTGTACATATCTGAAATATCTGAGTCAAACATGAGTGAGTTGCCAGTTAGCTGTTCACATCATATGAGTATTGATGTATGCCGCCAATTTGCACCCTTATAACAATTTACAATTGTTTTACCATAGCAAAATTGTAGTTTACCATAAGAAAAAAACAATAGTTAATTCACAAAGGTTATCTGAAACTATAGTTAATTTACAACGGTTATTTGGGTGGTAAATTTACAACGGTGATTTGGGTAGTAAATTTACAACGGTGATTTGGGTGGTAAATTTACAACGGTTGTGGTAAAAGCATGGTTTTACAACGGTTATTTGAGTGATATAACTATAGTAAAAAACAGTAGTTAATTTACCATGGCTATACCCATGCATCCATGATAATTACTATGCCTCATTTTAATTACCATGGTATTATGATTTCCATAGTTTTACCACTCAAAAGACTTGTTAATAACTATTGTTTTTTTCACTATGGTAATTACCATGATTGATTACTATAGTTTTACCACACAAAAGACCTGTTGAAAATTTACTATTGTTTTTTTTACTATTGATTCACTACACAAATAACTTGTAAATTAACTATTGTTTTTTTCACTATGGTAATTACCATGATTAACATAGTTTTACCGCATAAAAGACTGTTGTAAATTGAGTGGTAAAACTATGGTAATGACCATGGTTTACCATAGTGAAATAAATGGTTTTTAGCCATACTGGACAGGTAGCCAATTTAAATCACAATGGGCTTTTTGGGTGGTAATACTATGGTAATCACTATACTGAAATAAACCTGGCACAGTTAATTTACAATGGTGTTTTTGGAACCACATTCAAATAAACCATACCGGTAGTTAAACAGGATCCACAAAGAAAACAGCAATAGCTAAAATTCGGTTGAGATTTAATGTATCATAATACTATTTAATCATACTTATTGTCAGTTTAGATTTTTAGGGTTCAAGTTCGAAGAATACTTATTATATACATGTACTAGTACATGCGGGTGAAAACACATGCCGGCTTGAACTGCTATCTTGGTGCTAGTGATGTGAAGTTTTAACACTGTAGTGTCTGTCTGATAGCACAGCAGACTATCATTTGCAACCCACAATCAATTTGAGTATTGTAGCAATGTTTTGGTACCGGACTGCCGCAGATAAACATTGTATCCGGTTGTCTGTCTCAATCTTAGAGTTTCGTGAAATGTAGTCACATGTGTCGACCTGTGTTACTATACCCAGCTCTATTAAGCGCACAATTCTGATCACAGAAAACCTCCTCAGTTCGTGTAAAATTGTATATAATCCAAAGGAAATGGATCACCTGGAATGGAATGTCGATCTCAGCCTCTAAATCACTTGTGGATACCGGTATGCCAGTATTTTGTCCCATGCTTTGGTAAGCACATATTATTAAATACAAAAGCGCCGTTAACTGCTATAATCGACCATACATGTATCCTGAAAACTATGCTGATTTAGTACAGATTTAAGGTACCCAGTCCTCGATCACCAAACAAAGGCTGGAATGAACTTGAGGTACTCGTCCACAATTCCACTGCGAAAAAACTTAAGGAGTCATCAGGCACAAATCTAATTTTGGCAGTATATATTTCAGCCGCCGTTCTTTCACATGAAGATTAAAGGTTCAAGCTATTATCGACAAAGTGTCCACTTGTTGAAAGCAACTGGAGAATTAGTTCAACAATACAACATGATTCTTTCGCAGATTATTTTAATTACATGTAAACTTCGATCTTCTCTTTGATCAGTTCATTAGGAAGTGTTAGTTAATTGAGCGCCTTACGGATACATTCCTCTTCCAGATAATGATGTTCTACGAAGACTTTATCATTGGACGCAGCAGTTGGTGTTCACACTGACACTGAGTGACTGAAACTCAGTGTCAGATGTGCCTCGAATTTACGAGTTTTCTTGTTTTTTATGTAATTTATCGTCTCTTTTAGTTCGTTCGACGACAATCGACATCAATACCGTCTTATTCAACCTGATTGGAGTGATTTTATCAAAGTTAATAGTTTTGCGTGTAAAGCCGGTGATATGCAAAACAATTCAGGTATACATAACTAATGTGACCTCACCGTTTTACGATAAAATATGTTAACTACAGGATAATGATTATTATTGTTAATCATTATCGTTGTTATTATAATTCATGTTTCAGGTTAATACTGTTATGGTATGTGTTTATATATATTCTTATTATGCATGTTTATGTTTTTAATGTTATCAGGAGTCTAATGGTTTAAGATGTGCCGTCGTTTGAGTCATGAGTAGGGAGGAAACCTTTATCAAAACAGTCTGGTAAAAGCCAGGCAAACCATGATGATTTCAAATGAGCTGTTGTAACACCATAAATAATATACAAGTAATATAAGGGGAATGATAGCTTGAATCCTAATCTTATTTTTAGACTAAATTATGGTATGTTATCTTTGGACATGCAGTTCAGACTTGAGTTAAGTCTACATTGATCATACAAAACGTATTTTAACCATGCAGGGACAAGATATTGGTGTTGATTGGGTTGTTTTTATTGGTTTTGTATGCTTATTTAAGTCCAAAATGGAAACCACTCTGCAAGGTGGAGTCTAACCAATATCAAAATTGCTGGTACCTACGTTGGTTAATGTGTGTATGTATGTTACTACATCCGGAGTAATCAAAATATAATGTAAGTGGCAACACCATGCCTTTACTTCGAATCTACGAGGGTATGTCCTTTTTAGTGTAAACATATTTTTATTTCCAAATCCAACATAACATAATATACAGATGATACAAATATGCATAAATAGAAGAGATAATGTATGGAAATGAGGACCAGACAACAAGCCCGAGGGCTTATATGAAGTATTCTCCTCTTTGGCGAAATGTCCTTTTTTATCAGAGTAGAGCCATGCAAACCATGGTTTATCTGGCATTACCATAGTAATTTTTACAAGGATATGAGTGATAACTCTATTTCACAATAGCATATTTCCCAGCAGGTGTGTTTTCTGTCTGTTTTGTGAGAATACAAATGGAACAGGGATATTCTTATAAATAAGCAGACTAAATACAGAAGAGTTTAACAACTTATGTAATCACTGTATGTGATTAATATAGCCGCCAATCTATTGTCTCAAATGTTAAAGCTTCTGGAAGCGTACCCCGGTACTACCATGTTAAACCTACCCTAGTATCGAGGTACATTAAGCTGATCGAATTACTCTGGTAAAATTATTTCAGCAGAATTTAACCCCACATACACACTTACATCATGGTAAAATACATTGGTGAAACACATGGTTGGGAACATTTTAAGTAAAATTACATGTACATGGGTGCGTCTACATGTGTGCCTTTACCATGGTGACCATTCAGTAAAGGAATTTTATCAGAGTAAACTTACCTACTTCCAATCACGCTGGTCACATACCAGACTGTTTTCACCATGGTTTACCAGATTATTTTTTTGATAAGGGAAGGGTCACCAAAACTGATATAAAAATATGTTTAGCGCCAATTTCCACAAGTAGCACTCGTTCTTATTCATTAATACGATGAATAACATCATTTGGTTAAACAAGCCACATATGGTGCCCGTTGGGTCAGTGATGGAGGGGGGGGGGGGGCACTAATATTGATAGGAATGTTTAGTCGCCGATATCCACCAACATTATATATAGTTATCTCCATTATTAGTTCTAATGAGTTTTTCGCATTGAAATTTCAGTTGAACAGCTGTAAATTCTCAACTGTCATATTTATCTGGGGACGGGAATCGGTGCCTTCTTATAGTGAGCTATCAAAAAGATACTAGAAGAAAGCCTTAAAAGGATATGTATCATTATATGGTAGAGATACATATATTCTTGCAAAATGTGGTACCTTGAACCGTCAGAGGATTATATGATAGAATGCTCAATTAAAAAACAATTGTCCCATAATATACTCAAAATAAAGATATTTTCGACACAAAGGAAACTATTTGTCAAGAGAGATGGATATGTATAGGCCTGTTAAAAAATAGTGGTCACAATGTGCAGTCATATATGGTTTATTATGAGATAAACGAGAACAGACAGTAGCACATGACGTTTCAGGACCCTCCAATACTGACAGCTAACAAGGGTACATCTGCCCGATACAGGTCATTTCTTTCATGTGGTGTTTATAACAGACTCATATAGCGTAACATAAACAACTTAAAATATCGCTGTGTGTCTGGCATATGAAGCTGATATATAGCAACATTGCTTCTAAACTCAGAATAAATAGCCAGTATATCACTATGAACAGAGGAGCACCTGGACATTTCAAAAATATATCTTTATCTTCATGGAGATATGATGACCAGGTGACCTCATAATCTTAGTCTAACCCACTAGATTGATTTACACTTCTCTATGCATAACCTAATTGTCTTTGTTTTCAATATTTGCGAACTGGTGTGTTTAATATGTTAATGTTTTGATCCCAATAGAATATTAAAATAAAACGTACAAACAGTCCAAATAAACGTCGATTCCAACAACGTCGACTGTTCGATTTAAAAAAAAAACGATAACGTCTGATGTGCCCGCAGTTGTACATAAAAACTTCTTTATTGGTGGGACGAATTAATTGCGATAAACAAATGACAATTACTCCCACAATGTGAGCCACTACTTATAATCCCAATTTCCCACTTTATGAGAATATCAATCACATGCCCACTTCAGAGGGTTCCACATCTTTTTAACTTGGGCAACGCCGGATACCACTGCTAGTGTTGTATATAAAAAGGAAAATTAAACCTGCACGGAGTTTGATAAACTCTCTCTTTCACAGGATTATTGTAAAACGGTTGGAGCACATCTTGTGAGACCAGACATCTCGTGAGACCAGACATCTCGTAAGACCCCGTAACAGTCTATGCGGGTGAGTGGTGATAGCCTGCTGTTATTATTTGATTTTCATTATTAGTTGTATGTGCATTCGTTCCGAATAAATTGGTGAAAGTACATGTAACTTTCGGAGTTTTATGTTACAGAGCTAACACAATCACCCAGGTCGCCTAAGGACATACACGGTTCCCACACGGGAAGACCATTTGCCTCCCAAACAGCGTTCCTTATCTCTTTGAATTATCGTCCTAATTATGCGCCAGCGGGGATCGCGTTTCTGTGAGAAGTCTACCATGTGGTTTGCTTATATTCTTCCCGCATCACTTCATAGTAAACTCGTACCCGCGTCAGTTTGATTGTTACATTTTGTGTGAGAAAGTTTCATTTTTGTTCTGCGATTAACTTTGCTTTGGTCCAGGACTCGCACTGTCCGGACGACACAGTGAATTGCAACAGCGACAAGGATGTTCACAATACCATCAATATTGGTCTTCAGGCTAGTGCTTTTGACGAGTCTATGCCTGTTGACAAACAGGGACCATCTAACGCGACACATGGTACATGTATGAATGTGACTCTTTCTCCACTACATGAGTCTGTTAAAGACATTCAGAGACAAATCACTCCTCGGGGACATTTCGTTGGCGATATGTCACAACCTGAACCCACCATACAGACTCAACCGTCGGTGCCGTACCACTCTGCACTGGCCACCCGGGGAATGCATCCCGACAGTTTCCGTAATGTGGATAATGTTTCTCCCCTGGTGAGGAACAACATTTTATCCGGTAAGGATGTTAATTTGGCCATGCTCCTTATCCCATATTACGGTGCTGATATAAACCAACGCGTAGGTAACGATCTCACCACAATATCACGCAATGACTCCAGTGCAAATCCTGCAACCAGAGTTCTCACAACTCAGAATTCTGCCCCTATATTTGCTGTCTAAGTCAGCCACACCACGATCAGCAGCAGACACAGGTACCCGGGCACAGCCACCACCCACGACAGAAAGGACACGTCGAATTCGGTGTGTTCATAATGGCAAGGAAAAATGTCTTAATTTCGATGGGGAAAGAGGCTGCTTCAGGAAATTGTGTCCATTTCTTCATGTGTGAACAGTGTTTGTGCAACCACCCCGTAAATTTCTATGTTCACCCTACTGGTCAAAGGAAATGACTGGCCAGTAGTCCTGTTTATGGTGCGACTCCACTTGAAATGGTGGCGTCCACTCCGATATAAATTTCACAATTGGAATTATTTGTGTCCGAGCATCCTGATCGTGTGTTTGTGTGTTATCTGTTGAGTGGCCTTCACGCAGTTCGGAGTCTACCTTCGCATTTCTATGTGTGCCGCAATTTCCAATCTACGTTATTCCAGAGGAGAGCTGCAGTGACCGCACTGCTTACACATGAAGTGTTGCCGGGTTATGTTATTGGCCTTTTTTTTATGTGCCGCCATTTTTCCATATATAGTGAGCCCTCTGTGCGTGGCAACCGGGAAAAATTGCAATAAAAAACGGCTGATAGTGGATCTAAGTTCTCCGCATGATCATGTTTCCGTTTGCAGTGTTAATGATCTTATAGAGCAGGAGGAATATTCGCTGTGCTATATTCGTATTGATGATGCAATCCGCATTATTTGTGATATTAAAGCTTGGAAGATCCGGTTATGTTAAAATTTGTTCAGCAGCTACATATTCCATTAGCTGAACACAAAACAATGGGTCCGTCCACGTGCATTGTGTACCTAGGATTGTATTTCGATTCCGTTAACATGGAAGTGCGTTTACCGGAAGATAAGTGCGAACGTCTGCAATCTCTTATCTTACCATTCCTGAAAAGGTCGACATGTACAACACGCGAACTTCTCGTGATTCTTGGTCATCTGAACTATGCATGCCGGGTTATCCCACCGGGCAGATCATTCATATCCCATTTGATTACTGTGTCCACTCGAGTCAAAAAAACTACCTGCACCACTTTGTTACACTTACAACCGACTGTCGACGCGCACTGCGTATGTGGTGCAAATTTATTAGTGAATGGAATGGTGTGTTGTTGTTCCTGGAGCGTAGTATAACTCACGCTCCCGACTTCCACCTGTACACTGATAGTTCATCTACACGAGGGTTTGGTGGCATTTTCCAAGGACAAATGTGGTTTCAGGGAATTGGGAACGATGAGTTTAAAACAATGTCTACAGACGCCGACACGAAAGCTTCTATGGCCTTGTTATTAGAAATCTTCCCGGTTGTTATTGCAGCCGTACTGTGTGGACCCTTATCGGTTCGCAAACGAATTGTATTCCATTGCGATAACGCTGCCACAGTTAACATCTTGCAGAAGGGCCGTAGCTCCTATAAACATTCATTTATAATTAAACTGGTGCGCTGCTAAAAACAATTTCATGTTTTATGCCGAACAAGTGCCTGGTAAACGTCACATAATAGCAGATCGTATTTCTCGCTTTCAGGAATTTCACGACTTGATACCATCGGCCGATCTCCAGCCGACTTCAATTCCGGAACTGTCAGCTCTGATAATGTTTTAAACAAGATTGTGCAAACCGTCTGGTATTCATCTATAAACGATTCCACGAAGCGGGCATACTTTTCGGCACTAAGCCAATTTATCATTTTCTGTCAGTCATACCGCACTCATGGTGCTCTGATTCGCATCTGCCATCCATTCCAGAAGACACATTGATATATTATGCGGCTTTCTGCCATGGAATTAAACACCTGTGCTATAGCACTATCAAACTACATCTGATCGGCATTAGGTTGTTCCATATCAAAAGTGATTGCTCAAGCCCATTCATCAGTGCTGACAAAACGGATTCGATACGACTGCACTCGTTCCTTCGAGGTATCAAAGACTACAGGTTCCATCTAATAGACCGCGTCGCCTTCCGATCACTACCGATATTATGCAGCGCCTGTGTCGTTTGTTAAGAGGTGCTTTCAATAATTTTGTCGACCACATGTTAGCTGCAGCATTCAGTTTTGCATTTTTGGATATCTGCGCTGTTCAGAATTCACAATTACAACAGGCTTGTTCAATCCACAGCTGCATCTTTGTATGATCGATGTCCAGCTAGCACACGAGCGAGACCATTTTACTCTTTTGTTCAAGTCGACCAAAACGGACCCGTTCAGAAGGGGTGTTACATTACTTTTATTCGCTACAAATGACGATATATGTCCAGTCACCAACATGCCTAGGTATCTGCGCTTGCGGACTGGTCCCTCGGTTGACGTTTCGACTTCAGCTCTGTTCGTCTAGGTCACGGGTAAACAATATATTCCGCAACAAATCGGCGAGGGTTATCACGACAATAACGCGTGATCGTGACGTGTGCCTCTAGGTTAGAGGCAAACAAAATAAAAATTCCACAACAAATCGGCGGGGCACGGAGCCAATGTTTTCATGGGGTAGGGTATAACTGAACGATGACTGTGGTAGGTTTGTACTACAGCACCTGGTAAATAATTGTTAATTAGTAGGCAGAGATAGAGTATAAAACGCGAGGTATCCGTTAATTGGCTCACGTTTCTATTTTGAGTAAAAACAATTTCGTTTATAGTGTGTGTGTGTGTGTATCGGTTTGTGCGAGTTAATGGGGTAGTATAGGACTATTAAAATGTTCGGCTCACGAGAACAAATGCTGTAACCGGCTGAAGCCGTGTCGCTCACGCACGTTTCGTTTGGACTGACGCCAATAAAGAGGGCGGATATATACGAAATGCTTAGTATATAAACGTCGGATGGTTATTGTTACACAATAACGTGAATATATTTCCAGCTATATATGTTATAATTTATAGTTATTTAGTTTTATTTGATAAAAGTTGGGTCAAAATTGTGTTAAATCAGGAAGTATTCTATTAAGGATAAACACAAACCCAGGTATGGATATTTATATTTATTGAATTGTCCTTCCTTCCAGAATTCTTGTTCAATTATAGTTTTCACAATATATGCTTCAAACCACTGTTACAATATTATTTGGGGGGGGGGGGGTTACTAACTTACGAGTATGAAAAAACCGACCTCCTTCTATAACTCTATTAATAAGTTTCTATCAGCCTGGGTTAATGTGGCCACACCAAATTGTAATCCCCAACACTCCAGCTCACTCTGAAGAGTTAGGGTTTGAATAGTCTTCATAGACACAGCCGCGTTGAAGTTTTGTCAGTTTCTCTTATTCAACTGTTTTTTGCGAATAATAGTGTTAGTGCCCACGGAGGCCAGCACGCCCCACCTGCGCAATTACGGTAACAATATATTTTTTACAAGGTCTGAGACGTTTAAACTCGTAACAGGCTTTACGTACATATGGGGAGCCTTTTGCGGGTCCTGCTTGTTTCAAATTTCTTTTCTCGATAGTACTAGGTAGGGCGTTATAAGTACAAGACAGAAGATCAATAGTAGAATGAAAGCTGTTGGACGTTGATGGCAAGCTTTTATTAGTAGTACATATCTGTCAGAAGTTGCTGGTAAGCTCTCACTAGAAGTAGAAGGCGCAGTAAATCCACATGTATACGGCAAGCTGTCCCAAGTTGCTGCAGTAGTAATAGGACACTAAATCCGCTACTAGAAATAGAATGTACTACAGATGTGTTGGAATGTGGCAGCAAGATCAGAAGAATCCTCATCGCTTATTACTATACATACAGATACCTCTATAGTGCGGATCTAGAAGGTTATGAATTGTGATTATATATAGTGAACAGAGAAAATCTTGGCACACACCTATAAGTCTAACACCTATAGAATTGCGATGGAAATATTACCAGGCAGCAGCTGTGGAGGGTTTATGTATGCTCCGGGCTATTTTAGTCTTAATTATCATTGTGTAGATGCCAGATAATATATTGTACAGTGAGGCGCGATGCCAAAAAATGTTGGCACGGACCATTAAGTCGAGCACTCGCATAGTTGCCAGGAAATACTGCCAGGTAACCGGCGTATGTATGCTCTGGTCTGTTCTAGTATTAATTATCCTTGTGCATGTATGTCGGGAGCCAATATATATATATTGTAGCGGGTTTAGTCTACTTTCCTATGCAGGTAAACTAACACTACAGAGTTTGGAAAAATCTGACGACAGAAATACGAGCTTTAGTGTCAACAGGTGGAATTTCTAAACGGAAATAACACAATGGTATGTATAATTTCAACAAAAAAACAAAAAAAAACAAAAAAAAAATTAAATTTTTTTTCTCTCAACAATATAGTCATGTGATATATCGAATTACTCGTCTCAACGTATCAACTAGAACGCAGCTATTTTTATCAAAATTATATGTATATTTTTTGAATTATTTAAAGAAATGTTATAACACCACTATTTCCAAATGCTAAACTTTGGGGTTATATTACCGCCCTATATAAAATTGTTTTCTTCGTTTTTTTTTCTCTTCTTCTTACTCCTTTTATTACCTTTTAGGAAATCAACCGCGACAATGTACCATCACCACCACCACTATCATCTTCTATTGTATCAAACAAACAGATATCAAGAAAAATGTCCGAAGTGCGAATATATTTGCCAATCAAATGTCGACAAGCTTAATCATGAAGATTTACATAGGATATTGGATAATATCTGCCAAACATATTCCGTGAGTATTATCTTTGTATGTATAGATTTATTTATTATAATTAATTTTCTAATTGTAGGGGAAACAAATTCTGTGGAAGTCAATTATTTATTTACTTCTATTTAAAGGTCACTCCCAGTGAATTCGCCTGCAGTCAGTGTGACAAGGTGTATACTCAGAAGAAAACCCTCTCTCGCCACTCGCGGGCGCAACACAACGGTATTCAATACCCGGGTTCAAAATGCGGTAAACTGTTCAAATACAGAAGCGATAGCGTGAAACACGAGAAGACCTGCGCAAGTGTGTTGTATTATGACAAGGTATGTATCATATATGTTTAATGGTAAAAAAATAATTAAAAAATTAAAAAAAAAAAAAAAACAACCTTTTGCTGTAGGTGGGATAGCTATTATGTAATTATATACCAAATATCTACCTACATATATATATATATATATATATATATATATATATATATACGACGCAGTATGAGTATTATTTATTTTTATTTTCAGGAGGCCGTATTCGCCTGCGATCGGTGTGCCAAGGTGTTTACCCAAAAGAAAAACCTAGCTCGTCACGAACGGACGCAACACGACGGCGTTCAATATCCGTGCTCAAAATGTAGTAAAGTATACAAATACAGAAGCGATACGGCGAAACACGAGAAGGTATGTCCGGGTATCCGTGCCTCGTATTCGTGTTCAATATGCTCCAAGTCGTTCGAAGATAAAAGCAACAAAAAGAAACACGAACTGATATGTGTCGGTACCCACCACGTCTGTGACGTATGTCAAATGAGATGTGCTACGGCGGGGGGACTCAGACAGCATAACAACACTCATCAACGACAACAGAAAAGAAAACGTAGCGATATAACCTATTCCGTAGCGGCCAAACGTCCAAAAAGGAAAGTACCAATAAATTGTTATTGCTGTCGGCAATGCACTGAAAAATTCCCTAATCGTCACGAGTTATATCTACACAGAAAAATATACACTTTCAAACCGGGGGTGGTATACAGAAAAAACCGTGGGGAGATGAGCCACCGCCTTGGCAAGATAACACCGGATCGAATGACTCTGATTTAGAAGAAGTGTATTTAACCAATAGGGACATAATATTAAAACAACACAAGAAAGGAGCCATATATAACTTATACAATTTCCCACTAACCAACGAGGTCACTATAAAAACATTGATCACTTGTATAAGAAAAATATATAAGGACAAGAAAAGTGCTATGCGCGTAAACCTAATGTTCGGAGTAATATTGAAGAACAAAGAAAATGGCAGATACCGCTACTACGCCCCGTATAAGAACAGCGCCGTATTTGATACCCCAAAGTACCTTTCCAGGAGGGCGGATATCAGAAAGCTGAAATCCAGATTGAGTGAAATGGATATGACCACAGTTCTGCTGAAATCGAGACCGGACACCGCCTGGGTTCCGGTGTTAATAACCAACGTAAATTTCGAGGTTTTCGGCTTGAACTATTCCGTAGGAAGATTATCTCGCGCGAAAAATGAGTATTCACACTCTAATCAACGAGGTACGAGGCCGACGACGATACAACGACAACCTATGCGCTTTTCGCTGTATCGCGCTCCACAAAGGATATAAACTTTATAATCTGGAAAATGCGACCAAGCAATATTTCAGCGAGTGGAAACAGTATAAATCAATCGGCAAACACTTCGCCGGGGTATGCTTCGAAGAGTTTCCCGACCTCGAAAAATTGTTCAATCTAAACCTGGAGGTGTACAATTTAAACGAAGAGGGTTTGGCCGTATCAGTGTACATGTCCAGGAGAAAGCACGATACAACCTTATACGTCAATATTTACGAAAATCATATGATGTATATAAAGAATTTCGCTCAATATGCGACCAAGAACCAATGCGTCAGCTGCGATCGCCACTTTCCGAAATCTTATAATTTACGACGACACCAAGTGATTTGCGTCAACCAGACGGAGTTCGTATACCCCGGTGGGTTTTACAAGGATTTCGAAAGCATCTTCGTCCAGTTGGAACAACAAGGCATACACGTACCGAAGAACGAGCGAATATACCCGTGGTTTATTTGTTTCGATTACGAGTCGCTGCTTCAAAAGGTGGACAATGACGCGCCCGGTCAGAATCTGGAATGGATTCAGAGACACGTACCCGTAAGCGTGTCTATCTGCAGTAATATCGAAGGACATACTGAACCTTTCTGTATAGTGGCACCCGACACTAATACTCTGGTGGAATGTATGGTGGCCTCTATGTACGAGATATACGCGACCGTCTGAGTTGGCGGAGTATAAATTGGGTTGGGTGGTGCAAGAAATTAACGAGAAAATAAAGGCTAATGATGATGATGATAATGATCATGATGATGATGATGACGAAGACGGCAGTAAGAAGAAGAGGAAGAAGCACACAACCCTAAGTAGTTTACTCGGAAAATTCTCTCAATATATGTCTCAAGTCCCCGTCTTGGGATTTAACTCATCAAACTATGACTTGAATTTGATTAAGATTAGCCTAGCTAGACACCTGAACTTACACGACGAGGAGCGAGTTTTTGTGGTCAAGAAGAACAACTCGTACATGTGTATAGCTTCTAAGCGACTCAAATTCCTCGATATATCTCATTACCTGTCGCCGGGTTCGTCTTACGTGAAATTCCTCAAGGCGTACGACGTCAAAGAAACGAAAGGCTTCTTTCCATACGACTTTTTTGACGATATCGACAAGTTGAATGCGAAGCAACTACTCACGAGGCCTTCTACAACTCGATGTCAAAATCAAATATCAGCGAAGCCGACTACGCTTACTGTCAGCTCGTGTGGGAAACTGAAGGCATGTCGACCTTTAAAGATTTTCTCGTATGGTTCAACAACAGAGACGTCAAACCCTTCGTCACTGCGGTCGAACGTTGGCAAACGTTTTATTTCGATCAAAATATCGACGTCTTCAAAACCGCTATATCAGTACCCGGAATCGCCAGGCAATTGGCCTTTCGTGCCGCGCGTGAAAACGACGCGAACTTCGCGCTATTCGGAAAGAACGACTCGTCTTTGTTCAAAACGGTGAAGGATAATCTCACGGGAGGGCCCGCTATAATCTTTACGAGAAATCACTGCGGCGGAAAAACATTTATCAGAGCCGGGAGCGATTTATGTCAATCAGTACAGGGTTTCGACGCCAACGCCCTTTATTTGAATTCCTTCGAGAAAGCGATGCCGGTCGGTGCTTATATTATAAGAAGGGCCGAGAACGAATTCAAACCCGAGTTACGAGATAAATTCTTATCCGCCTATCATTGGATGGATTGGCTCACGCGTCACAAAGGTCTAGATATCCAAACACAAAATGAACAGCGGCAAATTTCCGGTCGACGGTTTTCAACCGGCTAAAGACGAACACAGTCGAGCCATTATCTTCCAATTCCACGGCTGTTGGTTTCACGGACATTCGGGTTGTTCAGTCACCCGTAATATCACGAACGAGAAATGGTTGAAGACTAGAGAAGCCAAATTTAAAAACACGAAAGATTCCACCGAATATTTCCGAAGTTTGGGTTACGAAGTCAGAGAAATATGGGAATGCGAATATAAAGAATACTGCCGAAATACTCCGAAGATATACCAATTCATCAACGCTACGAGGCCTCAATTTTTCCGTCGCCACAGACAACGGGTGAGTGAGGAAAAGATTTTGAAAGGTATCACAGACGACGAGCTGTTCGGAATGATCGAGGTCGATATTGAAGTTCCCGTCGAATGGCCGACTTCGCTGCCCTCAACACCCGCACTCGATCCTCACGAATATTTCGCTGAAATGTCCCCGCTATTCTCGTGATAACCTTCGCCGAATTTTTTGCCCGGGACCTAGACGTACGCGCGTCGTTTATGCGCTATTATGGTGATAACCTTCGCCGAATTGTTATATATAACTTGTGACCTATAACCCCTGATGGCACAGGAACAGGAGCTGAGCAAAGTCAAGTCAAACGGTATACTAGAATGCTCTTCCTATACTAATGTTTGGTTTCGTTTCAAATGAGCGTGAAGACGCCGACAGACGTGTTCTTTTCCAGATTGCTAAAATGTGAAACTAACACGTTGTACTAGTGCAAAAAGAAATTGACATATGTCACAGATAGTTACGCAACATACGGGTATTCTCTGAAGTGTGAGGAATGTATTGAAGAAAAGAAATGATCAATTGATAAACAGCAAAGAGTGGCAATTTGATCTATAGTACATAAATGTAGTTGTAACGTATGTACATCGTATGTGCAATTGTCTGCAGCATACCAACTACATAATAAGGTTTATCTATTTGTCCCACGGTCTTTATTATTGATATAAAAAGGACCAATATGAATATTACACCTTATAACAGATATGTGTCTATGATAACAACATTATACATAGCGTGCTTTAATTGCAAATAAAAAAAACCACACACTTATGCAAATTAGCAAACACCACAGTTCGCGGTTGTTATGAAACAGTGGGGTTTATAAAAAAAGTGTTTTTCGAAATTATCAGAGATCTGTCAGAGAATCTCTGCGCGGTGAGTTCTTCGTATTTCTATGTTTACTGGTAACAGCTGAGCGGTCAATAACTTACCCTCGAGGGTAATATGGTGATTTATCGCCCGCCATGTGACGCACTCTCAGCCAATCAGAAGAGAGGGAAATGGGATGAAGGATAACAAGGCGATTTACGGCCCGCCATGTGACGCACTCTCAGCCAATCAGAAGAGAGGAAAATGGGATGAAATGTGATGAAGGATAACAAACATATTTATATTCAATATTAGCTGTGTATCATTAAATTGGTGAAAGTACATGTAACTTTCGGAGTTTTATGTTACAGAGCTAACACAATCACCCAGGACATGCACAGTTCCCACACGGGAAGACCATTTGCCTCCCAAACAGCGTTCCTTATCTCTTTGAATTATCGTCCTAATTATGTGCCAGTGGGGATCGCGTTTCTGTGAGAAGTCTACCATGTGGTTCGCTTATATTCTTCCCGCATCACTTCATAGTAAACTCGTACCCGCGTCGCATTGATTGTTACCTTTTGTGTGAGAAAGTTTCATTTTTCCACCGCCACCCCGCCTCACTCCTGGCATCACATAATTACATTTCTCGTGGGAACGCATTACATTGGTACTTATCAATGCGAGACGTTTGATGAACACACCTCGCAATTGTTGTCTTATAATGAGTTTTACTCGGCTAACTCCTTTCTATGACACTTCCCTTTCCACATGGTCTGATGTCGATCCATGTATTACGCTATTGTTATATGTCGTTTTGTCTTTTGGTTTTCTTGTTGATGAAGGTATATGTCTCTTATATGTACTGTTGTTACTATTACCCACTTATATTTTATTTGATAACCTGTATTGTCAACATGGGTAATTCGAGCGAACACGATCTGTCCATGAATAGCTTGACATGTTCCTCGGGTAGATGGGGGATCATATGGCTGGCTTCCCTCCGTTTTTGGTCTAGGGATTCATCCGATAAATGATAATCACAGCCCCTTCCTTTAGCATTATGCTCTTATGTCACGATATTTGCTTCCGCTCCGCACGCCATTTATCGAGGACATGTATCTAAGCCGCGAACAACAATGGACAACGGCATGACAACAGACTGCATTTCAAGTCCACACCGCCATTAACCATATCTTCCATCACGCACACGTGTTCTCGGGTGCCATTCTGCTCTGCAACAATGTCACCGCAGACATATATCTTCACCGAGAACAACTAACTGGACAAATGCATGACAACATACTGCATTTCAGGTCCACACCGCCACTGACCACGTCGTTCCGAATAAACCACATCTCTAAAATATCTCTATCTATCCCACACGCACTATCTCTTCGCTCTCCCTCTTTCGCGAATGTGATTGACATGTTTTGGCAACTGGTCAGAGCAGTAACAAAACATAATCCAGTCTGTTCGCATTGATGTTATTTTGCGTGGAATTCTGAAAGTAAAGCAGTGTTCTGTTGTTGGTGATGCACTTTGTTTTTGGGAGATAGTTCTTACTGACTGCAACCTTCACGCATATATAATACCACTGGACCTATATTGTTTAACTGCCACGTGCTATTTTAATGAGACTGCAAATCAATGTATTTTATGACTGTCTCGGTTTCTTTTGCAATAATATTATTACTTCGTGTCGACACATACACACACATCAGTATTAGTAACTTTATTTTTGTTCGTTTGTTTTTCCCCACACATAATGCCTATCCGAAAGCACACAGATCTAGTATGTAAGATTTCAGGATTCAATGAAATTTATTTGGTATTCAATATTTTACAGTAAATATATAACAGGACCCCACAATAAATTTAACTTATAAGGACCCTTATGGGAGTATAATGATGAAGTATGATGTGTATGTATAAATCAGTATGTATTGTGCGTGTGCGTAATTACAATGTGTAATTTTCGGACGAGAAGGGATGGGGGCATGTGTTTAGGTGGGGTCGGGATGTGAGATGGAGATTGTAGTCATTTTTTATGCGTTAACAGGGTAGCCAGCATGATCATCTTAATGTCTTCATGTCGTGACCTGCTCGATCATCTTGCAATACTTGTATATTTATCAACAATAATGTGGAAATTCACACTACTTTTAGGTGGTCAAAGAAATATCGGGTGTGAATACTACTTGATTTGGTTTCGGAATAAGTTACAGTTAGAATTAAGTTGATTAATTTTGCATTGTTGTTCAGAGGTACAGGTACATAAGTTACAAATAGTGACACATGGGTGAGATGTGGCATAAGTTTGTTGGCCTGTTCCTCACCAGTAGAGCTGACCAGGAGAGGGAGGATTATACTATGATAATAAAGATTAGATTAATTTCTACCCCCTCTTCTGGACAGTCTCTGCTGACAGGAACTGCTGGCTGGCTTTGCCTTAATGTATATAATATGGGAGAGTATACATATAAACTGGTTTGTTATTTGTTATTCTGTTTATGATATTTATCACTAGTTTCTATGCGAAGATTACAACCACAAGGGATATCATTCCATAGACATCTGGCTCTGGTTGAAATGACAATTCTTGCATTTGTTGTTCTTATGAATTCACACTACAGATGTGAATGTGCTTTGAACCGTGTATTGTGGTTGATATCATGTATATTAGTAAATATTGAAGACAGCGATTTGGGGAGTTTCTTTTGATGGAAATTATGTAATTTTTTTATTAGTTGCATATTTCCAACTGTCCTTCATCGATAGCAAATTATGGTCTCCATACATATTTCTGGTATGCTTTTTTTGTTTATAAGATGTGTGGCGATTGCTTTGATTTGTATTTTTTCAAGGTTTTTATTTGTTGTTGCACTCCGTATGGCATTACAATAAGTGATATGTGGGATAATCAGTGCACAATAGATTATTCTCATGATACTAAATGTTTGAGGGATTTTTGGTAATAGTCCACTTGCAAATACCATGATAAATTTTCTTCAATATTAATTCCTCTGAATTTAGTGTTTTTAACTCTTTGATTGGTCATGAGCTCAGGTAGAACAGTTATTTTTTGCATAGATATGTATTCGTAAAATTGTGTAATTATTTTTGTTCAGGCTTAGGGACAATTGATTAGCAAGATACCAATTGCTCATTGTCTCCATTTCTTTGTGACTACACCATATGCCTTACTTATATCTTTATTCGAGTAAAAATGCATTTGTATCATCAGCAAATAATTATAGATTCATATCCTAACAAATATTTTGAAGATCGTTAATATATATCAGAAAGAGTAGAGGGCCGAGTATATAGCGTTGTGGAACTCCACATATTATATTGTTTGTGAAAATAAGTGGCCTTCGTACTGTACATATTGTTTTCTATTAGACAAATAGCTTAACACCCGTCCAGTGCAACCCCACGACATCCATAATGTTCAAGTTTATTTAGCATTATATTATGATTTATTATATCAAATGTCTTTGATAGATCAATGAATACCCCTGTAGTCTGGTCGATAAAAGGTTTGACCTAGAAAAAATTTGGACTAAGTTGGTTTGTATAACATTTTGAAGAGGAATATATCCTCTATAACATATCCAAAATCCGCTAAAATCCGCTTTGAGCATTTTTTGTAATTCAAGATGGCGTCCAAGATGGCTGCCATTTTCCTATAAGTCAGCTTGATGCAATTATAGAGAGAACATCTTGTCATATGTATACACATGTATACATTTTTGTGAAGCTAAGATATAACTCCACCTTTATGTGCCAAAATTGGAACTCCCCGTCCAAGATGGCCGCCAAAATGCGACCTGAAATGGAATTTTTACGTTTTTTACTAATATCTTTAAGATAAGTTTCTGTGGTTTGGAACTGGTTAAGAACTGTGACTTTATTTTGTAATTATCATGTTAACTGACCATTGGAGAAATGAAATATGCTGTTTGTGGGATCAACAGCCCTTCCGATCACTCAAATATTCGATTTTACAAAACACGGTATAACATTTCACAAAAGATCCCCATTGGGATTCTACTCATATTTCACCAATAAGTGTGAAGAACTGTGCAATGTAAGTGATGCATTCTATATATGATCGATATTCGAACTCAACGGTACCAAAATTGTCACTTTGGCTCAAAATGGCTGTCAAAATGGCTGCCAAAATGGCTGCCAAAATGGCTGCCAAAATGGCTGCCAAAATGGCTGCCAAAATGGCTGCCAAAATGGCTGCCAAACTGGCTGCCAAAATGGCTGCCAAAATGGCTGCCAAAATGGCTGCCAAAATGGCTGCCAAAATGGCTGCCAAAATGGCTGCCAAAATGGCCGCCAAAATATGGAAAATGGTAATTATTATCCCAGCGTGCCATGCAACCGCTTACAAGTTGTGGTGATGCACACAATTTGACATTCTGTCTTATATGGCTTGACTACTAACATTTCTCATGCACCTTGGGTATTTGTTACTATTTTAACCACTGAAATTACCAGAATAATTCGAAATTTTCTGTCACAAACCTGATATCAAAATCGGCAAAAAATCGCTTTTCATGTTTCAGCCATTTATTAAAAGTAAAATGGAACTATGATTGGTATCAAAGATGTTTATTGTTTTGATATGTGTTAGATGTGTCACACTGAGGTGTTTTAGACAAAATTGCTCAAGATGGCTTCCAAAATGGCAACCAAATTTGGTAAACATTATTATATACATATACATATGTGTATATACGTGGTGTATATGTATACCGACTCAATTGTGACTCACATGCTACTTAATCAACTAAGTGTTCTATTCTGGTTGTCCCGGTACCCTACGAGGCATGACAAGTTCATTTTGAGTAATGCAATATGGACTTTGCCAAACACTTCCTTGTTTTTGAACGGAAATGGGCAGAATGTTGAAACGGAACTGACAGGGATCATAATATGTGGCTGTTCTGGCCCATTAGCATCAACATTGATCAACTTAATACAGTGTGTATGTCTGTTGACTGTATGGTCATAGGCGAGGTGAGTAGGTATACATGGATTTATTGTATTAATGAATGAGGTGAATATTTATACAATGTGTGACTATATGGTCATGGATAGAGTGTCCATAGTGAGATATATAGGTATATAATGAATCATGTGTGAGGTGAACGTGTTTACAGTGGGTGGCTGTCTGGTCATTGAAGTGGTGTATGGACATAATGAGAGCAGCTACAATGTCCTGTGTGTATATATGTAGTGGCCGTGTTGTCGGGGGTGGGCTGTACATGTGTACATTTGGTGGCTGTATTGTCATTGGTGGGTGTATATGTTTACATTTGTTGGATGTATGGTAATGGATGGGTATATGGATAAATAGGGTGTGGTTGTATGGTTATGTACAATGTGTATAGGTGTACATGGAATGACTGTACGGTAATTGTTGAAGAGTGTATGCATACACGGAGTACACTTTGGTGGCCATTGTTGGCTAGTGTAAATAGAGAGTGACATCGTGGTGATGAGTGGGATGTATATGTTTATATGTAGGGCCTATTGTATTGTCATTGGTGGTGTGTACAAGTATACAGTGAATAGCTGAATGCTCATGGGGGTGTATAAGTATATAGCGAGTGGCTGAATTGTCTGAAGTCTGAAGTGTAGGAATGGCCGTGTGCGGGGTATTGGTATATCTAGAAGGGTCATTGATAAGGTATATATACACCTGGAGTGATGATGTGGTCATGGGTGAGGTGTATATGTATATCATGAGTGACTAGATGGCCATGGCACGGCCAATATGTATATAGGGATTGGCCGTATGGCAAAATTAATGGTGGGGTGAATTGATATACAAGGAGTGACTATGATCACGAATGTGGTTTATGCGTATACAGCGAGAGGATGAATTGTAATGGGTCAGGTGTATATGCAAGTCTGGAGTGTATGAATGGCCGTGTGCGCGGTACGGGACATTGATATATCTAGAAGGGCCGTAGCGCCATTTTGGTGAGGTATATATGTATATACCTGGAGTGATTCTGTGGTTTTGGGTTGGGTGCATATGTATATATTGAGTGGCTATATGGCCACGGGTGTCGCAGATATGTATATATACAGGGATTGAGTATGTATGACCACTGGTGAGGCAAATAGGTGTACAAGAAGTGATGTATGATCATGGATGTAGCGAACAGGTATAGCAGGAGTGACTGTTTGGTCATCGGTGGGGTGTATATGCATATATTTAGTGGCTATATAACTATGCATGTGGCAAATAAATATACATGGAGTGACTGTATGGCCTATGGTGGGTCGAATATGTATACAAGAGGTTACTTTATATGTATACAGGTTGTGTGAGGTGTAGGAGTATAACTGGTGTGGATGCATGGTTATTCGCGACTATAGGGCCATGCGTTGGTGTATGAGTAAACCCAAGTGTGGCTGTATGGTAATGGGTGAGGTGTTTGTCTATACAGCGAGTGGCACATGACCATATATGTGGCATTCATGTATATATGGAGTGACTGCATGCTCATGTGTGATTTGTACTGGTGCACATTTGGGTTACTATCGCTTTTCACAATAACTCAAGGATATGTTAATCGATAGAGGTAATATCAGAGTGTTCTCCACATTAATTGCGTTTTGTATGCAATGTGACGAAAACGGTTTACCTGACAATAGTTAATAAGTTAATAACTTTTGATGCTAATGGGCTTGAGTAGCCACATAATATGATCCCTTTCAGTTCAGTTTCAACGTTCTGTCCGTTTCCGTTAAAAAACATGGACAGAAACCCAAAAGAGGTGTTCGGCAAAATCCATACTGCATCCCTTAAAATGAGTTTGTCGTGCCTCATAATGTGCTGGGACAAACAGAATATAATATTTAGTTGTCAGTTGATTAAGTAGCATGTTTAATAACCAAGTGAGTCACAATTTGCTACCATTTCGGAACACCAGACAATAATGTTCGGAATATAATTGTTTACCAAATTTGGTTGCCATTTTGCAAGTCATCTTGAGTAATATTGACACATTTAAGGCATATCAAAATAAAAACAATTTTTGATACCAAAGATAATTCAATTTTACATGAAAAAATGGTCCAAACATGAAAAGTTATTTTTTGCCGAGTTTGATGCTGTTTGTGATAGAAAAATCCCATAATTCTTGTAATTTCAGAATAGTAAATAGTAAAAATTAATCAAGGTGCATAATAAATGCTGGTGTTCAATGTATATAAGACAGAATAGTCAAGTGTGTGCATCACCACAACTTGTAAGCGGTTGCATGGCACGCTGTGATAATAATTATCATTTTCCATATTTTGGCGGCCATTTTGACAGCCATTTTGAGCCAAAGTGACAATTTTGGTACCATTGAGTTCGAATATCAATAAGATATAGACTGCATTACTTACATTGCACAGTTCGTCCCACTTCTTGGTGAAATATGAGTAGAATCCCAATGGGGATCTTTTGTGAAATGTTATACCGCGTTTTGTAAAATCGAATTTTTGAGTGATCGAAAGGGGTGTGGACATCATGAAGAGCATATTTCATTGCTCCAATGGTCAGTTAACATGATAAATACAAAATAAAGTCGCAATTCTCAACCAGTTCCAAACCACAGAAACTTATCTCAAAGATATTAGTGAAAAACGTAAAAAATCCACTTCGGGTCGCCATTTTGGCGGCCATCTTGGACGGGGAGTTCCAATTTTGGCACATAAAGGTGGAATTGTGTCTTAGCTTCATAAAAATGTATACATGTGTATACATATGACAAGATGTTCTCACTATAATTGCATCAATCTGACTTATAGGAAAATAGCAGCCATCTTGGACGCCATCTTGAATTACAAAAAATGCTCAAACTCAAAGCGGATTTTAGCGGATTTTTGATATGTTATAGAGGAGAGCTTCCTCTTTAAAATGGTATAAAAACCAACTTAGTCCGAATTTGTTCTAGGTTGACCCTAAATTTTGAGTTTATCGACCAGACTACTGCACGTGTTCTCTATTATCTAGGTCTTGGGTAATTTTCTATAAGATAACAATGTGCCAGAATGGTTGAGTGATTCTTTCTGAAGCCATACTGACTAATATATAGGACATTATATTTGGTTAAGTATTTGTTCAGTCGGTTGTACATAAATTTTTTTAGGATTTTGGAAAATACAGGTAGCAGGGAGTCTGGCCTGTAGTTATTTAGAATGGTTGGGTCTTTAGTTTTAAAAATAGGTACAACTTTGGCAAGAGAAATATTGCATATATGTGTAATGGGCTTAATGATAATTTGCTACATTGTTTCAAGATTGGGCACTTTAGGTCATCAATACCAGCTGTCTTTTTTGCACTGATATGTTTGAGAATTTCTATGTCTTCAAGTTCATTTGTTGGTTGGATAACGAAAGAAGAACAATTGGGTTGATTAAGGTAATCTGCTGGATCATTGTAAGATTTAATGTTTGCGGAAAGGGTTGGTCCAATATTGCGAAGAATTCATTGAATTTGGTAGCAATTTTATGTTTATTATTAATATATTTTCATAAAAAAAACTCTGTTATGGTTTTGTTTCCCTTTTTCTTGTTGAGAATGCTTTAGATCAGTTTCTATGTGCCACTGATATTGCCTTCATATGGTTGGAATTTCACATGATAATAGTGATGTTTAGCAGTACGGATAATTTAATTTAGTCTATTCCTATACTTCTCGTATCGATCATTATTATAGTGTGTTCTGTTCTGCATGAATATTTTATATAATTTAATCTTTCTTCTAATGGAATTCTGTATGCATGCTGTTATCCATGGATTTCAATGATTAGAAGGTTTGATTTTCTTTCTGATTTTTTGAAAATTATTATTATAAAAGTTTCATGGAAAGAAATGTAGGCTTTGTTGCAATCCTGGTTATTTAACATCATGATCCAGTCAATTTTGTATATTTCGTTATAACATTTTCTTTGTTTCCTTTTGAATAGTCTCTTTGCCATAAGAACACTTATTTCTTAGTCATTGTTTTAGTTCCATTACTCAAAATTGACAAGTGGTCCGTTATGTCTTCCACAAATATACCAGCATTGATAGATGAGGCGATGTGACAGTAAGATAATATGTTGTCAATAAGGGTTGCACTGAATCTCAGTTATTCTAGTGGGTTTCGATATTGATGGTACACAAATGACTTTAGTAAGTTACTGAAGTTGTGAACACTGGTGTTATTATCACATATGTTAATATTAAAGTCTCCAATTAGGACACAATCTGTTTATCTTTATGTATCTGGGTTAATACTGTTTCTAGTTTTTCAAGAAAGTCATCAATGCTAGAATTTGGGCTTCGATATATACAGCCTACTATTAGGTTCTTGTTTGTTTTTTGTCAGCAATTTCAACAAATAAGCGTTCGAAGTTCTCACTGAACAAAGACAAGTCTGATCGTACTCGTACTTCAATGTTTAATGTACATAAAGTCCAAATCCACCTACCTCTATCACTCCTGTGATTTTCATATAAGCTATAGCTTCCCATTGTGTTAGATCCACATGATATTCATCAGTAAGCGAAGTTTCAATAACGCCTATTATATCAAATATGTGTCTACAGGCGTACAGGAAAGTGGATAACTTGTCCATATTTTTAAAAAGTGAACGCATGTTCAAGCGTATCGTTGATGACGACACATTTTTGTTTATTAGTTTCAAATTATAATTAAATTTATCAATGAGGGTATAATTAGAGGAATTTTCAGGATTTAATGGGTTTAAGTTTAGTCATCGTCATCCATTTGATGTTCTTCTCGGAAATCATCATTTAGAGACAATGGTTTCATCAAAAATGATATATTTGAAGCGTAATTTGTGTGGACATATTCTTGCTCCATGTCAAATAATGCTTGTTGAAACAGTTTCTCCATGCAATTAAATGGAAATAAGGTCTCGTTACAGTGGTAGCAAAGCCATGGGCTATCATCATTAGCAAACATCATGAAATCTGTGTTTAGCTATTTAGAGCAGTGGAGGTGAATCCATTGATCACACAGGTCACAACATAAAGCATCTTGTTTTTTCTCTCACCGAGTTATTGAATGTTGAGCATGGGTACTTTAGAGGCATGGTAAAGGGAGAGGATGGGACGAAGGTGTATGTGAGTTGTGAATTGTTTTGGTCTAAATGTAGGGTGTTCACATCAAAGGAGAAATGGCTGCAAGAAAAAAGAGTGGTGAGCCTATTTTAGATGACCTGGTGGATGGAATGACTTATTCAGCTTAGTTGAGGAATAGATTATGCATATGCACAGGGTGGTTTTCAGTTCGCTTGTTGGGTGTTTCCGACATGAATTAGGTTTTAGTGGTATTTTCTTTTTATTCGCTCCTACTTTTGCCTGTGAACATTCGTTTCTCGCAATGTTATCAACTATAGGCGCAATATTTCCCAGTCGTGCCCGTCACATGAGTCTGAAATCCACAAATGCATGGGGACAGCTAACGTCTGTAAGAAATAACACCAATATGTCATATCGATCGCAGCCAAATCAATGAGATATGTGTCCAGACATGTGAATTCAAACATGTCGTAATATGTTTATCTGTTCTTATAACTGTCTAATTTCAACAGGAAATTCTTTGTATCCCACTCAAACGACAAAACATGCAATTTCGAAAAAATTGTCAGACACCCCGGATTACCAGGTGTTTATACGGAAATTAAACGGACAAGGCTCATTCGAACCTCCAAATTTTGTCTACGTAATTCGGAGGGACAGATACGATATGTCGATAAATACACGAAATATTGATATGCACAGCCATTTTCAATTTTTCGCACCAAGCAAGACAAACGCTCTTTATTGCTACCATATCAGGAATAGCATAACGCGGAACGCTCTTTTATGTTCACTGTCGTGCATATGGCCATATTGTTGTTTGTGACAAACACCTAGTTGCATTTTTCAGTCCTTCAATGTGTCGTTTTGGGTTACAGAATGCTCGTAGAAAGGTAGTTAAGATATTCATCGACCTATATCGATACCGGGGAAAATTCAAAAGCGAATAATATTATTTGTATTTTAGCTTAAGGGCTTTGTGGACCCAATTGTCCCGAAATTGTATAGAGTTCAAATACAGGACTCTGTTCATGTATGGTAGTAATCATAGACACCATATGCCAATTGATTCAACATTTTATGAGTATACTTTATGGTGGATTATGTTAGAAATACAAAATGTGAACAGGCAATGGTCCAAGAAAAACAAAGTCCATATCTAAGAATCAAATATGGGAATATGTACTGAACACTGGGATGAATGATGTACTCCAAAAAAATATTATATTTCTTGAGTGTTCTTTGAAAAAATTACTTTCAACCAGTTGTTGACAAATTATATGTACTTGCTTAAACATTGGCTATGTGGATGCCAGCATGCATAGGTTAGCAGCTGGCCATTATTATCACTGTGGACTCTGTTTACAATAGAAGGCTAATCCCCAATCAAACCCAACCAGACCATGCTACACTATTTCTAGTATGTAGGTCACCACCCCATCATAGGATAATCACTGATCTGGAAGTTGACACTAGTAAAAGCCATTCACACTGGACTGGACATAAACCATGGAAATGTGACCCATAAACTGCTGGCTCTGTCAACCATATTGTGAAGTTAGTATATCATTTGTCAACAACCGGTTCAAAGTAAATTTTTTCCAAAAACGCTCAAGAAATATAATAATTTGTTTGTAGTACATCATTCATCACAGTGTTCATTACATATTCCCATATTTAATTCTTAGATATGGACTTTGTTTTTCTTGGACGATGTAGATTTTATTTTTTTAAATCTCAATAAAGTTCACATTTTGTATTTCTAACATAATCCACCATGAAGTATACTCTTAAAATGTCGCATCAATTGGCATGGTTTCTATGATTATTAATATACATGAACAGAATCCTTTATTTGGACTCCATCAAATTTTGGAAAAATTGGGTCCACAAAGCCCTTAAATGCAAATAAAGACTTGAACCTTGCCTAATGTCATTAGTCTGGGGGATTTTAAGTCATTGTAGGACACCATCACTCGCGCAGATTCGAAGTGCAATGATTGGTGAGTAGCGCTAACTGGATCTTCACAATATCTATAATTACAGGACTGGTACATTGTATCTGGACAATCTGGTCGGACGGGAACGATCTGGCTCAAGAAAACCAATGTATTTTCGAATACACAAACTGGCACCTTGCACAGCCTGATCAGTCTACGTCATCTTGTACTTTATGGTCTGCTGCGCATGTGTTGGGTTATCTGTATTTGTCATTTTGTTTTTGTTCACCGTTTGTATTTACTACATTATATCAACTCTTCATGATATGGAGATAAATAAAGAAATATATATTAGTCCAGGCAAATATGGACATATGTGTCGCCTGGAGAGGGAATTTATGAGACCTACATTTTTGGTTAGAATGAACACTTAACTTTCGGAATCCGTATGTTGGATTTATCAGATAGGCGGACTTTTTTTTCGCACCGCGTGGTTTTATTGAGGCACCTGGTGATAAAATCGGTCATTTTAAAAATAGAGCCGACATATTTGACAGAGTATATTCACACCTTTCGAGAAGCGATATTCATCCAATGTTGATACCTGTGAATGGGGCGATAACCAGAGTGAGGTAATACATGTAACCATTGAATTTCGGAATTAGTCATGACGTCATGTGACGTCAAATGATTTTAGGGTGAGAAGAATATGACGATTCACGCAAAGCCTTGTTTTTCGTTTCTCATAAAATCAGAGGTAAGAAAGCTATGCCCAATTATTTTATACCATGGGAAACTACTGCCAATTAGTTACGTTCTAATATATCACTGTTGGTCGCATTATTGTTTTATCAAAGGCAGAAAAATCCACCCTCCCCCTAAAGACGAGAGGCGCCAGGCTGTGGTGTAAGGCACACAGAACGCACGATTATGTACCAACTTGCAAAATTAACACAACGGCCGTTGATGGACTGCTAAGGTATTGTATAATAGATATGTGTAGATCGACACAGTTGAGAATTACATAAAAAATATTACATAATGTACCCTCTGACTCAATGTTTTAGATTTTTTTTTAGATTTTTGTCCCCAAAAAGATAATCTAAAATGCATTTTGTCTTCTTCCGGGAGGCAAACATGAACATAATGTATTAAGGCTGGAGATAATTAGTGTATACGATAATTTCGTTCGTTCTTGGTTTAAAAACTGGCCTAATAACCCAAGATGGCTGCCAATATGGTGGCCGGTATATAGGTGGGAATTGTAAAATTTGTAAGAACGCACGATTACTTGCCAAAATGGCTTAACTAACAAAACGGATGTTGATAAACTGCTACAGTTTTATGTATGTAATACATATATCCCGATCAATCGATTAGAACATTTAAGTGAAACCGGTACACAAAGCACATCCCTGTCCCCAATTTTGTGTTAAATATTTAATTAGTTTAGTCCAAAACTAATCGAAAACCTATTTTTGTCATCTTCTCGAAATGCATAAAGACAATAATGCAGCGTGGGTGGATATAATTTAATGTACGATAATTTTATGCCGTCGGCGGTTACTACGTGACATATTAACCCCAAGATGGCTGCCAATACGGTGGCCGGTATATGGATGGAAATTGTACAATCTGTCATGCCGCAATTAACACCAACATCGCAATGCAATGTCTTATAAAACAAATAGTCATATTATATTCATATTGTTTTGCAATAATAGGATGTGAAATTGGTCAGTTCTATTAAAATGACAACCAGATTGATACCCACGAGTGAGAGGATCGACAAATTTTGCATTCATTTGCGCTCAAGTAAGATTTGTTCTTCGATATATCGGTGGCATGTCGTGCAAATTATTTCACAATAAACATGATTGATTTAAAGCAGATGGCTGTCTGACTATCTTTGTGAAAAGAATAAGGGAATTATGTAGGTTATATTAAATCTAACACGACATTTAAGAATACTTGGCACTCTCTATGGCTATTTATAACAAAATGCTAATACAGAATTAACCAATTAACCAATTCGGATACATATCTCATTAAATAACTCATGTTGATATGAATCGTTAGTTACCCTCTATCAACGAGGTGTGATTACAAGAACGGAGCTACTGATACATTGGGTCTCATGTATAGCATTCTATAAGTAAGTATAAATGGATCTCATTGACCAATAGCAATTGCTGCCCAGTCCGCAAGAGGATATATTCAGCAAATTATCAAACCGTCACATCATACAGGTTCGTTCAGTTTCATCATCGCGCAATAGACTCGTTGAATGTTGTATTCTATCATTTACCGGATTATTTTCCATGACACATTTCGCACATAAGGAGATGGAAACCTTGTTGATTTTCCTCTTGTAGTTTGTCAGCTGCTTAACAGGTGGGAGCTATTTGCTTTTACTAGCAGTAGATAAGTTACAAAGCAAAGTCTAAGCGACATATCCAACAACGAAAATACCAGCGATGTGGTAAATCACGTAAAACTGTCAAACTATGTTCCTATATATTTCGATTGTATGTTACTATGTATAGTATCGTACCGGAGTCTCGTATCACCCCATATGAACTCGTGATTTCCAGAAGTGACTGAACAATTGCTTGTAAGAAGAGGTACCCCAAATATGGACAGTTATCCCATGCTAGATGGACAAGAATATTACCCATATCAAATCTATGCTCATGAGTAGGTAGGATTACTTTTGGAAGGCTGTACATTCAGAAAACAGCATATATATTGGAGTATTGGCATGGAGTTTTATCATGTAGACTTTTTGGTATCCCAGTGTAAGTTTTAGCTCATTATGACACCAAAATGAAAAGAACGAATTTTAGTATTCAGTTATTTGTATACATACCATACACAGGTTGATACCAGGAAGCGTATAATAACTTTCTATATAAGTCCAAAAATAATGGGGTTAAGGACCTGCTGAAGCCAGCAGGTTGGATGTCTGAAAACATACCATATTTTGATTATGGCCGTTCATGATTAAAGCATTATTAATCCACACACACGTTATATCTAACGCCAGGTGTGTTACAGTTATATTCAAATGTTTCTAGAGTTAACCCACTATGCGCGACGTGAGTGGATCGTGTGATTCGTGCGTATCTTGATATTATATCGTGGTAGTGTTTGATGTACAAATGGGTAAAACAAAATGGGATCACGAGTCTTGGTGTAACTTGTCGCTGCATCTCAGAAATGACATTTAGCAACAACTTTTGTGCAGACCAGAATCTGATCTACGATAACTCATCCATAACAACTCCGATTGTGCTGAGCGAAATCAGTAACTTGACACGATAGCCGTAGTTTAGTATTTACTGAACAGAGTGTGGGGAATTATTTGCCAATTTGGTTTCCGCCGGAGTTGCCTGTAAATACGAATATTGAATACAGCCCGAATGATACATTAATGACATGAGTTTTACGTTTCAAACACCAATTGCAACAGCAGCAGGTCTCCTGGTCTGAATATGACCAGTTCAGATGTAACATAACGCAGAAAAGTTTACTTTTCCACTAAGTTGGAAACAACATTTGATATTTCTGAAGGTTATCGCGATCATATATTGCAAATAAAGCGGTCCTTCATGGCGATCTTGTTCAACAGAAACAATTCAATTCAATTCAATTCAATTTTATTTAGTAATATATAACAAACATGATAATGTATAATACAAAAATCAAACAAAATATAGTATATATTACTGGGAGATGGCACGACCTACTGGTCGTCTTCCTGCACATTCCCAAACTTAGATAATTATATTCCGACTCTGAACCCAAATACAAGTTTTTATCTATAGTAGTGTAGAGAACGATACTTTTGTGGTTTAGTTTTTTCCATAGCCTAAGTGGCAATACAGTAAAATATCGTTCAATTATGATATATAATATAAATTTTGGTATAATATAAGACTGATGATATAGTTGTATTCTTCACACATAATGGGCGTACATCCGTTGGATTCACTTAACAATTCTTACATATATATAGTTGATTCATCCATGCACGGATAACAGTCGAAACAATGTAGGTTTTTACAAAGAACACTGTCAAGATAGCTGCTTATGATATCTTCAGATACGTCTCGTTTAAATTTGGAACGTGGTAAAACTAATTTGCCACTTTGTCTTGTTACCATTGTTGGGTTGTGGTATATGCGATAAGTGTTCTGAAATGAGATAGGTGGTTGGTTGCAGAACCAATCGTTCATGAATTGATAAGTGCGTAATTTATAAAGATCGTGAGCTTTTAGTATATTACTTTTTTGTTAAAGTGGATCGGTGTGGCTGTTATATCTTTTATTATGTATAATGCGAATTGCCTTTTTCTGCAATACTATTAATTTATTAAACGTATTCGAATTTCCACAAACCTGTTACATACCATATTTCTTTCATTGGATTTAAATAGAGGAATAACTCTAGCTATTTTCATCTCTTTTGGAACAATGCCTGCCTCTAATGAATTATTTATTATATGACATAGAGGTATTGAAATTTCCTCAATAATTTGTTTCAATAAATCTGCTGAAATCCCCTTGTTATCTTTGCATTGTTTATTCTTCATTTTGTTAACAATATAACCCAATTCTTCTACGGGGGTGGGCCGCACGAACATACTTCTAATTGTAGGTTGGCCAAGATAGCTTGAGAAATCCATATTAGAGTTAGTCGATATTTTATCTGCTTCGCGTTCGCTGATTGTTGAGAAGATTTTGTTAAATTCTTCAGACACTTGTTGTTTATTGTGGATAGGTTTCCCTTCAATCACAAAAATGTGGGGGTATTGTGGTTTCTTATTGCTCTTTTGAATGACTGCATAATTAAGTTAGACACACAGGAGGGATTCTCATTCTGGACATGACTATTCCTGTTTATCACTGATCAGATTTGTTTTTTTTGGAAGATGCAAAATCTGAACTAATTTTGTACGACGAGCGCTATCTTTTTCTGAATTTCATCTTATTTGCGTTATTGGACACTAGTCAATGAAAGCGGCGATGGTGATTTAGGGTCTGGAAAAAATCATTCTGTGTTAGCACGGCCGCATTCTGTGGGTCGAAGCTATTGTACAGCAATTGTGCATTGTATATATAACACATTAATGGAAGCACTGAGTCAGAACCAAAATCATTGTTTCAAATGTGGTTGCTTCAGAGAGTGTGAACAAATTATAATTTCTTATCGAAGTGGTCATGTATTTATCAGATGGCACAATGAGATGTTCATTATCTCACATCTATCTTTAAAATCAGTCCCAATATTCGCCCAATCAAGTCGGGGTGTGAACCCGCATCAACCTCGTCTAGGCATCCACGACATATCCACCTCATATGTACCATCATATCTGGTAGCACTTGGAATAATTGTCATTGTGAGAGATTGACCTTCTATTGTCAGGTTAAGTAATTTCATATTGATTATGTCAAAGGTGACTGGCATAAATATCAATCAGGCATTCAATGTATTACTGTGACTCGGTTTCACGAATGTTTACGAATGCAAGATTCGTCAATAATGGGCACCATTCGGGTAGCAATTTTAAATAGAATTGCGCATCATGATGTACGGGATTGATGCAATGAATATAATACTTTGGATTGTGTGAGACATTAGATGTCGGCAATGACGGCGATAAAAGTGAAACATGACCACCGTATTGGAAGCCATCTTGGTGTTAGTAAGCCATTATGTAATCCAAAAACGACATTGAATTATCGTAAACACCATACAGCTCCGCCGCGCTACATTCTACGCTTTATGGCTTCCGAGAAGATGACAAAAATGGCTTTAGGTTATTTTTTAAGGAAAATGCCTAAATTATATCAAATTGTTTTGCCAGGAGGTCCATTGTGTAATATTTTCACTTTATTGTTCGAGTTTGTACATCAGGATATATACCTTAAACTATAGTTTAGCAGTATACCAACGACCGCTTTGTTAGGTAAGCTATTGAAGCAAGTAATTGTGCGTTTATACATATTTCACAATTTCCACATATATTGCGGCTGCCATATTGGCAGCCATTTTGGGTTATTATGCCATTTTTAAATCCAATGCGGAATGAAATTGCCGTATAAATCAATTATCTCCACCCTTAATATTTTTTTATTTTTTTTTTTGCTTTCCAGAAAAATAAAAAAAAACGCGTTTTATATAATTTTTTTAAGGAAATTTTTTAAAATTTATTAAAATTTCGGGTCTGGGGGTACATTATATAGAGGATCTCTAATGAGTCGCAATTCTATATGAAATTTATTAACCGAGTGCACTAAATTCGATTCGATCCGAGCTTTAGCGAGGATCGAATCGAATTTAGTGCACGAGGTTAATAAATTTCATATAGAATTGCGACGAATTTGAGATCCTTTTTATCACATAATCGTATTTTAAAGAGGAAAAATGATATCAAAACGGCAGGGGTTAAAACAATAATACTGATTTCCTTATCACAACTAAAGAAGAAGTACAGACACCTTCGAGCAAAAATATAGTTCCATTTTAAATGTGTCTTTTCATGTTGACAAAAGTGTTCAACTACCCTTATCACCCATGCGTTTATCATAGTCGACCCAAATTAACACAACACAACTTTAATATCCCAATTAAATTGTAATTAACACAACAATAACATTGATAAGTTCATAAACTGTGTCATCCCCGTCGGTGCCCCTGGCGGGAAGTTGAGTCATGACGTCACTGGCTATTCTCAGAATCGCTGTCAATCACACGAATTCTCCTTCGTTTTGGTTCAGTTGCACTTTTATCTTGGTTATAGATGTTGACGTTTATGGTTCCTCCGGATATGGCACCTCCAAAAACTGTTATAGATTTGCTGTACAGCTGTGCATTTAGTTGTTTTGATAGTCCCACCGATTCGGGAACGACCAATGAAGGAGTGGGCGAACTGTTATTTACATCAACAGTCATTTCCTGTGAAGTCGAAGGTCGACAGGTTGGGAAATCACCGTGTTTCAAACTTTCATTCGTGGAGATATCGTTACTCAGAATTTTGGATATGTTACGGTGTTGCTCGTCATTTAGGTGACTGTAATTATTTATTGATGCCAGGTTTTTGTGTCCAGTGATCTGTATTATTTGAGTTGGAGGAATATTTGATTCACTGAGTTTCTGAACAAGATGTTTTCGGGCACTGTGATTTGTGAGCCTTTTCTCGGAAGACAGACCAGCTGCTTTTGCCATTCTTTTCATGATCGAGGTGAGTTTATTTACACCCACTGGCTGTCGTTTAAACCATTGGTCATTTGCACCAAGCTTGCTTTGGTATGTATGTGTTGCTATGTAGAATGGGTCGGTAGGTTTACAGTAGTTCTTTGGTCTGAGTTCTGCAAATTTCTTGTAGACAGAAACAGGGCAACGATCTACATTTGATATTGCCCACATTTTTGGCTTCACTGCCCTTACATCTCTGGGATTTTGTCCGGAACGAGTTTTTGTCTGTCGTTCTTCAAAATCTAGATATTCTTGCCCCAAAGAATCCTTGCAAAGCGTTACATCACCCCAACACATATCTCGATGCTCGTCGGACCCCCTCAAACCGAATTGTTGGGTGTTATAAAACCAAAGTGTGTTTAATATCGATTCTGGTGATGATGTACCGAAACACGAAGACTCCCACAGTTTCTCTATTTCATCATCATTTATTGGGTCAGATTTCCTGGCAAGGTTACCTAGACCTTGACCTTTTAAGCTTTTCTGTTTAGCCTTTAACACTTCGCGAACTTTCATGAATTCTGTGCTTGTAGCTATTTGAAAACCATAATCACACCGTTTCAACTCTCTGTCAAAACTGGACATAAATCCACGTAATGTTGATGGTTCATATTCAGCCCCTCCTTGTTTCCTGACCCCGAGAAAGAACTTGCTTAAAATAAGGCACAGCTGATCTGGCGAAATTTCATGGATGGGTCTGTCAACATTAATCTGAGGACTATGCATGAACGATTTAAGGAGTTTCATGTCATAATGTTTTTGAGAGAGTACTTTTATTGACCTGGGCGTCTACATAATCTTGAATTTCTGTAGTAGGCACAAATATAAATCTTTCATCATCAGTGTTTACGTTTTGCGAGTTCACAGTCACACGTGTCGTCTGATTCTGAATGAGTGACAGCCTTTCTTGTTTCAAATTCACCGTGAAGTCAATTCCATCCAATTTCACAACGAAAATGGCCCCGTGTGTTGATTGAATAACACGTTCTATCTTCCCAACGCCTTCATTGTCTATTTTGACTGACGATCCTACAGCGTACATACCATCGGAATTCGGATCACATGTCGACATTTTTATTTTGTAAACAGAGCAGAAATAGTTCCGGTATTGACATCGATATGATGATATCATTGCGCTAAGCACCGCGCGTGCGTCATATCACGTGGCGATAATACACGTGTGTCTTACTCAAAATTATTAAACCGGATATAGTGGCTAATTATGTGATAAATATTGTTTCTACGTTAATGTTCGAGTGTGTAGACAGGGACTTATTATTACATTCTTTAGCAGCCTTTCAACGGCCGTTGTGTTAATTAAGCCTATTGACATGTAACCGTGAGTTATGTGTGCCTTATACCACAGCATGGCGCATCTTAACTTTAGGGGAGGGTTGAGTTTTCTGCCTCTGGTAAAAAATAATGTGGCCTGCAGCGATAAGTTATATATGAAAATATAGCCAATTGGCAGTAGTTTCCAATGGTATAAAACAATGTGGCATACCCGTCTTATGTTATGATTTAACAGAAACGAAAGAACGCTTTGCGTGAATCTTCATTTTTGTCTCACCCAAAATATTATTTGACGTCACTTGACGTCATGACTGCAATTCCGAGATAAAATGGTTACATGTTTTACCCTACTCTGGTTATCGACCCACTCTCAGGTATCAAAATTGGACGAATATTTCTTCTCAAAATGTGTGAAAATACTCTGTCAAAAATGTCGGGCTTTATTTAAAAAATGACCGATTTTTTCATCGGGTACCTCAAGAAAACCACGCGGTGAGAAAAAAGTCCGCCTATCCGACAAATCCAACATACAGATTCCGAAAGTTTAGTATCTACGCTAAACAAAAATGTAGGTCTTATAAATTCCCTCTCCAGGCGACACCTATGTCCATATTTGCCTGGCCTATATATATACATTAGCATGGTTACCCGGCGTTGCCAGGTTAATGCGATGTGAAACCCTTTGCATGCTGTGGATATTTGTTTGGGAATAGAAAAAATATATATATAGTTTATTTAATTCGGGCTCAAATGGCCCATATGATAGAAATATCAATTATATGTAATACAGAATTTCTTTCCAATGTTTGAAAAGATAACATTCGTGGTAACTGCGTTGGGTGACATTTTCCCACAATGTACAACAATATAATGATGAAATATAAGCATGAAAAAGATGGCGTTTTACATCAAATGAGCACTTGTAAAAAAAATTAATGAGGATATTGGAACGGGAACAAATTGATCTATATTGCCTCATAATATCATCATCATCAATAAGATCGTCTCGGAGAATATGTCCAAGGTATTTATAGGCGGGAACAAACTTAAGTTCTCTAACCATGAGGAAAAGTTTTGGAAAGGTCGTGAGGGATAGGGATTTTGGTATGAACGCCATCCCTACTGTTTTTGTGCAATTATATACCACATGTATGGGTATACTCTTGCTCAAAGTGTATTGCGTATTTTCACAAATTGTATATTCAAATAGCATCACAAAACATGATTATTGCATTCATTGAATATAAGCAGTGATTCACCTTGTCAGTTGTCATTTTGTTAAGCGCGATTAATCCGTTCCACCAATAACGAAGTATCTATTTACAACTGCGTATACTAAAGACGTTATAATATGATACATGAACATCATAAACACATTTAGTTTGCAAAAAATAAAAGACGACAATTGAGTTTTACATATTGAAATGTATCAATCAATCTAGTGGGTTGGACTAAGATCTTGAGGACACCTGGCTATCATATCTCCATGAAGATACAGATGTTTCAAAACAAATTCCAGGTGCTCCTCTGTTCATGGTGCTATATATTGGCTAAATATATTTCAGTCTAAACGAAATGTTGCTGCGCATGTATATCAGCTACACGTACCAGACACAAAGCCATATTTTGAGTTGTTTATGTCAGTCGATGAGTCTGTTCTAAAACCCTTTTCAGATGTCAGTATTGGAGGATCCTGAAAAGTTATGTGCTACTGACTGCGTTTTATTTTATATTAGAAGAAACTATATATGACTGCACACTGTGACCAACATTTTTGAACAGGTCTTCCATATCTCTTGACATATTGTAACTTTGTTGTGGAAACTGTATTGAATAAATCAGACTCAATTGTGTTATAATATATATGCAATCATCTGACGGTTCGAGATCTCTCAGTTTGCACGAATATAAGTATCTCTTAAATAGAATGATAAATATACGTTTAATGCTTCTTCTATGTATCTCTTTTTGATAACTCATAGTGTGAATACCTTGATTGTCGTTCCCATATAAATATGACAGTTGAGAAGATATAATTGTTCAAGTGACTTAAGTGGGTCATCATTTGTCGAGATTGTGAAATGTGAACGCCCAAAAACTCCTTAAAATGATATCGAGCTGGCCTGGGTGACTATATATAACTTATAGGTGGATATATGAGAATAGCAATCTTATCAATGATAGTGCATGTCCTCTCACTATTCGTGACCCAAACGACAACAAATGTGATTTAATTCGTATATCATTATAGAAAGCGTCTAGGAATTTAGTGGAAATTAGTGTCAAATATATTTGTATCAGCTTTTGCCACTTTTGACATATTTAAACCACGCCCATTACACTCATGGAAATTCGTATGAAATTTACGTTCCCCATATATCTCACCCATAGGGCACCAATGTGTTGTATCTAAACCACACGATAAGATTCCTCGTATCACTGAGAAGAATATGTATCAATCTGGTGGAAATCGGCGCTAAACATATTGTTATAATTTGTTTTGTGTCCCTCTCACCTCTATACACCACTAACTCGAATGGCCCCACTTGTGACATCCTTAATCCACACAATTACACTACTGATATCATGAAGATGATTGTTTGTAAGTTTGGTGATATTCAGCGACTAAACATGTTTTTTATCAAATTTGGTGCCCACCCCTCTCCATCTCTCACCCAAACAGCACCACTATGGCGTCTTTAAATCACACGATTAGATTCCTCGTATCATGGATAAGAACGTGTATCAATTTGGTGGAATTGGCGCTAAAAAATTGTGTATCAATTTTGGTGCCCATCTCCCTTTCAATGCACCCCTGACTCGAATGGGGCCCCATTTGACAGATTTAAGCCGCACCATTAGACTCCTCATATCATGGGGATGATTTTGTATAAATGTGGTGGCAATCGGCGACAAAACCAATTATCAAATTTAGTGATAACCCCCCCCCCCCCCCAATCTCTCATCCAAACGACAACAATTTGGCGTTGTTAAATCGCACAATTAGATTCCTTGTATCATGATGAAGAATATATATCAATATGGTGGAAATCGGCGCTAAAATTAGTTTTATCAATTTCGGTGCCCCTCTCCCCTTCCTTTCATCCCTGACTCAAATGACACCACTTTTGACATATTTAAACCACACTGTTCGATTCTTCATAACATGGGGATGATTATATATAGGTTTCGTGGCAATCGGCGACACAAAAATTCTGCCATCTCCCTTTTCTGCCCCTGGCAACAACAGCGTCATTTTAGAAAATTCTAACCCCGACCATTATCTTTCTCTTAAAAAGTTACCCCTAGTAGACCCCTTTTGTATCATCTAGATGGTCCCCTGTGTATTTCTATAGAACACAGACAGACAGACATTCGCAAATATAGATCTAGACACAGACGTACTGGTTACGATTGGTATGACAATGCCTGCAGTACCCTTTGTTAAATGGTCTGCGAAACAAGGTGAGTATAGACGTCGATAGAAAGGTGTCGTAAACTCATGATTACAATTAATGAGCCCTATGTCCGATTTAAAGAGATACTGTACTCAAATGTTGTTGTTGGCGTCTATTTTCTGCTTCGTAGAATATGATATCCATATTTCTATTATTGAAAAGTCTGTTGAGTACGACATAATATTACGGATGGCAAATAATCCGGTATGCGAAAATAGAACTATCGTCGTGGAGTAGCTATCGTCGTTGTACAGTTTTCAAGCAAATGTATCAAATAAATTATATATTATATGCATACTACTCCCATATACTCATTTTTGCTATTGTTGTATAGGTTAACCAATACAGGTAAGTGGGTGCCTGACAAGGTAACACATCTGTTTGGGTCAACAACAATCACACCTAGCCCTCCGAAATGACAATAACAAGTCAGAATGGAGCACTGGCTGACGGACTTTACGGATTTGCGTTTGTCAACATAAGTAGAGTGAAAGAAATAATGGCTTACAACCTATCCGTCATATAATTTTCCCACATAATGAAGGTGGTGCATAAATGTATGGAAGCTGTCTGATAGGCATAATAAAGAAGATTCGAAGGGAAGTGTGATGATGACCAAGGTCCCAATTTCTCAGACAAATTGCTCCTCGTTCTGTTGACATGAATTTTGATGTGGAAGCTGGATCCTGGAGCGGTTTAATGGAATTTTGAAAATAGTTTTCGAACATACCTCTATCTACCTCTCTCTTTCGACATATTACTCCCATATACTCATTTAAGTTATTGTATGGTCACTAGTCAGTGAGTGGCTTGAGATCACGCTCCGTATCAACATAATGGTTTACACTATCATTTGTGCCACACGTTTAATTTATGACTGGAGCCATTAATTAAATTTATATCAAATTATTACCTTTGATTTTAAGATAACCTGTTAACGTGAACGTTTATAAAAGGCATCTTCCACTCAAATTACTTAGTTTTCTATATATTATCGATATATCGTTGTTATTACCAGGAATTTATTGAAATTGGCGTACATGTAGAGTACCCCTTTAACACAACTAAGTGATGGATAAATAATCTCAACGAGTGTCTTCAGATTTAAGAAGTGTTGCCTTAGTCTTGATTGGAGCTGTGTGAAGTTAGTTCGGCGTTCGACATTCGTTTGACATCATCGTGAAGTTGGTTAGGCGTTCGGCGTTGGACATTCGACTTCAAAAACTTCATTAAAAATCCACCCTCCCCACATGCGGATTTTTGGCGGTTATGATATCTTTGTAGAACTATATCTGTCCTTCAATTTGCCGGTTGTTTGCCATCTGGCTATGGGGCTTTATAGAGTTTTCAGCCTTTGAATCAAAAATGGCCGCCAACATGGAATATTTGACCAGGTAAATTTCAATTCGCAATTACTCAGGACATATATGAGGTATTTCGTCGTGCGATATGTCATTCTATTGATAATTGAGTTATTCTTATTTACAGGTATGAATAAATTTCACATATTCAAAATGACCGCTAAAATGGCAACCGGAAGTGGAAACTATGACGCTTATTCACTAATATCTTCTATATATTTTTTTCACAGAAAGCGGTATAAAATGTTCACTAAAAATAAATCACAATTGAGATTCTAGCCACATTTCAACAAGGAATGAGCAGAGCTGTGTTGGGTAGGCAATGCATACGATTGCCCGTGAATATTCCAAGTCACTGGAACAAAAAATGTTACTTTGGCTCAAAATGGCTGCCAAAACGGCCGCCAAAATATGGAAAATTGTAAATATTGCCCCAGCGTGCACTGCAATCGCTTACAAGCTGTGGTTGATGAATAAAATTGGCTATTCTGCCTTATATCCAGTGAAAACTAACATGTCTGATTCACCTTGGTTATTGTTTAGTATTGTAACCACTGACTTTACCATAAATATTGGATTTTACTCTCATAACAAATGACTTTTCAGGTTTGGACCATTCTTTTAAAAGTAAACTGTAACTAACTTCTATTTATGTGATCAACAATGGTCTGTGGACAAAACATTAGTAAACACTTATTACAATATTGTTTTCATTAGTAAAAGCTATTACTCAGACTAGTCAGTTAATTGAAATAGTATACATACACATGAAATCTGAAAATTGGCCACAGCATTAACTTCCAGGGCTATACAATCAAATATGTACTTCACCAACAATCATCAGGGACGTGGCTGGAGGGTCTCCATTGGGGATGCATCCACCTTGAAATTGAAATGTACAAAGCCAACCCTCCCCACACCCACATCCTAAAATATCCAACAAATGTTGTATTATATCAGACATGAATTCAACAAAATCTGTCAAATTTGTGTTCAAGTTGGAGCCGGTTAAAATTGTGAATTGGAACATAAGTACTAGTAGAATATCTGCTGAACAGTCTCTTTAACGACAATAACTTTTGATGATCTTATCTTTGCCATTTTTGTCGCAAGCATCCATATCGACGCAACCCAAATGTTGAGTTATGTTCTGCATAAAACGGAAAAAAAAGATGATAAATAAATAGACAGAACACAACGCGCATCTTAATCGATACTCTTTTATCGAATGAGTTGCGTATGGCGCAAGGATATATTTCGCGAGAGCGTAGCGAGAGCGAAATATAACTTTGTGCCGTCCGAAACGAGTTCGATAAAAGATTCGAGATTATGATGCAAGTTGTGTTCTGTATTTATTCTACACCGTTCAGTCAGATAAGTTCAATCCATGAATGTCACCTTCATTGTTACTATATCTACCTTTAGTGTGATTTAAATCTGACAAATAACCAGTAATTATGGGGGGATTACCGGAAGCGACAACAAGAATAGTTCCGGCTTGTATTCCACTAGAGGTATACACTAATATGTATTCAATGGCTGGGATTCCGGTGAATACATGTGACTCGCGTCAATGGGTGTGGAATAAAAAAGAGTATTATCTGTATATGAGCTTTGGTAGCAACTTGCTATTCCGATTAGCTCAACAAAAACAAATAAACATATCATATTAGTGATGTATGGTCATCATAACTAAAAAAATAGTACCATGTGGTATCGGTGGTCGCCAATTGTACGAACACGAGGTCGATCGTTGCCATGAAAGTCATCGGATGATGGTCATGTAAATCCCATGTATGAATTTTGTCTCGGAGATATCAACAGGAAGTTATCGACACATATAACTGCACTGTGGTTCCCCGTCTTGATTTAAATCGTCACCACCTCTGTAACTGGCTGAACCAGTTTTCATTGCTTTCAAATAATAAAAACACGTTCGATACCAAGTCCCCGGGAAACTGGTAATTTCTGAAGTTGTCATACATAACAATCCTACGCCAACAGCGTGAATACCGTGGCAATTGTGTCCTCAAGCAAAACAAAACAAAACATTGGGGGCCAGTATTCGATTCTGTATTAGTTATGCCTCAATATTGTGTGGACGGGTGTTTCATAAGGGTAGCAAGTGACACGTTACCGGCTACTGTTTAGGCCGCGATATCAGTGGCAATGGCATATTGATCACGCAGTATGTTGCGCTGTTGAGGCATCCTCGTGAGTGAGGGTTTAGTCTTAAAAACAGACCACCAGCAGTGCCTTTGCCGATAGTCATCAGTTTTCGCCACCACATCAACTCCAGATAGACTAAAGCAATTATAGATTTTTTCGTGCGAGACCATCTTGCTCTATAAAGGTTACGCCTCAACCCAGGCTTCGTCTCAAACGAATTGTTCTGATATAAGAGTACACAGATGATAGAGTTATCTAGTATTTCTGAGTGGGTGCACGTACCAAACATTATCCAATGTACTTTCGCGAGCGGGTTGCCATGAGCCGAAATAAACATCTGTATCAGTCACGATTGAGATATATATTTTCACTCAAAACAGGGGGAGGGAAAAATGTTCCGGACACGTAGCCGCTTTTTTCATTTTGTCACTCACCACCCCATTTAAAAACAATTGTTTTTACCGGTGTATTTTCAGGGACCCACCCATTTCCAAATATTTGTGACAAATATCTACGTGATAATATAACCCAACAATGAATCACATGTTTTCATTATAGATACAATACAATGCTTTGTTAAACAGTTTGAGACACACTCAACGAAGTGTTTTCTTATTGTAAAAAGCATTTTGTTTATGTTGTATGTATTTCATTGTTATCAACTTGTTAGATACTTTAAAGGCCCATCATTCTTTTCATACTGGTCCTGACTGGGAACCTACAGTTATAAACATTGAGGATCCAGAAATGTGCTGCGATCACAGTCATTGCACATGTTAACCCTTTACCCAACAGAACGGCCCTGTGCCAATGCATTCTCTTATATATGCGAGTCGACCATATGTCGCCTCGCATATATAAGAGAATGCATTGGCTTAACACATTACAAATTATAAAATTGTTAAAGAATGTAAGAAAACAATGGTAAAAAGACTCGCATATATAAGAGAATGCATTGGCACAGGGCATAACTGTAACTATCACAATGTGGTCAAGGAGCCGGTTCCAATGATATCCATATTTGTATGGTTCTATTGAGACAGACCGAAGATATTTTAGGTTGTTGAAGCTTTATTTGGCCGGTTTTGACCGTTTTGTTGGATAAAGGGTTAATGTTCTTAATGTTCTTAATGTCCTCAGTTGTCTTACCAAAAAGTTACGCAAACACATCCTTTGAGTACAATATAATGAAATGTGTAACTCTTGTCTAATATACATTTACACATGGACACAACCTTTGGTATGAACTTGAGTGCCATGGTGTGGACTCGATCAGTACATTGTGAGGAACACCATGAATGAAGATTTGAACATCATACAAGTTGATAGAATTGAATACACGAGGCTGTTATCCATAATTATGTCACGAAGTGGCAGGCAAGATCGTTTAGTTTCAAGTTTTCATTTCGATTAGCACAATGTGATATGATGTACCTAGTTTTATGTTTATTGTTTTCTTTTAAAAACAATTTTGATAAAAGTTTTTGATTGTCAGCAGGTAGTGCCAAATTTGTATCGGATCGCAAACTGGAACAGTAGTGAATGCTATGCATCCATGCATTCTGACGTGATAGTGAAACTATTCCCTATATTTATGTCATTATATGTAGTATATACTTCAGTACACAATGTTTATTGCCATTTCTGGGTTAAAATTTATGATATATTTTGAAAACAAACGGATGAGGAAATACAAATTCAGCTTACGAAAAAACAGATTTTTGAGCTGATGATGACCCACCCACTCACGCCGACTTGTCCGGAGAAGGTTTTTCCACCATTTCCTGCTCAAAACTCTATTTTGGTATTATACGCGTTCCAAAGACATTCAATATTTACAACAATAGCAGTCTGTTCTCGTGAAAATAAGCACATAACAATATTATTTTAATGGGTGAAATAATCTCATATTGGGATTATTTAACCTCAATATACGCTCTATATGGACATAATAGTGGTTTTTAAAACAGTCAAATACGGGACTATTTCCATACGAAAGAAGCCAATATTGCCATTATTTAATCTACTTTTTTTGTCGTCAGCACGACTTACCAGATTCACGCTCTTTACAATGTGTTGTCACTGCGACCCGCGCCATTCAAAGGAAAAGGGCAAAAGCTCACTATAGGATTATTTCAGAATCGATTAAGTCCACTATGAACTGATGTGAATATTTAGGTCAAATATGAACCTATTTGTACGAGGTTATGTTGAAAATTCATGTCAGTTTTGTTTTGTAATCACCTTCAATCGATACACCAAAACCAATAGCCGCACTAAAGAAAAAAAGATTGCCCATAAGACTAACTTACATGTAGGTTAGTTAAACGTTTGTCCACACGATGCGCTAAAAAGTTAATTAATTTGTTTTCTCTTTTAGATTTAACTACTTGCTCTATAATTGTTCGTAGATATTGAAACTAATGACTGTAAGATATTCTGGTATATAAATATATAAATGAGATCGAACTTACAACCCATTCACGGATTCAGATAGATGACATTTTGCAAACGATAAAGGGCTCTTACGTTTTCTTTATCTATTATAGCTGAAACAAGTTCCCTTCGGGGGCCTTTATTCGATGGCGTATGAGCCGTAAGCCCCTTAGTGCTCGATTTTGGCATATATTGATCTTTTTAATTTGAGAAAACATTATTTAAAAAACAAATTAAGATTGAAATACTTGCACAAAAAATCGTTCTAAATAACAATTTAACGGAACAAAAAATAACATCCATCGGGGTATCCCGAGCCACCACATAATATTGGGTTGAAATTGGTCGAGATGTCTGGGGTCATATCATTGTAAGCTTCGTAATCTATACGTATATCGTTTCTCACTTTCACGATGACAGAAATTCTTATTTGCCATAACATAAAGGCCAACATATACGATCTATGTGTAACGTTATTAGCATTCGCGGCGCGTGTCGGTGCTTCGACGTGGCGATTCGCGTCGAAAAAGTAGCGATGTTCATCCTTTCCTCTCAAAATCGCGGAGACGTCGCCGCGTTTAGATGTCGGCGATTTGCGGTAAGTCGCCGCGATTTTGAGTGTTCAAATTAGTCTCTTCTCCTTCTCAATAGGCAGATTAACAGCAATGACAGTTTGTTTCAATGACACTGGTGTAAACATATTTATTCCAATCATAATAACATATTTAAACATTTGTCAAACATTTTACAGTAAAATAGAATAATATAGATGATCGATTGATTGGAAAGGGATTAAACAACAAACCTAAGGGCTTTATTAATTTGATCCCCTGTGACACTGTAGCCCAACTCATTCCATATATTACAGTCCATAGAGCGACAGGGTAATCGGACGGTTTATATGCTTAAGTAACTAGAGGTTACCCTGAAGATGCAGTTGGGGATTAATCGGATGAAACTGTAAGGAGTGCCAAAGGGTGCAGTAATATTATTAGAAAGAGTAAAATCTTAGATGGCTCCCATCTAGAGGTCATCCAGAAGACCCATATGAAGTTTGGTGATGATTGAAAGATGGAGTTGGCCTCTTGTGTGCGCAGAAGGATTTAGTCACACACAGAGTACAATTCAAGATGGCCACTGGCAGCCATGTGTTAAACATAATTCAGAAAAGAATGGTAAGCAGCCATCTAGAGATCACCCGATGATTCATCTGCAGTTTGATGTTGATCGGATGAGCGATGCGGTCTGTAGGGTGTGGTGTGCTAAAGGATTCAGTTATACAAAGAGAGATGTGCTATGTAGGGTGGGTTGGCTAAAAGATTTAGTGATGCAAAGAGCAAAATCCAAGGTGGCTGCCGGCGGCCATGTTTTTCATCGAAAATCGTTCAAATATGACAGCTCCAAGCTAGAGGTGTTCCTAAACATACCTGTAAATTTTCAGAACAATTCTGAAATAATTGCGGGCTGCATGGTGTGCCGATTAATTCAAATGTGAAATTCAAGATGGATGCTGGCGGCCATGTTTTAAGAATAATTTCCGAAAAAAGGCAGGATACCATCTAGAGGCCACCCTGAAAATCCATATGAAGTTTGGTGACGATCGGATGACAGATGTGACATGTAGGGTGTGTTAAAGGTTTTAGTCATACAAAGAGTAAAATCCAAGATGGCCGCCGGTAACTATATTTTTAACAAATTTCGGGAAAAAAGGGAGGCTCCCATCTAGAGGTCACCCCGAAGAAATATATGATGTTTGGTGACGATCAGATGAGATGTGACATGTAGGGTGTGCTAACATTGTTAACGAAATCGTCAGAGACAAGACTGAAGGATGAAACTGTGCAACTTTGCATATAATTACTGTCGTGAAGCGATAATGGAAGAAATCGGACTAAGAGTTGTGTATGAGGGAAAACTAGTTTCAAGGGAAACTACGTCAAATGTTTGGTTAAACACTTTAAACAATACAGTCATTGACTTGTTAGCTCAAGTTAGTTTGATGTCTTGCCATGGGTTTGCGAACGCAAACTATTCGGAAAGGATCGTCTGGCTCGCATTCCACAACAGGTTCGAAGAGAAACATGCATATACCGGAAACCTCCACTTGTTGTTAATATCAATTAATAAGCGTCATAGAAACTCTGACATGTAACAATGCCTACTTGTCTATAAGTGGATATTTTAAAGAAATAGAATGAATAGAATGTGTACTTATTGCTGGTGTAAGCCCGTTCAGTGCTAGCATATCACCTACTGATAGCAACAGTAACTGTTGTCAAGGAATTTTAAGCTAGCTAAAAGTTCGTCACAATATAAACATTCTTGCTAATATGAGATATCATGTATGAGGAAAGAGCGAGAATCAACATCCAAATAATGTCGTATCACGAACAGAGTCATGAACGTGTTTATTATATGTTGCTTAATTTATTATCATTAAAGAGGATATTAATATTAATATGTGTACACAATAAGGCTATTAATTGAATTCCTTATATGAGTGCTATCCCAGCATTCCCTGGCATATAGTAAAGTTATTGGTATGCTCTAAAATGAAACATATATATCAGAATCACCGAGTATTGTTTTGTCTAGCCCAATTTTATTTTTGAAATAAACAATTATACACAAATTTCACCACAAATGGCGATACACACATTACATAAAGGTTTTTTTGCTCAAATGACGGCCATTTTACCCAATCCAAATAGATGCACATTAAACAGTTTCCCCATGAGGTAATACTAGGCATTAGCAATGCATAATGGCTAGATTTTTGCAAAATAAAAGAAAAAACAACATGGTTGTCATAGTAATGCTGTACTTTTTCAAGCTTCGGATCATGTGATGTACATGTGTGTCGTCAACTTTGATACTTTTATCATGAAATTCACGCTTTATGTCCTCTAGCCACTAATGTGCGGTCATTGTTAACTGCATGGGAAGAGAAATTTGGCATCTTAGGGGTGGGAATCGGCCCGGTCACATGTTTAGTAAAATCTCTCACACAAGTAATGATCAGGCTATGGATATGATATATGGCTCAAAATAAAGGCTATGATCTCCAGAAAGTAACAAATTAGCAATATGATGAAACAAATTGAGACACGCTCACCATAAAGCCAAATAATATGACGTAAAGTGATAAAAACAACATTTTTAATGACCTTGACCTTTCACAGTGACCTTGACCTTGACCCTTGAGATGAGTATTGGAGGTCCGTTATGGAGAATACATACATATAACTATTATTATATAACTATATCCACCAAAATGTCCAATGTTATCACAATTTCCAAAATTCTCCGAAATCACACACCGTTGCAATATCCACCACACAATAGTGTAGGCAACTAAGCGATAATAAGCTTGTCAACGTTGGTTTCCATTGTCTCCAGTATATTGGTTTTACGAAAAAATATGTTTCAGAAAATCCCCAAATTTGTTTTACGAAACCCATTGTTTTTACGAATGACAGGATACTATAAGCGCCAGTTTCAAATTTTCGAGAGAAAATGGGTTGGAAGGTTTGGGAAGTTTGTTTTCGCACATAAACGTGGCGAACGTATATGTCCCTGTTATATGTTAAAAATTTCACACAAAAAGTAAGAACAATTTACAAAGTTATAATTTGTGTTATAGACCCACTCTGAATCTCCCATATAGAGTAAACGCATGCGGCTCCAAACACGTAGCCTTTGTTTGGATATAATCTATACCACGATGCAACAATCAAAACGGTTATATGTGAATTGGTCTATACTAATTACCATATCGGTTTGACATTTTTTATGAACTTTTAATTCAGGTGCAACAAAAACTGCTGAACAAAAACTCCCGTATATACCATTTTAACGAATTCCCACGAAGTCGGCATATATGAAAGTGCACATTTACCCGAAGTGCCCTCGGATCACGACATCGTTGATATCAGCAAACTGTTTAATAAATAGAGCATGGGTGGGAATTGACCACGCGGGTATAGTGCCCAGGGGCATGTGGTGGGTATATTTCGCGACAATGACAATGTTCGAATGATCGATTTTGGCTAAAACCACGCAAACTATCAAAGCCCTAATAAATTATAGAAATCGATAATTGCAGCCAAAATATCCTCAGAGGTGTCTTATTAGCAATAAATTCCCTTTCATTTGACATATAACTCGGCTAAATTGAACGAAGCGAAAATCAGGTCGTCAATCTCTCTGAGGCCTTTGACCTAGTTATAAAATCAATATTTTTGAGCAATAATTTGTTACCTCAACGCGATAACATTGCCTGTAAATGCTCATATATGTTTCGCAGGTCATTCCGAAGCCATCCGTACCATTTTCATTTCATCAGATGTGTTTGTGCCCAATTCTCCAACTTTAATCATCAAACGAATTCTAAAAATAAGACGTGTCTGTGACTGGAATTAGCCTTCTGTGTCAAAATGCTTGCAAAACAAAAATGCCAGGCGAATTTGCGAATGTGCAATCGTACACGACGAACATGGATAAACAGATAAAGTTTGTTATGTTCATTATTCATAGTTCTCCATAACGTCGCGTGTTGAAACAATTATTGAGTCAACAGAAACTGTTACAGTGATTGAATTGTATTGCTTAATGCGTAAAATAAAAAAAAATTATACACTATGTACATGGAACATTTCAATGCGCATTTTAACATGATATTGCATAAACATAATGTAAGTAATATATTCATTATAAAAATCATGAATCATACTGTCAATCGACTCACACAAATAGTGATATATACATATAGATGTAAATGCTGTCAATGCCAGATCACCAGAATAGTTGCATGTTATCGCAATTTTCCGAAGGTTAATAATCAGAAATATGCACACCTTTTCAGGAGCGATATCTTAGCTATATATCGAGCCATACAACTTTCCTTGCGTCAACAAACATCGCTGATCGTGTAGTAAGTTGAAATAGTTTAGTCTGAATGTGATTTTCAGAATTTCTTTCAATGTTATGACCTTTTCAAATGTCAATTTTAGATTAAACTTCGGTATCACATTGGATTTTTATCCGTAATGTCATTGTAAGAGTACTATTTACATAACAATTGTTTCAATGTTTCGAAATTTCGTAACTCGAGTTATTAATAATGGTGATAAGAACGAGGTAATGATAACTGTTTTACAGACTTTCATAAATTTATTTATTTTTGCACCAAAAAAAACCTAACTTCGAAGACATTGAGTCCCTTTTACACTGTCTCACTGGATTTCTATTTTATTGTCAGAAACTGTAACAACATGAGATACGTGAATCTGATAGTCTTCAGTATATTTACCACAATATAATAAGAAATTTGTTCTGTCCTGTCAGATTACATTTCAAACATATCATTACTATCTAGTTTAGGTCTTTTGTATCGTCCACTGTCAATAGCAAATTGATATGCACTTATTATTTTGGAACTTTGATTATATGAAAAGTGATTTTGCAACATTAAGCATAATACATTTTTGACATTCAAATTACCAACAAATCTGACGGTATAACTGTATTTGTTGTCACACAAAACGAGCGTTGAGACTTAACTTCTGATGTAGAGCCCTTACGACGAAGCAACACTAAATGCTATTGTTAGGTTTTTGGTTTATTGTTGGTCGATAAACCACAATATAGAGGCGAAAATAATGAACCCTGTGATGACTGGAGGAGCGCCCTGATTTATTTTACGAAAACCCTGTGCCAATGCTTTCTTTAATTTGGCAAAAGTAAATTTGGGTCCATTCCAAGTATCGGACCTTCATAGTTTTGGGTCTTTGCGAAATAGGACATTCGGAACATGGTACCTACGTAATATGTGACCTTCGTATTATTGGGCATTCGTAATATAGGTCCTTTGGAGTTTAGATCTTCGGAGTATGGAATAATTGGAATAAAAATCGACACAAAATTAACAATTGTCTGTTACTGGTTGTATCCTGCAACCAACAATTAGTTGTCTCCCTTGAACAGCGCAGTACTCAGTCGCTCAATTGAAATGAATGCAATGTATATTATGTTGAATCTATTGCACACCTATAGAACTAAATGCCTGGATTTCAAGGTGAATTATGTTTATTGTAAATCAGAAACAGCCACAACCTGAGTACGTTCATTTGATTTTTTTCCGTTTACGGAGATTCTTCAGAACAGGTCCCAATCACAGATAAACTCACTGTTGACTGACAAACAACTTAGTGATAGTTATACGCCTGTCTCATCTCTACAAATCTGTATTGATACCATTTCTGTTGGTATAACTCGGTTGATATCTTGACAACGAGACAAACGGCATCGGTTTGTAGTCCGATCGTCACCGTTAATCCAAAATGCACTCAATCATGTTCCCACCATACATGTTCTCCAGAGTACAAACATTCTGGTACACCATACTGGACAAATATAGTACCCACGTAGGAACTCCATGGAACCTGGAATCTAAGAGTATGTGTTGGCAAATTAACAATCGCCTGTCGTTAGTTATAATGTTTATTGTAAACCAGCAACAACAACACGTATGTATGTGCATCAGATTTGTTCTGTCTCAGGGGCGATACTTCAGAACAGTTCCCACTCACAGATAAACCCCCGGTTTACAAGCAAACAATTTGCATCATTCATGTGATAGTTATACTCTTTCCGCAGTTCAACACAATCTTCCGATATAGTACCACTGTTGGAGGTATAGCTAGGTTGATATTCTGACCACGCGACAAACGGCATCGGTTCCCCGGATGTTGTGACGTAAGTGTCTGGTGTAGCCCGATCGTCACCGTTGATCCAAAATGCAACCAATCCTGTTCCTCCCAGTATATCGTCTTCTTTGACCAATTTCACTATCGTCTGCCATTGATTGAGAGTTTCAACGACGAAGAGTTGTCCCCCTTGATTTGCGCAATACTCTTTCGCTCCGTCGAAATTAATGCCCGTCGTGTAGATCTTGAACCCCTTCAATCCAATAAGATCGACACCCAACACAGTTTGGTGTCTGTATCCAGGCGCAACAATCCCCGTCGGAACACAGACATCTGCCTCATCGCAGACGTTTCCGATTATCACAGGTTTGTTTACCTTTACACCATGAGAAGTCTCGGGATCTGTGAACAGGAGACACCGTTTGTTCTTGAAATGGATATGATTGCACGCCTCTTGGTACATGCACATATTTCGACATCGAAGATAATTCCCAGTTTGAGCGATGAACACGTCGTATGCATCTAATTGTACGGATAACAGACACACGACGAAGGTAAGGTGGTGTATGCGAGGCATGCTTGTGTAGTTTAAATATGTGGCTTATGAGTCCAGTAAAGATACAGTGAATGTGTCATCCGCTATGGTTCCTTATATGTCCACGCACATTCACTTTAGTTTTTCTGGATGTATGGAATCCGAGAAAAAAGACGAGAAATGTGTCATATACACTGTTCCCTTGATGTACTCTGTGTAAAGTAGTGGCTATTTTCGGAAAATTTAACCAAGCTGGTGTACAGTTGGATATGTCCTAGAATTAGTTCACTGCGTCCGTGTGTCCTCGATAAAATGTTCAGGGATTCTCCCAATAGTGTAATTTGGAATATATAAGGCTGTTATGTCAGCATCCATGATATACGGACATCGATCCAATATAACCTGACTATACACGTGAAACGTCACGAAGTCTCGCGCGACCACAGGACAAGGCAACCGAATTGTATGAATACGTCCGAAGATATCAGAGCATTCTCTCAATATTGTTATGCTGGAAAGTCAAACACGCGATGATCGCCCATCCTAAATAAAATTGACTGCGTACGTACACATGTACAGTCGGGACGCCTCATTTATATCGCTCAGTCTGAATCACACATTTAACAGAAGTGTCATCGAAGAACGTTTGCCAGCTTAGAATATCAAGCAGCTATATATCTGTGCATTAGAAACCCAATCTATGTCTTGTCACACTGGTTCGGTTAATGCAAAAACGGTGCATGAGATTAAAAGCGTGCTGTGAAAGTTTCAGGTATTGGTCTGTCGTTTGAATTCCACGAATGAAGACATTCCACCACCCTGTTGTCATCACACATTATAGCAATCCATCGGCGGAAGTGATGCTGCTTCTCCATCGATCGAAACACATAATACTTTACGATATTATAGTCATAGTTGTTTTGAGTTAGAAACCAGACGGTGTTTGCAATTCAGATAATGCAAGCCCTTGGGTGAGACTAAAAGCATTTTCCGGATATGTATTGGTTCGTCATTTAAATTATATGAAGGGAGGCATTTCAGTGTACATACCCCGTTGTCATCACGCATCTGCTTTGATAAGATTTCATAGAAATGTTGAGTAGGTTAAATGTTTCGAGCATTAGGTATCAACCACTACATTGTGACATTGTCGTTTGTTTGCCGAATAGTGGGTCTCTCAGATAGACCGTGACTGTTATCTCGACATATAAAATTGATCCATTAAAAGGCTGCCAGGTTGCTTCAGCCTGGTGGGAGCACCGCGCACAAGACTTAAAGGCGGGCCCCGTTGCTTCAGTCTGGGGGAGAGCAACGCGAATCAGACTTTACTCTGACGATCCATTATATCCTCGCACAAATACGCACAAATTCAACCTATAATGTGAAATAGGTGCATAGTGTGATTATTTTAACCGTTATCTCGTTTTTATAGCGCAGGCCCCAACGAAAACACATGTTAAAGAACATACACAAGAAAGTCGTGAGTTGGCTTATATGTGTCATGTCCGCACATAATCTGCTTAGATTCGCCCCATTAAGAGGCGATAATGTGACTACAACGCTATCGTTTTAGCAGAATATCGACTCAAATTGAGAGGATTCTAAGCACATTATCTACATAAACCAGTTCTATTATAAGCAGATAATGTGCGGGTGTTTGAGAGAGCAAGCTGGACGATCCACTTGTAACAATGGACTTCATCATTTTTCTCTGCAGACTGATCACCGAGTCACAAAGGAGCTGTCCTCCAGTCGTTAACCTAGAATTATCTTTGGGATAATGTACCCGGTACATGCATTGTCTTACTATAAAACGTAAACAACTCATTTAAATATTCAATGGTGAACACCGTTGCTCTGTATCCAACCCCATGTCGCGACAAGAATCAACGCCGCTTGATATCATGATCCTCTCATTTGTAGGCCGATCGTCCCCTTTCTGTCGTATCACAGGAGTGGTCCACCAAGTCGGTAACATAAACTGATCGTTGGGATAATGAACCCGGCACATGCATTGTATTCCTATAAAAGATGGCAAATTGATTTCCCGGTTCAGGGAGGCTATCTGGTGATGACCACATTAAGTAAGGCCACATATACATCGACTGCCGTTATGGAGTGAGAACATATTTCATTCTCGATCCGGTTGCTCGACGGGACAATCGCTTGTCTGCGCTAATCCGTTGAGCGGCTGTTAGTGTTCTGTTTTCTGGCTGTGCATCATTATGCATAGAACTAATCCCCAGCCGAGTCTGCCCCGTGTTGAGCGGCTTGCAGTCGGCCCATAGTGTTGGATGGACTCAACGCTCCAATATTTTGCTCGTGGTAGATGTGAACCCGGAAAAATCGGATACTAGATCATTTCGGTGTCATTCGTCGCGTAAAAATACCAGGAACAACATATCCAAAAACGCGCAAAAAATCCGCTAATGGGATAATTCAGGATCCAAGATGGCGTCCAACTTGGCGGCTGGTTTCGTAAAATGCTGAATTTCCGCAGTAGGTGATACAGTTAATGCCATCTTCGTAATACATTGAAAAACACACACAATTCTTAGTTATAAACCATATCTGTAGAACGTATGTCCCAAATGGCCGCCAAAAATGACAAAATCGAATGATATATACATTTTGTGTAAAATTGAATAGCTAGTCTTATAAGAGTGAACAAACGCTCGATTTATGCTAGGAAGAATGATTGCAGAATATAAGAGAAACTTTTGATAAGTACTTTTGATAAGTACGAATTCTCTCACGAGAGAGCAAGCGAAACACGGTCTCATTGAACGGTTAAATCTGGACTTTTGGGCACCCAGAAACGGAAAGATAACGCAAATGTATTGATTATGTTACATTTTCTGGAAGCAGAAATATATGTACTTAGAGAAGTCTCACGAATGTGACCGAACATCATTTATTTTGATATCTACAATTCAAACCTGTCAAACTTTACTGCTATAGAACACTGTGAGAGGTATTCAAAGAGTACTGGGTAAAATGTGTATATATCCATTGTCCGTCTCTCAAAATGGTAGACATAATTATTTGCCTCCGACCAAGTGATGAAACACGAAAATTTCGCCTTTATCACAATAGCGCATGGTGATATTCTATGGACGCAATTTACCAGAACACAAAGGAGTACTATAGACTATCTTCAATAAATTCTAAAGTTGACCAAAATTGCCTGCATACTCTATGACAGAGACTGTTTATATCAGGAAATTATATATACGCGAAACGGGAAACTTAATACGATTTCTACAAATCACCGAGTTACCCATTCTCCCTAATGCTACACATATCTGCTGCACACGCGACAACAACTAGCCATATTGCGTGAATGTTATATGCTGAAATAACATATTTGAACGGTGATCACCTGATAGTTAGTACGAGTACGTGGGTGGTAATGGTAATATATTCTCAAACGAAAAGTTACCGAAAAACTAATAGTGTGTATTACGTGGTAGCATACTCCAGTTGTAAAGTGGCGACTGAAAGTAATTTGGACATAATTGTCTACTAAGAATCCGGTTTGGTAGCAGCATGAAATTTAGTCTTATATAAACTGTACGATGTACGGTAACTTTGATCGCCTTAGAAACGCCTCATTTTGAGTTCACAACCAACTGAAATATGAGTATGTTTTAATGCCATTATCGCCTCAAATGACTTATTATAAGTTCATTATGTGCGGAAAATAACACGTTTAAACCAACTCACGACTTACCAGATGCATGCTCTTTAAAATGTGTTTCACCGCACCAGAAAACGGAATAACGAATATAAGTCCACTATGGGCTTATTTCAGAATCAAATACTCCATTATGAACCTGTGAATATTATAGGTCATGTGTAAGTAATATTGAATATTTGAGTTTCGGTAAGCGCAAATATTGTAAACGCTCTTTATAGTGTGGGGAAGTCGGTTAACGCTCATTTGTGTTTGTGTGAAAGAAAAACACGTGGTACTACTTGGTCGCTGTCTCGTGTCTTGCTTATTGTAACGCATAATATATGTTCTCTCTTTCAAAGCTATCGTCTCCTCTTTGATTAATACACTATCAATGCGCATTGCAGTCTTATATAATTCCAGATCTGGGTAGAGCACAAACTGCTAAAAATAGTTCAAAATTAAACTGTTCGTTTAACAGGCAACAACGCCACGTACATATATAGGTGTACTCAATTTGGTTTCTTCAGCAATTGTACCCTTGCAGCATGCATCTCTATTGGATATTTACGAAATGTTGGTCGGCATTCTTGTATTTCGTTGTAGATTGAGTTGAATTTTCTCTCGAATAAGAAAAACAAAAGCCAAAGATAATTAGCACCAAACATCACACCGACTTCTACGAAGATAGTATACACACATATTGACTGCTTTCGGTGAAATATTTGCCGGTATGGTGTCTTCTGAACAGCATGAAAATTGCATGTTCTCATGAAAATAAGCACATACGGGCTTACTTTTAATATCGCGTTTTAGGCCCATATAGAGTTTATTTGATGAAAACAAATATGGGCGTAAAATATGTATTTCAAAATAAGCCCGTATAAAGCGTATTTAAACTACTTTTTCATCGACACTACTTACCAGCTGAACGGTCTTTATAATGTGTGTTGACTGCCGCCCGCGCCCTTCAACTGCATAACGGGTATATATAAGCTATATGGCAGCTTATAGTAAGTTGTTATAGGGTCAAACTCGCCTTAGAAACACCTCATTTTGAGTCCACAACGAACTGAAAATGAGAGTGTTTTAATGCCATTATCGCCTCCTACGACTTATTATTATAAGTTCATTATGTGCGGACAATAACACGAATTAACCAACTCACGACTTACCAGATGTACGCTCTTTAAAATGTGTCTTCATTATCGCACGCGCCATAAAACGGAATAACGAATAAAAGTCCATGCACTATGGGCTTGTTTCATAATCAAGTATCCACTATGAACCTGTGAATATTATAGGTCGATTATGAACCTATTTGTGCGAGGATTTGTTTTTAGTAATATATCTAGGGCGTTTCTGTGGACCTCGACTTGAAATTTAATCGATTCTATTGTCGGGTTTTAAGTAACCCGAACGTCGCAATAAAAATGGGATTGAACCCGGTGGTTATGCATTTCAGTCAGAAAACATGGAATCGTTACACCATAAATTGTACTTGTCTCGAAATCTCAGCGATATATCCTGGTGCAAATTGGTTGATATTGGACTTGAATATTCACATAGGTTCATACTGGACATATCTGATTCTGAAATAAGCCCATGGCGGGTAATAAGCGTTATTTCGTTGGATACTCTCAAAAAACTACGGTGTAGGAACGCTACACAGTTATTGCACATAAGTGTGTAACATCTGCTCTCCAACAATTGTGTGTAGAAAGTGTAGACCTTGTTTTATACACACTGGTATGTGTACATATCTACACATATATGTATACCATAGTACACACTCGTGTGTACTAAATTGTTACACATTTGTGTGTAGGAAGTGTGTACCCATTAACTACACAAAAATTGTGTACTTTATTTAAACATATTTGTGTAGCAATCTGCACCTTTTTGTAGCATTTGGTACACAGTATAATGTGTAAATAATCTACACACAGTGTGTAGCAGTAGTACATGATTTGTGTAATATTTATACACAGTTTATGTGTACTTTATTTGAACATATTTGTGTAACAATCCATACACTTTTGTAGCATAAGGTACACATTATATTGTGTAAATTAACTACACACTGTGTGTAGCTGTTGATACATGTTTTGTGCAATATTTCTACACAGTATATGTGTACTTTATGTAAACAAATGTGTGTAACAGCCCATACATTTTTGTATCATTTGGTACACAGTATAATGTGTAAATAATCTACACACAGTGTGTAGCAGTAGAACATGATTTGTGTAATATTTATACACAGTTTATGTGTACTTTATTTGAACATATTTGTGTAACAATCCATACACTTTTGTAGCAGTAAGGTACACAGTATATTGTGTAAATTAACTACACACTGTTATGTGCAATGTTTGTACACAGTTCATGTGTACTTTATGTAAACATATTTGTGCAACAGCCCATACATGTTTGTATAATTTGGTACACAGTATAATGTGTAAGTAAACTACACACAGTGCGTAGCAGTTAACACATATTATGTGTACTTTACAGTACACAACCGTGTGTACCTTTCAGTACACAGTCGGTGTGTACCATATATGTACATACATGTGTAGCAACATGCACAGTTCTGTGTTACGTTTACACACATTTTGTATACAAATAGTACACATTACTTACACATAATGTTGTATATGTATACGCATGTATGTGCAGCTTTTGTGCACATACACTGTTTACCAACTGTCGACATTTTTGTGTAATAATTGTGTAGCAAATGTGCAGATTATAATACACAGTCGAATGCTCAGGTTCCGAGCACAACAATTGACCACACTCCCAGTAATACATTAATCATATAGATGTAATCCTATAGGATTAAGTATTATTGGGGTGGAGTCAATTTCTATGTTTGGGACATGTGGTAGCTATAATTATTGACAAAAATAAATTAAATGCGAATATGGAATAGACCTAATAAGAAAACGTCCATGTGGCATTAATAAAGAACTGTTTTATTATGGGATTATAGAGACTAATATACATGTAAGACATTTTTTATTGTTTTATTTTTAATGATAACATATTTCACAAACAATTAATTTTATAAGATTTAAAAAATGCACTGCAACTATAAAAAAAAATGATATATAAACTTTGCAATAGACCAATAAGATATCAAATGATATATTCTAAGTCCATATCGGAAATATCGATCAATTGATTAATCGTGGTATAGGCGACTTCTGGTTCCGATTGAGATCAAATTTTTAGAACGTATCAACAATAGACAATGTATATAATTGTGAAGTGTATACATATATAAGAACATAACTATTGAAACGATGCATGCCCTCAGAAGTCGTCACGATTTCTAACGTGTGGTGTGTGATACAATTCAAAATTACCAGCTTATTATATATTTTGTTTTTCAAACAAATTTATATAACATGGGATAGTCCCAGTTATAACCAATCCATTTAATGTATGGAAAACAATATGTACAATCAAATCAAATGAATATTTATATTATTTTAAAGGTACTCAATCCGATCAGAGGGTCCCCATATCATTATATTCCAACAACAACAACACCATTTTTGAAATGCCGCTTCAGTTATCAGAATCGATTAATTTCCCAGTAAACTATAGTATAAAATTGACCAAAACCTGTTAGTTATCAACGTTTAGTTCAACGAAATTTTACCGGTGGTCCAATATCTGACACAAACAAGCCACTGGATTTTAGAGTTATCGATCTTCATATGTTATCTGATCAGATAGTTCTTCTCGTCGACAGTTTACTGGGTCATTTAAAAATTAAAATAACAAATTCAAACATCGATATCTCATCGCTACTAGCTTTGATGGGTGGGTTCCTCGACTCGAATCAAATATTGTTTACCACCGAAGCCAAGGAAATTGTAATTTGCGAGCGCTAATTCGGATTGAGTACCTTTAAGATTTGGCATAATTTCAAATCAAGTGCATGTGACCCAAGATCAACAAAATCTGAACGTAATTACATACATCCCCGTTTGTTATTTATAGTAATGTAGTAATGATGTACTACGTGGTAGGCCCAAGTATGTTTCAGCCAGAATGTTAAATGAACGTATATATACTTGGTAGGCATATATGTTATGAGCAGCCATATAGATATACCGTTCCGACTGTCGCGTTTTTATCAACATAATTTCATGAAGAAGCACAACACAGGTGTAACAACTATTTTATACAGTTACATGAGTGACAAGTTGTGATATTAATACCGTCCGCATAAAAAGCAAATTTGTAATTTTCAAGTTCCATAATTATAACCACCAGAAAGTCAAATTATGTAAACCGCAGCCCCTTTTGGGGCCCCATGTAAAATTCCAATGAATGGGCGTCAACGGGTGAAGGGCGGGGAAATCTGACGTCCCACACAACAACAAAATTAATGGCGGACAGCTTGTCAACTGAATGCGAGACTGAGAGATGTCAAACTCCAATAATCGATAATCGATGCTGTATTTGGAAATCACGATAATGTTATCAATGTAAGTATAGCTTATACCTGGTGTTTATTTGTTTTATATAGTATCGTAAGTACCCCTGATACTGGATATTCGATAAACTTGAACGGCTCAAACTGACTCTGCAGTGACCGTCATGACACTGACCAGTCGAAAATCTACGGGATACTAAAGATAAAAATATACATTCAATGTATCGTCAATTTTGGACTAGACACTGACAGTATTGAATCAGGGGCGCCGCAAGAGGGGGCAGAGGGGGGAGCTGACCCCCTGCCATTGACCAATTGACCAAGGGGGCGAGCGGGGGCAGGACTTGCCCCTTTTCTGGAGACAGAAAATGCTTTTTGTGTGTTTAATAAATAATAATAATGTATAGCATTTTTAAAGCGCCTTATCCCATGAGGCCCAAAGCGCTCAATGATACAACAGATGACCGAGCTCCAGCACATTTAAACACATATACGCATGTACACACAAACAATAACTACAATGAAATAAATCAAACAATTCATATACAAATCAGGATGAAGGCTGTGTGTATTGTATAAAACAATGCAGGAAATGTATGCTCAGCTTTGGTCGTCGTCGTTGCCATAGTGAAGTTTAAACAGATACGTTTTGAGTTCTGTTTTGAAAGATTCCAAAGTAGCAAATTCCTAAGTGTAAGCGGGAGTGAATTCCAAATGTTTGGGCCGTAGCATTCAAAAGATCGACGACCATAATTAACAAGGTCACGTTTGGGGACAGCAAGTAATATTTTATCAGCTCGTGTTTTTATAGCAAAATGTGACTTTTGTTGTCCAAATACCACCAATTTCACAAGGAATATTAATTTTGTGTCAATTTTATCACAAAACGGCCATAAAATACAAATACCATTAAAATAGGGATTTTTGCCACAATTAATTTATGGTTATTTTCCCGAGTTTGCGGAGAAAATGCCCTGTTTTGCGGAAAAATGCCCTTTTTGTAGGCTCTGCCCCCCTGCCCTTGGATGCTTCCGGCGCCCCTGTATAATTGACTGGTCAGGTATAACTGGTTAAAAGTGACCATTTTGAATGGGGATTTCCAATTTCCGTGCAAATTAATCTTCTGAGCAAAACTGAGTTATGAACAGGTCAGTGAGAACCCAAAATCGATGTACTAAACCTCGTATTTGTGTGAAAAACCTCAATCGAGGTTCTTCGAGACCATGTGATCACTGGTCAAAACATACACCCATGATATAAGGGGAAACACTCTAAACCAAATATGATACTAATGGAAGTAATAATGTGTAAGTGATATAGTGTGGAGTAATTCATCTTACACTTATGGGAGGCCAAAGTCACATTTAATAATTAATTGTGCTTAAAGGCACGTGCGGCGTTAATTGTCGAAAATATTCATATTTGTTCCAAATACCGTAAACAGAAAAAAACAGTAAAACGCATACAGTTCCGTTCATATATACCATGACCATCGCGTAAACAGCATGTTATCATAAAGACCTACTATATTTTACCTAAGCAAGAGCCTGATTGTGTTACAGAAGCAGCACAATGCTACTGGCTAATCACACCCAAATGGCATAAACGCACTTTATTAGTTCCATATCAGGTATTCACCAACAAAGAACGCTCTTTATGTCTACCATCATAATATAAACAAACACCAGAAAAGTAACTTTTTACGCTTCTGTTTACATAACAATGGTCAAATATATGACCATAACATACTGTTTATGCGATATTTCTTATTTGTATACGGTCAAAGTCTATCTACATTTTGATGTTCTTTCTGTTTGTGGCGGTTTTTGACGGGTGAAGATATTTTCACAGGATACCCACCGCCAAGGCCAACCGTATCTTTAAGCGCAATCAAGCACAATTAATTATTAAATGTGAATTTGGCCTCCCATAGGTGTAAGATGAAATACTCTACACTATATCACCAGTGGTGACATGGTCTCGAAGAACCTCGATCGAGGTTTTTTTACACAAACTTGAATCGAGGTTTAGTACATCGATTTTGGGTTCTCCCTGACCTGATGAAGGCATCATGAACACAATTCGAATAACTTTATTGGATTGAACATAGATCATACCATGAATATCTACTATGCCAGGCTAAAGCCCGGTTACAGGTATAGTCTATACTATATAGATCATATTCCACCAGTACTAAACCTGGGAAGTTTTTGATGTTTTGAACCTTATAAAATCGAAAATATAACACAGTAAATATATTTATTTGTTATTGTCTGTTTCTTAACAAGGTACTTCTCTGTTGGTGAAGGTCCCAACTCAAAATTTCAGGATTCTAGTGACTTTGTGAATGATTTTGCTTTGCACTTCTGACAATTATGGATTTTTTCCTGGGTAATTAATTGAATGTTTATTGTGATACCGACTCTCAAAAGTCACAGAAAAGCATGAATTTTCGAGTTGGGACTTTCACGTCATATAGTGAATTTGCGCTATTAAGAAACAGATATTCATTAAGAAATATATTTCCTGTGTTATTTATTCGACTTTATAATGTTCCTTGTCAAAACTTTAAAAAGTTGCCAGGTTTTGTACTGGTGGAATAAGATCTCTACGGGCGTTAGCAATAGTAGAGATTGATAGTATGATGTAGATTGAACCCAATATCCAGATCAGATCACAGTTGAGTTACTGGACATAAAGTCCCAAAAATAAGGGTTTAATCTAGTTTATAAACCGGTATTCCAACTTTGAATATAAAGAGCAGAAGTGATGAAAACATTGCCAGGACAAACATATCCCAAATACAAGCACAAAACACATAATACCGGGCTTATGTCACCTGTTTCCTATAAGTAATATACTCGCCTACTCTTGACAACTCTGCAGCGATAAAATTGTTCCCGGACATCAAATTAACGGAGTTTTAAAACATTTTTCACCATTAGCGACGAGTGACTCATCGTCATCCATGTTTTCATATACTTGTTAAATTGTAAGTTGGATAGACCAGTGTCCTGCAACAAATAGTATGTTGGAACACATGCACTTTTTTTCAGAACACAGGTTCCCTTCCCACAACAATGCTAAGAAACAAAATGGTGATAATGGTGAAAAATGTTTTAAACTCCATTAATTTGGCATCCGAAATAATTCTATCGCTGCAGAGTTATAGGTGAGTATGTTATTTATAGGAAACAGGTGACATATGCCTGGTATTTTGTGCTTGTATTTGGGATATGTTTGTTGGTAATGTTTTCATAATTTTTGCTCTTTATATTGGGATACAGATTTATAAACTCGGTTGAACCCTTATTTTTGGGACTTTATGTCCTGTAACTGTGATCAAATGGCCTGATCTGCCCCTAAAACTATAATCTACATACCGGAACTGTTGCTCTGTTTGCTAAATATATATTGTTGTTGACATCACATTTCAAGTGCCACCCCAGTAAATAATTGTTTTCATTTTCTTAGTTTGTGTGCGTTAGTTAACTTAGTTAGAGTAATATTAATGTATTCTGTGTGAAATAGCGTGTGGTTGAGCGACATTTGGAAATGTATTTAATTTGTGTTACATAAAATGTCAACAAGCCTGTTTTTTTCTTAAACTTTTCATGCAATGACACTCACATTCCCATTAATTGCAAAATTTACTTTTCACGAAGAATAGCTCTCTGAATAGTTTGTACACATCCTGTGCTGATATCACTAAAAGTAGAATCAAATTTCATCAGTTCAGGCAATATTTTTCCTGACACCTGTGTGTGTATATTTGACTATGTCTGATCTGGTATTTTGACAAATCCAAGTATCAGAGAATAAGGAAATTGGCATTTTCACAATTTTACATGTGCAAATCGATGTTAGGGTAATTTGTTACAAAATTTCATTTGGAATACACCCTGATGTAGAGATCGGGATGGGAAGTGTTTTTAACTTTTTCTAACAAAGTTATCCAGAGTACCTGTATATCATTTACAATCATGACATTGCTGTCCGTTTAAATTTGATAGGACCACCATAAATATAGGAAATGTTATGTATTTCCTTTAAAATGGCATCAAGGCTGAAAATAAACATGCACACATCATAACTGAATGTGCTCTTTGTCTATTTTTTTTATTTTGGACTTAAAGGGCAATTTGTTGAAAATTCCCAACCTTCGGGGTGTATATATATCTGATTCTGCTTTAAATGGATGTTGGAAAGTCAGACTTGGGATACCAAAGGGAATAGCCTAGCAATGTCCCTGATGCAAGATCAAACCTAAATATACAATTAACTGATCTAAAGTGTTTCCAGAGAATCACAGCTGATGGTGATAAGCACTTTAATGTTGTTGTTTTTTTCTGATGCACATGGTTATAATTATAGTTATTTAATTGGAAAATTGATAGTTGTTTTTTTATTATTTTCACAAACTCTCAACATTGGATATTATATAGCATGTTTTTTTATTTTATGGAATGCAACTTCTGAACTGTATAACGAAATAACACGTCCAAATGTTCTTCCATTTCAGAATAGGCTAGCACACAGGCAATGGGTGATATTGGCGTCCCTCCTTTATCTGGATTGGTAGTTTCGTTAGAAGCAATTATAATTGAAGGAAGTATGTTGGATGTATCAGTTTCAAGGGAGGAACATTTCACCCCAGTTGATTTACCAAAACCCAATACAAAAGTGGACGCAAAGCCTAAGGGGACATGATTCAACTGTCTCAATGGAGCGATTGCACCATGATTTCTAAATATTCTCCGAAGAGGTAATATATACATGCAGAAGCATACTAGTCTGTTCCTAAGTTGTAGCTTAGGCTTATGTGAAATTTTTTTGCCACTAACTGGGACACTATTTTAAAAAAGTTATATTTGTCAGTTATTCATGTACATATTTATTATCGGGTCTTGAGATAATTTAAAAATGCTTCAAGATGGATTATCTCCTTAATTAACAAATTTGAAATAGTTTCATAGGTATAAACTAATTAATATGAATTGAAGACCCCTGTCCGAAAATGCTTCTATCAATTAATATTGATTTTAATTTGAATATTTGAATGATTTAGTCCAGACCATTGGGACATGCCATATAGCGAGAGAGCATTCAACTGTTCCTATAGCTACGTACCGAATGTCAAATGTTCCAGATGTATCGACTATTGTTTTATTCCAAAGTAATAGGCGACAATGAGTCTAATTAATGTTTATTTGCGACAAAAATACACAATAAAATTTCTGGTCTCTGTTAACAGTAACCACTTTTGTTTGTTAGCTGAACAACCACACATTATTAGACTAGAAAATATTAGAAATAAAATCAATATTAATCGATAGAAGCATTTCTGGACAGGAGTCTTTGATTCATACCTAATATTTTATGTGTAACCTGGTAACTATACAATACATGTTTACAAAGAGATAATCCACCTTTAACGTTTTCCTGTGTATAGTGGAGGTCATATTATTTGGACAGCAATGTCACTATTATAAATGATAAACATGTGTACCATTGACTGTACTGTAAAAAAAACATTTTGATATGAGAACATCTCCTACACTGATATCCACACCAGTGTGTATTCCAAGTGAAATTTTAAAACAAATCACCCGAAGTTCGATTTGCGCACATAAAGACGTAAACACATAAGTTTCCTTACTATAAGATAATGAGTAGTAAACCTTGAAGATCAGATGTTGTCAAATATGCACACACATGTGTCAGAATAAATAATTATTAAATATCATAAAAAAATGATTAAATTAAATTTTTACAGATATCAACAAATGATACGTGTGCACAAACAATTCAGAAAGAGCTATTCATTGTGAATATATGGTATTAGCTGTAAATTTCTTCTAAATTAACAAAAATGCAAGTGTCATGGCATGAAAAATAAAAAAAACAGACATGTTATGATTTTGTCTGACACATTTATTGCACTTCCGGATATCGTTCAATCACACGCTGTTGCATACAGAATACATTAATTAATAATTAATATTACTCTAACTAGCGCACGTAAATTAAGAAAAAAAAGCAAACATTTAACTTAACTACGAGGTGCTTGAAAAGTAACATCAACAACAAAAATCTATATTTAGCATACAGAGCAGCAGTTCCGGCACACAGATGAGTTTTATGTGCATTTGATTATGCGGTGTCAATATTGGGTGATACATGCATAAACATTGTCTGCCACATTTCACACAAATGGTATTGAAAAGTTAATGGGTTTTCAACGGTTGAGAAAAATCAACTAAAAGTCAATTAATCGAACCCTGTCTCTTAGAGATTGACAATTGTTATTATTAAGTTTCTGGCTGATTTACTTCATAAATATGTCGCTAATGCCAACTTAATGGTATTTGTCACAAGAAATCCAGTCAAATAAAAATAATAAGCTCGGTGAATGCATTTAATCTATGTGAATAACGAGCAGAGAAGGTAAACTTCAAAACATGTTTTTAAGAAATCGGGATTTTCAAAATAATTTATGATGAATAAAAATCCGGAACTGCTGAATCGGTCAGCATGAAAAACATTACGGGTCTATGCCTAATGTAACAACTACTTGATCCATAGAACTTTTGAAGGATCAGTGTAGCAAACTATATTACAATATACATCGAATTAACTAAACAACATGTCGGCTAGTGCAGTAGCTCACCAGCACCGAGTTTTCAGTGCCTTTTGAGATAAACTAGGTCGCCGCAGTTGTTTATCTTTTTAAGTGATCTCTGCACATAGTTATAGATTACGACAAATAATTAAACTCTAAAAATATATGTGAAGAGTCCATAATTGACCAAAAATACCTAGGAAGGAGAATAGAAGTACGTATTTCCAAGAATACTTCAAGTTTGAAGTGGGTGGATATGCAGGATATATCTGTCATTCGTAAATATATTTTGTGCGCTGTGGCATCATACTGCATGCATTCGATGCCGAAGTTATATATAGTGACACTGAGATAATGGAAATCTCCCTTCAAATTCTCCAGACTCATTACTGTGATAGCTGTCGAGTCTTGTGTTTTAACCAGAACTAGTAAAAGTAAAGAAGAGTTAAAGATGAATAATTCGTGTCAATAATTCCCCTATCGTCAAGTTACAACAGCGGAATTTCATCAAAAGCAGACATTGTCTTAGCGTCGCACTGTGGTAGTCTGTAGACAGCAAACATTAATTGTTGAATGACAAGGACTACGGAGATAACAATGTTTACACATGTATCTTGATAATCAGCAATTTTATTAAATCCAGAGCCAACCAATGTCTGTCATGGATGATAATAGGACTAGTTCTATCTGTGAACTGAAATAATACTTCTATGTGAATTGAACATGCAACTACATGTACATTTATGCAGATCCTAGGTTTTTTAGCCAATGAAATATTTCTGACTAATTTATGCTAATTAACAGGGCTTATATAATGGTGATTCGTATGTTCAAAATCGGAATCATCGACATGAGTTGTCACAAATGTAAACACATAGTATTTTCACGTGTAACCAGCATGGTGCCATATAACATGTCTATTTGCCTGAATTAAAAATGATTACAGATTTGTTGTATATATGTATGTATAGGCACTTTTCAATTTTCACAACATACTGTGTTGATAGCGGTACAAAATAACATGTTTCAAAAATGAAATCTGAAAACTCAGAGCTTTAAAGGGTGTGTTCCTCGACTTTAATCAACTATCTTTTACCCCTGAAGCCAAAGAAATAGTAATTTAGGGGCTTTATTTATTTCGGATTATGCATCTTTAAATACCAACATGATTTATTTTGTTGAATACATCTACTACAGATGGCTTGGCATTAATGTTTTTCAGTCCAATAAATAGCTCCATAAGATTGTATATGTGCTTCAATTCGGCTGGATATTGCAAGTTGAACACAAAATAAATCTTAAACAGCAGCCAGACACCATCAATGAGCTTCGATGATCCAATCTGTATTAAGCGTCGATCCACATATATATAATAGATGCCATCGATTCTGAGTACAGCTGGCTGCTTTATTACGATCTCTTGGGCATGAGCAATGATTTCTTCTGTGGTTTGTTGCTGAAATACAAACTAATTAAATATAGGAAAAGCCCTTTTAAGATCATAAAGACATAAAAAAGGCTTAAACAGACTAAAACAATAGGGTAAAACTTTTAAATACATGTTTTCAATATTTTCCAAATATTTCCAGATTATTTCAACAATATTAGCCCACCCCAATGTTTAACCACCCAAGCACCGACAGGCTGTGATGAACAGGTTGTATATTGCAACAGTAAATGTTTTCACAAACCATTTTGTCTTTAAATGGAATAATCAAGTTGTAAGATGAAGTATAGGGACATATCATACACATTATGTTTATTTATTGGACCTGTCACTCCCTTTCCCACAAATCAGATGAAATTTCATTAAAAGTACATTATGATTGAATTATCTTGGATAATTATACCCCCATAACGAAGTTAGGGAGTCAGCTTGTCCGGCGTCCGTCTGTGGACACAAATTTGTCCTGAGTTTTTCTGTCGTTTTTTGATCAATTTTCGTGAAACTTGGCACAAGCATCAACCACCATGGGAACCTGTGCACCTGCGATTATGACGTCTGTCGGACTTTTTTTGATGGAGTTATTCCTCCGTTTTCGACTTAGAACATGTATAATTTTGTCCGAGCTTTTATTCCTACATTTTAAGTAATTTTTTTTTAACTTGGCACAGACATTTAGTACCATGGGAACCTTTGCACCTGCGATTATGACGTCTGTCCGGCATTTTTTGGTGGAGTTATCCCCCTTTTTCAACTTAAACTATTTTTTTGCAACATGCCTAATTTTGTCCGAGCTTTTATTTCTACATTTTTAGGTCAATGTTTTTTAATCTTGGCACTGATATTAGTACCATGATAACCTGTGCATCTGCGATTATGATGTCTGTCCGACTTATTTTATGGAGTTAATCCCCTTTTTCGCCTTAGAACATTATTGCAAAAGAATAATTTTGTCCGAGCATTTATTCCTACATTTTTCGGTCAATAGGTCAAATTACGATTAGGTTTGTGCACCTGCATGTTATTTTATTATTTTAACTAAATGTTTACTGAAACACAGGGGGTATCGTTAGCCCCATTGGGACGGTCACACCTCTAGTTCTGACACCCACCTAAAGAAATATGTTTCAAAACAGACAGAAATAACACAGTATTCAGTTCGGATCTCACATGTAAATAGTTCTCACAACTGATGGTAGGAATATAAAAAAAATGTATTTTTGAATTCAACAAAGTTCAAGTATACATGGCTATTATGTGTGTTTGACTCATCTAGTTAACTATTCAACTGTAATTTAGTTTATGTGAACTCCATCTCTAATTACAAACATTTTTATTCTAATAATTCAGGTGGTATTCACTTCAGAAAACTAATTTAGTGTATCGTGATATGTAATAAATCGTTGATATCATATATTGTATGATTACCTACATTAATGCCCTAAGTAAACAACCTCTTAACAACAGCAGAATTATGGGTAACTTTTCAGGATATAGTCGGAAATATGGCTTGTTGTCATTCATCGGAAAGCTCTCCCCCGAGAGCTTTCCGGTGAATGGCAACAAGCCATATTTCCGACTAAATCCTGAAAAGTTACCCATAATTCTGCTGTGGTTAAGAGGTCGATTACTTAGGGCATCACTGTGGTATATTGTTACAGCCCTACAAATTTGTTGGGAATCTATCAGATCATTACGCACTGACACTGTACGCAATCTAATATATAATATAGAACAATTACTCTTGTTCTTTACTCAATTTTCTAAATCTACATTCTTATCCTCAAAAGACATGTATCGGCATTTTAGGCACAATTAATTCAATTAAGTCACTACATAAGTTTCTCCATTATTCTGTTTCATATTAAACTAGTAGTGAGACCTAATTCTTATTTGTCCATAGATTAAATGCTAACCTCAAGATCTGACAGTAGGAGAGAGCTGCAGTGCCTAGGTCCCATGGATGTTTTTGAGATCCCTTTTTGAGGCCGGCATGGCAGGAGGTATGGAAGCATCATAAGCGCTGACTCGTGTGTAGATTCTGACACTAATTCATAATTTAATAGAAATTCCTACCCATTTCCGATGTTATCATAAATAGTAGACACGTTTTGACGCAGTATATGCAACCTATATGATAACATAGATAAGTCTTATGTCAATATTATGCCCACTAAATATGTGGTCCTAGTGCTAAATTAGACAAATTATAAACTATAGTGTAATGTACATGTGTACATAACAATCATGACAGTATAAACATGTTCCACAATAAAGTGTTTATTACCAATAGCAGTAAGTATGTTGTATGTATATATTATGTATATACCAGCATATAATTATATCGTATCCATGAACCCATTTATCAGAGGTTTTGATGGTCATTTCGTGGGTTAATTGTCACGCTTTGGTGACCGAATCGCCCATAATTCTTCGTGAGTATATAGTAGCCTCCCTACATATATATGTGCAGTTTTTATTTGTATATATGAGGCCTGGACTGTGTTAAAATGCTATTGCAGGGAGAACAATTCAATTATGGCAAGTATTGAGATTGACAACATTAGGCTTAAGATATAAAATAATACATTTGTTTAGGGTAACTGGAAAAAAATACATGGAAGTGGGGGGTAAAGTCATGTTATATTATTTATTTTTTCATTTTATTTTATCGCTCGATATGACTTCTGTCATTATTGCTGCCTTTCTATTCTACAGGGGAATTGGAACGTAAACTGTTTGTTCTGGATGTCAGAGGGTACAGGAACTGGAAGTTTGGTTACAAGTATTCTCAGGCGATGTTATGGAATTCAGCTGCATTATATGACAAAAGTACTATCTTTAAAGCAGAAGCTTATTCCACACAGTTATTTTAAGTGAAAAAGAAATATTAGTCAGGAAAATTTGGAGGAAAATAATTATAAAATGGTGAGGGGGATGGGCGGATGGAAACCATAGCAATATGTGGCTTTTCTATTTTTCAATTTGTTGGGGGTGGGGGAAAAATCTTATCCCTATTTGATTTAGAAATTCTGCGCAACACAGTATGGAGCTTGTTTTCTCCATACTGTGTTCAATTGTCAAGGATCAGATATCCCCACACGGGTATATATATATATAAATTTGGAGTTAGTCAAACTCCTTTCAGCAGAGTTATGATGGCTACTCTAGTACTCTCATTGTAGCCCAGTATCATCTATAGGCCTTAAAATAAGAACACAAGATTTAAGAATAGCATTTCTATAGCTTTGGGAGCTTATGAGTATTAAAATGTGAATCATGTTCTAACTCATTTCACATTTTAAGGCCTGTTACTAGGCGTTGGGCGAGGGATTATGGAACCATTGGTTGTAACTTGGTTGTTAATTTAGATTAAGTTCTGAATATTTACAGTATTAATACAATCGTAAAAAGTTAAGGAATTGTAACTGCATTCTACTATTAACACCCTGAAGGGTTGAGTAATGCAAGTGTGCTGTAATTTGGACCAACCCTCAGGCGCTGATCAGTGGTCAACTAAATTGCCAGCTAAATTGGCACACCAAGACAAATTGTATGATGTTCGGTGGGGAATAATCCGGGTGGGGAAATGTCTGTTTTGTCATAATACTGGAAATACTGAACAGTTATTATGCCAAGCAAGGACCAAACGATTATGGTAATTGATTGTCTACTTTATCAACCGTTAATTGATTATCCGATTAATTGTGGCAGCACTGTGGTCAACATATACTTGTTAGTCAGAACTACTACATTTTCTCTCTGGAAAGTATCGCATTCATACTTTCATCTGTTATATATTTTGGAACTTCTGTATGTATGTATGTTATGGACTCAAAAATTGCTCAACCGATCCGACTTTGATCCAGGAACAATATGGGCAGGTCCAATTTCATTTCTGACCGTGACCTCGCTCATATATGCTCATACAGGCATGTTTCTGGACCTCAACCGATCGTGCTCAAAATTCGGTAAATAGGCCTACATTGTTCACGAGAACAATATGGGGTGGGTCCAATTTCATGTGCGATCGTGTCATTGACCTCGCTCATACATGTATGAGCTCATATAGGCATGTTTCTGGACCGATCAAATAATAGTTTGTCCAGACACTGTATATTCTGCCCAGACAGATGCGATCATAAAGAAATCCCTAAATAGCCTGGACAAGGGCGGGGACATCCACTAGTTATACTATTATTTTAGTATGTTCTTGCAAAAAAATTCTTAATTTGGCTGAATTTGGTAACTTTTATTCATAAATTTTGACCTAAAACCAATGCCTTTGACAAAAACAATAACCATACAACAGTCCAGAAGTGACATACCGATTGATGTAGATAAAATTGTCTGTCGCTCCACAATTTATTACTATCATGCTAACCTTCTGTTTGATCTACGTCCATTTTTTCTAGGATTTCTGTGACCTGCTGGTGATGGCCACAGCTTGTTCTGGCTATAACTGTTATAGCATGGGCATATGTTCTCCAGGCCTCAGTAAGTTTATTCTCATAGTCTACTACCTGATTGAAATCTTGATCGATCTGAAATTAAGATAGATTAAAAATCTATTATAGAAACTATGTACAAGAGCAAGTTTCTCCGAACATGACAAAGCATCTGATTGCGTTTAATTCTACCATAATAATATGACAACAAGTTATGCTCTGGATATACTTTGCAGTTCATGGTTTATACATCACTGATATAAGAATGGCTTAGTAGAGCTTTTGAAACATTTTAAAGGTACTTATTTCTTCCCATCATTTGAATATTAATTAAAAATGAACCATTGTATTTTTAACTGATTTCTGACTGAGGCCTGTTTTATACGACGTGTAATACACGTGTAACGTTAACTCGTCGTCAACACCAGTTTTTAACGTTTGATTTATATGACGTGTTAACTTTACACGTGTAATCTAGACTGGCGTCAAGAGACGTACTGATTATTCTTTCGCATCTAATTGTATTTATAACTATTTCTAAACACACTACGATTCTCACACACATTTACTACGCCAATCCGACTAACTCAAAAGGGAGTTAACCCATCGTGAATAAATAAAGTCATGTCGTCCGCTATAAATCTACGACATCTTGTCCTTCTAAAACTGTAACGGAGGCGCGCATTCTTCTCATGCTTTTGCGTCAAAGGGAGTTAATGTTGAGAACATTAATGTTGTCAGTATCTCAACTGAATATGCAATTATGTGCCCCAAGGGAGCAAAATCGGTCATGCCGATACCTTTCTTCGAAACCAGGGTTGGTTCGAAACAGGCAATGCCTATATGGCGACAGACACTTCAAAAAAACATTCCGAATTAGTCGGGGGACTTTTAACCATATCCTTGACAATATTCGTCACCATCTCGTCAAGAATGAGCTCGTAGAAGACAAGTGATATCGATTTCAGTACAGCCCGACCAAAACAAGTTGTCATAACTCTTTTGCGCATGCGCGATCACCCTGGGGCGCAAAATGGGGTGAAATATTATGCCATATTGTGTTCCGTTACTCTTGCCATACCCGTCGTATAAATCAGCGACGCGTAATTGACGAACAAGTGATAAGTTACGCGTCCAGGCCAGTCGTGTAATACGTCGACACGTGTAAGGACGAATTTCGACGAGTATCGTGGTTTTATACGACGTGTAATACACGATCAATTGCCGACTCTTATTTCACCAGGAAAATAGCCAGTTATACACGTGTATCACACGTCGTATAAAACAGGCCTTAATCTGAATGGTTAACCTCAGCCCTCTTTATTCTGATTGTTTGGCTTCAGCAATCCGCTTTGACAACCCTTATTCATGGACCAGTTTGCTTCAGTCATGGGTTCGGCATTTATCATTGTGGCACCTATTTCAGTGGACAATATAGGAATGTGATAAGTCCGTCCTTGCCATTCCAATAAAGTTGTCCTGGGGTTATTATAAATGGATTCAAAAGGGGGGATATCTTGAACGGGTTTGTAAACTAGGCCCGGCCTGACATTTTCCTTTACAGCTACGTGATTGTCGTTTTTTGGCGTTTAGCACCCATGAAGATTTCACCAGTATTCTGTTTAACCCTCGAACTCCTGTTGCAGTCAGATTTTTTTTTACCATAGATTGCTGTTGACTTTAGGTACATGTATGTCTGAAACAGATCATCAGCGAGGGGAATGAGGCGATTCCATGGACACTGAGCCGTAGTAAGGTAAATCCGTAAGTAATGTTAATCTAATTCTATTAAATAAGTTCTCCTTACTGGTATTTAAGTTTGCGCTGATAATTGTGCAATACTATTTTTCGCCTTAGTTTTGAATGCGCACACTATGAATTTCTGCACTGAACGTAAAAATATTACTGCACGATTATAAATAGTATGGTGCTGGTAGCTGCACATTTTACATTACCTGCCTGCTGTCTGCTTAACGTAGCTGATAACCCTATAAATAATGTACCAATCGAGTATTCATTGAGAACTGAATGGAGAGAAGAATCAATAAGAGAGAAGAATCATTATTAAGCTTGTGTGTGTCAAGTGTAGGTACAAAGTGTTTATAATATGAATATACAGTATAATTACTTACCGTTTCATTGATTTCCCCAAAACTTGGGGAACCGCTCCATTATTTGACCAACTGTGGGGTTATGTTCGGTTATCCACCGCCGTCTTGAGTCTTTACAAGCCTGCATGTGTGCCAATATCTCAGATTTGGAATGGGCCGTTGTAGTGATAGTTTTTGCCTCATATTCATGGATATCAGGTAAAGCTGCTATTGATTCATCCACGTTATTAACTATAGATATTTTGGTTGTGTATTTCTGCGTTTTAATCGTCCCGTCATTAGATCGTTTGTTTCGAATGAAATTTTCTAGAAACCCAGTGCAAGCCTTTGGGTCGAAATAATGTTCCTGTAATAAAAGGTACATTTTAAATAATGATTTACCAGTCTCTTATTAAGAAAGAAATTGAAAAATCTTATCAGGTATACGCCTCTAGTCAGGCTTGAGATATTGTCATGGGTTGGTGTCTGTCATCCCTCATCTGCTCATCACCGAACTACATCTGGATCTTCAGGGTGACCTCTAGATGAGAGCCATGGTATTATCCCGAAATTCGTTAAAAAAATGACCATCAGCAGTCATTTTGGTTAGGGTCTGATGAAGCTTCGAGTCACAACCATTTTTCAGCCGTTTTCAACTTTTCAGCAGAAGTCAGACAAGTTCTCTTTATTGCTACCATTATCAGGAATAGACTACCATGGAAATCTCTTTTCCATTCCATGGCTTCTTTTTGTTTTTGTATTTTTCATTACTTCAATGCCTCATTTTTGGGTTACAAAATTCTCCTAGAAAGGTAGATTAGATTATTTAGCGACTTAATTTGATACTGAGAACTATTCAGACGCAAATAATATTATGTGTGTTTTGGAGCGCAAACCGCCATGTGGCTTTTAGGATGAATGTTGAACTTACCCATCCTTGTCCAATTTCGGATTTCTGCAATGGAGAATGTTTCACTAATTCCTTAACCATTTTAACTTTTTCCTCTGTTGTTGGATAGTTCTTCCTGAGACAGAACATATTTCATATATTTATGATGCTAAAAATATATTACATATATAAGAATAAAATTTTAAAGCAGTTTATTGAAAGTTGCTCAATACATTTCTAACCCTGGCATACCATTTAGTTTTTATAATCAATGAAAATACACTATTAATTTTTTTTTTATATATATTTACCAGCACAGAACTCCAGGAACAATTTCTTGATCTTGTTGATGGACAATTGGACATTTCGATGTGCCATTCTGATCGATACATGGTCATTTCCATAAGAAATGTGAAATGTTCACTCTCACTGAATTAAGCACATTTGAAGCATTGAACGCGCATACATGATTCTGAGTTTGTGGTTCGTAACTCTGATGATATATACATTATAATTTTTTAGTCAATATTTCTATTCATTTTCAGTTCAGTCCTGTAGACAAAATCGACTTATAAATGTCGATCAGCGAGTGGGGCACATGGTGTCCACAAAGAATATATATAACCCAGCAATTTATTGATGGTTTTGCCAAATTTTGCCGTATGAATTCGTCTTCAAGATCAACAGCTTGCTCCAGATTACTAAAGGTAATGGCTTAACAGTTAGAATAAATCAACCAATTATATTGATATTTTGTCTATGGATCTTAAAACTTTGAGAACTGGTCTCACCCACGTCCAAATCTTATTGACAACATTTGTTTCACTTAAATGATATTGTTACATAGTGATCCATCACTGTTATTGTGCCACTGGCCCCCATAGGAGGTATGGGGCATATGTTGGTCTGTACGTCTTTGTTTTCCGTGTGGTAACTTGAATAGTATTTGACAGAATTTGATAAGACTTGGTATAACATATGTGGCCTTCAATTGGTGATTTGATGCAATTTCAATTCTTTTGCCAGATTTGTGTGGCCCTATATTCTATAGTTGGTTTGTGCAGATAACTTACTTTCTTGTGTTATTCATTAAATACATTCCCAACCATTTCATTAGAAAATGTCGTCTGATAGGTGTTATAATTTGCGTAGCAAGCTCCTTTCTCACTTTTGAACCCATATCAGTCCTTGGTATGTGATCATCTATTTCATATATCTGAAAAATGAGGTATAAAGAACATGATGACCAGGGCTCTGAAACTATTTGATATTTGGAATAACCATAGTGATATAGTTAATCTAATTAATAGAACACACTGATACTTGCCAAATTTGCCAATATCAAAGACAAATCTCATTTGGCAAAAATTTTGGCAAGTGGGTTTTCAATTCTGTGATGTGAACGATCTAGTCCGAAAACATCGAAAGTTGAATTATATCGCCGACTGTACAAAGGGAAACCTGATCGCGGACAGTACAAAGGGAAACCAGATCGACAACGCGGTCACAACGTATTGTGCAATCATCTTTAGTTTTCACGGACATTCAAACGGACATTCAAAGACGCATGGACATTAAAACGAATGTGGTTGAATTATGACAATGTGAAGAAAGCAATGTTTTGTAAAGTGTGCATTGACACCGTTATAAGCAATTTGTTCGCAACATGCTGTTTTAATCTGGAGAAAGATTACGTCGCTTTGAACGAAACAGCAAAAGGTCATTATTTTATATTTAATCCCCCATTGCCTGTCTGGTCACTCACGGGGTTCTTGCACAATGCATGTTTATGATGACATTGTATTTATGACGGTCGCGGTTTATGAGCACCAAGTGTAAGACAATAGTTTAATCAGCCGAATGTGAATCACGACAGATATTTTGTGGCTATTTGTCGTCAATACCGATACAATCAAAATAATATGTATGCTTTTATGACATATTGTAATTTGATAATGGCCATAGAATATTACGTTATTAGTTTCCAGCTGTCACTTAGATATTTTCGCAAGGATAAATTTTTAATGATTTAAAAAAAGATAATGATATAAAACAAAAAAATAATAACATTAAGAAGAACAACCCCGGGGTTAGCCCCCCCCCCCAAATCACTCTTTCAAATAAAGATTAATAAATTTTTAATAAATGATATATATAAAAATACTTCTAGTTCATCAAAATTATTTAAATTATTGTGTATTTTACCTGTGTCTGTTAGATTTTACGTTTTATATGAATCAAGATAAAAATGATAAATTCTAATTTTCTTTGATTTTGCCTAATTTGACCTTCAATTTAATTTGGCAAAAAAAAAAAAATTTGGCAAAAAAAATAATTTTGTGGCAACAGAAAATTATGGTCCAGCGCCAACCCCGCACTGGAGGCAATGAGATGAAGCTCCCTGTTTGTCTCTAGAAATGAGACCGCCAGAGATTTCTGTTCTAAAGACTTCAAAATTTGTGTCAGCTATTTTTCATTCGTCTGGTTTGTGCTTAGGTAACCCATACCACAAGTTAGCAGAAGAGTTACACAAACTGTTATATTCACTACAACTGGTATTATTAATTACAGATGGGCTACCATTTTCAAAGCTGGAATTCAGTTGTCCTATAGACTATAGTGGCTAATACTGGCTATACTTATATTTAATAGCAAGCAAACAATCGCAATGTACAATAAGAATTATAAGTGCATATATTCATAATTTTCTTGAATTAAATGGCACAGAAACAGCTACTGTACTTTTCGTCAGCGTATTTTTAGAATTTCTAGTTGGAATCGAATTTGACTTTCAAATAGAATATCAAATCGTCTATTCGCAGAACCACACGGTCAATGTCACACCATATTATATAACTTATAATGTTATATGGGTTTGATGTGCTAGGACGTCGCCTGTCAACCGTCCCTCATCATATCGATTATTGAGTTTTCATAAAAATTTGACTAAATAGAAACTGATTACTGGGGATTTACAGGATACATCGGGGTATATAATCAAATGTTTGTGATAATTTTACTTACAATCTCAGTCTCACTATTCTGGCTGCTGGGAGATGCAGTGGCTTGTGTTACAGTGTTGCTGTTCTTGTTACTGTGGGTGGACTTGTTGCTAACCCATCGACAGATAATTTTTCTCGGGGCCATTCTCTTGAAACAAATATCTTTTAGGTCATCCTCATTAAAATATTTAAATGACTCCAGATTGAGGCCTTCATCTGAAAGAATAAAACTCTAAATTATGATTCCCATCATAGTAATTCACTATTGCCAAGGGATGGGTTAAACATATTCTAATGTTCTGAAATGAGTAGCCATTACATTATGATGTATCATCACAAACGTTGTCTCACCATTGTCTCGCCATAATTATACGCCCCTCAACGAAGTTAGGGGGTATACTTGAGTCAGCTTGTCCGTCCGTCGTCCGTCCGTGGACACAAATTTGTCTGGAGTTTTTCTCAGTCGTTTTTGGATCAATTTCCGTGAAACTTGGCACAGGCATCAACCACCATGGGAACATGTGCACCTGCGATTATGATGTCTGTCGGACTTTTTTATTTCCCCTTAGAAATTTTTTGCAACATGTATAATTTTGTCCGAGCTTTTATTCCTACATTTTTAGGGATTTTTTTTTAACTTGGCACAGACATTTAGTACCGTAGGAATCTGTGCACCTGCGATTATGATGTCTGTCCGGCATTTTTTGGTGGTAGGGTTGAAACGATTAATCGACTAACTGTAGTCGACGATGAAATGTTAGAATGTCGACTCTGAATTTTGCCATCGACTAGTCGGAACATAATGTTTTAGTTAAATGAACAACGTTTTCAACAATTTGAAAATGCAGCGAGTATGTAACAGTAAATATCGGCAAGCTGAAAAAAAGTGTTTTCTGTCAATACATTCATTAAATCATTTTATTACATGATCCTACTATACCCTAATTCCATTCAATAAACCCATTCTATAAATTCTGATATTAAACGTTTGTTTAATAATAGGAAATAGTGCCTTTGACGTCCGGTCTGTCATCTGTTTACATACAACATGCTACATCTCAAAAATACTATGGCTTCCAATATTTTTTCAACAAACTATAATAAATGAAGAGTTTGAAAAGTTATTTCATTAAATATACACCATTACACATGGCAGTTGGTCTTCATTTATCTGGGACTATTTGTTTACGCAGATATAGTTATGTAAAATGTCTTGCATGCCTAATATAGAAGCCGATGTTAGTTTCACGCCCCATTTGTTAATTCAAATATGTTTTGCCAATGTTTTGGATCATTTAATAAAAGAATCTACAATGCGTCCCCAGTTTATAACAGAATTTACAGAACTGATCCAGCTCTGACTGGTCCAGTATATTAGGTCTAGACCTACGTTAATGAAATCGTTTTTAATACTACTTGCTGCTGTAGCCACTTCTTCCTCTCCCACTAGTCTTTCCAGTTTCAGAATTAATTCTTCAGCCATTATGGTCTATTAATATAAGCATACTCATGAAAACAATCAATATCTATGCTTCTAAAATTGGAGCAGATTTAATAGAAATATTCTTTATATTTCTATTTAGGAATGTATGTTCTCATGGTAGTGATCAAACAACCCGATCCGATAAATTGAAGGCAAACAAACTGGGGAAAATATTGACAAAAATAGAAGAATTGACTGATCTTCTATTTGTACATACATGTGTAGTTTATTAGTGTGAATGGTTACTGACAAGTATGTTTTCCAGATAACAGTCACTTCATACGGTCAAATGAGTTTGTATTAAGATAACTGGTGCAGTCATATCTATTTGTATAATATATTGTTTTTGATTTGGGTACAACTTATTGTAAAGATTATCCTATATAGTCGGCCTGGAGAATGCAGCACATTTTACTGTTTTAAATTCCAGGCAGCAGTCAGATAGCTTCTAACCCACGATATGATCTGAGAACTAAAGGTTGCAAGCCTAATCATGGTTTTTATGACCTGATTCTACTCTCGTTCTTCATAAAATCAATCTATACAGGTATGTTACCAAGCATTGTGGAATTCAAAAACCCTCGTTCTTCATAAAATCAATCTATACAGGTATGTTACCAAGCATTGTGGAATTCAAAAACCCTCGTTCTTCATAAAATCAATCTATACAGGTATGTTACCAAGCATTGTGGAATTCAAAAACCCTCGTTCTTCATAAAATCAATCTATACAGGTATGCTACCAAGCATTGTGGAATTCAAAAACCCTCGTTCTTCATAAAACCAATCTATACAGGTATGTTACCAAGCATTGTGGCATCGAAAACCCTCGCTCTTCATAAAATCAATCTATACAGTTATGTTAACAAGCATTGTGGCATCGAAAACCCTCGTTCTTCATAAAATCAATCTTTACAGGTATGTTTAATACCAAGCATTGTGGCATCGAAAACCCTTGTTCTTCATAAAATCAATCTATACAGGTATGTTAGCAAGCAGTAACTTTATTTTTGGACATAATATATTTTACTGAGTGCCTTGTCATGATTCTACACTAAGTCCCAAGACATGTTTATAAGAATACACAGTTTGCATCGTCTCCCTGCTAATTAAGGTCAGTATGACCAGCATGTTCAACTCGCAGATGCTCTAAACTGTGTATACTTTTGGATCTATTATTCTATATGATGTATATTGAGTTGGGTCATGACAGCACAATTAATTTGTTTAGCTAATTACTTTGCCATATTTAAAAGTCTCTATAATAATATTTTCAATTAATTTTGTAGTTTGCGATAACTCATTATAGGCCAGTATGAGTTTTCAAAAAATGAACTTGACCCTGCACCATTATCATCTTGATTTCAACATCTTGTTTTTCTGTATTAAACTAGTTTCCTACATACTAAAACCCTTTTTGGAATTATGGACCAATGTATACCCCATATCATGTTTTGCCAAATGCAGGGGGGGAGGAGAACTGCGACGTGAGGATCGGTGGCGTTCCGATAAAGAGACGGTGGAATTCCAATAAAGAGACGGTGGAAATCCGATAAACAAGACGGTTCGCTTTCGGCGACAAACAAGATTTTCTTCGTGTTTGGGCATTCAAACGGAATTGCTGTGACAAATCAGGTTTCATGTCATCATATCGTTATTTAAAGGCACGTGAGGCCTTAGTTGTCGAAAATATTCATATTTGTTCCAATCACCGTAAACAGAAAAACATTAACACGCATACAGTTTCGTTCATATATACCATGACCATCGCGTAAACAGCATGTTATCATAAAGACCTACTATATTTTACCTAAGCATGAGCCTGGTTGTGTTACAGAAGACAGCACAATGATACTGGCTAATCGCACACAAATGGCATAAACGCTCTTTATTAGATCCAAATCAGGAATTCACCAACAAAGAACGCTCTTTATGTTTACCATCATAATATAAACAAACACCAGAAAAGTAACTTTTTAAGCTTTTGTTTACACAACACTGGTCAAACATATGACAATAACATACTGTTTATGCGATAGTTCTTAATTGTATACGGACAAAGACTGTCTACATTTTGATGTTCTTTCTGTTTGTGGCGGTTTTTGACGGGTGGAAATATTTTCACAGCATACCCACCGCCAAGGCCAACCGTACCTTTAAGTTACTAATATCCATCAAAATCTAGATGCTACAGTGACTACAACCAAGAGAATATCGATTTAAAAGTCACGCGACGGTTCGTTTTCCTATTAAAGACACGCGATGGTTCGTTTTTTATCGGAAAACGAACCGTCGCGTGACTTTTAAATGGCGATTCTATTGGTTTTACTCACTGTAGCGTCTAGATTTTGATGGATATTTAGTAACTAAACTAACTATATGATGATATGAAACCTGATTTGTCACGGCAATTCCGTTTGAATGCCCAAACACGAAGAAAATCTCGTTTGTCGCCGAAAGCGAACCATCTCGTTTATCGGATTTCCACCGTCTCTTTATCAGAATGCCACCGATCCTCACAGTTCTACCCCCCCCCCCCCCCCGTGAAATGGCGGTACAATTACATTCAAACCAAATGTATGATAAACAAGTAGTAATCTGTTTTGAAGCAGTGGTCGTTGATAATCAGGCCTTGTAAATATAATGGAGGTATGAGTTAGGATGTGACTGATAAACACGGATTTAATCGAAACCAGAATATCGGCACAAACATGATAAACGATGAGGACAGTGCACATAGTTTACATAGCCACATCATGTTTGTGATATTACGCTAGCATTTATATTTTATAAACATTTATCACGATGTTAGCTAATTATGTAAATATCAATTTTATATTTTTGTTAAGATAAATGGGTTAACACGAATCAATGTTCGATGCCAATAGACGGCATGGCATACTACCCAGCCCTCTTAATTCCGATTGTTTGGCTTTGGCAATCTACAGCAACCATGGCCCAGTTTGATTCAGCCAATTGTAAGTGCTGACTACCCAACGAATACACTACCTTATTTCACACATGGGTAAATTAGATGATAAAACACATATCTGCGGCCATACTCAGCAGATAATGCGGCCATCATAGTAAATATATGGTAGCCGCGATATCTATTGAGTGGCCGCTTTACTCACGTGTGTGAATATCTCCCGAAAAAAGCATATATCGCTTCATGTGATAAACTAGTGTATTTGTTGGCTAGTACCATATGCCATCTATTGGCATCGAAAATTGATTCTCGTGTTAATACATTTGTCTAAAAAAAAAAGAGTTAATTATTTGTAATTTTTTACATAATTAGCTAAAATCGTGATAAACAATGTTTATAAAATGTCAATATTTACAAATTGACACTAACATGATGTGGATATGTAAACTAAGTACACTTAACTCATTGTTGATCGTGTTTGTTCTGTTATTCTGGTGTTTAATTCCCATGTTCACATTGGGTATGAAATACTAATCTAATTCCTGGTATTGGAAAAACAAAAATTAAAATTAAGATTGCCCACTCTCACTGATTAAAAAAAACATTGTCTGAGCATCAAATAAATTTGTTTTTGTTTCACTTTCGTAGAAATTACTTCATTTTCACACATATACCAGTATGTTGCATAGGCTTAATTGATTTCCAACATTGACAAATTATTAAAACACTTGCCTAGCATCCAGTCAGTTTGAATATCAATATGGCATATGTAGAAATACAGATTTCTTTGAGGGCTGATTGTGCAGAGTTTCTCAAAAATCCTAAAGTTTGAGAATCCCGTACTGGCCTAATAGTTATCATTGTAGTTGCATCTTCAAGTCTATATATGTCAACAACTATCATAAACTGCATACACTAAGTGAGGATATTGTATTTCAATCGAATAATCAATGTACCACATTCTAACTTGTGTACATCTAAAGGGTGATGACAAGACAGGGACAGATGTACAGCTTGCCATCTCGGAATAGTTTTCCTGTCATAAGTGCATTCACAGCATAACATTGGTGTCTAAAAGCTAATGTGCAGCATATATCTGTAAAATTGCACACAATATGGGCAGATCGTTTGAAAAGTGTATTTTTCAGTTCATATTTCATGCAGCTCATCCCAGTAAGGGGCCCTGATTTCCTGATGATATTTGGGAAATGGACCATGAAGTGGTGTTTTGGGATGAGCGGTCTTGTTGGAAATAGTGCCTTGAACATGGCTAGATGATCTGCTATGAGAGTTTTAAGAAATTCTATTAATCCCATAGTTAATCGCGGGGCCAAACAAATATCAACAATTTGACCCAGATGGATTAGCAATTGCCAGGCCTTATCATATTCTGGCACATAACTTCCGACCATTACAGGGAGAAGCCTAAACAGAGCCCACATTTGTGTGGCTGTTTGCCCAGTAATTGCGGAATCTTCTGTCACTTTTGTTATCTCACATGGGCGATTTTTCCTGTCAACTATTGTTCTCTCAAAAACTTTAATCAAATTTTTTTTCAAACTTTCTAATGTGAAATAACGATTCACATTAATGAGCTTATACAGTACCATCCCCTTTTCCAGTGGTACCACACCTTCTAAAAGTGTATGCATGGGGTCATTGGTATTGTTTTCCATTATATTGAAATATTTCGATTGGTTCAAGGCACATTCACCTTTCACACCCCAAGTTGTTGTTTCATTGTCTTGAGAACTATTCAGATCTTTTTCATATTCGGTCACTGACCGCATGATAAATTCACTTTTCGTGAAACATTTCTGAACTTGCTCTTTTGTAGCATAGCATAGGACACAAAAATAGTCGGTTGAAAAGCATGCAATAAAGAATTCAAAGCTAGGTTGTCGCATATCACTTGACATATTGTGCCTTTTAGGTTCATTGAACCATTATGTATCAAAATACCTTGATTTTATAGGATTTTAATATCTCGCTTGACATGTGACAAAATCGGAGCAAATCCATAAACCTTGAAATCGAGGGCACGAACAAGTGCCAGGAGATGAATGTTGGACAGATTTGTATTCAATTTTGAATCAATGTTTTTATGATGAAAAAAAACACTCCAATTTTGTGGATTGTTTGCTTTCCCCTGAGTGGGTTTGTGGTACCCATATCATCATAAAACAGTTGTAAGAGGATTTTGTTTGCGTAATCCTTATTCTGGTATGTCTCTCCATCTAAAAAATCCTCATAAACACCATTTGTGAATGTTTTTTTAAATAATAATTGGGAGAACTGTCTGTTCTCACACAATTTCTTTAAAGTTTCAAGGACAGGGACATACCAGAATGAGTCTGTAACTAAGACGTGCTTCAGTGTGCTACTTTTTCTGTCCATTTTGTATTCATACCTTGACCCAAGTGACACCTGCTTTGGTTCAATGAAGTCCAAATTTTCCTTCAGAAACTTTGTTTGTTTATACTCTGTGTCAAGGAATGTTAACGGATCTTTCAAGGAGTTGAGAGAGCAAGAAATGTTGGAATCATCAGAAGGAATTGCTCATTCAACTACTTGTATTGCCTGATCAACTGTGGCATTTATTGCATTGTTGCAGGAAGTTATCACTTGAGGAATTATGTTATGTGGAATAGCACTGTCGGCTTTAAGTTGTGTAACAAGGAGAATTCCCTCATGGTCCAAGCCATTGTGAACAGAAAGTTCGTCATTTGGAGGCTCAACCAGAGGTTCACTTATTTCAGTTGACAATTCAATTTCAGTGGTTTCTGTCAACTCCATTGGAGTGTCCAACAAATGTGGTTCATGCTGGCTCTTGGTATGCCTTATCAAATTATATATTTTGGATGGAGTGCTTTTGCAGTCCTCCTGGCAACATTTCAAGGGGTATGACATTTGGCCCGAACATTGGTGTGTGTGTAGATCTCTCCGTAGGTCATCTAGATATATGAAAACTTTCGAACAGATGAAACAAGTGTACATAATTATTTCTGAGTTTGGAAACCCCTCATCTGAAGATTGCTAATGACATTCTTGTATTTGGATCCCTGAAAAGGTAATTTCTGTAAACATTGAAGCGTTCATAGTCTAGTGTATTTATGGTTTTACCCAGAACTAATAGGAACATAATTGATTTTGCTGGAATAGACATAAACCCTTCGTAAACATACTAACAATCAGCAAAAATCAGAAAAATAGAAATTGGTGAATTTCTTGAAATATATTTTGGATAATTTGGTCATATCAATTTATGGATTTTCACAGATGTATATAAAAAATTTAAATTCACTATTCCCACCAAATGTCATGTATATTTTCTCGACCTCACTTTCCTGATTCCTGAACTGAAACCGTTCCCAGTGTCACTGGTTGTGTACCTTCAAAAACAGGAGTTTACCCGATATCGGAGCCTCAATTTCTGAAATTGAGCCAAATTCCGTATTTTGTGATCAATAATTAAAAAACTAGAGTAAAATGAAGGGCTTTTTCACTGTTAGTATTTGCTCACTAGATTATACACAAAAAATTATTAATTTGTGCATCTATGGTTGACAAGAAGATATTCTTAAATAAAATTGCATCTGACACATAACTCACATGATGATATGGCATATTTGAGGTCATGTAACTCAATAAATTAATATCCGTCTGGTATGCTTTTGTAACCTTTTAAGAATAAAGTGCAAACAAATTGTGAAGGACTTTCCAAATACATTAGTAAAGAAAATTAAATTATGGCCCTATTAGTTCAGCATCTTTTCCGAAAATGTGGGAGTTTTTGTCAATTTTTGAAGGTTTATGTGTAAAATCAGAAAAATGCATGAAATTTGTGGAAATGTACATGGCAAATGATCATTGGCTAATTTTGGCATCCTTTATCATAAGTTCAGTGTTGTGTAAGATTATATCACCCCTCATCCCAAAATTCAGCAAAAAGTCAGTTTTGACAAAATTTGGCCAGACGGAAGAACTCTGATTATTCTTCGCTATGGCATAGATGTCTACACACTTCTGGATACCCAGTATGATAACGCCATGATTTTGTTGATCTAGATGGCAAGATTTCTGAAATTCATGGTGAAAGTAGACTGAATTTTGTTTTCATCTTTATGCCCCTTTATACTGCTCTATATGGGTGATAATTTAATTTTATTTTGAACAAGGATCTAGGGAAAATTCTCCACAGTTGTCGAGACATATATTATATATTATATATGAGGGGCTAATCCTGTTTAAATTGCATGATTTTTCGTTTTACTTTCACCAGAAAACTGCTATATCATGCATTATCATCATGTGTATCTCGAAGTAAGTAGACTACTATTCTACAGCACAAAATAACCGGGGTTCTGGAGTTCTTGTGCTCTTGTATGCCGAATTTTCCTTTACAATTTGTTTTAAAATCTAGTATATTTACAAGATTATAAAAATCATGGCATATGGATAACAATTTATTGAGTTACATGACCTCAAATATTGCATTTCATTACATGCGTTCTGTGGCAGAGGCAGATTTGGCTAATATAAGACTATACAATCGAACAAACATTTTGTTTGAGAATATTTTGTTCCTTCTTGATAATACTAGTAGATGCACAATTTAATCATTTTGTTTGAGAAAATTACTGAAACTGTGAAAAAGTCCTTCATTTCAGTTCATTTTTTGCTATATTTAAAAAAAAAATTAGGACATTGACCATAAAATATGGAATTTGGCTCATTCTGAGAAATTCAGGCTCCAAAATCGGGTAAACTCCCACATTTGAAGGCACACAACTGGAAAAATTCCCAACAAATTTTGGAAGGGTTTTCTGTTCTGGAATCAGGAAAGTAAGGTTGACAAAATCACAATGACCGTTTTCATGTTATGGTGTGCGTTTGGTGATTGTGGTGTATCGCCATTCTAAGTTCTAACATGCTTTTTGTATGTTATTGAATTGGAGGTGAGATAAAACTGAGATGGAGAGGTAATTGTATATATTACAATGAACATCGTGCAGTCATGTAGAAGGATATTAGACCCAACAACTGATTGCTGGTTCTCTGTTTGTTTCTAGGCCTGAGAAATAGTCCACAGAAAATTCTAATATGAGCATTATGACCATGCTCTCTCGACATAAACACTTTATTTTCCCACCCTTAAATACATTTTTACACTAGAGCTGAAACGGATATCCGGCTACCGTCGGCAAACCGGTTGATCGTAGTTCAACCGGTTAACCGCTATGTAATACACACATGCAATGCCACTGATGCACTAATTTGCATTGTGGAATCAATAATTATCCAAATGATCAGGATAATAGTTCTTATGCGAAGACTACCAGCATGTGTCAAATGTATTTAGGGGTGGGAAAATGAAGTATTTCTGTCAAGGGAATATGGTCAGAGATCTCACCATGGAATTATTTCTCAGGCCAAGAAACATTCTGAGAACCAGGGAAGTGGTCAGTCGATGGATCTAATGATGGTTCTTTCTACAGCACTGCAGGAGATTCATGATAATATATATGCACATTACCTCTCCATCTCGATTTTTCTCCCGCCTCCTGTCGCCTCTGCTTCAATAACATACACACTCATGTTAAATGGCGATTCGACGAACCACTATTTTCAAATGCTGAAATGGTTGGTCAGTGTGAAGGACTTGAGAATTTTAATTTTGCATATACATCCTGGAAAATCCATAAATTGATGATTTGATAAAATTTTCCCCAATTTATTTCACAAAATTCACCAATTTCTTTTTTTCAGATTTTTGCTGATTTTTGTTATGTCATTTATGGAGAGTTTATGTACTTTGCAGCAAAAACAATGTTGCATTTAGTTCCGGGTTTGGCATATTTTTCTCCTAAATACACTGGATTGTCAATGGTGGTAGTGTGCTGTTTTGGGGACTAAAGTAATAACAGGTGAGCTTTGCTAACTATGTTAGCCAAGCTCACCTGTTATTACTATAGGAATCAGGGAGCTAAATGAGTGCCAGAGGGGGGGGGGGGCGAGTACAATATGGAATGCTAAAGGCGAAGGTAACTGAAGAATGACCGTCACCTGATACATGCGACACGTTATTAAAGGATGACATCGCGTTTAGTTGATTTGTACATCATATCTAAATAATTTAAACTGGTGAATTAATGGGGGAATGGATTTTTGTGAACGGGAAATTTATTTAACTAGCTGCTCTGTCGTACACTTTATTTAAAAAATTAAACACATGACCTATGATGTTTCTTGCATTTTCGAGATCAACTGGTGTCAATCTAGCTGGGTAAAGATCACTGGTATGGCCTGCAGGCTTCAATTCAGTGAATTTGGCCAAAACATTAACATTGTTGCCTATGGGAAACCATTTAGTTCAGTGATGCCAGCTGTGATTCATATAAGAACAATTTGAATTTTTAGGAATTTTCACGTCTCGCCATGGCAAGTTGTTAATCTCATATTTTCTCATAAACAGCACACTACCACCATTGATCACCATTGACATCTGACTCTTTCCCTCCAAATTGTCTGTCCTGATCACTTCCTGTTTCAGCAGACCCTCACTTCTTGTCTATATTCAGTAACTGTTATACATGTACACTGTGATTTACACTGTAGCTCATATTAATATTCTCCCTCTCTTTTCTCTTCCCTCTTCTTATGTGCATATGCACAAATCAACGAATCCATGGAGGACTTACAATTTTCAATCTTTGAGAAGAACAAGCATTGAGGACTATATTAAGTAAATTCGGTAAGTCATCTCTATTTATTTATTGATTTTCAGGAAGGTTTAAAAAAAATTAATATTGAATCCTTCCATTTTATATACCCATTTTTGGAGAAAAAAAACTCAAGAACTTGACATATAGTTTGGCAAGATCGGTACGTAGGCTGCGAGCGGGTTTTCACAATTATAAACCATAAATTATTATCTACTGTTTTTGTTGATATTCGGTTGGACTTTGTACGATTATTTTTACTTGAGTTTTGGCCTTTAGTTTGTTTTTATCAATGTTAGGTCAGTTAGCACGATAACTTGAGCAAAGATATTATTTACCTGACTTACGGCTGAGTTCTTTACTGCATCCATTTTTAGTGCTTCTCAGTCGACCAGAGCCATTTTTGTTGCGCAACCCTTATTAGTCGAGTTTTTCAAAAACTCGACTTATGGGTCACGTCCGAACTTTTTTACAAGAGTTATCCATCTTAGATGGTTTTTAGTTAAGTTTTTCACCGTTAGCACGATAACTCACGCAAATGTTAACCAATTTCAATAATATTTGGTATATGAGACTCTTGCAACAATATCTCGGATGAGTTCGAAAACCAGGTTTGTTCGAATTTTTTTTTTGCAGAGTTATGGGTCTTAGTTTGTCTATTTTTAGCAATGTTATTACCGTTAGCGCGATAACTCAATGAAATATTAACCGATTTATACAATATTTGGTATATGAGTCTATTGCAACAATATCTCGGACGAGTTCGAAAACCTGGTTTGTCCGAATTTTTTTTCGGAGTTATGGGTCTTAGTTTGTCTATTTTTTAGCGATTTTATCACTGTTAGCGCGATAACTCGATGAAATATTAACCGATTTCAACAATATTTGGTATATGAGTCTCCTGCAACAATATCTCGGACGAGTTCGAAAACCAGGTTTGTTCGAATTTTTTTTTGCATAGTTATGGGTCTTAGTTTGTCTATTTTTAGCAATGTTATTACCGTTAGCGTGATAACTCAATGAAATATTAACCGATTTATACAATATTTGGTATATGAGTCTATTGCAACAATATCTCGGACGAGTTCGAAAACCTGTTTTGTCCGAATTTTTTTCCCAGAGTTATGGGTCTTAGTTTGTCTATTTTAATCACAATTTTATCACAGTTAGTGCGATAACTCAATGAAATAATATGACCATACGTAAACGTAATAAAGCCCACGTAGATTAAATCTGGCAGTTTGCGATCCAAAATACATTTATAATAATTACCGCTTTTGAATTATACCGGTATCGAAATTAGTCGACGAAAGATAAAAGGAAATAATGACATTTCTTCCTGTGCTCAAATAGAACTTTCGAAGATGTGTTCTTTTGTGCGACACTGTTCACATGTTCACAACATGGTATCTACTCGATGTGTTTACTGGTAACACCGAAGATCTGGTCTGCTTGACAGCGTGGAGATATACAAAAATTACAGTACACTATGCTCCAAGTTGTGTGTTGAAATTCTGCACTACATTTGCATAAGTTGGAGGGAATTGTGTGAGCACATGGTGACGTCATATAGTATAGTACAGTTCACAATCTGAAGGAACAAGGCCATATCCCAACCAAAGAACACATGTGTGACATTAAGAACTAACCATGCTCGATTGAACATAGAGACATTAACCGATTGACAGACCCATGTCACAGTGTATGTCGCAAGCATATGAAAACGCATGCATTTGACACTATATCAAAATGTGGGATACATACACAAAACCGCACGCGTGTGTTACTTGTATCAGTATATCGAACGATTGCAATGTGTAAGGACCGCACGTTCAGCCAATACCCTAAGTATCATCCTTACGCGACACAGGCATGCACATAATTCCCAAAATCCAGTCATACTAGATCGAGAATATTGTACTCAATTACAGGTTATGTCACACCGTTATAAGGCGTTATTTGCTTGTGTAAAGCGTTCCTACATCAATAATGTGTACACTGCTACTACGTCAATAAAGCTATTTTTAGTCAATATATACCAGGATATGTTGATCAACTTGGGAACGCAATATGAAATTAAGAAGTAGCCACGATTGAATACAATGTACCACTACCGGTTGGACAGACTATTGCCATAACTAGTGTATGTCGCAAGCATATGGATGCACTTATGACACGATATCAATGTCGGACGCTTGGTATGGAATATATACACAAAACTACGCGTGCATGTGGGTTACTGTTGTCAGTATATCGGACGAGTTCAATGGCGTAGGATAGCACAATCTGCCAAAAAACATTATTGTTCTCCTTAAGATACGCATGCATGAGTATCATACACTATCGGCCAGTAACACACATGCAATTTGGTCTGTTTACCACACGCTCGATCGATATATTCTAACTGACTCTTCCCCACCGATGTCTCTATATCCCTTCAAGATAGATGTTGCCTAACACTGTTTCTTGAATGAAAATGCTCAATTTCAGGTAAAAAAAAACACATAGATTTAATCATAAAACCTGCATTTAGTGACTTCATTTGTATATTTCATGCGATAATTGTCATATCTGCTTCAAAATAATACGGACAACAAACACCATCAGCACCAACATTCAGTCATACACGTAGTCGAGAATACTGTACCCAATTACTGGTTATTTAAACATTTTAAGGCTTTATTTTGTGTACACTTTGTGCTACTATACGTCAATAAAGCAATGTTCAGTCCATATGCGAGGATCCATTGATCGATGTCGCAACCATGGCATGTGAGCGCCCCTTCCGGAATATCGACTTATCCCAACTCTATAACGCAATGTGAAATTAAGAATAAGCCACAATTGAACATAGTATACCACTAACGGTTTGTTAAACTATTGTCATATACTGTATGTCGCACGCGTATGGACGCACTTGACACGACATCAATATCGCACGCTTGGTACGGAATATATACACAAAATCGCATGCGCGAGTTACTGTTGCCGTATATCGGACGAGTGCAATGGCGTAATGATCGCACGATCAGTCAAATTGAAATTGTTATCCTTACGCGACGCATGCAGGTATGTCACATACCAGGGACCACTAACATGTTCATATGCGGGGCTGTTAATCACACGCTGGAACGGCTTATTCTAACTGACGCTTCCCCACAAGTGTCTCTACATCCCTGCATTATGGATTTTGCTTAACACAGTTTCTTCAATGAAAGTGCCAAAATATATATAACGATTTAAACTCATAGATTTAATCACACAACCTGGAAATTTTAAGCATTTAGTGACTGTTTGTATTTTTCCTGCAATATTTGTTTAACCTTTTAATGCTGGGAGCTGCACTGTTGCAGCATTAAAGACCATGTTCCAGTGCCTTCTCTTATATAGGAAGACTCGTATATGTAAGAGAGTGCGTTGGCACAGTGTTTTCGTAATATTTCCGGAAACTCAAGTCATGAAATTGTTTAAATTTAATAGACACCAAGCACCATCAGCATCAAAACTCTAATAGCAGGAAGCGTTGAGAACACTCTACACAATTACTGGTTATGTCACAATTCTAAGGCCGTATTATATATTTTAATGCGCTCTCTCGTCACTCATTTTCACACTGAGCTGGTACATAGATAAAGGACTTTCACTCTATATTCTATGATGAGTTGATCAATGTCGCAACCATATGGGCGTCTTATAGAAGCCGATGTTAGTTTAGCGTCCCATTTGTTGATTTAAGTAGGTTTTGTCGAGGCTTTAGATCATGTAATAAATATAATCTATAACTCGTCCCCATAGTATAGGCTACATGGCGGAATTTACAAAACTCGTTTGAACACTACATTAGGTCTGGACCTCAACGAAGGCTCGTCCAGATCTAATTTTCTGGACTCATTTTGTTAATTCCGCTATAAACTGGGGACTCGTTGTAGATCCTCTCTTTATTGCACACGCTGACCCCTGGAACATGACAAATGAGGCAAGAATGAAAAAATACCAACCGGTATGATGGCAGTATCTCATTCTAATAACAATATTGCTTGTTGGTGAATTTGGATTTTGTTCAAAATAATATGATCATTTTGTTGGCACCAATATTTTATTAATCAGAAGGCAATCACATCACCCAGGACTGGCCAGGAGTCTTCATGTCATTTCATTACACTTCCTGTTAGACATACATGTACAGTCACCTTCAAGTGTAAATTATGGCACTTTCCAAACGTAATAGAACAAGATTTACATTCTCCAGAATTGAAGCAGTGTATATTTTCCTTAGAACAATTGGATCAATACCTTGTACTTTCATACGATGTTTTGCACTGAATAAATAAATACACATCAGCTTCCTGGAGTGAATTCCTTGGTGACCTCAGGTCAAGAATCACTATACCGTGTACACATATTAGTATTACACATGTATGCATCCACCCCAAAAGTATCCATTGCACACATGACTACCTCCAATATAATTTAGAATAGATGATGTATTTTCTGTTATCCTGTTTTCTCATCATTTCCTTCTACTAGTAGTATTATAAGGAAGCTGAAATTGCAAGTTATTAAAAGTTTGTGTCCTTAATGTTGATATTGTCTTTGGGAGTGAATAACATTCCACGACGAGAGCCCACAGAAATTAGTGGATTTTACATTTGTGTCATCATAGTCACGATACAACAGTTCCATTTAATCTCTGATTGTGAATTTTAATTTTACACTTGTCCAAGGAAATTGTCTGATGCCTTTTCAAAATGTATTCAGAACCAGTAAATGTCAGATCACAGAGTTGAACTTCTGATAGTTGATATAGTTATATAGTTATATGTGTGATAAGCAGGATGTAGATCCAAAATATCCCTGAAAATAGAAAATAAAAACAATTTAAGTATACAATAATACATACACAATACAGACATGCTTTTAACAAGTATGGTTGCACAACTGTTAAATAAAAGGAACGACTAACAGTCCTGTTTTATGCCGAGCAGTTTGAACTACCGAGTACAACCATGTAAATGTGTGCTGACATCTAATTTAATAGCATTGTTGTGAACATTAAAAATAAACAGTAGTAACTACTAGCTGGGATACCAGGAGTTTGCTTTAATGATGGTTAAATAATTATTGTGCCTACAACTCATCCAAGCTAATTATTAGTGTCTCTTTGATTTACCTGGGGTAAACCGCACCTATTCCATGAGACACCTGGGAAAGTTCCCCTACATATATTCTAAGGTGATGATAAACGCTCTTTATTGCTATAAATTATTAGTGCCACTTTAAAATCATCTGAGAAACACAGCACCTATCCCACGGCAATCACTGGGTCACGTTACAGTACCCCCTGTGTATTAATGTTCCTACATATATTGATTATCTTCTAAGCTGATACTGCTTCTAAGCTGATGTTATTTATTAACCCTTTCCTAACTGGAGCTTCCTGAAATTTCAAAAACCCTGTGCCAATGCAGAGTCGCCAATATGGCGCCTCGCATATAAAAGAGAATGCATTGGCCAAGTCCTGTACAGGAAAAGGGAGCGATTGCTCCCACACCAATAATTACTCACAATATTTTATTCGCAGGTGCCAAAATTTACACTTGTCAAAATGTTCATGGTCACTGTAATAGTTGATTAAATATTGAAATTGTCGAAGGTATATTTATAACCTTTCCCATCTCAGTTAAATTACATTGTATGGGCATGTGAAAAGTTTAACTGGACATATGTCTATCCCACAGGTATTATTATTTGTTTGGCCTAATATGCTTGAGGATTATTAGCGTTGGTCATGTGTTCTGTGATGGGAACCATTATTTAAACAGTTGCTACTAGGATGCTAATAAGACATTTATCTTTCATGCTAAGTTTGTAGCAGTACAAGTAACTTAAAACGGTTGAGTTTTAACATGTACGTTTCCATGATAACTGCGATGAACATTGAACAGTGCCTTGTCGCTGAGGATCAGTGTCCACCGAGCCACTCACCATGCACATGAGAAGATAAATTTACTTTCAGAAAAGTTCTACTTGTGCGAAACAAAACGAGAACAATGTAATTGTACTTGCTCTCACTGATCGTTAGCGGACTAAACAATAAAAGAATTGAAAGACAGACCAATTGGGTTTTAACATAACAACAAATCATGTAGTGATTTCGCATTCAGTAAGTTAATCCATTTTATATCTCAGCTTACACATGGATAGGCCTACATGGGGAAACCGAAAAAATGCATGGTTAAACTGATCATGATGGAAGGCTTACATGATAGTTGTTTAGGTTTAATGTACGGCATAGTTGACTAGTTGTTTAGGTTTAATGTATAGTGTTTTCACGATGGAGTTGTGTTTAAATTTGTTTTGTATTTATAACAGGAAGAGGCAAAAGTGTGTAACGACAAAGTTCGGCAAAAAATTATCGCTGTCGAGGAAACAAAATTAGGTTTGAGGACCTGAACATGGATTTTGGTCAGTCGAAACATGGATATTTTTTTGGACTTTTTATATGTACTGGTGCAATGCAGTACATGTACATGTATGTTGTGCATGGCGATTTTCAAATATATCTTCAACATCGATTAAGAACTGTGTCTGTAGCTGCGTAAATTTAAAACTGATCGAAAAATAATAATGTTCATATATGAGCGAGAGACTATTATCAGTATATTATTACAAATATTAGGATGAAAGTTTCAAAAAATAATAGTTGGATCCAAGACAATTCCCGCTACGGTATTTCCTTGAAATCGTGATTAACTTGAAGATGAAGACGTGTATAAACATACTACTAGTAGTGTCTAGTGGTGAAGGTGAGGCCATTTGGTATTGCATAATGGTTAATGTCAGTCGACAATTAAGTCAACAATGCGAGAATTCGATCGGATCAGCTTCCGTTCTGTCTAAATAATTTCTGATCGCAGGTAATGACACCTTTGACAAAACTGTGTTCATAAATTAATGTTGTCGCTGTGTACATAGTAGTATCAGTACTCACAAGTATAATCACAATTGAGGTAGATGCTTGATTCGTTAAAATTGTAATTTCGAAATTTGTTGCAAGAGTGAATCGTGGAATTATGACTCTGAACCCGAGTCACTGAGAACTAAGTTAGAACTTAGAAGTTAGAGTCAACGGTCAAAAGTCAGTCTGCCCTCGCCTGGAATTGGTTACATTCGCGGTCAAACAAGGCGTACAATGGTACATCCTACATCCGATAATGATCATGTACATGTACTCACCTTGCATATCATAATAGAAGCATTTTTTTCTCACCACTGCGTGTGTTGTAATTGGTAATTCGTGGAAATAATAATCCGAGGTGGTGATTTTCAACTTTGTTTGAATAGCATCACTTGCCTAACAACCGTCTGTGAACAACGTTAATTCTGATTGGTTAAGACAAACGCGATCATCCAATCGCTAAATAGGTGACTCGGAAAGACGATACCAAGAGTTCAATAGGGCATGTCAAAGGTCATCTATTTTTAAGAAACAAATTTTCAAAGGAACGGTATTGCAATTCAGCTCTCCCAGCGTAGAGTGTGCGCGCCCAGTACACTCAGAGCCCTCTACGGGCTGGGCCTTCGGCCCAGGCCTACGTGGGCTTATTAACGGATTCAATTGATATTTGGTATATAGGTCTATTGCAATAACATACCACCGTTCAACTTTTTTTCCCGGAGTTGGGCACCTTATTGGCAGAAGTTTGGTTCGACTGCCAAAAAAATTGACAAAAGCATCTTAGATGCGCACCCCTTGTTTTCAAATCAATTTCATTAAATTTGTAAATTTCCTTTTCTTGTCAGATTCTAGTTTATTTTTAGTATTTTGTTTATAATGGGTTTACACTCTTAATCCTTAACCAAAAATGTGTTGGGGAGGGCTGACTAAAATTCAGTATCTTGCAAACCATTCAACATTTTGGTTAAACTTCTTTCTACATATGCTTGCCAGAAAACTACTACACCATCACACTGCCCAATCGGCTTGCGGAATACCAGTGTTCATTTGAGGGTCCTTTTCACAGAAAGGTGCAAATAACGGTGAAGACATTTGTCACTTTCATGACCACAAAATATTTCTATTTGGGATACCCCACCATGAAGCTTTTCTTGACCAGTTTCCATATATAAACCAGCAAAGCTTGGGATCTCCTTAGTAGTTTATATTTGACACCAACTTACAAGTTTTGACATTTGTCCATACCGTTACCACATAACGGTAAAGACATAATGTATTGAATATGCAGAATCCCTTGATTAATATTGAAATTTAAAGCTCCGTAGTATTGCTCTGATTTGCTATCATAAACATCCCAACTGTCATTCTCTTATGTCTCTTTAGTTTTGAATGACATTGGATAGAAAATTTGTCAGTTGTCTATACCGTTATATTTTAACGGTAATGACATAACGGTGAAAACATGAATATTACGTATTAACGGTAGAGACACAATGGAGTGGATATAAGTTTCAAGTTAATTTTAGATAAAGAATTTAGTACCATTGTTTAATATGTTTTGAATGTTCGCATTTATGGCAGTGGAACTCAGATTCACACTGTTTACGTTATAGAAGACGTCCTAGACTCACTATGTTATCCTTACCGTTATTTTCGTGTCTCTACCATTATAACGGTAAAGACACATAACGTTTTTCTCATATATTGTGCAAAGGGTAGTATAACACTCTTGAGAGCAGTTGTATCCACCTAAAGACTTTTTGTTTTAATAAATTCAGGGCTATAACGGAGTGGACACATAATTAGTGTAACAGAACTCAGGCCCTTTGAGTCTGACCGAATTTTCTCCAATAAGTTTTCAGAAACACAAATGTTTTGAAGGACTTAATAAGAAGGCACTAGATCGTGTTGATTGTATTGAAAGAGAATATTCAAGAAATTATCAAGTGAATTTGTCATATTCGCCACGGATATTTCACTAATAACGGTAAAGACAATCAATGACAAAACCATGATGCAATATTGTCACAAATGCCAATGTCATAAATGTTGGCCTATGGCTGTGAAATATTCAAGATTACTCAGTTCTTGCTTGAATATTTTGTGCGCTCGTTTTAGCCACTCGCCTAAATTTTACATAATGAGAGAATCGCTTACTTGATGTATACCGAGAAAACAGTATAACGGAGTGGACATTGCAGACACACTTGACCATTTATGACAGAGAAGAACTGAAGATCAATTTACCAAACAATTTGCCCCTGAACCTAATCTTTAAGGGCTATAAGGACAGAATAATCGCTTCTTCCCCAGATGAAGTATTTTGTCGATACTGACCAGGACATGTCTTTACCGTTATATTGACACAATTTGTGAAAATCGCCCGTGAATGTCAGAATACCAGTGCTCCACAGAAGGACTAATAGCAGACACAGAAATTAAGAACAACATGTATCGTAAGAAATCACATTCGTTTTTTCGATATAATATATATTTTGTTGTTTCATGGGTTGCTATTTTCTTTTGTAAGTGTTAATCAATAAAAATATTTATTATATTGCTTAAAAACATTGATATTCTCCTGTGGAGCACTGGTATTCTGACGTCCATACTTGTATTCCGCGAGCCGATTTGACAGTGTGACCATATAGATTAAATATGTCGGCGGTATAGAAATAGCTCTCTCCCCCTACGTGTTATGGCTTATTTTGACTTGGAATTTGAAATATTTGAGGTTTTCAATGGACTTAGAACACACAGTGAAATTTGTCATGAGGATTAATTCATTTTATTTCAATGCTGCCAATCACCATTTTGGGGGACACTGTGGTCAGAGACCTTTTATTGTCCCCCGAAAATTAATTTCAGGGACTAGTTACAGAAATCAGCATCATCAGTCCGTCCCGGTCATAAGCGCAATAAGTCAAAACAAATATTAACCAATTCAATTAACTTTTTGTTTAAGAGTTGGATGCCACAATATCTCAGACAAATTTTAAAACAAGTTTCGCATAAAAAAAATTGTGTCAAATTCTAGGGGTGCCCGACCACTTTTGGCATTAGCCACTGTACTAATTATTCTTCCATAGCTGGAGCGTCCTGAAATTTTTACGAAAATTCACCCCAAAAAGTTTCCCATACTAAGGGGGTCTCGCATATATATGACAGAATACTGAATACGTTGGCCTAAGAAATTATTAACTTTGACCGCCAGTACATTCTCTTATATATGCAAGGCCCCCCATTGGAGACTCCCATGTATAAGAGAATGCACTGACATGGTCCTCTTTAATGCTGCACCAGTGCAGCTCCCCTCATAAAAGGTATATAATCCAATCTCCCTATTTGACATGCAAAACCCTTTAGTAAAAGACATGTGGATAAGTGCAAAGAGTGATCACTATATAGCCCATCCAGAGACTTTGTCTCGGGTGAGCTGGAAAGTTATTTCGAGAACAAAATCAGAATTAATTGTATTATGATAATTCCTTTTCATGCCTCAATTTTGTAATTATAACTTACCCTCATATGATTTCCCACTTTCAATTTGATTAATTCGATTTTTCAAAAGAGAATATTCTTTCATTGTCACATAGAGTGGGTCATTATAGTATGGTACATCTGTTGTGTTAGTTCCAATTTCTGTTGAAGACGTCAATGCAAGATCACTCAATGTTGTGGATCGAGTAGATGGACAACTAGAGTTTTCACTCTCGGATGTTAATTGTCTCGGGTATGACTCCTCAGGTTGATCATCTGTTGATTGAGCAGAAATAGAAGATATGGGTATATTCTCACAATATAGCTCTTCTGAGTGGAGGGGATTTGATTTTAGTTCCTGTTTCTTCAAATATTTTACTCTTTTTCGATATTGTTGAGCACAAGCCTTGTTATGTTTCCCCATCTTTAGGTCATCTTCCAAATGCTAAAAGAGGTTTTGAATATGGACAAGTTAAAAGAATCACCGATAAATTGGTTCTAAGGCTTGTATTAATCAAATCTTTTATTTGCCCATTCCCTACCTCATATAAACAAATTGTGTTTGTAGGTCTAATACTGCTGTCATTTTGATAATTTTTTGCCTGTTACAGTATTGATTTGAACAAACATTACATCAACCAATTTAATTCATATCTGGTATATGCATCTTTCATTGCAACATCTCGATCAAGTTTGAAAACCAAGTTTGTCCGATTATGTTTACCTGCGTTACGGCCCTTACTAGTAGTCCGTTATTTTCTTTTAGCAAATTTAGGTTTGTTAACCAATTTCATTAATATTTGGTACCGGGTATACGGATCTTTCACAACAATATCTCAAACAAGTTCGAAAACCAGATTTGTCCAATCCTTTTTATCTGAGTTACAGCCCTAATAGTTTGTCTATTTTTTAGCAATTTTATGACCGTTAGTGGAAAAACTTGAACAAATGTCAACTAATCTATTCATATTAGATAAATGGGTCTTTTAGTATATAGTTTTTCAAAATCGCGTCTTATGATTTGGCATGCAAAAATGTCAGTAATTGGGATGGTGTCTGGTCACAAGACAGTTAGGGCGATAGCTCAAACAAACATTGATCAAACAATTTAATTGATAATTCATAGTTGGTATATGGGTCTGATGCAACAATATCTAGCCTGTGTTCAAAAACCAGGTTTGTCCGATCTTCTATACCAGAATTATGGCCTTTAGATTGCCTATTTTTAGCAATTTTTGACTGATTTCAACAATATGCTGTATTTAAGTCGAGGATCACCTCTAGATGGGAGCTGTCAATTTGAACAAACGTCAACCAATTTCATTCATATTTGGTTTATGGATCGCTCATAAAAATATCTCGATCGACATCGAAATCCAGTCTGATGATTTGTTTCCTGAGTTATGGCCTTAGTTTGTCTATTTTTAGCAATATTATGACCGTAAGTGCAAAAACCTCAAACAAATGTTGTTTTCGGTTATAAATATCCATGAAAAGAAAAATCGAACTGATGTGTTCCCCCAATTGAACCATTATTTCAGTTATTTCTATAGTTATGTCTATCATGAATAGTTCCTGGGTGAATATATTTATTCGTAATATACCCTGGTGGCATTACATGTATTTTCTATAATAGATAACTGTCCAAATACGATTTTACTGAATAATGCAAGGAAGATAATAAGAAATACAAAAAAACTTGTTATTTAGTGCCTTTCGAAGATTCGATTCGGTGTCAACATCGGCGATCAGATTTGCGATCTATACCGAATCGGCTCTCCGGTTCAAATATTTTTGATTCGGCCTATTCTATCCCATTTTGGAGACAAACAACTAATTTTTTTATTTTTGGAGCTCAATTGATGGGGCTTTTCACGTCCGGAGGGCTCACCGGCGCTCCGTATGATGTAATTTAGAGTTTAATCTAGACTATAATTACGCAATTTACATGTACATCCAATTTCAGTTCATGGCGCCCTTACCCTTGAAATTAAGAACCTTTTTTGACTTGCCAATTAGGCAAAAGAAACAAAATATTTGTGGTTTGGGTTTCCCTACAAACCCTAATTTAAACTGCCGACCGTGGTACCGCCTCACTATCCAGGTTTGACAGTATTCCTCATGCAAAGTTTATATGAATTAATTTTTTTCTTTCTGGATTTTCTCATCATATAACAATTTTTAAATAGTTTTGTGGGTACCAAAATAATAGATATGAAATGAAGACCCCCATCCAATCAATTAATATTAATTTTATTTTTTTTAATTTATCATGCAATGAGATGATTAAATGCAGGGACATATCCATGCGTTTTATACTGCTTACCAGTTTGAGCGCCCAAACTCCAGGCACCCCAAATTGGACAAAATTGTTTTTTGTTTATACTTTTTTTCAATTTAGGTCTCAATTCATATATATCATAACACGATGCAAAACATTTTGACATAAGACATTAAAGTTTACAAAAAGTTTGTACAGTTGGAATCACACTGTAAAAGTATGTTTGGCTTTATCTAGCTCTCATCTGTGAAAACTTCAAATAGTTTGAGTTCAGGTTTGTTGTCATTCAGACTTCAGTATTTCAATCAAATATAGTACATGAACTGACAATTTGATAAAATCAACCTGGTTAACAGGTGGGATCTCATAACACCAAATGAAAAATTAACATAGAGATTGTTTCTGTACCAGTATATTAGGTATGTGTCTCTCACTTGAATTTTAGAAAATAGCCTATTATTTGAAGTAGAGTGATAATGGTAAGTCTTATTTCAAGCAGGATAAGCATAATCCATAGAACCAAAAGATATCTGACAATAAGAATTTCCAATCCATACATATATACAAATTTCCAGTTATGCTTGAGAAAATTAATCAAATTGACCTCTCAGTAAAATTCAAAGAGACTCAAAGAGCCCTAGATTAGCTTTTTTTTAGAGCAGACTATTCAGGCGATACCATATAGCTACAGAGATCGTTAGGGTGTTCCCAAAGCTATGTTCCGAAAATCAGATGTCCCAGATGGACTGTTCGTATTGTTTTATTACATAGTTATATGCGATAATGAGTCTTAATTGACATTTATTTTTGACAAAATGACATAATAAACTTCATTCTCTGATCATTTCTATTTCACGGAAATCTGATGCAGCCCCACACAAAGCAATAAATTGAAAATAGGAACATGTAATTCGATATACATGTAGTTAACCAATAATTAAAAATTTTGAAAACACTTTTAGTATTTTTTTTGTTAATTAGGTCAATACCGTATTTGAAAAATAAAAAAATAAAACCGATTTATATCGGAACTATATTATGTCACCAAGTGTAATCACAAGTCAGACATGATTCGGAATCTCAGAATCTTTAAATCTCAACTTTCGCTATCGGTATGAATGTCAATTCCTTGTGTTTCCATTGCGTGTAGTATAAAGTGTATTCGGTTTAATTAAATTGAAGTAACTTGGGATATTATAACAGGAACCTCACACACATAATTATATTTTATTCAGCTCTATTTAATTTCTTTATCCATCCTGATGGATATCATAAGCTCAAAGAGGGAAGTAATATTACTTTGATAGCGACATCTCGATATATCGGGAAAATCCGTCTACGGGTTTGGCAACATAATCCAAATATATCAGGAATAAACCAACAGCACATGCCGTGTATTTTTTGAGCAAATAATGCAGAGTTTCATCCTTTCTATTCAAATCAACCAGAGCCATTTTTGATACGCAACCATTGTTCCCTCTCCTGTATAATTGAAAATTTGGGCAGAACTTCCCATAGAGGCGCTGGCCAGATCATTCACCCCACCCGTAAATCCAAACATGGTAGTCAGACAGCTAGATACACCCCATATGGACCCCACAGGATTTCTCCGGACCGATTTTTTTAAATGTACCTGGTCACCTCTAGAGTAGAATTCCAGATGTTGACAAGAAATCAACCTGGCTGCATATGACGTAATCTAAGATGGCGCCCCTGAGGGTCGGAAAATTTCGTGATTTTACCATATATATGTCTCTTTATATGACGATTATTGTTGAAACACTAATTGAGATATGACATTACAATGAATTGCATTTTGTTCCTTATATATGTCTACGTTAACTGATCAAATTAGTAAATCAAAATCCAAGATATGGTCAGAATATGGCTCAGAATTTGGGAAATTCAATTTTTTTTTCAAGAATGTTTTCAGAAGAAAACACAAAACCAATCATAATATGTCATAAATATTTGAACTTTATGACGTGTATATGGCCGCAAGCAGCCCTGGGAATTAGCCTAGGCAATATGCAATGCCTAGATAAAAGCATAGGCAGAATCGGTTTGCGTAGGCAATTATATTTTGTAGGTAAAACAAGTTCATTGGGTTACTAAAATTGATTTGTGTCTATCAGAAATAGAACCTCTAATAGACAAAATGACTTCCTTAAATCACTATTTTTAAATATTGTCCTACAATTGTTTCCATGGCACTGGCCCATTAACTACATGTAGCTACTCGGTATAAGGACACTTGTTTTGGAGATGATTTGTACATGTATGTTGAGTAGTTACCTGGAAATATTAAATGTTCCCCAAAATAACTAAGCATTTCAGGTTATTATTGATTCATATTGATTTGAGATGGCAATATTGTTGCAAAAATCTGTTTTTGCCTAGGAAAATATATTGCCTTGGCAAATTTACCTTAATTCCCAGGGCTGCGCAAGTAATCCTTCAATATCATCTGACAAAAAAATATTGCATCGACAACTCGGGAGAAAACAAAATGTGTGATTACCCGCCATAGTAGGTGCATTTCGCGATATTAGCCTATGTCTATAGTAATATTAAAATTGTGCGTAAACCATTAGCTGTATCGGTATTACATTGGATTCACATGTGGTGTGTTCCTCGTACTTTTGTGCTTATGTTGGGGCCGCTGTGATATGCCTTAATTTAGAGAACATGCCTGTTTTTTTTACGTAGTTTTGTTTATAATTAAGGTAGCGTGGTTTACCTGATATCGAACCCGAGACTTAATTCTCATGACTTATTTTTGTATGTAACTGGACCCACTTAGAGTAGAACTTTGAATGTTAATAACAAGATATCGTCTTGGCGGCACATGACTTGATCCAAAATGGCTACAAGAGGGTGAGCAATTTTCGCAAAGTTAATTGGAAGGGAACAAATGATACGTGTATGTGATCTCCAAATTGAATGATAACGTTAATATTTAAATAGTTCCCAGAATAAATATCGTTAACTGTATTGACATTCATTAACTTCAAATCACAAACACCATTTGTTCGTATAAAGAAATTATTGTCTTAGCAATAAAAGACACCAAGTGGAAGTGCCGTATATCCAGGGAAAACAAATACATTCTGTGCAAAAGCCCGTGTCACTGATTACGTCATACTGCAGCTGGTTTTCTGTTAATATAGGACACTTAAGTGTCATGTCTTTTTGTAACTGGCCTCAATGGCCGGCTGAAATAAATATTTGTGTTTTGTTGATGGTGCTATCAGTACAACTACACACGAGACGTGCGAATGGCTGTTGTGTGTTTCGGACACATGTATTTTCATTACATCAATGTTCTTAGAAAGGTAGTTCAGATATTTATCGATCTATTTTGGTATTGCGAATAATATTATGTGTATTTTGGAGAGCAAACCGCCATGTGGTTTTAAACAGACAAGGTTCATTCGATCTTTAAAATGTTGTGCACGTAATAGCTATTTATAAATATTTGTCGTTCAAAAGTGATACAATGCTCTTTATTGCTACCATATCGGGAATAAACTGACAAGGATCCAAACACACCGAATTCGATCACTTAAAAATAATTATGTTACAATGTTGACCTCTGTATATAACAAAACAAACATATTTAGAGGTCAACTTTCCCACTTTCCAACATGCATGTTTTCTTCCGAATCGTGATTAGATAGGAATATGTGAATATAATTTATACTGCAAACCATCGAGAACCACACGTGCACGTCATCGCCAAAAGTTTGCAATTTCACATCAAACAATGCCACCCGACACACACAAGCTCAATTAATGTTCACGTAACAAAATCAAAGGGTTATGCCCACTTCGCCGATCTGCTTAAATAAACATCGCGGCGGCGGCGGGCGGATCAGGGTACTGGTGAGGTGTGATTCTTAGCTAACAGTGTTAAGTTGATCCCAAGTCACCATCCGTTATGATAACCCATGCAGTTGTACCAATAAAATACTGTTCACTGAGTGTGTACTCATGAAGATATCACTTTATACCATGGAGTATATAACATCACGACATTCTGATTGATTGATTGATTGATTGTTTATTTCCAGCCATTTTTACATGATCCACATACTCCATCACAATTATGGCTGGTATTCAAGCTAAGGTTGAATTCACCACTAACTCCAAAGGCGGCAGACATCTCGTTAAGGACCACTTCAAATTCCGTCGTAAATCACATACACCCACAACCGCTCACTGGGTCTGCTGCAATAAAGACTGCCGATCAACCATCAACACCAGAAGCGACATCATGAGTTCTCAAATGAAACCACACAACCACGACTCTGAAAAGGAACAGGTAATTACTGTCGTTATTGTCAAGTTATTTATTGAGTTTTCTATCGGAATCGACCTGCAACCGGAACAAGTATTCACCGACTTCGAACTAGCAGCTCAAAGCACCATCACCCAAGTGTTCCCTACGTCGAATAACAAAGGTTGCCACTTTCATTACGGACAAGCCATATACAAGTATGCCACCGACAAATGCAAACTACGAGACGAATATACAGTCGACCATGAGAACCACGACCCAGCCATTCGAGAAGTCATCCGTCGTGCCTAGCATTCGTTCCAATAGATCAAGTCAGCGATACATGGTTATTAGTGTTAGAGGCCTGGGAAGATGTCCTGGCGGATCGACAAGTCGACGACCGAGTCACGAAGTTCCTGGACTACGTCACTTCATACTGGATTGAAGGACCCTTCCCAATTGCCGTCTGGAATCACCACGACACAGTCGGGCCCAGAACAACGAACCATGTCGAAGGGTGGCATAGAAAACTGCAAAGAATCATAGCCGGCTCACACCCCAACGTATAGAGTCTCATTGACTTCTTCAAACAAGAACAGGCCTACTCCGAATCAACAATTCTTCAGTTGAGTGGCGGTGGAAAGGTGGCACCTCGACGCCGAAAATATAGGGCTATCGACAACTCACTGCGCCACTTCAAGAGAGTTCTGCGAGTGGGCGAAATCGACATTTTGACATTCTTAGATAACGTTTCCTACATCAGCGGTCGTTAATAGAGTCCAATAGTAAAATTATGTGTTGCCTGTGATTTATGTAATATATTTTGTCCAAGTTACTATTTAGAATGTATGTTATTCGTTTTGTTAACTATATATTATCTTAACTCTTAAAATAAATCAAAATATTCAATTCAAAGTATCTAAAATTGTCTTCTCTGAAACCACCGAAAACACAAATCAGCCCAAAAAACCCCAAACTACACCAGCTACACCATCTCAACACATACTTAGCGGCATCTCTTTGAAGAACGGATTAGTCACACCTGACCCGAAACCACGCCATCGGCGAAGTGGGAAGTTCCCAAATCAAAGACTGATTTGACAACGTTGTGTCTTTCAATTTTGGTGTTTTGCATGTGTCTTTTGTCGTGCACATTGACAATGATAACAACGTTGCTGCATGACATGCGCCACTTTCTTAATTATACATTTTATTCCCACTGACAAGAAATCTTGAAGCGCAAATATTTGTACATTGCTTTACTATTTCACGCATGCGTACAATCGTACGTCTTGACGACAATATACTATTTACGAGCCGATAATGTTTGGCATATGAACAAAACTATAGATTTTTATGTTTACCCATACCATAGTATGGTAATTTACCTTTGATTTACCTTTGATCTTCAGCCTGTGTTAAGCTTTCGCTTGTAATGGCTACTTGTCTTCTTGAGCTCACTTTATTTTTGTTTGCGCAATTATAGAAATAAAAATAAAATTTATTTTCTTTTCCTCTCCAGCTATCGTTGAGATATGACTTGAATTGATCTAGGGAGATTGCTGTCACACATAGATCTGTCAGGTTGTTCCAGTTTGTCGTACTCCTGGCAACGAAGTTGTTCTTGGCTAAGTTGGTGTTGTATCGCTTCTTATATATTTTGCTTGGGTGTCCTCTCGTTCTGCTATCCTTGGGTTTTTCCAATGTCTTTGTCAGCCGTACTTTGTCTATGTTGTTTTGTATTTTATATAGCTGGGTCATGTCGCTCCTTTCTCTTCTGTATTCCAGAGTTGGTATACCAAGATGTTTTATTCTCTCTTCGTAAGGTTTATCTTTGATCTTCTTCACCAGCTTTGTGGCTCTTCTTTGTACGCTTTCTATAGCTATTTTGTCCTTTCTTAAGTGTGGGTTCCAGATTGATGAGCCATATTCTAGGGTGGGTCTGACATAAGATTTATATAGGATCTTGAACATGTCTTCATCCATATGTTGGAAAGTTCTCCTCATGATTCCTAACTTCTGGTTTGCTTTGTTTACGATTGTGGAGACATGTGTGTTGAATTTCATATTCTTGTCGAAGGTTACTCCAATATCCTTTTCTTCTTCAGATACCATTATCGTGTGGATTGATCCATTCTCTGATATTGTATATTGATGCTGTTTATTATTATTCCCAAGATGAATTACTTTGCATTTATCTGCATTGAAGCGAAGTAGCCATCTGTCAGACCAGCTAGACAGTGTATCTAGGTCTTTTTGAAGATTCTGGCAGTCATCCTCTGCTGTTATGCTTTTATATACTTTGGTATCATCCGCAAAGATTTTTATGTTATTGTCTATTCCCTCTGTGATATCATTTATGAAGATCAGAAACAGCGTTGGACCCAGGACAGACCCTTGTGGAATTCCGCTGGTAACTTTTCTAGCACTTGATGGTTGTCCTCCTATTTTGACTGTTTGCATACGGTTAGTTAAAAACGCTGTTATCCACTCTTTGATGTTTCCCCTGATTCCGTAGCTGTTGATTTTGTTTAGCAGGCGTTTGTGTGGTACCGTATCGAATGCCTTCCTGAAGTCCAGGTATACTGCATCTATTTATTTTCCTTCATTGAGAGCCCCGTACCAGTCTTCTTGAACTTCTAGGAGTTGGGTCACGCATGAGTGTTGAGCTCTGAAGCCGTGTTGTTCTTCTGTGAATAGATTATTTGATTCCATGTGCTCCATTATCTTGTCTCGGATGATGCTCTCCAGTATCTTACATATTACACTTGTCAGGCTTACTGGTCGATAGTTGCCTGGGGTACATTTTCTTCCTTTCTTGTATATGGGAACTACTGATGCATTCTTCCATCCTTGAGGGAGTACCCCTTCTTCTATGGATTTATTGTACAGCATGCATAAGGGTGTACTAAGACATGATGCAGTCGCCTTTAGAAACGCAGGATGGAGTTGATCCTCCCCGGGTGATTTCGTTGAATCCAATGCGAGCAGTTTTTTCATAACTTGTTCCGGTGTCACTACTAGGTTTTTGAGCTCGTCGGAGAATTCTCGATCATCAAGTGCCGGGATATGATCATCATCTTCCTTTGTAAAGACGCTGCAGAAGAATGCATTAAATATCTCAGCCTTGTCTTTGTTGTCTCTAATGATGTTCCCATCTTTATCTTCTATGTCAGCTATCCCTTCTTTGATCTTTGTATTTTGCTTGACATAATTCCAGAAAGATTTTGAGTCTTTCTTGAAGTTAGCGGCAAGCTTCATTTCAAAGTCCTTGTGGGCTTGTCTGGTCGCTTTGGTGGCTAGATTGCGTGCAGCCACATATGATTTGAATGTCTTGTCTGATTTATTGTGGATATATTTCTTCCAGTATTTTTGTTTTTCTTTGACGGCATTCAGCGCTTCTTTTGTCATCCACACTTTCTTCTTTTTCTTAATTTCCCCTGTCTTTGTTAGAGGAACTGTCTTGTCTCTAATGATTAATATGTTCCTTGATATGTATTCCCATGTTTCCTCTACTGACATCATATTCATTGCCGTCCAGTCCAAATCTGTAAGTAGATTGTTCGCTTGATCATAATCCGCTTTATTGTATAGATGTCTTTCCCCTATAGTCTCCACTGTGTCTACGTAGCATGTCAGTGCGAAACTCAAAGTTAGATGATCACTTTTTCCAATTGGTGGGAGATAGTTGATATCTTCAATCATTTGTTCTTCATTGGTGAATATTAAATCCAGTATATTGGAGGTTTGTCCCTGTCTGTGTCTTGTTGGCTTTCTTACGCTTTGATGCAGCAGTGTGTCATTTGTTCCCTCCAAAAATTTGTGTACTTCTGAATCCACACCATTTGTTGTGCTTCTGTTCTCCCAGTTGATTTCTTTGAAATTAAAGTCTCCAGCTATTATTTTGTGGGAATATCTTCTATCCGCCATTTCCTTCATTTGCTTGATAACTGCCTTGTTATTTTCTTCAGAACTGTGTGGGCTCCTATAAATTCCTCCAATAAGTAATTGATCTCTGTTTCTCAGTTTTATCAGGCACCATATTGATTCATCACATTTTGTTTTTGGTTCTATGAGTTTCGCTTTAAGATCTGGGTGGGTATAGATTGCTATGCCACGTCCTTTTTCCAGAGGAGTGTGTATCATGTCAAATCCATCCATCTTGAATTCAATCATTTGTAGATGCGATACATTCTTAGGCTTGGTTTCTGTTAAAATCATTATGTCTGGTTTTTTCAGATCAACCAGTGCTTCTAATTCTTCTTTCTTGTTTAAAAGAGAATCCACATTTGTGTATAAAATTTCCAGTTTGTTCCTGGTGAGCTTCTTTTGTACATTTAAAATCTTCTTTGCTCGGTTAAAATCTTTATTGGGAGGGGGTATCTCCGTCGTTTGCTTGCTTTTTGACTATCTGTCCATTTCTGATGGCATAGAGATTTTCATCTTTGTTTCTCTCCTTTAATTCTTCTCTTAGAGCCTTTTTTGTTGTTCTCTGCTCTTCAGTCTGGTCTCGCTGAATAATTATGTTATTCATTGTTGTGTCTTTTGCCTCCTTCAATTTATGGGCTCCTTGTAGTAGCTTGTTCACCTGTGATCTCTCTTCAAAGATGCATTTTAATGGTGGCATCTTATTTGCTTCACTAGCACGTCCCAGTCTATACAAGTTTTTGATAGCTGGTTGGGTTTTCGATGTTGCTGTCTGGAAGATCTTAGATACCAATTCCATGTCTGCTTTCTTTCTTATACTTGGGTCTTTATCTGTGGACAGAGGTGCATTGAATATACATATGTTGTTCGCCCTAGCTCTTCGTTCCTCCATTTCTTTAAATCTCTCATCAAATTTCACTTGGAAGGATTTTTCTATTTCCTGTGAAATGTCTTCAACAATTTTTTCTCTGAGGGTGTCCACCTTCTCACTGACCTTGATGCCAATGTTTTCTTCTATATCTTTGACCTGTTTTTCTATCCTTTCAAATCTGTTTTCATTGTCTGTTTTGATGCTGGTCAAAGTGGTGTTCATTTCTTTTAATGTTGGTAATGAACTTTCATCCACCCGGCACACCCACTTGAAATTAGTTGGGGCTGCTGCTCCAAGATTGCTGTATTTCACTATCATGTCGTATAGATCTTTTGGAACATTTACACAGCTTAGGCATACCCAATTTTCACATGTGTCGCATATTAGTCCATCAGCGTCTTCTGGAAATGATTTCCTGCAGTAAGGACATTCTCCATCCATTTTCTGTTTTTCAGTACTTTTATTGAGTCCTTTCCTCTTCCCTTCCCTTTTTTGTCATCAGGTTTTTCTTTTGGCGGCATCCTTTTGAGTAGTGAGACCGTACTCACACACTCTTTATTTTGTCTTTCTCGTACTGTTAATTATATGAGGGCAGTGAGACCGTACTCACACGCTCTACAGTTTACTTCCTCGTTTGTTTTTTTTAGCGAGGGCAGTGAGACCGTACTCACACTTCCCTTAATAATTAGCAGTTTTGATTATTCGTTTGAACCACACTTTCGCAAGTAGGTCGTCTGGATGTATTCCGTCCAAGTATAAGTTGAAATTGTAACTATATTTCTTGTCTCGGTTCCGGAGTATGTCGTAGTTGAAGATTGGGCTGGGTTTGTCTGTTCCGTGGTTGAAGGATTTTATCCAGTCATTTATACTATGGATTCTTCGATCTGCTTCTTGGTCATCCGGAATGAATTCTTTCCAATTTGGATGTCCTCTTTCTTTGTTCCAGTTTCTTATTGAAATTGGTGGAATTTCCAGGAAGTAGACTCTAATGTTCTTTATTCTTCTGAATTTCTCTGAATATTCTTTAAATGTTGTTAGAATGTTTTCAACTGCTTTCTCTGTGGTACTATGTCTCAAAAATATATATGCTCCTTTCTTGATTGTGATGTCACAGGTCCCCAACCAGATGAATAGTTCTATTTCTTCATGACTGTTGCGGTATTTGTCTAATACATAGTCATGTATTCTCCCGAGTTGCTCTCTTGTCGTTGTCCCACTTGTACACCACCAGTTGAGATTTGAACCTGCGTCCGCGGCAGCTTTTATATATATTTCCCTTGCTGTCCGAAACTAGCACCTTTATTGCATCATTGTCCACTCTGGTTTCTTCTGTTGTCTCAATGTATCTTTGCAATTTACTGATGCTCATTACTTCATACTTGGTTGAATGTTTTCACAAAAAGTCGTTCTTCGTTTCCAAGAAGTTGAAAACAAAATGTGTTATTTTCGGTTTCATTTTTCAAACACAAAAATTGTCATAAAAAAACATCACAAATTCTTTAAATTTATTAGGAAGATGTTTTAAATTATATAATTTATATCATACTTCCCTTTTTTGAATCTGATGGATGATCAAAATAGGTTATTTTGAAGGATTTTATGAAAAAAAATCTTGCGACTTGAAAAGACACGTCCGATAGAACTTCCGGTCATGCGCATGTAAACATAGTGTCGTTGTCCGGATTGACGACTCGTCGTTAGTCTGTCCGTCTGTCTGTCTGTCTGTAGACACTTTACGCATGGTGCGATAACTCGAACATTTTATATTTGATCGGAACCAAATTTTGTATATGAATTTCTCAGTTCGAATATGGGTTTGATCCCACCATTTTTAACTGAGTTATGGCCCTTTTTCGAAATATATATTCACTAAAAAAAAAAAAAATTTAGATTTATTTCCTTGCTCAATTTAACCAAAAAAAAAAATGAATATGAATAAATAAATAAAAATAATATATAATAAAATATTTTTTGTTAAAATTATTTTAAAAAAATATATTTAAAGTAATTTTTTTTTTAAACTAGCAACATTATAACTCTGCCAAGGGTACCCCGAGTCACCACACCAAATTTGGTTTAAATCGGTCCATAATCTTGTGTTATGTACTGGTAAATTTGTTTGGAGCGACTTTAAACCCAATTCAGCAATTCCATTCCATGCCTTTGGACTACTTAGCTATTGATAAGGCTATATTATTTTCTGATGTCTCTTATGCCACTGGATGTGCAAATAATCTGACAAAGAATCAACAATAAACATCACATGGTATTAGCCCTAGATTTCTGTGCTGTAGAGTGATATCTTCAGATGGTCTGAGGTCATTATAATTGTTATTGGTTTAATAGAGAAGTCAGTGTTCAACACAAACAATTATTGTGATTTTTGACAGCTCTGCTATTTAATTGATATTAATGGGTCAGCTTATCTGAATACTATATTGTTGGTAGATTTTGATACATGTCCAGGCCACCTTTCACATTTAACCCAAGGCTGTGGTGGTTTAGCTGTACCAGTGCATTCTCTTATATAAATGCGAGTGACCCATAAATTCCAATAATTTGTGTTATGTACATTTTTCTATAATAGTACATAACAGTATACTCTTTAATTCAACACCAAAAACTCTCATTTATGATTCCGATCATAGTAATTTACTATCGCCAAGGGATGGGTTAACATCTGCCGATCGTGATCGGCCTCTCGTTAAATATTACCGTCGTTGATGGCGATTTGAACGAATATGAATCAACACCGCCAGGCTGGCATCTAAGACTAAAATCTGACTATTACTAATGCACCGTCCCCACTGGTTTCGATACAAATTCAGATAAATGGTGGATTTACTTCTCCCATTTTATAAGAAATTTAGATTTCGGAAACATAAATGAAAAAAAATATTCCGCATGAGTGGAAACCGACATAGGAATCGAGTGCGTAAATCATTTGACGATATTGTAAGAATTAAATGGTGACAATGAAACTATTACTCCAAGATGCTTTGCGTAATCGCCATAAGCAACTATAGCTGAGTTCAAAAAACGACGTGGTTAAAAAAATATTATAATAATCTGGTTTTCTGGTTAAAAATATTTCATATATATATACACTAGAAGGTGACCCGACTTCGTCCGGGCTTTGACCTTGAATTGTCCATTTTGAAGGTCAATGTCAAGTGGGGTCACGATTTGACCAGTCCAAAACACTGCCCGGACAAAAGTACCCGACAAACGTGCCCGTCGAAATCCATCCGGTTTTACCCGATTTGACCTTGAATTGATCATTTTAAAGGTCAAGGTCAGGTCGGGGTCACGACTCGACCCGCCCAAAACACTCAGTGGACAAAAGTAACCCCACGTATAAAATTTCGTCGAAATCCCATCAAAATTCGCGATTTGACCTTGAATTGACCCGATTTCAAGGTCAGGGTCACGTCGCACGGGCAAATAAATATGCTTATGAGACTCCCCGGCCGAAAGTACCCACACATACCAAGTTTCATCGAAATCCCGTGATATTCGGGCGTTTGACCTTGAAATGACCCGATTTCAAGGTCACGTTTCACGGGCAAATTAATAGGTTTATGCCACTCCCAGGCAGAAGGTACCCCCACATACCAAGTTTCATCGAAATTCCGTGATATTCGGGCGTTTGACCTTGAAATTATCCGATTTCAATGTCAAGGTCACGGTCACGTCGCACGGGCAAATCAATAGGCCTATGTCACCCCCGGCCGAAAATACCCCCACATACCAAGTTTCATCAAAATCGGGTCGGCCGTTTTCGAGTTCATCGATTACACACAAACAAACAAACAGATCTTCCAAAATATATAATAGACTAGCCGATGAGCCCGACGTTGTCCGGGCTATTCAAAAACAAAATTTCAAGTCGATAGCTCTACCCTGCCCGACGTTGTCCGGGCTATTCAAAAACCAAATTTCAAGTCGATAGCTCTACCCGTTTCCGCGATTGATAGTTTTTTCATAGGTTTCGTACCGCTAGAGTTAAATAGTTCATCAATTTTATTACGTTAGGTCGACGTTGTAGTACGGTTTGATATATTTCAATATCAGATTTCTTAACTGCGGGAATATAAGAATGGTGTGGTATTCGTCTCCTAGCGCTTCCATACACAAGGTGCATTTCCTATCGGAATACGGGGTATTTATACACGAATCAGTTTCCACTGGCAATTTGTGGTTTCTAATTCTGAATCTGAGGAGGGTCAATAAGGCGCTGTTGTCATCTAAGGATATATACTTCGGTCTACCGAAGTTCGATTTTATACATCTATAAAACGCTAGTTTGTTTGATGAATCCAATGACGAATACCATTCGGTTATGTATGCGTCCATGAGTTTCTGTTTTACAGCACAAGAAAATATTTTGACACTACTCACTGATTTATATTCTGCCATGTATAAGACATACCTAGGTTATTTAGTTCCGTTAGTACAAAATTTAGCCATGGGATATTAACCGATTCCTTCGCACTTGATTCTGTCATAATGGTGTAAAGGATATAGTGGAGTCTGGTGCTTTCCATAGTTATTATCTTGCTTCCCTGCTCTCCGTATATAAATGTTTGAGAAGTCGAATTGTTCAAGTTAAGTTGCAATGTTCCGTTGGGATGAAAACACAAGAGCGTTGGTCGATACAACCAATTAATGTTTCGAGTATGTTTGATAACTTAAGCTTAAGAGTGTTACTTAATTAATTCTCACATTCAGTCATTTAAGAAATTACTCTTGTTGCTATTAAGGTTATGCTGTGATAACCGAAATGTTTTAAGAAAATTCTATAAGCGCACTTTATAGTAAATTTGTCTTCAACATTTTCCGTGAAAGCTCATAACCTTAATCGAAACATGTGTTATTCCTTATAATTTTATTAGCGATTTTGCAGGGAAACAGCCATACGTATATGTTAGAAATATAACGAGAAACAAAATTTTCAAAGAAAACCACACATAAATTTTAAACGCTGTCACTAAACATTATTATCGATTTATCAAGTGTCATCAATTCATCGGTTTGAAAGCTAGTGACAACATCACATAATAGTCAGTGGTGTGCACATGTTCTTGATATACATTTCGAATCTGATGACACATGTTCGATTCAATGTCCATGTTTCATTTAATTGAAAATGTGAGCACGAGTCATCTTGATTTGTTTAGGTACGTGTGCACTGAGGGTTAGCAGTACCGCATATGGGATAACAGGGTCGCTTTCTAAATGGCTGGAGGACTATCCCACTAACAGGAAGCAAAGGGTCCGAATCAATAACACTTATTCTGATTTTGAAATCATCACAGCGGGTGTTCCACAAGGATATATCCTTGGGAATATCCTTGTGCCTTTCCTGTTTTAAATATACATTAATGACATACCAGATAACCTCACATCAACTGTTAGAATGTATGCTGATGACACATGTCTCACAGCTTCTCACTTCAATCTTAACATCCTACAATCAGAACTAAACGAGGACCTCAAAAGGGTCAGTCTATGGGCAGACAACTGGTTAGTTTTGTTCAATCCCAAGAAAACCAAGGTAATATCCTTCTCATTCGTGCCTCTAGATAATTCCCCAGATTTAATATTCCAGGACGAAACTATTTCCTTTAACGAATCGCATAAGCACCTTGGCCTGAAATTTCAATCAAATTTAAAATGGAACAAACAAATAGAATACACAGCAAACAAATCTGCTTCTAGACTATCACAATTGAGGAAATTAAAAAACGATCTCGATAGAAAGACACTCGAACAAATTTACAATGCATTTTTCCTTCCTATTTTGGATTATGCTGACGTCGTATGGGACTCAGCACCCGATTACTTATTCGAAAAAAATCGACCGAATACATAAAGACGCCGCTAGAATCGTAACCGGCCTAAATCGTTCAGTATCACTTAACAAGCTATGGCTTGAGGTAGGTTGGCGGACACTACACAGGCGTAGGCAACATCGCCATTTGCAAGCAATTTACAGAATTATCAACGAAGACGCCCCTTTGTATCTGACATATCTCCTACCGGCACGCTCCAGAGAACGATCGGATTATAACCTTAGATTTCCAAATAAATGTTATTCCTATTTCGCTAATACTGAGCATTTTAAACAGTCATATCTCCCATCTGTTGTTCTGGAATGGAACAAATTACCTGTGTGTATAGTCAATGCAACCTCCATTTCCGATTTCAAAGCCAAATTAGGGATTATAGACCCAATAATAAAACCACCCTCTTATTTTTATACAGGAAAAAGGAAAATTAATACAATACACTGTAAAATCGGAACCAGTGTAGTGATCTCCGTTCGGATTTGTTTGATAATCACATATCAGATTGTAACTTAGACATTGAAGACGCCAATCACTATTTTCATGTTTGCCCTTTATTTGTAGATCAGAGAATTGACTTTTACCGAAATTTAAGTATTAATGGCTTTCAATCATTAGAAGCAAATCATTTCTTATATGGGGTAAAAGGTATATCAAATCAAAAGAATACTACTCTTTTCCGCATTACTCAATCTTTTATAGCTAAAACAGAGCGTTTTGAACAAACCCATGTATGATAACATGGTAAATTTCGCCATTCATCTTTCAACTCACTGAGTTTTAGGGTTTTCTTCATAACCGAGATTGGAATACAGATGGAAACCCGACATCCGCAGCACACACACTCTGCACTCTTCTGTATAAACAGTTTGCTATATCTGCTATGTATTTTTATGTATGTTCCATGAGTGTATTAGGAGAGGGGCAAGTTTGTAAGTTTTGTAACGTGTGCCCTGATCCCTATGTATATATTTTCCTAAATACATTAAAATATGTTTAAAGTAAAAGCAGTACGATTATTGGCAGGTCAGTCCAACCAGAAGGAATTATGATACAACATCGGAATTCCCATTCAATTCGCAGAAAGTATTGAAAAGTGTCCATGTACATTTTTGGCACGTGATATATTGCGTCGTCATATAACCGATGGATATTGATGCTGCTGACATCTCTGTGACGGAAACTCATCACGTTATAGAATGCTAGACGTTTCGGCATCTGGACGTTTCGGCACCTGGACGTTTCGGCACTTGCTAATTTTCAGACCAACGAAATTATGAGTGAAGACTAAGTTTTTTTTTTTTATTCTTTATTTCAATAAAATATGATAAAACATGTAACATGGTAACAAAAATAAACACTTGGTGGAACGAATGGCAACGATGGTGAACATATACAGAGCACAAGTCATTCAATTCTACGGAAATAATGCTGATCGGAATAGCACAACATGTTATGAACATGCATGTAGCACAATGTCTCTAGTTGTGAATATACAGGCCGCCAGAAGCTTCCAGGATGGAGGTTTCTGAGATGCGCCTCTCTGCGGAAAACGTTGTCGAATGGCCTGCCACATTCCAGCCTCTAAGACGAATCGTTGGAGTCTGATGGTCGTTTGTCTATTGCTCGGAGCACTGAATAGTAGTCAGCTTTCTTCCTACCTTCCATGATGACGAACACCAAAGGGATCTGCTTGTAGTTGTCGTTGCATTTTACGAATGAGTGGATGGACAGAAGTTGAGAGCATGTTTTGTTGATGACACGGAATGTTGCATCCAGGTACCAGACTTTGGATTTGGCGAAAAGTTGAAGCTGGCGCTCCGTGTAGAATACAAGATGTCGTCTGCTGGTTTCAGTGCAGTGGACATCGATTTGATAAAATTCGGGGGCTTTGGCTTCTAGAAAGGCGTGATTCATCTGCAAAAACAACAAAGACTAATTAGAGTGCGAATTAATCAGACAACTGTCGCAAAAACAACACAGTTTGATTAGAGTGCGAATTAATCATATCATCCAGATTACAATCATATTCATCTGATTACGAAGGTAATTAACATAAGAGAGTTGGTTTATTTATTTCTTTTTCACCATCTATACCACGATTGTGGTTTATGTGAATAAACAATTTGACTTTGGTGGATGTTTCAAGGTTTATACAGATATTCTATTCTTTATATTTAAATATTGTTGAAATAAAGTGTATCAAAGATTATATATATTACCTCTTCATGACATGTGGCAGGGTCATCTGGTCGTTGTGCTTGTCGCATGCGGTTGATGTTTCTGACGACGTTGGATGGTTTGGGACGACTGACAGGAGGGGCGTCGATATCGGCATGCTTTCTAAAGCCGCCTTGTACAATGGTTCCCGTTTACCTGCCGAATGTGGACTTTAAGGCTTCTTGTTTTGCGTGTCTTGATCTGCACGGATATGAAGGTGCCCGGACATGCTGGGTGAATGAGGTCTTTCTTGCCAGGTTTGAAAGTGTCGCCGTTCTGGACAACTGTTGCTGGGCAGGATTTGTTCTTTGGTAGCTTGGTGCATCGCCATAACGTGTAGCCAACCCTCTGTCGCTTTGCAGAGAAACTATGGCCGTCGCCGTGGACTAACATACGTTTGCCTCGCTTGGTCGCACCTTCTACGATGTGGAATGTGTCGCTAAAGCTGGCCACACATGCTTGCGTATGCGTTAGCGAAAATAATCGGATCCGTTCGTCGGATCCGTTCGTTGTGCGAAAGTACCCACATATGTTTGCGTTATCGTTCCGTTTGGGGTCATGCGAACGTTGTCCGATAGTGATCGTTTCAGTCACTTCACCATGGATTTACAGGAGGAGGAATTGTTATATATGAATAAATTGTCAACAATGAATTGATAGCACAATATACTCACCATCTACGGAGGAATTGCCCATCTTCTCAGGGGGGGGGGGGGGGGGGGGTCGGACAAATATTCCAGGCACGTATGATCATTTTAATTTTTTCCGGCCTCGGGGGACCCACCCACCCAATTTCTTCCGTTTCCCCGGCATTTTTTTCCAGCCAATTTTCCTAAATTTGAGAAAATTGTCAATTGACCAACTAAATAGTTGATTATCCCTGATTACCCTGCATTATCATAGTTTATTGCGCGAGATTTTAATAGAACAGTGCATAATGAAGATAACGATACTATTTGAATTTATCATATAAGTGTCATTAATCAAGAAATGTGTCAACATAATCACATTTCTAGGGACAGGCAGAGTGCCAAAGTTTTTATTAACATTCATTTTCATAATATATAGTCATATGATCTAGTCACATAATCAGATTTGAGTATTACAGACTACATGGTACAACACATTTCAGATTATTTGATATTTTGATATTTGCTATGTGATATATTGCTTGAACCAAATTGTTTATCAACACATGTGGTAATACAGCTGTTCACCCCAGTTCATCCCAGTTCGAAGTATAATGCTATAGTACCAAAAATAACCATGATATACCCGCATGACTCTTCTTGGGGCATCTCAGAAACCAGAACTGATGAAACATGTTATAGCGTGTAGTGGCAGGCTGGTAGCCACTGCCTGAAGTAATAGGCTTCGTAATAATTGGGAATAACATATGGATGGATAGCGCGATCTCACTTCTTTTTTGCTCACCATATCAGTGACGATAAAATCTGTGTTACTGTCATTAACATTACAAGCTGATCCACATTAACTTGGAAAACAATTTGAAATTGTTCAAGCTGGCCCGGCTGGCCTTCAATTTATATGTTAAGATTTTATGTTTTACGTTGTCAAAAGTCTATTTTATTCCATTATTTATTATATCTTTATTTCCATGTCACATATGGTCAAGTGTGCTTTCATTCGATTGCTTATTTTCAGCTGAGTTCTGCATAGTTATTCTTATTTTGTTGTATCAGTAGATGGAATCCTGATTAAATTTTATGTTTCCAATATCGGAGTTTCTTGTTCTATCAAGTTGAGTTTGGGTTATTGTTGGCCATTGTGCAACTGATCCAACTTCTGATAACCTCTATATATAGTATAGCATTGCTTCAAACTATATATGACCTGTTTCTGTTCAAAACACATCAAAATAAGACTCAATAAATAAATGGAAAACAAAGAGACACCCATCCACCCCATCATACGTGCCTGGAAATATTTTCCGACCCCCCCCCCCGATGTTCTCGGAAATATCCTGCCACGCATTAAACGATTTCTGGCTGTCGTCATAGTCCACATGCTGGCACACATACAGATAGACCCGGAGTTTAATTAGAAGGCACATATCTTCCACTTCTTGGGGTGCTATGGGAGTAGATCTAATTCGCGGCATGTTTTATTACTTTGAAAAATCGCGGTTTTTCCAGGATGACGTCATAAATAATTGGGAATTCCGCTGCGAACGCAAGCGGAGCGACGATTTCTATCGGATGGAAAATACGAGGATTTTCGGTCCGATAAAAATCTGAGGCATTCGGAGCGTCAGAATAGTTTCGCATCGGAACCGCATGCATGTGTGGGTGCCCGTACATTTCTATTTGATTTTTCGTCCGACAATCGCATGCGATAAAAATAACGCAACGCACCATACGCATACGCAAGCATGTGTGGCTAGCTTCACAACTACGTCGGACGTGGATATCATATCGGACGGAGAGTCGTTGGTGGCGGATTCGTCGATATCTTCAGGGACGTAGAAGGAAGCCGTGACATTGAAGGATGTTGCATGGTCGTTTGAGGTTTGGTCGGTGATGGGCGCTAGATGTGGCATCGTGACGTCTGGGTCTACAGATGTGTGTTCTATACCCAATTATAACAAACGGCGAATATAAATGCATCACCAAAGTCAATATTATATATGAAAAGAAAAGAAAATCAAATAAGTGCCGAAACGTCTCCAAGGAAGTGCCGAAACGTCCAAGTACCTGGGCCGAAACAACCAAGTGCCGAGAACCCAGGTGCCGAAATGTCTCGAAAACCAAGTGCCGAAACGTCCAGGTGCCGAAACGTCCTGCACCCACGTTATATATCTTATCGAGCGATTGGTTTTCACTTAACATCAAATAATGTTTTCCTCAAGTCAACGTATGCACTGAATTCCATAATGAAATGGATTTCAGTTTCAACCTTTTTCGCGACAAAAGGTCTTTTCGTGTGTCGGTTTGTTTCTATAGTTAATATATGATTGCTAACATATGGTTTTATTTCTTATTTGTCTTTGAGCGTTCTATATGTGCGTATAGTTGATTAACACCATCTGGTTTGTCATCAATGAACATATTGGCTATAGCAAAAGGGAGGCATTCGCAACCGGTAATACCATTATAAAATCGACTGTGTGCCACGTGTGACAAACAATGTGTCGAATCAGAAATGCATTTTAGTATTGAATGTAACACATACGAGGATTTAAGATCTAATTTAGTCAGCGAAATTGAGAAACACGATAGTGAATTCAATAATTGGAATGACGCAGATAAATTTGCACTGATTATGAGAAATGATAATACTAAACTAACAAAGTTTGCAACATAGTCCGGCTGTTCTTCCTCGACAGAAACATAACACTGGAAGAAATTGTTGAGGGAATGTTGATAAAAACTGTGTTTGTTATATTAATTTATTTATGTATGTATATGATACTCATCAGTATATTGCAACTGCCCATTGAAGTGTTTTGCAATAAATTCCTGTATCGTGAATCGGAAATTTCTGTTTTGAAATTGTTTACATGTCTGTTTTTAGTCTTTCGATGATAATTTTGTCAATGAATACTATTGTAACATTTGACTGTCAATATTTGATACAGCTTATCACAAGATGAGTGTCCCGCGTTGGGAAATTACACAATAGAGAGATTCTTCAAAAGAATCGTGCATTATATTTCCCGGTTGCATAGAACGAAGTTTGTTTAGATATTTGAACATAGTCCTGATGGTATTAATTGCTATGCGGAATCGACCTGGTTCAATCATCCAACCATGATTTGACGCTTTTCTATTGAGTCTGAGTATATTTTGTACAGAACTTCAAATGTGTCTGCTCGAGAGGGTTGGTATAAACTAACGGAGATTTCAACCCAGCAGCCCATATTTCGCAATCACACAACAGCATAGGTATTGTTAATTTGTCAAACAATTACATTTAGTACTGAGAGACAATTATGTGTGTGAACTCGTCGTGAAAAACATAGCTTTAGAAGCTCTCCCATTGGAATTATCACAAGCTCTCTCCATTTAACCGCCAAAAGTGAAGACGCGACCCCAAGTATTTTATATTCGTCGACTATTTCTAACGTGTCAACCACTGATATATGAAAGTGTCATATGCAGTGTAGCTAAACTTGGATGTGGGATAAGTTAATGTGGTAGAGTTAATTGAGCGATGAGGAATGCGGAACGTTGAAATGTTTAAGTAATACTAGATGTCAACATGAAGGGATATGTCAATTTTTAGTAAAATCCAAGATGGCTGCTGGCTGCAATATTTTCCAATAAAATAAAAAAAAAATTTATAGCTCCCATCTAGTGGTCACCCGAAGATCAATATGAAGTTTGGTGACGATCGGATGATGGATGTGGTCTGTAGAGTGTGCCAAATGATTCAGTCATGCAAATAGTAAAATCTAAGATGGCTGCCAGTGGCCATGTTTTTTAAGAAATGCGGAAAAAACAATGACGACTCCCGTCTAGTGGTCATTCCAAAGATCCCTATGAAGATTAGTGACGATCGGACAAGGGATGTCGTCTGTATGGTGTCCAAAGAATTTAGTCATACAAAAAGTAAATTCCAAGGTGGTCGCTGACGACCATGTTTTTCAACGAAATTCGAAAACAGATGATAGCTCCCATCTGGATGTCACTCAAAAGAACTATATGAAGTTTGGTGACGATCGGGTGAGGGATATGGTCTGTAACGTGCGCCAAATGATTTATTTATGCAAAGAGTAAGATGCAAGATGGTTACCCGCGGCCATATTTTTCGTCGAAAACTGTTCTCTGGGGTGTTTTCTGTCACAAAATTCCTGCTAACGAAGAATAGGCCATTCCAATGTATGTCGTTAGAACTGAACGATAGGACAGCGAGACTCACGAATGGGTACTTGTGGGGGTGATTTCTATTGTTCAGATAACTTACGCGCTAAACACCACAAGTAAATTCTCGAAAATGGCAGTATTAAGAAGCATTTAGTTTAACCCTTTGATAACTGGATGCTAGTTGACAAGTTGTTACTTAATTCACATTTATTCATTTATAGGGATGTTAAGATAATAAGTTCAGCAGACAATATACTTTCATTGGAAGGGGCTTCCCCTCCACATGGATACTGAATAATAGATAACAAACCATGGAATATGGCACGCAGTTGCAAATATGTTGATTTATTGTGCAGTTACTTATAACAGGTCCATCATGAAATCGGTTTTCCTCTCCAGAATTCACTATTTTGAACCTAGCCCGAAAGATTGATACCAAAGTATGTGACACAACTGCAAACTATAGTGACCCCATGCCACGAGATCCCGAATCGAGAAGTCTATATTTTCAATTAACGATGCATGAAATAACGCTCCCAAATTACTATCAAGGAACCCATCCAGAACAAGTCCATAAGATTTCTTTAATGCTTTGTATAGCAGATAATCTGGGGAGTGAGCGGATGAATGTGACTAAAGAGCTATATATCTGAGATAACACAAGATGAGACATTGACAATCGACTGCGACATAGGGCCCATGAAGGATAGATGAATGTGTGAGGATTATAACAATTTTAATGACACTAGGCTTAAATTTATGCAGGCGTAAGTTTCATACTTCCATAAATGATCCCTGTCATCGATCTGAACATCTCATTTTGTGAAAATTAAATTAGCTGAAATGTTTTTGTTTTTGTTTTCAAAAAACATTTTGTTTGCAAATAAAAATTGCTAAAACAAGAGAAAAATAGTTGGTGAAAGAACCCATTGAAATATGACTTGCCATTGAAAGCCCTACAATTTAAAATAGCATTGGAGCCAAAATACTTCAGACACTAAGACAGACAGCCCACAAACATTAAAACAAAAATTGGCTCCTTCTGACACCCCCTCCACAGACTACGTTCCTGGTGTGACATGGTCCAAAGTTGCTCCAGTTCGCCTCAGTATTATTAACAAAACAGCATATGAAACACGAACATGCAATTATTCTTTTACAAATATTACAAGATTTCAACGCGCACAGAGGCAGGCATCAGTCATAACCGTTGCTACATTGTCAGACAACAAGAACCAGTCATGTGTTCACCAATTACAGATGATCTGACGATACAGATAAGTATTTTGTTTACTTATAATCAGGGACGTGGCTAGAGGGTCTCCGTTGGGGGGGGATGTCCACCGTGGGGAAATTCCAACTACACCCCCACCCCTTGAATCAGAATCACACCACTGTCACAGGGTTGGGGTAATCGTAATCAGTAATTGTAATCAAAGTAATTGATTACAAAATTTTGAGTAATCGTCTGTAATCAGTAATCATGACATTTCTTGATTACAAGTAATCGTAATCGTAATCGATTACTTTCAAATGTACCTGTAATCATGATTACATTTTGATTACTTTTTGATTACTTTTACTAAAATAACCATATGGATGGCTATTGGATACTCATAGTCTCATACTGTGGTACTGTGGAGTGTGCAAAGATACAAGCAACATATTATAAAGTTAGTACAATTTTGTCATGTGTTATGTTAGTGGTACACTATGTATGTACATTCTGACAGTGGATACAGATAACAACACACAATTGTTAAATACAGCATGAATGGCAATACACTTGTGATGCAGACAATGACATGTTCTAATATGAATAAATAGGCTAGCCAACTTCCATTATGATTAAATTGAATTGGGACTGCTGCAGACAATGGCTGTATAGTCACACTGGTACAATAGGGCTAATTAACTGAACAAAGCAGGTGTGATGTACATCGGTAGACCTAATTAGCTGGTTTGTCATTTATTGCACTCATGGAGTTAAGCCTCATTTAATCCTCATCAGGATTAACAACGGATGGTAATCATATAAATCTTAATGTTATCTTCATTGTGTTGGGTATTGAATCTAACAGAACATGCAAATAATTTATAATTGTTTCTGGTGATATTTTCATAAATAGTATGCGTTAGTTTGAATGCATGTAAGAAAATTAAAAATATATTAAATTATATTTACATAAATAAATACACATGAAACATATATATAATGTATTCCCAATAAATTGGTGCATAACTTCATGATGAAACCTTTCCAATACATGTAAATGTAAAAAGTTTATATGTTTGGTGTAAACAATATTTATTCCCAATACAAAACAAGATGAATATTTAACAAAAATGCTAATGGATGAGTATGGGTGATTGGAAAGGGATGAGACAACAAGCCTATTGTGGCTTTTTTGTAAGTCCTCTCCCATATGTTTATTGCTTGCATCTTTCTATTGTTTCGGTTGTTTCTTGTTTCCATGTTATGCAGTGATGTCTTTATTCAATCAAATTGGATATGTTAATTTGAATTTATTTTATTATTTATTCCAATGGAAACTAACAATTGTAATCAGATGTAATCAAAAAGTAATCGATTACATTTACTAAAGTAATTGTAATCGTAATCGATTACATTGGAAAAGATGTAATCAGTAATCGTAATCGTAATCATGTAAATCAAAAGTAATTGTAATCGTAATCGATTACATTGGCATGTAATCGCCCCAACCCTGCCACACACAAGTTTTGCATAATTCCATTTGCACCCCATTGCACCTCAGTACTCATGCCTAATATCCTATATATTCATAAACCATGGTGCTATATTCCCGGTATGAAAACATTCAGATATTTTAACCTGAAAAATTGCATAAATCCTAACATCTAGTGGTCTAACTCCAGACAAATGCACACGGCTACGGACACGACACCAGGACACACCGGGCTGACCATGGTTCTTCGCCCGGTGTGAGAAAATTTTGAAAACTATACTAGAAAATCGCAAATCCTAGCATCTCGACTGGCCTCAACTGAAGCTTTCCTAGTGTTGGAAATTTCAAACCTTATACCCCTCCTCAGGTTGGTAAATTCTCCAACTGATGACCATTTAAGTCAACAAGTTTGACCAAATGTAGTAAAATATTAAGTTGTTAAACTAATTAGCAGTTTTGTATTGGCCACGGGGGAGGGACAATGACACACCGGGCCGACCATGGTTCGGCCCGGTGTGCGAAAATTTTGAAATCTGAACATGAAAATCGCAAAATCATAGCATCTAGACTAGCGTCAAGCCTTCCTAGAGTTGGAAATTTCAAACCTGACACCCCCACTTAGGTTGGAAAATTCTAACTGATGACAATTCCAATGACAATGTTGACCAAGTGTATGACACTATTGTTTTCTTAAATTAACTAGCAGTTTTTTTTGACTGCCCACGGGGTAGGGACCAGCAGGACACAAGATTTCCAAGTGTTGGAAATTTCCAACCTGTCACCCCCCCCCCCCCAAAGGTTGGAAAATTTACAACTGATGAACATTTCAGTCAAAAAAATTGACCAAAAATAGGAAAATATGCAAATATTGGTCCAAAAACAATTAATTCCCCCCAATAAATTGTTTGAAAATCAAACTACAATAACATGTTCAACCTATTGTTGGTGTGAAATTTCCAACTAACGTTTTGGCAGGTATGAAATTTCCAACTGTTGAAAATTTTGACCAAAGTTGGGGGTGCCTGTCGCCACGTCTCTGCTTATAATATGTGGGCGAACGGTGGGAATGTTTGCAGATGCAAATCCGCCCAACGGAAATATCCATGACAAGAAGGGTCATACATGTAGATAACTGTGCTATTTATCGACAGATAAGATTTGCAAAAGTAGAACAAGACTCAATATAGAGTGTTTTGAATCCCAGAAAATCTAGAACGTGCTCAAAGTGGCAATATTCCGAATTGTGGAAGTACAACGATGGGGGCTGACTTGAAATCATGCGCATTAATTCAATAGCTGGCCAAATCTGAAAATGGTGCTTGTTGAAATCTAGTATTTCGTGATTGATTGTGAACTCGAAGCTGCATATCAACATAATTATACCAGCGCGAGGAAAGTCACTTGTATGTATGTTAATCGGGTATACTGTGAACAACATATATCGGTATTAAATTCACGTGTGTTAATCGGGTATACTGTGAACAAAATATATCGGTGTTAAAGTCACGTGTGTGTTAATCGGGTATACTGTGAACAAAATATATCGGTGTTAAAGTCACGTGTGTGTTAATCGGATATACTGTGAACAAAATATATTGGTGTTAAAGTCACGTGTGTGTTAATCGGGTATACTGTGAACAAAATATATCGGTGTTAAAGTCACGTGTGTGTTAATCGGGTATACTGTGAACAAAATATATCGGTGTTAAAGTCACGTGTGTGTTAATCGGGTATACTGTGAACAAAATATATTGGTGTTAAAGTCACGTGTGTGTTAATCGGGTATACTGTGAACAAAATATATCGGTGTTAAAGTCACGTGTGTGTTAATCGGGTATACTGTGAACAAAATATATTGGTGTTAAAGTCGCGTTGACGATTGAAGGCGAATGCGATGTATTCGTTTTCATGAATTGTATATTCAAAGTGGCAGCACTCATAGCATTTCTTATATATTATTTATACGAAACAACGGCGGTTGTCAGTAATATTGACATTTGCTTTTCGGCAATAGCTTCGCCCCGAAATAAAGAAATCATATTTTCAGTGGTGTGTTGTTCAGACTCGGTGTTTGTGAACTGAATTGCTTTATTTCAGTCAATAATAATTTGTATGCAATACATAATTTTTAATGAACACAATCTGTATATTATATGGAAATTATATATTAAATAATTAAAAGAAATGAATAATAAACATAATATCGTGTACATGTATGCTATTGACAATTGCACGTTGTGTATGTATCCACCTAGTATATGAACTGGAAGTGATCCCAAACATGCCTGCAGATGTATAAAACATGATACACGATATGGTTCTCTACTTATAATTGTAATAGTTGTAACAGTATTACTCGATCATGGTGGAGACAGAGTATAATAAAAGCCACGCATCCTTTTGGTGGTGATATTATTACTTGAACATGATGGTGATATAGTATAATAAACCGTGTCACATTCTACACTCGTTCGCTCAAAAACTTAGAAAATCGCACTAAAGTTGCGCATATATAATAATTATCTATGCGCAACTTTAGTGCCATTTTCTAGTTTTTAAGTCCTGCATTAGCATCGCACCTTCATTCGCCCGTTTTGATTTGACAGGGAAAATGGCCCATTGTTTTGTCCCAGCCATACGTCGGTAACGGATCGAAAAAAAAAACGCTTTTAAGTGGAACATTCCGATCCGAATCACACTTAAATTCCCATTTGGAAAATACAATAAATATGCGGCTCCTCCATTAGCCATGTTCCTCAATTAGAGAGAAAGAAGAGAGAAGAGAGAGAGAGAGAGCAAGAGAGAGAGAGAGAGAACGAGAGCGAGAGACAGAGAGATGATTAATTTGTTCAACATTCAGGGGCCGGTAACGCGGTAAATTTTACGCTGATTTACAAAAACATTCAAGGCAGCGTTATCGGGGTGACAGACAGACCACTTTTTGAAGTGAAAGAAATGAAGATAAGTGTAAGTTGCTCTACATCACAATACGTGTCCCGTTCCGCTACCTCAGTGCGTTCCAGCGATACTCTACATGCAGTTGTCCCCAAATGTGAGAGGTCGGTTTAAAGGCCATAACTCCATAAAGCAAGGACGGACACAATTCACAATGGCTTAACGTAATGTATCCAATGTGTACATGTGTATAATATACCGACCTATTCAGCGCTCAGCATAATTATGGCAAGATTGTGCTAACCCTTGAATTAATTGGTATACATGTCCACTGTATATCCCTTGATATATCCAATAAATCTACACAATATACTACATGTACTCCTTATATCGTAATATGGCGACCATTGTTATTTATGGCATATATACTGGATCACATACGCCGTCCAACAAATGCGAATTTGGCCCATTCAAATCCAGACAAGAGTCGATTTGTGATTTACGGATATAAATGGTAACTTGATGCGTGCGTCTGGTAAAGTTTTTCAGTTAAGGTACGATGACGGTGGTTTCTATGTAGAGTGAAGTGATTTGTGGGTGGAATGATTCAACTGCACGATGAATATTTGACGCCCGACAAACACTGATATATCCCATTACTCATTGAGCAGATAACAAGGGAATGCCCAAACACTGATATATCCCATTACTCATTGAGCAGATAACAAGGGAATGCCCAAACACTGATATATCCCATTACTCATTGAGCAGATAACAAGGGAATGCCCAAACACTGATATATCCCATTACTCATTGAGCAGATAACAAGGGATCGTGTACATCGTCTCGTCGTTATATAACATTGACAAACGCCTCGAATATATTGTCATGGAATTAGTTACATATGTGATATATATTAACGTAAGAACTGTTTTGTATTCAATGATATACTTTTAAAATGAGACTATTGGGTCGAAGTGACTTGAGTCAAACAGGTTCGTAGCATAATATGCCATCAGTAGCCCTGCGGATATGGTGCAACTGTTTCCATTTTTTTTTAAACGCGGATTTGTGAAATATGCACGGATTGGCGAGTGTAATGTCAGTGACGGTGGTAGAATAATTTAACTACACGTATAATTCACTGACAAAAAATATAATGCCTATTACGTGTTGTTATACATGTAGTTAGGCCAAAGAAAAACGAATGTATGTTTCCGGTAACAGAGCGAAAAAAATTAGGGTAGGTAGGGAATTTTTTATTTTTATTTTATTTCGATATTTTTTATCCAGCTGCAGAAATATTGAACTACCTCGACCAAAGTTACATAAAATGCAAGCCCGTGCCGTGGGGAAAGTATTACTTGATCAATACTGTAGAAATATACATTAAGATTGATACAAAATCAAACTTACTTCATGCTTAAGTATGTTTTTTATTATTCACATACCACATTTTCATAAATTTGGCTATAAACTTGGTACAAAATTGATGTCACTAACTTTTTATAAGAATTTTACCAATAATACCGCCATTATACCGTACTTGTATTGTGACGACTACATCCCATTGTCTGAGGGTAGCCAGTACTCCTACCGAGCATGCCTGGTTTTTGGAAACAGTAGCTACATGTATACCCCTAATATATGCGGTGATAACCTCTATACATGTATATATACAGATACACACCCACCATGTCTGTTGATAGTGTTCCATAAGTCCCAAACAAGACATAAAGCAGGCAGGAGATCCACTCTCACGAAAATAAAATTGCGAAAATTTGACTTTTTCTCAAAATATCAATAACAAGTTTAGGGTCGGCGGGTTATTTTTAGGGTCGGTCGATGTACGGAAACATAGTGGCCGGATTCGTCATCTCCGGTTTAAACCTCCGCGTTTAAACCTGGTTTAAACCTACATTGGCTGTCCAGCCAACCCGGGTCTAACTGGGCGTTTTTGTCGTTCAGTTGCCAGCTAATTGACAATTCGAATCGGTGATATGATTATGCAATCAAACTACCCTCTTACCAATCGAACCAAAAAGATAGGCCGATATAATGGTTATTGACAAGTCATAAATTATCGTGACCGCGTGCACGCTCAATGAATTTATTCACTGAGAAACCAGTATCGCTCGTTGACTATTAATCCGATATCATTCTGTGTTCAAATCAATTTAACAAAGGGCATGTCTCTCAACACGAGTTTCACGCTCTGTTCATCACTTTGTTTATGATAGATTTCTGCAAGATGCTTCACCCGCAAAGACACAATTTGGTGTATTTACATGTATATCTGTATATATTAAAGGGTATATGAGCTGTCTATCTGTATGTCCGTTTGTCTGTTCGCAAATGTTCTCCAATACCCATGGACCGATTTCAATTAAATTAGGTGTGGTGATTAGTGTGGTACAACGGCGTTAGGTTTTAAAAATTTTGATTTAAAAATAAGAAAATATAATGTTTTTTAAATGAAAACATTGTGTTAAATTGAGTAAAGAAGAAACAAAATTTAAAATTTAAATTAACATTTGTTTGTTTTAAATTTAATTAAATTTTTGTTTTAATTAAAATGTTCAAATGATCAAAATGTGCGCAAAGCCCCTCTGGTGTTGAATAAGTCTCCATAATCGAGTCAATCCTGGATCAAGAGGCCAGTCAAGTAAAGGCAATTTGCGTATGAGTGCGCACCCTAAGCGGCATCTGAACTGTTGGAAGTGGGCAACCATGCAGAGGGACAGCTTTTAATAAAGAAATATATTAAATGTGTTGATTGTGTCATAAATTTTCCGTCATGCAGAAAATAAAAAAGATTCCCAGGTTTTGAACTGGTAGAATATTATGGGAATTTATAGGCGTAGCCATAGTAGAGATTTGTGGCATGATCTACATCAAAATAAGTTATCAAATTTGACTCATATAGCAATATAAGTTTAGGATTGCAAACTATGTGTATAGCATATCTGGTCATGCAGTAGCATCGTTTCAAAAAAACCATAAGATAGTTTTAAAAATAATATATTTAGGAATATGTCCATATCTGAGCAAAGCTCGCGGGCGAATAAATCAACTGTGACACGATAACACCAGCCGGCAGTCGCCACTTAGAAACGCCCTCACTCGAGATTATTTACAGCTCCACCCTTTGACTGATTGTTTGACAATTCTAAACCGCGATAAAGAAAAGACGGATTCGTCATCTCAAGTTTAGCCTCGATAAAGCTGGTTTAGCTGGACCGCCGAATTAGATGGTTTAGTTTGCCGGTTTAAGCTTATAAAACGCAAAAACAATATTGAAATTGACAAAAACTTATCCCCATACGCTTTATATGTGTGACTGCTTCTCGCTTATAAATTTCCAATCAAAATATGACCGCTGTCGTAATTATTGATTTTCACAATCAATAAAACGAGGCGGTCGCATTAGGAAAGTACGTTTAATTATCTCGACGATACAGAGACACTACTGCTAAACCAGTGGTCTGGCTAGACCAGGTTTAAACCAGAGATGACGAATGCGTCACTTAGACCTGCGGTCTCAGGTTTAAACCACGGATTTTGCTGACTCACGGCGGTTTAAACCTAGAGGGTTACGTAGCCCAGGTTTAAACCTGAGATGACGAATCCGGCCAGTATCTTTTTTCTTTGGCCTTATATGTATTAAAGTGTTTTGTGAACAGTGAAATACTGTAACAACGATTACATTTTAAATCAAGTAATTGCTCATTTTTCTGTTGTTACGTTAATTGACCAACACGAACACATTGCTTGAAATGCGTATAGAGTCTATAGACACATATCAGATGGCATATGCATTGAAAAGTGTCACATAATGAGAGAAATTACATATCAGCAGGAAGGAGCGGGTCTTGTTCTGACTGTGGTTTAGAGAGCATTCTGCATAATGGGAAAGTCCATTAATTTCGCACGTCTGTATGAAATCATTATAATCACCGTAATGTGATAGAGGCGAATAGTTTTATAATTGAAGATCTACTATACTCCAACTCTCGCGTGTTTGGAATATCACGGACATGTCATTCTATACATCATACAATAGCATCGCATTTTTACCATATATGTAGGGCGATCAAGCACTTTAGGTTACAATACACCAAATTATTTGCATAGGCCTCAGTGTTAACAAATCCCGCTGGCCTGTATTCGCAGAAAAGCTTTGACCCTGCACGAGTATTTGAAATTAAAGAACGTCCTTTTAGACACACATAAATGTGCCCAAAAGTACTTGTGAACTTGGTAAATCACACTGCAGCTTGACAATCGTCACACTACCCTTAAAATTGAGAACAAAATGACATCGAAAAAAACACAAACACCTCCCATAAATTATTCGCCATTTGCACAGCCATAACCGTTTTACCATGTTGTTATATTTGATGTTTCTCGACGAGAAACACATTTGTGCATTTTTTCTTGCACTTTTCATCCATGTATCATTGACGATTCAGCTGCCAGAATTTTTTTTATGCTGATCCTAGCTTGGTAGTGCCAGGGGAAATCACTCTATTAATTTGTATTTGGTGTATTGTAACCTATAGTGGTCACTGGAAAGACAAGAAAGTTGCCCAAACGATGTTATATTGCGTCCATTTATATACCCACGTCAAAATAAATAAATTTGATTCTAAACATGTCTGTGTTCTTACTTTATTAACCCTTTTCTGTCACCACCCATAGCTGAATTTGCAAAAAACAATACCTTGACTTGAATGTCAATTTTATTTTTATTTTAGCTGAATTTTGGCAAAGTAAACAATGACGATGTACATACAGGTTGTCGATCTGATAGCTTGTAGATACCACTTCCAGAAAATATGCCATACGATTCGCTAGGCGAATTGGGCGCACTTATGTTTCACATTGGGCGCACCTACACAATGTTCTAAAAAAAATCGACAGAAAACCAAAATTGTCCCTTCACAAGAATATATTTATTGGCCGAAATCTGTGCGCGTTGGATAGGGCCTAAAAAAAAAGACGTTTGTTTCCGCTAACCCGACCGACCCTATTTTAAACCCCCGACACTAAAAGTTTTATTGCCATTGCAAAAAAGTAAATTGGACCCAAAAAAAAATAAAAAAAATAAAAAAATATTTTAATTTATTTTTTCAATTTAGGTCCCAATTCATATCATAACTAGAATGCACTCACTGGAGCTGCCTATACTTGCGCCCATCACACATTTGACATGTTTTGTTTTGTCTTAACAACACCACTTTGAACCACGGGTGTTGGCTCCTCGTTTGAGAGATCGATAAAAACAAATCTAGATATCAAATCTCAGTTCATTCATCGCTGAAATATTTGTGTATACGGACAGACTATTTCAAGTTGATCTATTACACTAATGATACGTAGGAGTTGTTTGACATATTTATAGAACAATAGAGACATCGTTTACATGAAGGGTGTGAAGATGATTGATTGCCGATGATGCTAATATATATTATATACCAATTGGGTTAAATTACTAGTTTGACTAGAATGATGTCAAGCCTGTTTGCCGTAGCACTTCAGCGGCAACAAACGTCAAAGTAAGTTACAAATACCGACACAAATAAATAAAAGACACGCGACCACGCGAACAGTGTGTCAATGTGAACATGCCCTTATAGCGACTGATCTATACAGTCTTCGGGAACATATCATCAAAATGTCTATTGCGTTGACAATGAGAAAGGTTGTTTTCCCAGTTAATTAATAGGGCATTTAATAATCCGTATGTTTCAACATTCACATTTTTCAGTGCAATTGTTTCTCAATTGAACCACGCGCTCGACTGTTTGGCCGGACGTGATTTATATGTACCATGATCTTTCGAAAATGTTTTGAACTTCAAAGAAACTTTCCAGAAATATGTTCGCACCTCACTGTCTCTGCGAAAAAAAAAACTATTCCGCGCGCATCTTTTAGACATGCTCTAAACACATTTCCCGTGTTTCAAGTTACATAGAATAGGCTTCTAATGGGCAGTACTATTGCCCACTTTTATTTTTCATGCAGTATATATATATTTATAATAATAGAACACGAAGTTGTTGGCAATTAGAATGGTTTAGCCTGCCCGTGCAATACGGGTCTCAGCTGTCTGGACATCGACGCGATCATGTCTGGTGTTTTGCGCGCCCATGTAGCTTGTGACGTCCTGATGTGCGTCATGACGTCATCGCGTCTTGATCGGTTTCCAGAAATAAATCATTCAATATTGTTCATTTATGAACGATTTATAACCAAAATAAAACCAGATAACAATGCAAATTAAGTATATATGTTGATTTAAATGACAATTGATGCAACCATTTCATATTATTCCGTGTGCATTCTTTACAGTATGTACTTCCGGTATGACGTAACATATTCACGGAAGGACAGACAACAGACAAAGATCCGCACCGAAAACATTACTTGCGTCCAGCATGGACTGGCGCAAGTAACAAGATGCAAAACATTTATATATTTATATATATTGACATAAGAAATTTTAGTTTACATAAAGATTTAAGTTTAACAGTTGGAATCATACTGTAAAGTATGTTTGGCTTTATAACTAGCTTTCATCTGTGAAAACTTCAAATAGTTTCAGTTCAGGTTTGTTATGATTCAGCCTTCAGACTTCAGTATTTCAATCAAATACAGTACAGGAACATTAACAATTTGATCGAATCAACCTGGTTATCAGGTGGGATCTCATAATACCAAATGAAAAATTAACATAGAGGTTAGTACTATAAATAGTAAATACTAACTAAATAGACATTGTTTCTGTACTACATGTAGTATATTATGTATGTGTCTCACTTGAATTGTAATATGATGATACGTAAACGTAATTTGCGCCCGCTTGTTAATCTTTCGTAGGATTTGATGATTAATTAACCATAATTACAAAAATCATACCGGTATATGTAAATGATCATACACTCAAAAAAATTTCATTGTAATATTACGACAGAAACTGTTGGCAGGAATTGGACCATCAGTAACTGTCGTAAAATTACGAGATCAACGTAATCTGACATTTACAAATTTGATCGTATATTTACAAAATGATCGTAATATTATGACAGAAAAACTATCGTAAAATTACAACATCATCGTAATGTGAATTTACGGTTTTATCGTAAAATTACATGGCCAACGTAATCTGAAGCTGAGAACCTGGTGTGAATTGAACTGTGGTGGGGTCTCAAGCGATCTACCCCTACACATTATAAACAAATGCCAGTAAATGACATAAGTAGCTTGAGGATGGATGTGATCCATCGAACCACAGAAAAATTCAACCAGGTCCACAGGTGCTAAATTTCTGCACTATACATCTACAATTATAGATAAAAATAAATGTCCAACACCTAATTGTTATGAAATCGACATTTCTCGTACAACAACATTTTGGAACAAAGTTACATACCGGTACCTTGAATAATTAGCCTAACTAATGTAGGTACCAACCTGTGCTTTCACCATGACAAAAGATAACAAACTCTGATAATCAACACCCGAGTTACAAGGTGATATGCTCGGACAGACAGAGCCCTTGACTACCTGTACTGGTAAATGCCCTCCGGGGGGGGGGGGGTCAGAAAACATTTTCAGGCACGTATGCTGATTTTTTTACTTTCGACCCTTGTTGGGACCCCCACCCACAACGCGTCCAAATTACAATAAACAGCTGTATATGAATTTCTGTGCATACTCATTGGCATGTAAATAGGAACGGGTCATTTTGGGGTCATTCGGCCAAAAAAACATGGCTGCCAGCGGCCATCTTGGATTTCAAAATTTGCAACAAAATACAACACAATAACTGCCTGCAGTCAGTTTAGCAGTTAGAATTACATTATTTCTCTTATTCTAAGGTGTTTTAAGCCAAATTCATTGAAAAAAACAGTCAAAAAACTTGCAGGAAAAAAGTTCTGAGTTGCGGAAAAAATTGTTTGTTAGTCACATCGACCAAACCACCCACCCAGTGACCCACCCCCCACCCCCGCATAAGTGCCTGTAAAAAATACCCCCCCCCGCCCGACCCCCATAGGCATAATATGATAATAACATGGGAGGAACAGAGGGAACATGGACTACCGGTGTACCTACATTTAATGATAATAACATGGGAAGGACAGGAAACACCGGCTACCTTCATCTAATTGCTAGTATAATAACATGGGAATATTAACAGAGGAAACACAGGCTACTTTCATCTAATTACTAGTATAATAACATGGGAATATTAACAGAGGAAACATGGGCTACCTTCACAGTGGTCAGTGATTTGTAACATGAGAGCAGATGGTGCATAAATCACTTAATTTTTTTTTAAGTACTGAATTGTACACAACTAAGTGTAGCACACATGTTTTCCTCTACCAACAATTAATCTGCCTTTGCTGTGATATCGCTTAATTGTAGGAAGCCACGTAAAACCACAAATATAAAATAAATAAATGAAAGGCAGTAGCAACATTGAGTAAATTTTTTGGGGTTTTGTTGCTTTCCACAACTAAGGCGATATAACAATGAGGCCAGATCATTTGTTGTTGATGGAAACCATGTGATCTATGGTTAGTCACCTACAATAGGTAGTCACGATGCACCGTCTGCACATATCATATGTACTCCGCCGATCGGAAAGTTTTCTTCAGGCAAGAAGTTGGACAGAGGTCGCCACATAGGAATCGAACCCATGTCAGTCACTAGCTCAGGTCCTACAGCTTGGTGACCGGTACCGTGCTCATTGGACCACTGACCAACCCAGACACCACCACCCCCCCCCAATAATAAACAACAATGTACATATAGTATACACTGATACAACTACTATTTAAACATGAAATACATAGACGTGTGTCTCCTTAATTATGCAGCCATTGTTATTGACCCAGAAACTCAAACCCAACAAAGCGCTCCCAAAGTTCCATTGGTTTAATTTGGAAATCCTGAAAATGAAGTAACAATATTATACACGGTACTAACTACTATGGACAAAAAAGCAGCTGAGCATTTGCGCCAAGATTTTCGAGTGTCACTGTCAGCTAATGTATTGACATCCTGTTCAAACACCGCTGTTTTTTTGTTTTAATAATTTTTCGACTTTCCCAAATTTTAAATCAAACTAACAACATAGGGACTGGAATACCAGCACCGAAGACGACCCACCCAAACTCAGTTGCGGCAGTTTCTGACAAAAAATTTGCTTTAGTATATCTGGGATAAATCGCAACCATCTTTCATACTTTGCGATAATTACTTTGCGATATCTTTGACTGATGATAAATCACAAACAAATTTGGGTTCAAGTTTTGAAAGCCCTCCTGTCACTTTCCAAATATCTATTTAAAAATACATGTTGATAAATTGCAAAACTTTGTGATAAATTGCAAACATCTTTATCGTAAAATACTTCGCAATTTTATATAACAGAATAGCAATCATCTTTGCGATAAAAACTGTTAATTACTTTGCAAACAAATTAACATACCTTTGCAATGGCAAAGGTAAGTGTCGCAAGGTGCGAATAGAATTATGCAAAATTGTGTTTTTGGTCAGATTCAAGGGGGAGGGGGTGCAGTGTTGAAATTTCCCGAAGTGGACACCCACCGCCCCCCCCCCCCCCCCAACAATGGAGACCCTCTGGCCACGTCCCTGACCAAACGGTACCGTAGCTCCACTGCAGTGACCATCTTGATACCACTGTGGATACCGTATACTACCAGCAATACAATGGTCTTCACCGGGGTATCACCCTGTTTTTCAAGTCAATTACTTTGATTATAGTGGAACCCCACAACCACGGGGATGTTTGTATGCCAACAATGAAAACTAAAATGGTAATTCCTATCTAGAGGTCACCTCGAGGATCCATATTAAGTTCGATGAAGGGTTGTGGCCTGTAGGGTGTGCCAAAGAATTTAGTGATGCAAAGAGTAAAACACAAGATACCTGCTAGTGGCCATGTATTTCATCGAAAATTGTTCAAATTCAATTGTTCCCATCTAGAGGTGATCCCAAACATACATGTAGTAATGTATCCTTAAATTTTCAAAACATTTCACCAATAATTAAGAAACTGACCTTACATTCATTCCTCGCGCCAAACTAAATTTATTTTAGAGTACTGACGTCTTCAATGGTTGACGTCCCCACGTAATTCCTTGAACCAAATGATTTTTGTGTCGGTGAAATGTGCACATGGCGATCGCATAATTATCTTGCTCGAACCGAAAAGCAATTTTAATTCTTAATCGTGCACGCCTTATCCATATCACGAATAAACAGACGCTCTTTATTTGGCACGCTTAAGGAAATCGGGACCGTGGTAAATTAGAACCGATTTATTTTCAATTTCAGATTAATATTTTCCATGCGCAATATGTCAGTCTATTGTCAGATAATTTACAATGCTCAGTTGCGATACGGACGCTAGGTTTTACTGTGGTTTAAACTTACACAGCGGTAGTGGCACCAAAAACTCAACCGCGACCACGCGGTTGCCCGCGTTTTCAATACCGCGGCTGACCACGTTATTACACCGCGGTCAGGCGTTATTACACCGCGGTCAGGCGGTATTACACCGCAGTCAGGCGGTATTACACCGCGGTCATACCGCATGTCAACCTCGTTAAGGAGGGTCGATTAATTAGAGCATACATGTACATGTAGCTGTACTTCATATAATGAAAGTGTCAATGACACTGTACCTCAACTTGGAAAGGGAATAATTTAATGTGCAGCGATTAGGGGTGCGGAAAGTTGAAATGTCTAAGTAATACTAGATTATCAACATGAAGAGATACATATACCGGTACATGTATACCGGTATATAAAAAAGTTAAATCCAAGATGGTTACAGATGTAAAATCCAGGTGGCTATGTTTTCCAATAAAATTAAAAAACATTTGATAGCTTCCATCTAGTAAGATCAATATCAAGATTAATATGAAGTCTGGAGATGATCGGATGAGGGAAGTGGACTGTAGGGTGTGCCAAAGGATTTTGTCATGCAAAGAGTAAAATCCAAGATGGCTGCCAGTGGACACATTTTAAGACCAAATGAACCTAAAATGACTTGTTATCTACATGCCTGTGTCAACAGCCATGACAAATTTCATGATGATCCGATTAAAGGTACGACCTGTAGCCCATGCCAAAGGATTTAGTCATGCAAAGAGTAAAATCCAAGATGGCTGCTGGTGGCCATGATTTTGGCCGAATAACCTAAAAATTACTCGATCTCATCTACATGTCAATGTCAACATCCATGACAAATTTCACAATGATCTGACAAAAGGTGCGTTCTGTAGCACGTGCCAAAGGATTTAGTCATGCAAAGTGTAAAATCCAACATGGCTGCTGGCGGCCATGTTTTTTGGTCGAATGACTGGACAATGACTCGTTCCCATCTACATGTCATATTTAACAACCATGACAAATTTCATGATGATCTGACCAAAGGTTAGACTTGTGGCCTGTGTGAAAGGATTTAGTCATGCAAAGAGTAAATTCCAAGATGGCTGCCAGCGGCCATGTTTTTTGGCCGAACGACCCCAAAATTACTCGTTCACATCTACATGTCAATATTAACACCCATGACAAATTTAATGATGACCAGACAAACAGTAGCCTGTGCTAATGGATTGAATTTTGAAATCAAAGATGGCCACGGGCAGCCATGTTTTTTTGTCCGAATGACCCCAAAATGAATCATTCCCATCTACAGTCCAATTTAAACAGCCATGACAAATTTCATGATGATCAGACTAAAGCTACGATCTGTAGCCCGTGCTAAAGGATTTAGTCATCCAAAGAGTAAAATCCAAGATGGCTGCTGGCGGCCATGTTTTTTGGCCAAATGACCCCAAAATGACTCGTTCCCATCTACATGTCATTGTCAACATTCATGACAAATTTTATGATGATCTGACCAAAGGTACGACCTGTAGCCCGTGCCAAAGGATTTAGTCACGCAAAGAGTAAAATCCAAGACAGTCAGCTGAGATAGCTGCCAGCGGCCATGTTTTTTGGCCGAATGACCCCAAAAGTACTCGTTTCCCATCTACATGTAAATATTAACATCCATGACAAATTTCATGATGATCCGACCAAAGGTACAACCTGTAGGGCATGCCAAATAATTTAGTCATGCAAAGAGTAAAATCCAAGATGGCTGTCGTCGGCCATGTTTTTTGGTCGAATGACCCCAAAATTACTCGTTCCCATCTACATGTCAATATTAACATCCATGACAAATTTCATGATGATCAGACGAACAGTACGACCTGTAGACCGTTCTAATGGATTGAATATTGAAATCCAAGATGGCCGCTGGTGGCCATGTTTTTTTATCCAAATGAATCGTTCCGGTCTAAATGTTGATGTCAACAGCTATGTGAAATTTCATAATGATCTGACCAAAGGTACGACCTGTAGCCTGTATTGTTGACGAATTACGCACACACGCATACATGTACACACAGACGACAAAGGGGTGAAAGCCATGGCAATAGCTCAAACTTTACAAAGTAAAGTTGACCTAATAATGTGGGCGGTGTAAGGCAGCGTTTGTTTGCATATGGTATCTTGGTGTTGATGATTAACGAAAATACCATATGGCACTTGTCTCCCAGATGCCTCGGGTTTATGTACCATAAGCTTTCTCACCAAGCTTTTTACCCTGCTGGGTAAAACAAGTGTCCCACTTAACCACGGTGCGGTTATCATTGCCACCGCGGCCGAAATGCAACTACCGGTACATCGCGGCTCCACCGGCTAACTACAGTTGGGCCGCTGTGTATTTGCCATTCGGCCATGGTGTAGTTACCGCTGTGTACATTCATTAAACTGAAAAAAGACAATACAAACCAGAAATCTAACCACGGTGTACATGCCATGCGGCCCCGTTGTAGTTGCTTTTCGGCCATGGTGTACATGTGTACTTGATGTTTGGCTGCGGTGTACTTGCCGCTCAGCCGCGGTGCTCAACTGCAGTTACAAACTCTGACACCACGGTCGAACGGCAAATACACCGCGGTGCCAATGGACACTTGTTTTGTCCAGCAGGTTACATCAGCCAGGGCAACCCAGAAGTTAACGGTCTAACCTGGGCTTCCTAGATGGTAGGGACAACTTGGTTAGTGGGTACAACTTGGGCATGTGAAAGCAAGTCATCACCTGGAACATAACACGATTTGTTCTGACTTAACCCGAGGTCAGCCAATAATAGAATGTTTGCGTCATGTGAGTGTTTAGTGATTTATATAGCCACACAATGTTGACCGAAACGAAACCTTGCTTGAGTCTTGACAGTTAGTTTTGCAAATGTTCGTATACTAATATTATATCACGACATACTGTCCATACTGAAGTATTGCATTATTATGTATTTTTCGCAACATTACATTTTCTACCTGGTTTTTAGGCACGTCATTGAAATTTGCATGCATCTTTTTTTATCTCGATTCCATCATTTCCTAATTTCTGATGATTGGTTGGTGATTATCACAATACGCCAGGGGCAGGTGAACACTGTGCATGTATACTGTACTAGTAACTATCACAAGTATAACATACTGTGGGAACAACTTAGTGTATGTTCAGACGACCACGATACAATCGTAAGTGGAGGAATAGTTTGTTGAACAGAGGATTGCAATCTCATCGTACATTATGATAGCATATGTTGTTCTAAAGAATGTGATTGACTACCCTACGACCATTGCCAGCTACGATTTTTACGTACACACGGATGTCGGCCTGTAACGATATGCTTGGTCACGATACAATATGTATCGCGATACGGGGCCAATGATACAATACGTATTGTGATAGGCAAAATTTTATCCCACGAGTAAATAGCTATTCAACACTCCAAATTTGCACACTCTCAGGTTGAGTTTTAATGATAGTTTTTCTAATATTACTGTGGACTTTCATAATTGTTTAGTTATATGTGTATTGTAGTATGTAGTAATGTAGTATGCTCGTACACATCCGGAAATACCAGTACATGACATATTGATACTGAAGACGGTAAAAGAGTTGAAAAGTTTCTCACTCATCTGTTTATATATCATATAATCACAACAGCTGGCTGAGAATGTATGATGTCGTTTCAAATGGTGTGACATGTTGGTCGTAACACCAGTCTTGTAAGAGGTTGCCGTCGAACATAATTTGCAGATCGTTTTAGTTCTGTCTGTCTTAATGCATGGCTTTCCATTCTCAAAGGGTTACGTCCCAAAACCGAAATACTGCCAGATTTTCGATCTGTAGACCGCTGTCGGATTGACAAGTTTTAAGCTTTCTTGAGCAGACATCTTTCCACGGCCCACGTGTTGTTGTTTTGCGCAGACGATATATCCAATATACTAGTATTTGATTGATTGAAATCACAGCAGTTCATCAAATTAAACCAATCAGAGCATGGCTTACAGTCTGAGGCTAGGTTACGTAGGTCAGTCATATCACTTCCGCAAACGTTTGTGTCAAAGGTCAAAGTGCGAGCTCACGGAAACAAACGAAATTTACAGATTTACTTCCAATAAAACTTCGTAAGCATTCACAGCTTACGGAAACGAACGAGGGGTCCCGATTTACTTCGGGTGGTAACTGCATAATACGGAAGCGGAACTGTATCGTAGTGTATCGAAATTACAGACAAATGAATCGCGTATAGAATCATGAATGACGAATCGCGATGAATCGAAATCACGATGAATCGTTACAGGCCTATACAGCTGCGATTACATCGCAAGTGGAGGTAACCAAGGATATCCACATTTCGCATCTAGAATCAAACAGCGCTTGATATCAATTTATGACCAACGATTTTGATGTTAGCATGCGCAATCGAGCTACCGGTTACTTCCTGCGACGGAAATCTTTCCGCTTACGATTGTATCGTGGTCGTCTGAATGTAAACTTATCAATTTCATGCATTATTGCATAATATTTTTAAACATAACTTATTTAACATCTTCGACTTGCTTTAAATTTAATTTATTTTCATGAAAAGGACTAATATGGTTGTAAATATAGAAGGCAGATGACTCTTCTACCCGAGAGGTCTAGATTTCTTGGACACGGTCGTTAGACGCAACGTCAAGCTCGGTTAGTCTTTGGATGGTTGACTGGGTTGGGTTTCCGGGTGATGCCAATGTTCGGTGCAACTTACGCACTTCTCACTCTCTCGTCCTGTTACACTGGGGGCTCGTCTGGCCATTAGAGGACTGTCATGATACAACCTCCAGGTCTCAGCCATTAGATGCTTTGTCTGATCACCGAGGTTAAGTAACGTCAAGCTCGGTTAGTCCTTGGATGGGTGACCGGCTTGGAATTATCAGCTGATTACAAATGGTGCTGCTACATTTCGGTGCGACTCCATCACTTCTTGCTCTCAGTCTCATTCTGTTACGGTAGTGTTAATTATACTGTACAATCGTCATGCTAATTTGCTATTGCTATTAAGTATTTTGCATGTTTTTAAATAATACTTGATTCATACATGTATCTGTTATGTAATTCAGCAAGCGAAACATTAAATTATATTTGAAATAGCAATTTTTTGCGGTCATTTGTGAAATAACCATGGCACAACTTGTGGTAAATTCATTTTGTTTTTATTTCAATTCAAGCTCGAAGTCACTGTCAGTCACTGTGCGTTTTGTTTTTATTTGGTTTTGTCTGCAATATTTCGCCAGTCAGTGTAGAATGGATTTCATAAATATGTACACATTGCTTACCTCAGTTGTGTTCATAATCGTAGGTGTTGAGTTATTTAACATGTTTTCAGTGGACTGTGAATGTTGAGCGGCGAAACAATCTGCATCGTGCACGCAGACATGTTTTTTTTTATGTGTGCGTACTGATACAAACTTATCAAGCAACAAACTCATATTTCTTTCGCTCGTTGTGAATAGAAATACATGATATACAAGCCATTATCAATAACATGATTGGATTGGTTCACACCATCAATGAATCAAATGGCTTAAAATAGTTAATATCTTTGGAACTATATTATGTCTCGACCCATGCCTCATCACCCAATATTTGATTTGGGACACACTAAAGTTGTATGAATCTATGATGAATTCGATTTATTTAAAAGGACTCTGCGATCTATCAATCTATCGGAACTTATAGTTTTCGTTTGTCGGCTTTGCACTTTGAGAATATTCCATCCAACTTTTAGGCGGAAACACCGATAGAAAATTGAAGAAAATATCTAAACACCCAGTGGGGCCTCTAAAATCCTCTTTCGGGGCAAATATTTTTAATATTTTTATAAAATATGTAAACAAAATTTGTTCATGCAATTTGATTATTTAACTTTTTGTTAAACTTCAGTGCTCAGATTCACAATTTTTAATATGTTTGGCTTGTATTAAAGACATTATTTGCCCATATATAATGAAGTACATGTATAACTAACATGTGCCGACAAGAATTATTTATCAAAGTTTTCGCTCTTGGTCATTTTGATAAATTACACTAACTTCGCTGCCGATCGAGGTGGGAATTAATCAAAACAAAATGGCGGCCGTTGCCAACAATAGAATTTTGGACTCCGCTGACCCTGGCTGACCCGTCAGTTATGAATAAATGATCCATTTTAGGTAATTTTATCTATGTTTAGATTGGCCGAAAAAGTCGATTAGTATATCTCATATTCGCATACGTATACCCTGGTCGCTTCGCTTCCGCGGCTTCGCCGCGGGAGAGCGGGCGCTATAAAATAGCCTATTTATATATGAATTAGAGTGATAATGGTAAGTCTCATTTCAAGCAGGATAAGCATCATCCATTGAACCAAAAGATATCTGACAATAAGTTATAAGCATTTCCAATCCATACATATATAAAAAATTTCCAAAGTTATGCTTGAGAAACTTGATCAAATTGACCTCTCAGTAAAATTCAAAATACTGACTCAAAGTGCCCTAGATTAGCTCTAAATGCAATGGATTTAAAAAAAAATTCCAGGGGGAGAACCCCCACCATCAGCAGGGGGTCACCCCTCCCAAACCTTCCTCCGCTCAGGCCTTCAGGTTATGCCTTTGGCATATCATTGCCCAAAAACAGGTGTCCCCAAAAAATACCTAGATCCTTCACTGAATGCGGAGGAGAAGGTGTGGTTGTGAAGCCATCATTAAGAGATCGGTACAAGACGGTCACTCCAATATGTGACAGTGCAGTGGTGCTGGACTGACTCCAGTTGTCGCCAGACCATATGGGAAATATTAGGATTATCAAAGACTATATTAGTATATAGTCTATATAGATTAGTATATATGTAAATATTGAAGCATATGTAAGATTGAATTGGAGTTTTTAGTTCCTCTGTCATTTGGGTTAACCTGATTGGGGCTAAGAAGTGCATAGTTTGAGTTATTGACAAGTATTATACAGTTATTTTAAAAGATACTGAAAAAAAAAAAGTTAACAAAAAAAAAGAAAAGTTAAGCCTACCTACCTACCCTAATTTTTTTCAGCTCGTTAGCGGAAACAAATGGATTTTTTTCAGGCCTAGTCTAACCATTTCTGCAAGCCTACATGGTAGGCTTTTTTGTCAACCTGTCATCTAACAGGGGCAATTCAACTTCGTTTGACCCGAATCAGGTCCGATTTTGCATCATGTTTTAGGGTATGGTCCATACTGACGTCACGCTTTACTCTCATATCGTGCCCAAACCCGACAAATCTGCCTTGTCGTTCATCTAGGTTGTCGGGCGCCAACAATTATGATCTCACATTCATTAAAGGGTCACCATTGGGTCCAAAAATAGGTCGAAAATGGTAATTTTCGGTTCTACAACGAGAAGCAAAAATGGCATCAAAGGGGTTAATTTGCAATTTTATTTGACGGCTCCGGCGCCAAATAAGCTGTCGTATCGCGTGCTTTATGTTTCCAATTTGTGTCATGGGCATAATGAGCACGGGACTTGTTTCAGAGCAGAAATCTGAAAAAACGACAATTTTTCACTATAGGTTACAATACACCAAATGATTTACATAGGCCTCAGTGTTAACACATCCCCGCTGGCCTGTATTCGCAGGAAAGCTATGACCCTGCACGAGTATTTGAAATTAAAGAACGTCCTTTTAGACATACAGAAATGTGCCCAAAAGTACTTGTGAAGGTGGTAAATCACACTGCAGCTTGACAATCGTCACACTACCCTTAAAATTGAGAAAAAAATGACATCGAAAAAAACACAAACACCTCCCATAAATTATTCGCCTTTTGCACAGCCATAACCGTTTACCATGGGGTTATATTTGATGTTTCTCGACGGGAAACACATTTGTGGATTTTTTCGTGCACTTTTCATCCATGTATCATTGACCATTCAGCTGCCATAATTTGTGTTATGCTGATCCTAGTGTGGCAGTGCGGAATTCGGGTGTGGTGGGTGAAACCCTACTTTAATAATAATCCGCTGCCATCTTGTTTAGTTTTTCATTCTTTGCGGAAATTAGCTGGGTAGGCTGTTGGTACCTAAAGTAATGAACAGAACAGTATAAATAGTCGTGTTGAGAATTTATTCGTTCGAAAGTCCAAAGTAATAAACAAATTTAGCATTATAATTAGAATGGCAGTAACAGAATAAATAGTGGTAACAATTCAGCGACCATTCGTCAATCAACCAATCAATCAATCTTTATTTAGATTTAAGCATATGTTGCGTCCTCAAGCATAGCCCAAGCTAAAGTATGTATAAAGGTGTATATTAATTATAAGAATGTAATTCTTTGATGTGAAAAGCTCGAAGCTGAATGCGAAATTTCCATTTGCCTTTAAGTAAACTTTTATCAATATGTCTATTTAAAAGGACCCATGCAGCTTTAAATTGGGAAATATCTTCGAAGCTAGCCTAGGCTAGGAAACTTGTAATGGCTAAGTTTGGATGGTTCAATTTATTGAACCGTGGTAGAATATTATGGTTGAAAGTAATTTCGTATTTGATTGTTAAATGTTTTGGCTCCATTAAGTGACCGAATCATGGTTGAATTTAACAGTTGCCAGTGCATGCAACTTCGATTGATTGGTTGGATGGATGAATTCAGACATATATTAATCTATGCTTATAATAACATAACACCTGAACATGGCTATACAAAATTACCCGGAACCAGGATGAAAGATTGGCATGTTTCATAATCGCCAATAATAATACAAATGTGTTACCGTTGAACAAACTCCGGATTTAACAGAAAAACTTTACTCACAAGATTCACATATTTACATTGAAAATATCTCGCCTATTACAAATATTCATGGTGTATTAATCTGCAAACGAAAAGTATCTTAGATTTTAACTCACCTAAAGTAATGAACAGAACAGTATAAATAGTCGTGTTGAGAATTTATTCGTTCGAAAGTGACGAATTTCCCAACACAATCCATATTTATACCCCCTGTTCTGCACGGTGGCTTGAGGTAGTCATTTTGTCAGAAATCACCAATGAAAATCCTCGGTTCTAGCTCAATCCAACAAAATCGTTTTATGGCACGTGTAGAAGTTTTCAAATCATGTGATGGACAGGCTACTTTGCATAACTTACTTTGGCCATAATTTCACCCACATATGTTATATTAATGATTCATGCTAGATTACTCTCATGCACGCAGGATGGCATGTGTGTAATTAAATTCTGGCATTAAGTCTGAAACTATTCTCCGGACCCCAGCGATGGTCCAGCGGTGTTATCTTTTACCTTAATTACAGTCCATCTGCTGGCTATTTTGGCGCCGATATGTCTACCATTTTCATACTGGTAATCTATTTTCCATCCAAAATTTGCATGCTCAGTTACATTTAACATCCTTCATACAACTTACCTGTTGGGAATATGACAGGATATAATTAAACCCCGCTAAATCACCTATGGTCAATTATTTTCGCCAGACTTGACCGTGCTTTGAATCAATGTTAGTAATGAGCTTTTCTCACATCTGTGGTATATAATGGAATCTTGTATTAACCCCCAGTATTTTCATGCACTCCATATAAAAAATCCCGATTTCTTTGAACCAATTTTTGTTCAACCTAATATTTAAAATGTGTGATATGAAATGAACGTGTTAAATCACAATATGACACAACTCCCAATATGGCACTACCCCACAATATGACACTACCCCCTTGTCCCAATGAGATGTCGCCTGGCATCTCCATATACAAAAATAATCCAAACAGTCAACAATTTTTTTTCAGATTTGTGGATATAGTGGAGCTGATGCCCGTTCCGGAATGTCCGTGAGATGGCTGTATTCTGTGACATCATGATCCGTCGGCTCTGACGTTGAAGAGAATTGAACTTGGAGTGCTTGGAGTTAAATATTATACTCGCAAACACCAAAGAATTAAGTAGAGAGATTTAGGTATTACCGTTCGAGTCATCTATCAATAACTTGTCAACCATAATTTGGTCTGCTAGTGAATGATTTGAAAAGAAGTTGTGCGCAAAAATGACGTATCATATGGAGTAGAATCAAGGTGAGCCGCATATGGTCACTTGAAATAAAATTGAATTGCCCTTGTGCTAAATAACTGAGACATGTTGCAATAGTTTTCAATGGAGTTGTTGAACGTAATAATTAATCCTTCGTCATCACATTGGTGTGATTTGATCTAATATGACTGGAATTCATTGCTGACGCTAAGAAGCTAAGAAGCTGTGCATTGTTACACATGAATAAAATTAATAACATGAAACAGAAATGTGGCCTGACTCATTTTGAACGTAACCTACATACCTCGTTTACTCTTGGAGTGATTTGCATCTGGTATTAAGGCAAAATACAGTGGCAGAACACATATAGAAATCGCTCCTTACAATGCCTAATAATATTTAAAGTCTAAGCCTTATGAATCGGTATAAGGAATCAAGAAGTAGTTGAAATAACATCAGTGTAAAGACTATTTAGTTTGTTAATAACAAGAGCGTTCAGTTTGCAAGCCTTGTATAATGCATACTGCTGAATACATAGTTAGTGCTAGAAGTCATGAATTATTTGCAGGAACTGAAAAATTCCATATCTTGTAAATAGCTATCGCATATTCCAATGTGGTAATTGGTAAATTAATGCTAATATATATGTGTATTTAAGTGTGAAGTCGCAGAACACTGAAATTTGATATATAGAATGAGAAGATTTTGCTGAAGGTATATACTAGTTTGCAAAGAATATTTGTATAATAAGCTTAATACATCTCGAATGATGGTTATGGTAGTGGTGGTAGCGCAGTAGAGGTGGTGATGGTGGTGATGGAACAATTATGAGTGACAGACAACGCTTCATTAATGAACTTAGTCAAGTAGATTTGTTATTTTATGCTCAGCATTATATCCATTGAATGAGATAAATGTTCGATGAACAATGCTTTTATTTCGTAATTTCAGAGCATCACTGTATGACTTACATAGATATGCATGAATATGCATGTATACTTTCATTATAGGAGGCGGGTACCTTTTCAAACAAGTTTTGAAAAGGAAGGACCGTTAATGATTTGTATATAAGTAGAATTTTTCATAGTAACTTGACTGGATATCCTGTGAAACGAACCAGCACTTGTGTGGCCTGTTATATTTAAGTTATATTTAACTTCATATTAGTCATTTATATCTGAAGTAGTCATATACGACGAACAGGACCTGATCATGAAAAGTATTTCCATGTTTTAATTTGTATAAGTATTTACGTCTTGAAAAGACAAGTTGATATCATAAATAGGTGTTATGTAATGTCATATTTATAGGCGAATATGCGCCATGGTGTAGCCAGCAATTTCAGCTGTTTTAATGTCATGTAGACAAGTGTATAATACGTTATATTATACACGATGAGGCCCGAATTTCTGTGATATAGTGGCAATTATATAGAAATGTGCCCTTAGTCCGTAAGACTGTATGTAAAGATGTACTCTTGGCTCGTACTTGTTATACTGACGTCACGTCGTGACAGTATGTGTAAATTATGCTCTCGCAACTCGTAAAGCAGTAATCAGGTCACATATTGACCTGTTAGTAGAATATGCTCTAAGAAAACCAGCATGTGAGGCTTTCCTTTGGTTGGGCTGCTGTTTCAATCAGAACAATGGAAATGCACAAACTCAGGAGATGTGGGTCTAAATAATAAGATAAATAAATAAGTAAGTAGCCCCAATGACATATATTATATATAGAGTGATCAATTCTATACAAAATATCAGGAGCCTGTCAATAAATTGTGACCCACAACCTGCATACCAATCTATCCAAACTTGAACCCGTCAGACAGCGGAACCCCTTCTAAAGCGAAGTCTTGCGTTGATGTCGGTATAGAAGTACAACACAAGAAAATCCGGGGGACAAAAGGTTGCTAAACCCTTTTCTTCGCCATAGAAATTGAGCATATATATAATGTAGTTTCGCACCGAAAGGAAGTTTATATATGAGCTGAGTCATATGCAACCTCCGATACAAAAACCACGTGAAAAATGGCATCTGAGCCATGTAGGATAGTAGAAACGAGCATGTTTAAAATTGGAGTCTGGCCCCGTCATGACTTTTAGAAATAAGCGATAATATATCACGAATTTGCGACATGCGACACCAGAGACCTCCAGGCCATGGCCCTGACGCCATGCCTAATTGTATAATGTAGCATGATTGATTTCCAAGCTTCTCGCGACTGGGAAACCGGCTCACCCGAATATGAGTGTATCAACCAGCATACATGTATACATGAGCCTAGTTATGTACGAACTTCACGCATGGGGAAGCCGTTTCAAGTGATTGTAGAATCGAGCATAAAAATGCGTCTTTAAGTATGACCTTCGCGCACTGGGAAGTAGCCATAAATAATCGTAAAAATCAGCTTGTATAATGAGCATAAGTCAGTTTGGGCCTCTTGCACAGGAAGTAGCTATGATATTATAATTCGCATTGGAAATATTGACAGCAAAATTGCTATAAAATAACGAAAGTTGTGAGTTTCGTACTCGGAAATGATTTGTTCCCGGAAGTGACAAGATTTGTTCCCGGAAGGGATAAAATTATTTACTGGAAGTGATAGATTCGTTAACGGAAAGGAGAGATTGGTTAGGAAATCGAACCACTCTGGAACAGGAATAGGACGTGCACTGTAGTGTATGACATCTCTTATTCTCTTCATTCCATGTTCATCACAATGAAGATTATTCTCATTACAACACAGCAAAACGATTGTGTTATTTACAAGGTCGCACTTTGGTGTGTATATAACAAAAAATTATACAATTTATATATGAATTCTCGGATTTTAACCTTCATGTCTTTGTGACCCTATAACAAGTTATTTACAAGAATGCACGCGGATGTGCATTCAGCATGCCGGCATTGTATTACTTTGTGCATGTTCAACTTCTATCAGATACCATGGGATAAAGTCCTCATTAATATCCGGCAACCATGGACTATCCTTTCCATATTAATGAGGCGCGGTTAACAACAGACCAGGAGATGCAATCCTGGTCATTTATTGGATTTAACTGCAAAACTATTCTATAGCCCGGCTTTGCAGTTGCTTATCATTCTGCATAATCTTGGCATTTAGATATCGTATCACGGAAAGCGTGTGAACTACCGTTCATAAATAAGTGTATGTCTTATAGTAGACTGAGAAATGTCGTATTTTGTGTGGAATTGTATATAATATGACCAGAAAAGGTCGCGCCATGTCGGCTTATATCTGCGTTCAGTATATAAATGGATATACAGACGTCTAAAGTCCCTATTGGTTATTGAATATTGACAGTTTGTTGAAATATAGATCCACATATTAATGGATCCCAAAAACGCTCTTTATTGAGCCTGTATATATGGTAATCGGCGCGGAAAACTTTTATATTGATATATAAAGCCAATACTTATCATGTCCTCTCAATTATAAACATACAGTGACATAGGCATGGTGTGTACCCCAGAGAACGCCGCCCATACTCTAGGTCTGATAGCGTGCACGGGACCCCGAACTCATTGCTATCGAACCCAGAACCATAGACAACACTTCATAATTATACTCAAACCCATTTCACTGTACGTTATTTCCTGTCTTAATTTTAATTTTAAGAAAACCAAGAAGGAAGCATAATTTTGACTGCTATGCCTTGTTGTATGAACTTATTTAACTAAATGTATGTTGCAATTTGGAACAGATAATCTAAAATTACCCTTTTAATATACTAAATGGCTGACAAAATCATAGGATAAATCAGCTACATTTATGCACATTACTGCAGATGCGAAATGGGCGATGATTATCATTTCATCATCCTGTGTACAGAGCTACACGGAATGATAACCGAATATCGCCAAATTGTTGTGAAACCAATTTATTTCCGACAATTAATTTTGTTAAATTATTATATAATCCTTTTTCGATTTTCTCTCTGGGATTATATACATCCTGAATCGTGCATTACTCATACACAATTCAAAATATGAGTCGGTGACCTATGCATAGGTATCATAGATACAAGTATTGAGTAATGACTGAATGAACATTTTATATTTAAAGACGTACTATGCACTTGTTCGGGTGCGTGAAAACTGATAAGATAGTATTCGAGCGCTATGCCAACGGAAAGTAGGTACACTTCTACTAACATCGCTGAAAATATGAAGCAAATCGACCGAAACACTCCATAGAAAACTTCGTTTGAACTATGCTCAATTGTAAATATTTAGTAATCGATTCGGGACGCATGTATCTGTAATAAATGAAATAAATGTCGGCCCCAAGAACCACATCAACTTAATATTTATGAGAAGGGCTGTATGTGTCATCTATTCGGATATAATATTTAAACACAAATTACATATTTTAAACTTTTGATTATTCCATAATTATAGTTGATCACCATATCTGGGTGATTCATATCACTTTAATGAGCTGTATTTCCATATTGTATTTTGTTTAACCATCTAAATATAGGGTAATTATGATGTCATGTTTCATTATTCAGGTCCATGAACACCCGCCTTTATTCTCGGCATGAGGTCCACAACGTTATGATCAAAACAATACCATGTGTGATTAACTACACGGTAACTTGAACTATCTATATTTGGAAACTGCATCGTTAGCTGTACCATTATGCAGTGAATAGTCACTTATATGGAACATATGGTGTTGACATTTCAAATGAACATGTGCGAAAATTGAAAACGGAAGATCTAAAACTGATAACAACGCATAGGTTGTTTAAAGCAAGGTACTAATTTGAGCCATACATTTGCTACACGCGTTCTAATAAAGCGAGTTTTCTATTTACGAGACTGCGAATCAGCAATCATAGATTGGAAATTAACAAAGGGGAGACACAAACAGCGCCACTCATCGTTAGTGAAAGATTATATAATGTGTGTAGATGTAAACTCATTGAAACAGAATACCATTTTACATTTTTCACCAATGGCAATTTGGGGAGAAATTTAGATTTATTATGAAGAATTAACACAAAGGAACTATTATTCCTGTATTTGACATTATCCAGTCTTTCTTTGCCGCTTGAAATTTCAATGAAGCTAGTCAATCAATAAGGTATTACCAATGAACCAAACGTTATAGGATAAAAAGAGGAAAACGAAATTTGTTAGGACACCACATTTTTCATGTATATGCCAATGTTTGTCAAATTATACGTATTTTAGTCATGTTTTGCAACTGCGCATCTGGGTGTATTTTGAATTAATTCTTATCTTATATTATCTGTTTAAATGAATTCATATGTATAGATATATGCCTTTTGTTCCGTGAATTGAAACTTGCGACAAGTAGTCTTGTATACGAATTATAATTATGTTATACTTGGGTTTATATAAAAACGAAGATTTGGTTTGGTTTGGTTTCTTAGGGTTTATCGTCGTTCTAGCCGCTAGGCCACACAAGACGTTAACAATTTTACGGGTGGAGGAATGACCACGCAGAGACTTGATTTCACCGAGAAATTGCCCCACGGCGTGTAGAAACACCTACCCACGAAAATCAACTGACAAACTGGCCCAGATTAAAACAAAGAAGCTATGTGTTCTATGTGTTGAGATGTACACTAAAGAGCGTCGGTGCTCCCGCTGTGGTATATAATAAAGAGCGTCGATGATGCCGTCACTTATTCATAATAAAGAGCGTCTATGCTATCTGCTTGTGATTAATAAAGAGCGTATGTGTTCTCATTTGGGGTATATAATAAAGAGCGTCTATTATTAATTGCGGTAAATAACAAAGAGCGTCTATGCTATCTTCATGTGATTAATAAAGAGCGAATGTGCTTTCGTTGCGATATCTAACAAAGAGCGTTTGTTATGCAATCGATATATGGGGACATGAATCTTGCACTGCCTAGGGTTTAGGTCAGTGAAAATGAATTTGCCTTGTCATAATTTTATACCAACTAATGCGAACATATATATTGGATATGTTTAAAAATTCTACCAGTTGTTGTCACCCACAGTGCGTTCCACCATTAGACTATTCAGTTTACCGAAAATTTCACGGATTAAAATGAATAAATTATGTGTTCTGCTTAATATTTTGCATTAATTATATGAATCAAATACCTATACAGATTTGAGAATCACACACAAGTTTTCCGTGTAGAATTTGAATCTGTATCCTTTGGAGTGCACGAACAACAGCTCCTAAATTTTATTCTGAATCCATAGAAGAAGAGGTATGTCCGCACAGATAATTATTGCATTGTTGAAATGATATATACTGCCGTCTATTTTGTCGACCTTTTATGAAGTCGGCTCCCTCCTGCATGCTCCATCGTATTGATTTTTCCTTGATGGATCTGTTTTGCCCGGATTCTCCACCAGTGTGGCAGTGCGGAATTCGGGTGTGGTGGGTGAAACCCTACTTTAATAATAATCCGCTGCCATCTTGTTTAGTTTTTCATTCTTTGGGGAAATTAGCTGGGTAGGCTGTTGGTACCTAAAGTAATGAACAGAACAGTATAAATAGTCGTGTTGAGAATTTATTCGTTCGAAAGTCCAAAGTAATAAACAAATTTAGCATTATAATTAGAATGGCAGTAACAGAATAAATAGTGGTAACAATTCAGCGACCATTCGTCAATCAACCAATCAATCAATCTTTATTTAGATTTAAGCATATGTTGCGTCCTCAAGCATAGCCCAAGCTAAAGTATGTATAAAGGTGTATATTAATTATAAGAATGTAATTCTTTGATGTGAAAAGCTCGAAGCTGAATGCGAAATTTCCATTTGCCTTTAAGTAAACTTTTATCAATATGTCTATTTAAAAGGACCCATGCAGCTTTAAATTGGGAAATATCTTCGAAGCTAGCCTAGGCTAGGAAACTTGTAATGGCTAAGTTTGGATGGTTCAATTTATTGAACCGTGGTAGAATATTATGGTTGAAAGTAATTTCGTATTTGATTGTTAAATGTTTTGGCTCCATTAAGTGACCGAATCATGGTTGAATTTAACAGTTGCCAGTGCATGCAACTTCGATTGATTGGTTGGATGGATGAATTCAGACATATATTAATCTATGCTTATAATAACATTACACCTGAACATGGCTATACAAAATTACCCGGAACCAGGATGAAAGATTGGCATGTTTCATAATCGCCAATAATAATACAAATGTGTTACCGTTGAACAAACTCCGGATTTAACAGAAAAACTTTACTCACAAGATTCACATATTCACATTGAAAATATCTCGCCTATTACAAATATTCATGGTGTATTAATCTGCAAACGAAAAGTATCTTAGATTTTAACTCACCTAAAGTAATGAACAGAACAGTATAAATAGTCGTGTTGAGAATTTATTCGTTCGAAAGTGACGAATTTCCCAACACAATCCATATTTATACCCCCTGTTCTGCACGGTGGCTTGAGGTAGTCATTTTGTCAGAAATCACCAATGAAAATCCTCGGTTCTAGCTCAATCCAACAAAATCGTTTTATGGCACGTGTAGAAGTTTTCAAATCATGTGATGGACAGGCTACTTTGCATAACTTACTTTGGCCATAATTTCACCCACATATGTTATATTAATGATTCATGCTAGATTACTCTCATGCACGCAGGATGGCATGTGTGTAATTAAATTCTGGCATTAAGTCTGAAACTATTCTCCGGACCCCAGCGATGGTCCAGCGGTGTTATCTTTTACCTTAATTACAGTCCATCTGCTGGCTATTTTGGCGCCGATATGTCTACCATTTTCATACTGGTAATCTATTTTCCATCCAAAATTTGCATGCTCAGTTACATTTAACATCCTTCATACAACTTACCTGTTGGGAATATGACAGGATATAATTAAACCCCGCTAAATCACCTATGGTCAATTATTTTCGCCAGACTTGACCGTGCTTTGAATCAATGTTAGTAATGAGCTTTTCTCACATCTGTGGTATATAATGGAATCTTGTATTAACCCCCAGTATTTTCATGCACTCCATATAAAAAATCCCGATTTCTTTGAACCAATTTTTGTTCAACCTAATATTTAAAATGTGTGATATGAAATGAACGTGTTAAATCACAATATGACACAACTCCCAATATGGCACTACCCCACAATATGACACTAGCTTGGTAGCCAGGGGAAATAACTCTACTAATTTGTATTTGGTGTATTGTAACCTTTATTCAGCAACTGCCCATGCAGAGTGAAGAGCGAATCTTGCCACAGCTTGTATGAATATGTACCATGGGGTCGAAGTGACTTAGTCGGACAGGTGGGTAACATAATATGTCAACAGAAGCATCTCAGCCATGTCGCAGCTGACTCCATTTAAAAAAAAAGCGGATTTGTGCAAGGATTGAGAATGTATAACCTAATTCGTGTATACGTATAACAATTGCAAATTATATGATTGGTATAAGACAAAAATTTGTCTCTAATATAATGTTACTTCTGTTTGTGGGGGTTTAAACATGTGACTATTTTAATAGCAATACCCACTGCCAACGCTTACCGTGTGTGTAATGTCACATAATTCTGGTAATTTATGATCCGATTCAATAAATTTAATCCAGTTTCGCCGTCATTTAGAGACTTTACTACAGTAATATCAGTTTGGTGATCATTGTAGACAAAACAAAATTTGGTCCCTTTTTGACACCCCTAGTCATCTGTATGTGGATAATAGACATATATTTTGTTTAAACAATCAGACAACTAAAACTAAAGTTATCTCTGGGAAACCAAAATAATCGGCAAACAAGGACCATAACTCCGGAAAAAATGGGCGGACCGAACCCAAATTCGAAATTGACCAGTATTTCCACGTGGGTAGTCCACAAAAGAAATCAGTTAACTAAAGCTAAAGTTATCAATCAGAAACCATTTCGGACGGACGGACGCACGGACAGAAATGCTGATTAGTATACTCCTCCCAAATTTATCGCGGGACAATTATATATATATATATATATATATATATATATATATGAACGGACGGACGGACAATCTGATTCCAGTACACCCCACCAACTGGTTGCGGGCGTATAATACAGGTCATAATTCTAATGTAAATGGTACCTGGACATTCCACATTTATCCTCGTACAATCGGGAGATTTATCAGAATACTTGAATATCGGTTCTGTTTAGCACTGCACATTTGCAGAATTCCAACATGGAACTCCAATTTGACGATTTCCCCGAGGTTCATAACACCGAAAATATCCGTCCAATTTTCACAAGTCTTGTTCCACATGGGTAGAGAAGTGGTTTCAACAAGCACATAACGTGTACATCGCGATTAATGAACGTTGGATCCGAAGAATAAAATACATTGCACTGTACATTCAACAGCCATGACATCCCAACAACAACAACACAAACAGCAATGAACAAGGCCTATACACGTTACCGAACAGAAAAGAGCGTTCCGTGTTAGTTTATTCCCTATATGGTACGAATAAGGAGCGTTTGTCATACTTTTTCTTGTTGACAAAACTTAAATGACAGAGAACGAAACGAACTGTGGTGTTTTATTTGGTGAAAGTATAAAGTGTGTCATTTCTAATTTGGCAGACATATACTGATAGAAAGAATTGAATGTCCAGTATATAGCAGTATTCTAATGTTTATAAAAAAAATATACGAATTTTTATTACGAAAATGATGATGTTTGCATTTTTCGATGTGTTTATCGTTGTTGGGATATACGTCGTCTTTACGTTAGTATAAGTATAATTATGTCGTATAACTAATGTAATGTTTGTGTTTTGTTTGGTTGTATATGAGATGCAGTTCGTTGAATATGCATGCAGCATATGATGGGAAAGAAGATAAAAAAGTGAAATGCACGCACACAGAAAGCGAATGACACACAATACACGTTAAAATGATAATTTAGCACACACCACGGGTAACAAACTTTACGAATCGGTGGGTATATATACAAATCCAAGTTTTTTAGTTTATAACAGCTCTGTAATATACTCATTCCGATATCGATGCAATCTGGAAATGTATCGGTGGAATTCAATGGGGGTTCTGTCTGTGTCCCAGGTAGAGGCATAATCCTGGCCCCGCGACATGGGTACGTTCGAATCAGAGCTAGGTTCCATCCGCGGGGTGGTGGAGTAGCCGGAGGAAGGAGAAGGGGGAGTGACAATTTTTTCGAGTATATATAGAAAATATATATTATATATATAAGCGGATATTTTTTGAAGAGCTCTTTTCACTTGACTGAGAAAAAATTTATTTTCTAAGTCGAAAACTTTCAGTTGAAAAAATGGACTCTTTTTCAAAAAGTGAAAACAAAACGAACGACTTTTCTGGGAGAGGTCGATTGGGACCGTTTTTGACTCTTTGATTCCCAAAAAGTCGCCCCCGTTTCATGTGTAGCATAAGGCGATATGAATCGGAGCCAAAACAAATCTGGCAACGATTCAAAAGGCAATGTACGGAGTAGGACAAACTGTTTCCCTGTGAAATGCATGCTAAATAACTAACGTTACCATAAGTTTAAATAATAATTCAACTGAACTGCGTAGTGATGCAAGTTATTTATTTATGAATATGCGAACAGATGTAATATAAAATGCTATGCGAAAAATCTCGACACCATTTCTAGTCGCGCTCGCCATTGATGGCCTCGATAAAGTGTAAACAATCAAGCATACTTACCTGGCAGAGGGCGAACCGTGATCCAAAAGGCGGTGGCCCCTGGACGAGTCCTTACCATTGCACTTCGGTTTGGATGACTCTAGCGATTATCCCAAATGCGGATAACTCGACTGCGTTATTTATGCGTCATGGGGTCTGCGTTCGCGCTCACCCTTTAATAATTCAAAATATAAGAAAATAGGCCACTTCAAACCAAATTATCTTTCAGAAGAAAATGCTCGTGCATTCGATTTCATTCCAAACCAATACAGACGAGATGACGACACATACTGACACAGAAAGAGAGAGAAAGAATTTACGAAAGCATGCAATGTACGGAGACAGAAAAATCATATATGTGTGCATACAATACCTAATATTCTACACTATTATTTATCCTATATAAGCAAATGGTATGATGAGATACAGCCATGAACGGATCGGGCGCCTGCCGCTTGTCAGGGGACGTAATTCTAATTGACTTATCGTGTACAATGTACGGAGTAGGACAAACTGTTTCCCTGTGAAATGCATGCTAAATAACTAACGTTACCATAAGTTTAAATAATAATTCAACTGAACTGCGTAGTGATGCAAGTTATTTATTTATGAATATGCGAACAGATGTAATATAAAATGCTATGCGAAAAATCTCGACACCATTTCTAGTCGCGCTCGCCATTGATGGCCTCGATAAAGTGTAAACAATCAAGCATACTTACCTGGCAGAGGGCGAACCGTGATCCAAAAGGCGGTGGCCCCTGGACGAGTCCTTACCATTGCACTTCGGTTTGGATGACTCTAGCGATTATCCCAAATGCGGATAACTCGACTGCGTTATTTATGCGTCATGGGGTCTGCGTTCGCGCTCACCCTTTAATAATTCAAAATATAAGAAAATAGGCCACTTCAAACCAAATTATCTTTCAGAAGAAAATGCTCGTGCATTCGATTTCATTCCAAACCAATACAGACGAGATGACGACACATACTGACACAGAAAGAGAGAGAAAGAATTTACGAAAGCATGCAATGTACGGAGACAGAAAAATCATATATGTGTGCATACAATACCTAATATTCTACACTATTATTTATCCTATATAAGCAAATGGTATGATGAGATACAGCCATGAACGGATCGGGCGCCTGCCGCTTGTCAGGGGACGTAATTCTAATTGACTTATCGTGTACAATGTACGGAGTAGGACAAACTGTTTCCCTGTGAAATGCATGCTAAATAACTAACGTTACCATAAGTTTAAATAATAATTCAACTGAACTGCGTAGTGATGCAAGTTATTTATTTATGAATATGCGAACAGATGTAATATAAAATGCTATGCGAAAAATCTCGACACCATTTCTAGTCGCGCTCGCCATTGATGGCCTCGATAAAGTGTAAACAATCAAGCATACTTACCTGGCAGAGGGCGAACCGTGATCCAAAAGGCGGTGGCCCCTGGACGAGTCCTTACCATTGCACTTCGGTTTGGATGACTCTAGCGATTATCCCAAATGCGGATAACTCGACTGCGTTATTTATGCGTCATGGGGTCTGCGTTCGCGCTCACCCTTTAATAATTCAAAATATAAGAAAATAGGCCACTTCAAACCAAATTATCTTTCAGAAGAAAATGCTCGTGCATTCGATTTCATTCCAAACCAATACAGACGAGATGACGACACATACTGACACAGAAAGAGAGAGAAAGAATTTACGAAAGCATGCAATGTACGGAGACAGAAAAATCATATATGTGTGCATACAATACCTAATATTCTACACTATTATTTATCCTATATAAGCAAATGGTATGATGAGATACAGCCATGAACGGATCGGGCGCCTGCCGCTTGTCAGGGGACGTAATTCTAATTGACTTATCGTGTACAATGTACGGAGTAGGACAAACTGTTTCCCTGTGAAATGCATGCTAAATAACTAACGTTACCATAAGTTTAAATAATAATTCAACTGAACTGCGTAGTGATGCAAGTTATTTATTTATGAATATGCGAACAGATGTAATATAAAATGCTATGCGAAAAATCTCGACACCATTTCTAGTCGCGCTCGCCATTGATGGCCTCGATAAAGTGTAAACAATCAAGCATACTTACCTGGCAGAGGGCGAACCGTGATCCAAAAGGCGGTGGCCCCTGGACGAGTCCTTACCATTGCACTTCGGTTTGGATGACTCTAGCGATTATCCCAAATGCGGATAACTCGACTGCGTTATTTATGCGTCATGGGGTCTGCGTTCGCGCTCACCCTTTAATAATTCAAAATATAAGAAAATAGGCCACTTCAAACCAAATTATCTTTCAGAAGAAAATGCTCGTGCATTCGATTTCATTCCAAACCAATACAGACGAGATGACGACACATACTGACACAGAAAGAGAGAGAAAGAATTTACGAAAGCATGCAATGTACGGAGACAGAAAAATCATATATGTGTGCATACAATACCTAATATTCTACACTATTATTTATCCTATATAAGCAAATGGTATGATGAGATACAGCCATGAACGGATCGGGCGCCTGCCGCTTGTCAGGGGACGTAATTCTAATTGACTCATCGTGTACAATGTACGGAGTAGGACAAACTGTTTCCCTGTGAAATGCATGCTAAATAACTAACGTTACCATAAGTTTAAATAATAATTCAACTGAACTGCGTAGTGATGCAAGTTATTTATTTATGAATATGCGAACAGATGTAATATAAAATGCTATGCGAAAAATCTCGACACCATTTCTAGTCGCGCTCGCCATTGATGGCCTCGATAAAGTGTAAACAATCAAGCATACTTACCTGGCAGAGGGCGAACCGTGATCCAAAAGGCGGTGGCCCCTGGACGAGTCCTTACCATTGCACTTCGGTTTGGATGACTCTAGCGATTATCCCAAATGCGGATAACTCGACTGCGTTATTTATGCGTCATGGGGTCTGCGTTCGCGCTCACCCTTTAATAATTCAAAATATAAGAAAATAGGCCACTTCAAACCAAATTATCTTTCAGAAGAAAATGCTCGTGCATTCGATTTCATTCCAAACCAATACAGACGAGATGACGACACATACTGACACAGAAAGAGAGAGAAAGAATTTACGAAAGCATGCAATGTACGGAGACAGAAAAATCATATATGTGTGCATACAATACCTAATATTCTACACTATTATTTATCCTATATAAGCAAATGGTATGATGAGATACAGCCATGAACGGATCGGGCGCCTGCCGCTTGTCAGGGGACGTAATTCTAATTGACTTATCGTGTACAATGTACGGAGTAGGACAAACTGTTTCCCTGTGAAATGCATGCTAAATAACTAACGTTACCATAAGTTTAAATAATAATTCAACTGAACTGCGTAGTGATGCAAGTTATTTATTTATGAATATGCGAACAGATGTAATATAAAATGCTATGCGAAAAATCTCGACACCATTTCTAGTCGCGCTCGCCATTGATGGCCTCGATAAAGTGTAAACAATCAAGCATACTTACCTGGCAGAGGGCGAACCGTGATCCAAAAGGCGGTGGCCCCTGGACGAGTCCTTACCATTGCACTTCGGTTTGGATGACTCTAGCGATTATCCCAAATGCGGATAACTCGACTGCGTTATTTATGCGTCATGGGGTCTGCGTTCGCGCTCACCCTTTAATAATTCAAAATATAAGAAAATAGGCCACTTCAAACCAAATTATCTTTCAGAAGAAAATGCTCGTGCATTCGATTTCATTCCAAACCAATACAGACGAGATGACGACACATACTGACACAGAAAGAGAGAGAAAGAATTTACGAAAGCATGCAATGTACGGAGACAGAAAAATCATATATGTGTGCATACAATACCTAATATTCTACACTATTATTTATCCTATATAAGCAAATGGTATGATGAGATACAGCCATGAACGGATCGGGCGCCTGCCGCTTGTCAGGGGACGTAATTCTAATTGACTTATCGTGTACAATGTACGGAGTAGGACAAACTGTTTCCCTGTGAAATGCATGCTAAATAACTAACGTTACCATAAGTTTAAATAATAATTCAACTGAACTGCGTAGTGATGCAAGTTATTTATTTATGAATATGCGAACAGATGTAATATAAAATGCTATGCGAAAAATCTCGACACCATTTCTAGTCGCGCTCGCCATTGATGGCCTCGATAAAGTGTAAACAATCAAGCATACTTACCTGGCAGAGGGCGAACCGTGATCCAAAAGGCGGTGGCCCCTGGACGAGTCCTTACCATTGCACTTCGGTTTGGATGACTCTAGCGATTATCCCAAATGCGGATAACTCGACTGCGTTATTTATGCGTCATGGGGTCTGCGTTCGCGCTCACCCTTTAATAATTCAAAATATAAGAAAATAGGCCACTTCAAACCAAATTATCTTTCAGAAGAAAATGCTCGTGCATTCGATTTCATTCCAAACCAATACAGACGAGATGACGACACATACTGACACAGAAAGAGAGAGAAAGAATTTACGAAAGCATGCAATGTACGGAGACAGAAAAATCATATATGTGTGCATACAATACCTAATATTCTACACTATTATTTATCCTATATAAGCAAATGGTATGATGAGATACAGCCATGAACGGATCGGGCGCCTGCCGCTTGTCAGGGGACGTAATTCTAATTGACTCATCGTGTACAATGTACGGAGTAGGACAAACTGTTTCCCTGTGAAATGCATGCTAAATAACTAACGTTACCATAAGTTTAAATAATAATTCAACTGAACTGCGTAGTGATGCAAGTTATTTATTTATGAATATGCGAACAGATGTAATATAAAATGCTATGCGAAAAATCTCGACACCATTTCTAGTCGCGCTCGCCATTGATGGCCTCGATAAAGTGTAAACAATCAAGCATACTTACCTGGCAGAGGGCGAACCGTGATCCAAAAGGCGGTGGCCCCTGGACGAGTCCTTACCATTGCACTTCGGTTTGGATGACTCTAGCGATTATCCCAAATGCGGATAACTCGACTGCGTTATTTATGCGTCATGGGGTCTGCGTTCGCGCTCACCCTTTAATAATTCAAAATATAAGAAAATAGGCCACTTCAAACCAAATTATCTTTCAGAAGAAAATGCTCGTGCATTCGATTTCATTCCAAACCAATACAGACGAGATGACGACACATACTGACACAGAAAGAGAGAGAAAGAATTTACGAAAGCATGCAATGTACGGAGACAGAAAAATCATATATGTGTGCATACAATACCTAATATTCTACACTATTATTTATCCTATATAAGCAAATGGTATGATGAGATACAGCCATGAACGGATCGGGCGCCTGCCGCTTGTCAGGGGACGTAATTCTAATTGACTTATCGTGTACAATGTACGGAGTAGGACAAACTGTTTCCCTGTGAAATGCATGCTAAATAACTAACGTTACCATAAGTTTAAATAATAATTCAACTGAACTGCGTAGTGATGCAAGTTATTTATTTATGAATATGCGAACAGATGTAATATAAAATGCTATGCGAAAAATCTCGACACCATTTCTAGTCGCGCTCGCCATTGATGGCCTCGATAAAGTGTAAACAATCAAGCATACTTACCTGGCAGAGGGCGAACCGTGATCCAAAAGGCGGTGGCCCCTGGACGAGTCCTTACCATTGCACTTCGGTTTGGATGACTCTAGCGATTATCCCAAATGCGGATAACTCGACTGCGTTATTTATGCGTCATGGGGTCTGCGTTCGCGCTCACCCTTTAATAATTCAAAATATAAGAAAATAGGCCACTTCAAACCAAATTATCTTTCAGAAGAAAATGCTCGTGCATTCGATTTCATTCCAAACCAATACAGACGAGATGACGACACATACTGACACAGAAAGAGAGAGAAAGAATTTACGAAAGCATGCAATGTACGGAGACAGAAAAATCATATATGTGTGCATACAATACCTAATATTCTACACTATTATTTATCCTATATAAGCAAATGGTATGATGAGATACAGCCATGAACGGATCGGGCGCCTGCCGCTTGTCAGGGGACGTAATTCTAATTGACTTATCGTGTACAATGTACGGAGTAGGACAAACTGTTTCCCTGTGAAATGCATGCTAAATAACTAACGTTACCATAAGTTTAAATAATAATTCAACTGAACTGCGTAGTGATGCAAGTTATTTATTTATGAATATGCGAACAGATGTAATATAAAATGCTATGCGAAAAATCTCGACACCATTTCTAGTCGCGCTCGCCATTGATGGCCTCGATAAAGTGTAAACAATCAAGCATACTTACCTGGCAGAGGGCGAACCGTGATCCAAAAGGCGGTGGCCCCTGGACGAGTCCTTACCATTGCACTTCGGTTTGGATGACTCTAGCGATTATCCCAAATGCGGATAACTCGACTGCGTTATTTATGCGTCATGGGGTCTGCGTTCGCGCTCACCCTTTAATAATTCAAAATATAAGAAAATAGGCCACTTCAAACCAAATTATCTTTCAGAAGAAAATGCTCGTGCATTCGATTTCATTCCAAACCAATACAGACGAGATGACGACACATACTGACACAGAAAGAGAGAGAAAGAATTTACGAAAGCATGCAATGTACGGAGACAGAAAAATCATATATGTGTGCATACAATACCTAATATTCTACACTATTATTTATCCTATATAAGCAAATGGTATGATGAGATACAGCCATGAACGGATCGGGCGCCTGCCGCTTGTCAGGGGACGTAATTCTAATTGACTTATCGTGTACAATGTACGGAGTAGGACAAACTGTTTCCCTGTGAAATGCATGCTAAATAACTAACGTTACCATAAGTTTAAATAATAATTCAACTGAACTGCGTAGTGATGCAAGTTATTTATTTATGAATATGCGAACAGATGTAATATAAAATGCTATGCGAAAAATCTCGACACCATTTCTAGTCGCGCTCGCCATTGATGGCCTCGATAAAGTGTAAACAATCAAGCATACTTACCTGGCAGAGGGCGAACCGTGATCCAAAAGGCGGTGGCCCCTGGACGAGTCCTTACCATTGCACTTCGGTTTGGATGACTCTAGCGATTATCCCAAATGCGGATAACTCGACTGCGTTATTTATGCGTCATGGGGTCTGCGTTCGCGCTCACCCTTTAATAATTCAAAATATAAGAAAATAGGCCACTTCAAACCAAATTATCTTTCAGAAGAAAATGCTCGTGCATTCGATTTCATTCCAAACCAATACAGACGAGATGACGACACATACTGACACAGAAAGAGAGAGAAAGAATTTACGAAAGCATGCAATGTACGGAGACAGAAAAATCATATATGTGTGCATACAATACCTAATATTCTACACTATTATTTATCCTATATAAGCAAATGGTATGATGAGATACAGCCATGAACGGATCGGGCGCCTGCCGCTTGTCAGGGGACGTAATTCTAATTGACTTATCGTGTACAATGTACGGAGTAGGACAAACTGTTTCCCTGTGAAATGCATGCTAAATAACTAACGTTACCATAAGTTTAAATAATAATTCAACTGAACTGCGTAGTGATGCAAGTTATTTATTTATGAATATGCGAACAGATGTAATATAAAATGCTATGCGAAAAATCTCGACACCATTTCTAGTCGCGCTCGCCATTGATGGCCTCGATAAAGTGTAAACAATCAAGCATACTTACCTGGCAGAGGGCGAACCGTGATCCAAAAGGCGGTGGCCCCTGGACGAGTCCTTACCATTGCACTTCGGTTTGGATGACTCTAGCGATTATCCCAAATGCGGATAACTCGACTGCGTTATTTATGCGTCATGGGGTCTGCGTTCGCGCTCACCCTTTAATAATTCAAAATATAAGAAAATAGGCCACTTCAAACCAAATTATCTTTCAGAAGAAAATGCTCGTGCATTCGATTTCATTCCAAACCAATACAGACGAGATGACGACACATACTGACACAGAAAGAGAGAGAAAGAATTTACGAAAGCATGCAATGTACGGAGACAGAAAAATCATATATGTGTGCATACAATACCTAATATTCTACACTATTATTTATCCTATATAAGCAAATGGTATGATGAGATACAGCCATGAACGGATCGGGCGCCTGCCGCTTGTCAGGGGACGTAATTCTAATTGACTTATCGTGTACAATGTACGGAGTAGGACAAACTGTTTCCCTGTGAAATGCATGCTAAATAACTAACGTTACCATAAGTTTAAATAATAATTCAACTGAACTGCGTAGTGATGCAAGTTATTTATTTATGAATATGCGAACAGATGTAATATAAAATGCTATGCGAAAAATCTCGACACCATTTCTAGTCGCGCTCGCCATTGATGGCCTCGATAAAGTGTAAACAATCAAGCATACTTACCTGGCAGAGGGCGAACCGTGATCCAAAAGGCGGTGGCCCCTGGACGAGTCCTTACCATTGCACTTCGGTTTGGATGACTCTAGCGATTATCCCAAATGCGGATAACTCGACTGCGTTATTTATGCGTCATGGGGTCTGCGTTCGCGCTCACCCTTTAATAATTCAAAATATAAGAAAATAGGCCACTTCAAACCAAATTATCTTTCAGAAGAAAATGCTCGTGCATTCGATTTCATTCCAAACCAATACAGACGAGATGACGACACATACTGACACAGAAAGAGAGAGAAAGAATTTACGAAAGCATGCAATGTACGGAGACAGAAAAATCATATATGTGTGCATACAATACCTAATATTCTACACTATTATTTATCCTATATAAGCAAATGGTATGATGAGATACAGCCATGAACGGATCGGGCGCCTGCCGCTTGTCAGGGGACGTAATTCTAATTGACTTATCGTGTACAATGTACGGAGTAGGACAAACTGTTTCCCTGTGAAATGCATGCTAAATAACTAACGTTACCATAAGTTTAAATAATAATTCAACTGAACTGCGTAGTGATGCAAGTTATTTATTTATGAATATGCGAACAGATGTAATATAAAATGCTATGCGAAAAATCTCGACACCATTTCTAGTCGCGCTCGCCATTGATGGCCTCGATAAAGTGTAAACAATCAAGCATACTTACCTGGCAGAGGGCGAACCGTGATCCAAAAGGCGGTGGCCCCTGGACGAGTCCTTACCATTGCACTTCGGTTTGGATGACTCTAGCGATTATCCCAAATGCGGATAACTCGACTGCGTTATTTATGCGTCATGGGGTCTGCGTTCGCGCTCACCCTTTAATAATTCAAAATATAAGAAAATAGGCCACTTCAAACCAAATTATCTTTCAGAAGAAAATGCTCGTGCATTCGATTTCATTCCAAACCAATACAGACGAGATGACGACACATACTGACACAGAAAGAGAGAGAAAGAATTTACGAAAGCATGCAATGTACGGAGACAGAAAAATCATATATGTGTGCATACAATACCTAATATTCTACACTATTATTTATCCTATATAAGCAAATGGTATGATGAGATACAGCCATGAACGGATCGGGCGCCTGCCGCTTGTCAGGGGACGTAATTCTAATTGACTTATCGTGTACAATGTACGGAGTAGGACAAACTGTTTCCCTGTGAAATGCATGCTAAATAACTAACGTTACCATAAGTTTAAATAATAATTCAACTGAACTGCGTAGTGATGCAAGTTATTTATTTATGAATATGCGAACAGATGTAATATAAAATGCTATGCGAAAAATCTCGACACCATTTCTAGTCGCGCTCGCCATTGATGGCCTCGATAAAGTGTAAACAATCAAGCATACTTACCTGGCAGAGGGCGAACCGTGATCCAAAAGGCGGTGGCCCCTGGACGAGTCCTTACCATTGCACTTCGGTTTGGATGACTCTAGCGATTATCCCAAATGCGGATAACTCGACTGCGTTATTTATGCGTCATGGGGTCTGCGTTCGCGCTCACCCTTTAATAATTCAAAATATAAGAAAATAGGCCACTTCAAACCAAATTATCTTTCAGAAGAAAATGCTCGTGCATTCGATTTCATTCCAAACCAATACAGACGAGATGACGACACATACTGACACAGAAAGAGAGAGAAAGAATTTACGAAAGCATGCAATGTACGGAGACAGAAAAATCATATATGTGTGCATACAATACCTAATATTCTACACTATTATTTATCCTATATAAGCAAATGGTATGATGAGATACAGCCATGAACGGATCGGGCGCCTGCCGCTTGTCAGGGGACGTAATTCTAATTGACTTATCGTGTACAATGTACGGAGTAGGACAAACTGTTTCCCTGTGAAATGCATGCTAAATAACTAACGTTACCATAAGTTTAAATAATAATTCAACTGAACTGCGTAGTGATGCAAGTTATTTATTTATGAATATGCGAACAGATGTAATATAAAATGCTATGCGAAAAATCTCGACACCATTTCTAGTCGCGCTCGCCATTGATGGCCTCGATAAAGTGTAAACAATCAAGCATACTTACCTGGCAGAGGGCGAACCGTGATCCAAAAGGCGGTGGCCCCTGGACGAGTCCTTACCATTGCACTTCGGTTTGGATGACTCTAGCGATTATCCCAAATGCGGATAACTCGACTGCGTTATTTATGCGTCATGGGGTCTGCGTTCGCGCTCACCCTTTAATAATTCAAAATATAAGAAAATAGGCCACTTCAAACCAAATTATCTTTCAGAAGAAAATGCTCGTGCATTCGATTTCATTCCAAACCAATACAGACGAGATGACGACACATACTGACACAGAAAGAGAGAGAAAGAATTTACGAAAGCATGCAATGTACGGAGACAGAAAAATCATATATGTGTGCATACAATACCTAATATTCTACACTATTATTTATCCTATATAAGCAAATGGTATGATGAGATACAGCCATGAACGGATCGGGCGCCTGCCGCTTGTCAGGGGACGTAATTCTAATTGACTTATCGTGTACAATGTACGGAGTAGGACAAACTGTTTCCCTGTGAAATGCATGCTAAATAACTAACGTTACCATAAGTTTAAATAATAATTCAACTGAACTGCGTAGTGATGCAAGTTATTTATTTATGAATATGCGAACAGATGTAATATAAAATGCTATGCGAAAAATCTCGACACCATTTCTAGTCGCGCTCGCCATTGATGGCCTCGATAAAGTGTAAACAATCAAGCATACTTACCTGGCAGAGGGCGAACCGTGATCCAAAAGGCGGTGGCCCCTGGACGAGTCCTTACCATTGCACTTCGGTTTGGATGACTCTAGCGATTATCCCAAATGCGGATAACTCGACTGCGTTATTTATGCGTCATGGGGTCTGCGTTCGCGCTCACCCTTTAATAATTCAAAATATAAGAAAATAGGCCACTTCAAACCAAATTATCTTTCAGAAGAAAATGCTCGTGCATTCGATTTCATTCCAAACCAATACAGACGAGATGACGACACATACTGACACAGAAAGAGAGAGAAAGAATTTACGAAAGCATGCAATGTACGGAGACAGAAAAATCATATATGTGTGCATACAATACCTAATATTCTACACTATTATTTATCCTATATAAGCAAATGGTATGATGAGATACAGCCATGAACGGATCGGGCGCCTGCCGCTTGTCAGGGGACGTAATTCTAATTGACTTATCGTGTACAATGTACGGAGTAGGACAAACTGTTTCCCTGTGAAATGCATGCTAAATAACTAACGTTACCATAAGTTTAAATAATAATTCAACTGAACTGCGTAGTGATGCAAGTTATTTATTTATGAATATGCGAACAGATGTAATATAAAATGCTATGCGAAAAATCTCGACACCATTTCTAGTCGCGCTCGCCATTGATGGCCTCGATAAAGTGTAAACAATCAAGCATACTTACCTGGCAGAGGGCGAACCGTGATCCAAAAGGCGGTGGCCCCTGGACGAGTCCTTACCATTGCACTTCGGTTTGGATGACTCTAGCGATTATCCCAAATGCGGATAACTCGACTGCGTTATTTATGCGTCATGGGGTCTGCGTTCGCGCTCACCCTTTAATAATTCAAAATATAAGAAAATAGGCCACTTCAAACCAAATTATCTTTCAGAAGAAAATGCTCGTGCATTCGATTTCATTCCAAACCAATACAGACGAGATGACGACACATACTGACACAGAAAGAGAGAGAAAGAATTTACGAAAGCATGCAATGTACGGAGACAGAAAAATCATATATGTGTGCATACAATACCTAATATTCTACACTATTATTTATCCTATATAAGCAAATGGTATGATGAGATACAGCCATGAACGGATCGGGCGCCTGCCGCTTGTCAGGGGACGTAATTCTAATTGACTTATCGTGTACAATGTACGGAGTAGGACAAACTGTTTCCCTGTGAAATGCATGCTAAATAACTAACGTTACCATAAGTTTAAATAATAATTCAACTGAACTGCGTAGTGATGCAAGTTATTTATTTATGAATATGCGAACAGATGTAATATAAAATGCTATGCGAAAAATCTCGACACCATTTCTAGTCGCGCTCGCCATTGATGGCCTCGATAAAGTGTAAACAATCAAGCATACTTACCTGGCAGAGGGCGAACCGTGATCCAAAAGGCGGTGGCCCCTGGACGAGTCCTTACCATTGCACTTCGGTTTGGATGACTCTAGCGATTATCCCAAATGCGGATAACTCGACTGCGTTATTTATGCGTCATGGGGTCTGCGTTCGCGCTCACCCTTTAATAATTCAAAATATAAGAAAATAGGCCACTTCAAACCAAATTATCTTTCAGAAGAAAATGCTCGTGCATTCGATTTCATTCCAAACCAATACAGACGAGATGACGACACATACTGACACAGAAAGAGAGAGAAAGAATTTACGAAAGCATGCAATGTACGGAGACAGAAAAATCATATATGTGTGCATACAATACCTAATATTCTACACTATTATTTATCCTATATAAGCAAATGGTATGATGAGATACAGCCATGAACGGATCGGGCGCCTGCCGCTTGTCAGGGGACGTAATTCTAATTGACTTATCGTGTACAATGTACGGAGTAGGACAAACTGTTTCCCTGTGAAATGCATGCTAAATAACTAACGTTACCATAAGTTTAAATAATAATTCAACTGAACTGCGTAGTGATGCAAGTTATTTATTTATGAATATGCGAACAGATGTAATATAAAATGCTATGCGAAAAATCTCGACACCATTTCTAGTCGCGCTCGCCATTGATGGCCTCGATAAAGTGTAAACAATCAAGCATACTTACCTGGCAGAGGGCGAACCGTGATCCAAAAGGCGGTGGCCCCTGGACGAGTCCTTACCATTGCACTTCGGTTTGGATGACTCTAGCGATTATCCCAAATGCGGATAACTCGACTGCGTTATTTATGCGTCATGGGGTCTGCGTTCGCGCTCACCCTTTAATAATTCAAAATATAAGAAAATAGGCCACTTCAAACCAAATTATCTTTCAGAAGAAAATGCTCGTGCATTCGATTTCATTCCAAACCAATACAGACGAGATGACGACACATACTGACACAGAAAGAGAGAGAAAGAATTTACGAAAGCATGCAATGTACGGAGACAGAAAAATCATATATGTGTGCATACAATACCTAATATTCTACACTATTATTTATCCTATATAAGCAAATGGTATGATGAGATACAGCCATGAACGGATCGGGCGCCTGCCGCTTGTCAGGGGACGTAATTCTAATTGACTTATCGTGTACAATGTACGGAGTAGGACAAACTGTTTCCCTGTGAAATGCATGCTAAATAACTAACGTTACCATAAGTTTAAATAATAATTCAACTGAACTGCGTAGTGATGCAAGTTATTTATTTATGAATATGCGAACAGATGTAATATAAAATGCTATGCGAAAAATCTCGACACCATTTCTAGTCGCGCTCGCCATTGATGGCCTCGATAAAGTGTAAACAATCAAGCATACTTACCTGGCAGAGGGCGAACCGTGATCCAAAAGGCGGTGGCCCCTGGACGAGTCCTTACCATTGCACTTCGGTTTGGATGACTCTAGCGATTATCCCAAATGCGGATAACTCGACTGCGTTATTTATGCGTCATGGGGTCTGCGTTCGCGCTCACCCTTTAATAATTCAAAATATAAGAAAATAGGCCACTTCAAACCAAATTATCTTTCAGAAGAAAATGCTCGTGCATTCGATTTCATTCCAAACCAATACAGACGAGATGACGACACATACTGACACAGAAAGAGAGAGAAAGAATTTACGAAAGCATGCAATGTACGGAGACAGAAAAATCATATATGTGTGCATACAATACCTAATATTCTACACTATTATTTATCCTATATAAGCAAATGGTATGATGAGATACAGCCATGAACGGATCGGGCGCCTGCCGCTTGTCAGGGGACGTAATTCTAATTGACTTATCGTGTACAATGTACGGAGTAGGACAAACTGTTTCCCTGTGAAATGCATGCTAAATAACTAACGTTACCATAAGTTTAAATAATAATTCAACTGAACTGCGTAGTGATGCAAGTTATTTATTTATGAATATGCGAACAGATGTAATATAAAATGCTATGCGAAAAATCTCGACACCATTTCTAGTCGCGCTCGCCATTGATGGCCTCGATAAAGTGTAAACAATCAAGCATACTTACCTGGCAGAGGGCGAACCGTGATCCAAAAGGCGGTGGCCCCTGGACGAGTCCTTACCATTGCACTTCGGTTTGGATGACTCTAGCGATTATCCCAAATGCGGATAACTCGACTGCGTTATTTATGCGTCATGGGGTCTGCGTTCGCGCTCACCCTTTAATAATTCAAAATATAAGAAAATAGGCCACTTCAAACCAAATTATCTTTCAGAAGAAAATGCTCGTGCATTCGATTTCATTCCAAACCAATACAGACGAGATGACGACACATACTGACACAGAAAGAGAGAGAAAGAATTTACGAAAGCATGCAATGTACGGAGACAGAAAAATCATATATGTGTGCATACAATACCTAATATTCTACACTATTATTTATCCTATATAAGCAAATGGTATGATGAGATACAGCCATGAACGGATCGGGCGCCTGCCGCTTGTCAGGGGACGTAATTCTAATTGACTTATCGTGTACAATGTACGGAGTAGGACAAACTGTTTCCCTGTGAAATGCATGCTAAATAACTAACGTTACCATAAGTTTAAATAATAATTCAACTGAACTGCGTAGTGATGCAAGTTATTTATTTATGAATATGCGAACAGATGTAATATAAAATGCTATGCGAAAAATCTCGACACCATTTCTAGTCGCGCTCGCCATTGATGGCCTCGATAAAGTGTAAACAATCAAGCATACTTACCTGGCAGAGGGCGAACCGTGATCCAAAAGGCGGTGGCCCCTGGACGAGTCCTTACCATTGCACTTCGGTTTGGATGACTCTAGCGATTATCCCAAATGCGGATAACTCGACTGCGTTATTTATGCGTCATGGGGTCTGCGTTCGCGCTCACCCTTTAATAATTCAAAATATAAGAAAATAGGCCACTTCAAACCAAATTATCTTTCAGAAGAAAATGCTCGTGCATTCGATTTCATTCCAAACCAATACAGACGAGATGACGACACATACTGACACAGAAAGAGAGAGAAAGAATTTACGAAAGCATGCAATGTACGGAGACAGAAAAATCATATATGTGTGCATACAATACCTAATATTCTACACTATTATTTATCCTATATAAGCAAATGGTATGATGAGATACAGCCATGAACGGATCGGGCGCCTGCCGCTTGTCAGGGGACGTAATTCTAATTGACTTATCGTGTACAATGTACGGAGTAGGACAAACTGTTTCCCTGTGAAATGCATGCTAAATAACTAACGTTACCATAAGTTTAAATAATAATTCAACTGAACTGCGTAGTGATGCAAGTTATTTATTTATGAATATGCGAACAGATGTAATATAAAATGCTATGCGAAAAATCTCGACACCATTTCTAGTCGCGCTCGCCATTGATGGCCTCGATAAAGTGTAAACAATCAAGCATACTTACCTGGCAGAGGGCGAACCGTGATCCAAAAGGCGGTGGCCCCTGGACGAGTCCTTACCATTGCACTTCGGTTTGGATGACTCTAGCGATTATCCCAAATGCGGATAACTCGACTGCGTTATTTATGCGTCATGGGGTCTGCGTTCGCGCTCACCCTTTAATAATTCAAAATATAAGAAAATAGGCCACTTCAAACCAAATTATCTTTCAGAAGAAAATGCTCGTGCATTCGATTTCATTCCAAACCAATACAGACGAGATGACGACACATACTGACACAGAAAGAGAGAGAAAGAATTTACGAAAGCATGCAATGTACGGAGACAGAAAAATCATATATGTGTGCATACAATACCTAATATTCTACACTATTATTTATCCTATATAAGCAAATGGTATGATGAGATACAGCCATGAACGGATCGGGCGCCTGCCGCTTGTCAGGGGACGTAATTCTAATTGACTTATCGTGTACAATGTACGGAGTAGGACAAACTGTTTCCCTGTGAAATGCATGCTAAATAACTAACGTTACCATAAGTTTAAATAATAATTCAACTGAACTGCGTAGTGATGCAAGTTATTTATTTATGAATATGCGAACAGATGTAATATAAAATGCTATGCGAAAAATCTCGACACCATTTCTAGTCGCGCTCGCCATTGATGGCCTCGATAAAGTGTAAACAATCAAGCATACTTACCTGGCAGAGGGCGAACCGTGATCCAAAAGGCGGTGGCCCCTGGACGAGTCCTTACCATTGCACTTCGGTTTGGATGACTCTAGCGATTATCCCAAATGCGGATAACTCGACTGCGTTATTTATGCGTCATGGGGTCTGCGTTCGCGCTCACCCTTTAATAATTCAAAATATAAGAAAATAGGCCACTTCAAACCAAATTATCTTTCAGAAGAAAATGCTCGTGCATTCGATTTCATTCCAAACCAATACAGACGAGATGACGACACATACTGACACAGAAAGAGAGAGAAAGAATTTACGAAAGCATGCAATGTACGGAGACAGAAAAATCATATATGTGTGCATACAATACCTAATATTCTACACTATTATTTATCCTATATAAGCAAATGGTATGATGAGATACAGCCATGAACGGATCGGGCGCCTGCCGCTTGTCAGGGGACGTAATTCTAATTGACTTATCGTGTACAATGTACGGAGTAGGACAAACTGTTTCCCTGTGAAATGCATGCTAAATAACTAACGTTACCATAAGTTTAAATAATAATTCAACTGAACTGCGTAGTGATGCAAGTTATTTATTTATGAATATGCGAACAGATGTAATATAAAATGCTATGCGAAAAATCTCGACACCATTTCTAGTCGCGCTCGCCATTGATGGCCTCGATAAAGTGTAAACAATCAAGCATACTTACCTGGCAGAGGGCGAACCGTGATCCAAAAGGCGGTGGCCCCTGGACGAGTCCTTACCATTGCACTTCGGTTTGGATGACTCTAGCGATTATCCCAAATGCGGATAACTCGACTGCGTTATTTATGCGTCATGGGGTCTGCGTTCGCGCTCACCCTTTAATAATTCAAAATATAAGAAAATAGGCCACTTCAAACCAAATTATCTTTCAGAAGAAAATGCTCGTGCATTCGATTTCATTCCAAACCAATACAGACGAGATGACGACACATACTGACACAGAAAGAGAGAGAAAGAATTTACGAAAGCATGCAATGTACGGAGACAGAAAAATCATATATGTGTGCATACAATACCTAATATTCTACACTATTATTTATCCTATATAAGCAAATGGTATGATGAGATACAGCCATGAACGGATCGGGCGCCTGCCGCTTGTCAGGGGACGTAATTCTAATTGACTTATCGTGTACAATGTACGGAGTAGGACAAACTGTTTCCCTGTGAAATGCATGCTAAATAACTAACGTTACCATAAGTTTAAATAATAATTCAACTGAACTGCGTAGTGATGCAAGTTATTTATTTATGAATATGCGAACAGATGTAATATAAAATGCTATGCGAAAAATCTCGACACCATTTCTAGTCGCGCTCGCCATTGATGGCCTCGATAAAGTGTAAACAATCAAGCATACTTACCTGGCAGAGGGCGAACCGTGATCCAAAAGGCGGTGGCCCCTGGACGAGTCCTTACCATTGCACTTCGGTTTGGATGACTCTAGCGATTATCCCAAATGCGGATAACTCGACTGCGTTATTTATGCGTCATGGGGTCTGCGTTCGCGCTCACCCTTTAATAATTCAAAATATAAGAAAATAGGCCACTTCAAACCAAATTATCTTTCAGAAGAAAATGCTCGTGCATTCGATTTCATTCCAAACCAATACAGACGAGATGACGACACATACTGACACAGAAAGAGAGAGAAAGAATTTACGAAAGCATGCAATGTACGGAGACAGAAAAATCATATATGTGTGCATACAATACCTAATATTCTACACTATTATTTATCCTATATAAGCAAATGGTATGATGAGATACAGCCATGAACGGATCGGGCGCCTGCCGCTTGTCAGGGGACGTAATTCTAATTGACTTATCGTGTACAATGTACGGAGTAGGACAAACTGTTTCCCTGTGAAATGCATGCTAAATAACTAACGTTACCATAAGTTTAAATAATAATTCAACTGAACTGCGTAGTGATGCAAGTTATTTATTTATGAATATGCGAACAGATGTAATATAAAATGCTATGCGAAAAATCTCGACACCATTTCTAGTCGCGCTCGCCATTGATGGCCTCGATAAAGTGTAAACAATCAAGCATACTTACCTGGCAGAGGGCGAACCGTGATCCAAAAGGCGGTGGCCCCTGGACGAGTCCTTACCATTGCACTTCGGTTTGGATGACTCTAGCGATTATCCCAAATGCGGATAACTCGACTGCGTTATTTATGCGTCATGGGGTCTGCGTTCGCGCTCACCCTTTAATAATTCAAAATATAAGAAAATAGGCCACTTCAAACCAAATTATCTTTCAGAAGAAAATGCTCGTGCATTCGATTTCATTCCAAACCAATACAGACGAGATGACGACACATACTGACACAGAAAGAGAGAGAAAGAATTTACGAAAGCATGCAATGTACGGAGACAGAAAAATCATATATGTGTGCATACAATACCTAATATTCTACACTATTATTTATCCTATATAAGCAAATGGTATGATGAGATACAGCCATGAACGGATCGGGCGCCTGCCGCTTGTCAGGGGACGTAATTCTAATTGACTTATCGTGTACAATGTACGGAGTAGGACAAACTGTTTCCCTGTGAAATGCATGCTAAATAACTAACGTTACCATAAGTTTAAATAATAATTCAACTGAACTGCGTAGTGATGCAAGTTATTTATTTATGAATATGCGAACAGATGTAATATAAAATGCTATGCGAAAAATCTCGACACCATTTCTAGTCGCGCTCGCCATTGATGGCCTCGATAAAGTGTAAACAATCAAGCATACTTACCTGGCAGAGGGCGAACCGTGATCCAAAAGGCGGTGGCCCCTGGACGAGTCCTTACCATTGCACTTCGGTTTGGATGACTCTAGCGATTATCCCAAATGCGGATAACTCGACTGCGTTATTTATGCGTCATGGGGTCTGCGTTCGCGCTCACCCTTTAATAATTCAAAATATAAGAAAATAGGCCACTTCAAACCAAATTATCTTTCAGAAGAAAATGCTCGTGCATTCGATTTCATTCCAAACCAATACAGACGAGATGACGACACATACTGACACAGAAAGAGAGAGAAAGAATTTACGAAAGCATGCAATGTACGGAGACAGAAAAATCATATATGTGTGCATACAATACCTAATATTCTACACTATTATTTATCCTATATAAGCAAATGGTATGATGAGATACAGCCATGAACGGATCGGGCGCCTGCCGCTTGTCAGGGGACGTAATTCTAATTGACTTATCGTGTACAATGTACGGAGTAGGACAAACTGTTTCCCTGTGAAATGCATGCTAAATAACTAACGTTACCATAAGTTTAAATAATAATTCAACTGAACTGCGTAGTGATGCAAGTTATTTATTTATGAATATGCGAACA